>JAYESD010000008.1:32088580-32709648 GCA_036927565.1 Tuctoria greenei | reverse complement strand
ACTGCATCGGCAAATCATGACAACCCGAAACACGCGCTCCATGCAGCGCGTGCTCTTCTCCAACGCCCACCACCTCCGGATGCATCCCGGGATGCACTGGAGCAGTGGAGGGCCGATGTGGAGCATTTGGTTGCAGTAGCAGCCGAACGCCTCAGCAACCAGGGTCCTCCTCCTTCAGGACGAGCCCCGTCGCAGCGGCGAACATTGTCTGGTAGACTTGGTCTGCACGTTTCCAATAGCAGGAGACGTGCTGCGTCACAACAAGTGACGTCATTGCCCTCCGGGGCACGATGCACTCACACGGTATCCAGGCTTTCGACTCATGACCTCCGGGCGGAGCTTGATCGCCGATATCGCCAGCAGGACGGCCGAGTCCATATTGAGCGTGCCCGTGAAAGATGGGAAGCTCAGGACCTTTCTGCTCCTGAAGGAGTGGGAGGAGGCTGTTCAGCCCTGGCCATGCATCTGCGTATGCTCAGGTGGCCACAGAAGTTCCGGCCTCACCTGCCGGAAAAATTCGACGGGACTTTCAATCCCGCCGAATTTCTTCAGATCTACTCCACTGCAATCTTGGCAGCTGGAGGAAACGAGGCTGTGATGGCCAATTATTTTCCAGTGGCCTTAACAGGGACCGCCAGGTCCTGGTTTATGAGCCTTCCACCCAAATCTATCAACAGTTGGGAGGAGCTGTGCCGGCAGTTCACCGCCAACTTCGGGAGTTCATACACCCGACCAGGCACTGAACTGGACCTTTTTGCAGTCGTGCAAAAAGGGGGAGAATCCCTGCGATCATTCATCCAGAGGTTCTCTCAGGTACGAAATACTATCCCTTCTATCTCTAGCGCCTCTGTCATTGTGGCATTCAGACAGGGTGTACGAACAAGAAGATGTTGGAGAAACTGGCGATCAAGGAGATCACCAGTGTCACGGAACTCTTCAGCTTGACTGACAAATGTGCCAGAGCTGCGGAGGGTCGTGAGATGCACTCCAAACCAACCTCGGAGGGTCACAAGAAATCCTCCAAAGAAGAAGTCGCTACCTCCGGGGGTGGCAAGAAGAAAAAGAAGACCAACGACAAGAAGAAGCCGTCGGCCGGCACATCCAACGTTGCAGCTGCTGCAACTCCGGGTGGTCAGGGGCCACGCCCCGAGAAGCGACCTCGACCGTCTTCTGAAGACGGTGGCAAACCCAAAGTGTGGTGTCCCATTCACAAAACGGGCAGCCACAGTTCGGAAGACTGCCGGGAGGTCCAAAACCTGGCTGAGCGCTACAACAAGCGCCGGGAAGAATCTCCTTTCCGACAGAGGGAAGGAAAGAAAAAAGTCGACGAAGCTCTGGCTAAAGAGGAGTTAGGATTTCAGGATCCCAAAAAGGTCCTGAAGGCCGTTTAAACCTCCGTCGACGATGATTCTGACGTCTCTGATAACGAGCGTCGGAAGACCATGAACACCATTTTTGGTGGATCATGGGACATCACCTCCCGCCGCGTCATCAAGACTATGCGTCGGGATATGGCCGCTGTAGCTCCTACAGTCAGGCCGGAACCTCATCGGAAGTGGATGGACACATCCATCACTTTTGATGCTTCGGACTGCCCTTGGAGCATGGTTGGAGCAGGACAGTTACCTTTGATGGTATCTCCTACCATCAACAACATCCAGCTCCACCACGTCATGGTAGACGGAGGTTCGGGCTTAACCTCATAAGCTTCGAAGCTTTTACTAAGCTTCAACTCTGACCTTCGGATCTTCACCCCTCTCGACCTTTCTCCAGAGTAGGTCCGGGGGACATTACCCCACTCGGAGCTATTACTCTCCCCGTTACCTTTGGGACACGGGAGAAGTACCGCACCGAGAAGTTGGTCTTCGACGTCGCTCAGATCAACTTACCCTTCAATGCCATCTTGGGTAGGCCTGCCCTGTACAAATTCATGGCAGCTGCCCATTATGGCTATCTGGTGTTGAAGATGCCAACGCCAGTAGGCGTTCTCCGGATCTACGGAGATCGTACTGTCGGAGTAACTGCTCTGGAAGAACTCCATGCACTCACCACGGCGCAAGAGGAGAATTCCAGGCAGGAGCAAGCTCCAAAACCCCCGAGCATTCGTGAACGAGGCTCGACTTCTGCACCTCGTGTGCAGCCAAGCGGCGACACCGACATTCCCGTCAAAGTCGTCCAAATTGGTTCCGATGCCGCTCAGACCACCCGTATATCGGGGGGATTGAACGACAAATAGGAACTCGCGCTCATCACATTCCTCCGGGCTAACATCGATGTGTTTGCTTGGCAACCGTCACAAATGCCTGGGGTCCCCAGGGAAGTGATTGAGCACAATCTGAAGATCTACCCCGATGCCCGACCTGTGCATCAAAAGCCTCGGAAGCAGTCCGTAGAGCGACAGAACTTCATCTGACAGAAGTGAAGAAGTTACTCGAAGCTGGATTCATCCGAGAAGTCTTCCATCCAAAATGGCTGGCAAATCCAGTTGTTGTGCCCAAGGCCGGCGGGAAGCTTCAGATGTGCATCGATTACACTACACTAAATAAGGCATGCCCAAAAGATCCATTGTCATTACCTAGAATAGATCAGATAGTGGATTCCACCTCCGGGTGTGAATTACTGTGTTTCCTAGACGCATATTCCAGGTATCATCAAATCAGGATGTCTAGGGAAGATGAAGAGCATACCTCATTCATCACAGTAGATAGATTGTACTGTTATACAGCCATGCCCTTTGGTCTCAAGAATGCAGCTTCAACTTTTGTACGAGCTATGTACAAAACTTTTGAAGAACTCATTAGAGACATAGTGGAAGTGTACATCGATGACATCGTGGTCAAAGTCAGGGACAAGGAGTCACTCCTTGACACCTTGCAAGCTGTCTTCGACAAGCTGCGGGCCACCCGTACAAAGCTAAACCCAGACAAGTGTGTCTTCGGGGTTAGCTCCAGAAAACTTCTTGGTTTCCTGGTAAGTCACCGGGGCATAGAAGCTAATCCGGCGAAGATTAAGGCCATTGAAGACATGCGGCCACCAACCCGCATCAAAGACGTCCAAAAGTTGACTGGATGTCTAGCAGCCCTCAGCCGGTTCATTTCAAGACTGGCGGAACGGGCACTCCCCTTCTTCAAGCTATTGAGGAAGTCCGGACCATTTCAATGGTCCGAAGAAGCGGAGAAGGCATTCCAGGAGTTGAAACAGTTCCTCACCACCCTACCAATTCTGGTAGCTCCGAACCCTGGTGAGCCTTTGTTGCTTTACATTTCAGCAATTGACGAAGTCGTCAGTATGGTTCTGGTTGCGGAGAGACCAGAACTACCTCATACTCAGGAATCCAGACCCCTTCAGGAGGGTCTGGAGGTACCTGAAAGCGAGTCTGGGTCCCAGCTCCCAGACTCGAATCCACAAGAAGTTACTTCAGGAGACCCAGACCCCTCCGGGAGGGTCCAGGTCGCTTCTGAAGAAGTCTCGGGTTCCTCCAGCCAGGACCCGGAGGTCCCCGAAGAAAATCCGGATTCCTCTGAGAGGATCTGGGTCAGTGAAGAGGAAGCTCCGGACCCCTCCGGGAGGGTCCGGACCATTCAGCGCCCAGTGTACTTCATTAGCAAAGTACTACATGATGCCAAGACTCGATACCTAGAGGTGCATAAGCTGCTCTATGCAGTTCTTATTGCCTCCAGGAAGCTTCGCCATTACTTCCAAGCTCACAAGTCTCAGTGGTGACATCTTACCCACTTCGAGCAATTTTGCATAATCCCAATTCAACTGGGAATATTGCAAAGTGGGCAGCGGAATTGGCTGAATTTGATCTTGAATTTATTTCAAGGCAAGCAGTCAAGAGTCAAGCATTGGCAGATTTTGTGGCAGAATGGACTCCTTCTCCATCAAACCCTGGGGGCCCCAGTGAGCAGAAGACGGAGCATCAAGCTCCAGCCTTCACCGAGCCTCACTGGACCCTCTACTTTGATGGCTCCATGCAGAAGCAGGGGGCCGGAGCTGGAATCCTTCTCCTTGCACCAACCGGGGAGAAGGTGAAATACATGGTACACATTGACTTCAAGGCGACCAACAACATGGCAGAGTACGAAGCGCTCATCTATGGACTAAAGGTGGCACTGTCATATGGTGTCAAGAAACTGCTGGTCAAGGGAGATTCGCAGCTCATCATTAAGCAAGTGAAGGGTGAATGTTCCTGTAATAATCTCTAGCTAGCTGCTTACCTCCTTGAAGTCCAGAGGCTTCAGAAGGACTTTGAAGTCCTAGATCTCCACCATGTTCAGCGTGCCCACAACGCTGAAGCCGACGAACTCTCAACGAAAGCGTCAACCGGAGCTCCGGCTCCTGACGGATCTTTTGTCCGGAGGTTGTCGAGACCCACGGCTCAGCCTGCCGAACTGAGCGAAGGGGGCGAGATCAGCATCCCGAAGCTGACGGTCCCGATGGCCCTATTACCATGGCAGCCATCAAGGGTCGTAGGTGCTGCCGGAAGCTCCGAGCAACCCAGCACGCAAGACTCAAATGCTCAAGTTAGTTCCGATGCATGGATCTCAGAGATCCGGAACTACTTGAAAGACAACATCCTTCCCGACGATGATGTATTCGCTGACCGGATAGTCATATTGGCTAAAAGATATACGTTGGTAGAAGGGGATCTCTACCGGCGCGGTGCCAACGGCATCCTAATGCGGTCCATCACAAGGGAAGAAGGTTGCGAGCTCCTCGCAGAAATCCATGGAGGCGAGTGTGGGAACCACGCGTCTTCCTGCACGCTGGTCGGTAAAGCCTTTCGGCATGGCTTCTACTGGCCTACAGCACTCCAGGATGCAACTGAGCTGGTGAAAAAATGCAAAGCATGTCAATTTCATGCGAAGCAAATTCACACACCGGCTCAGCCCTTACAAATGATACCTCCTACATGGCCTTTCGCTGTGTGGGGGATGGACATCTTGGGACCTTTCCCAAGAGCCGTCGGAGGTTACAAGTTCCTGTATGTCGCCATTGATAAGTTCACTAAGTGGCTGGAAGCAACTCCAGTTGTGACAATCAACAAGCAATCTGCTATCAACTTTTTGCAGTCCATTGTATGCAGATTTGGAGTTCCAAACAAAATCATCACTGACAATAGGACCCAATTCACAAGCTCTGCATTTCAAGGATATTGCAAAGACCTCGGCATACAAGTATGCTACGCTTCCGTAGCTCACCCAGCCAGCAATGGCCAAGCCGAGAGAGAAAATGCTGAAATCCTTAAAGGACTCAAAACGCGCACCTATGAGCGCTTGAAAAAACATGGAGCCAACTGGATCGAAGAGCTTCCGCCCACTCTATGGGCCAACAGGACATCTCCAAACCGGTCAACCGGAGAGACACCCTTCTTTCTGGTGTATGGAGCTAAAGCAATCCTTCCTCCGGAAATCACCTTGGGTTCACTCGGGGTCCGGACCTTCGACGAAGCCGCGCAGGAACAGCTCCGGCGTGAAGACCTAGACCTCCTTGAGGAGGGAAGGTTCCAAGCAGCTGTTCGGAATGCCCGATATCGCCAAGCCCTTCGGCGCTATCATCAGCGGCATGTACACAACCGACAGCTCGAGGAAGGCGACCTGGTGCTACGGAGAATACAATCCAGAGAAGGGTTAAACAAACTCTCCCCCGACTGGGAGGGACCCTTCCGAGTGATTAAAGTATCCCGTCCCGGAAGCGTCCGCTTGGCTACCGAGGATGGGACACCTCTCCCAAATCCTTGGAACATCGAGCACCTCCGTAAGTTTTACACTTAATACCACGGATGATATCCCCACACCGACCATACCATCAAGTATACCGATTACATCAAGCAAGATGGAACAATCATCAAGTCAAGCTGCACCAGCTCATGTTGTCGATGGACCAATTGCTCGTAGCCGAGCTAAACAGCTACAACAAGAGGTGCACGCGCTACTTTGTGAATTTCCATTTATTAATGAGAATTATATACTTCCTAAATCGTACATGTTTCTATTACTCAGGTTCACCAAGGAGGATGACAAGGACACGCCAAGACTGAACCAGAGAGGAGAACTACGTCGAACCAGTTCGGCCTGGCAGAACTGTCATGAAGAAACAGTCATATCTCTTGATTCATAGAAGCTGTGAAGGTCCATGAGTACTTGTTGGAAAGGTGTTGAAGTCAACTTTCAAATTCCACTAAGTGCCTAGTGCTTTAGAGGTTCCAGCTTGGCAGCCGAGTGCTTTTGGTGCAGACTGTTCAGAAGATCAACAGTCAGCCTGATATCCAAGTTTCCGTGAGAAAACTGTATCACTCTACAATATTTCGTGAAGCATGCTACACATTGTGTGAAAGGTTATCAAATTATCTTTCCAACGCATCTGGTCCCATGTCTTTTGGATGTCTCTAGGTGGAGTTATGATTAAAACACTGAAGACCACCCAGAAGGCCAGAAGACATGCGGGAAATTGATGACCACTGCATGAATGATCAAGCCAGTTGGCCTTCCACCTTCCCACGTGGATTTTTCAGTTCACATCTATTCTTAGACTAGTTGTTGGTATAAATATCCCTCTTTTGTAAGCCAAGGGAAACTCTTTGATGAATTAAGATTATTCCAGTGAAATTTGCAGCCGAGCTGCTTGAGCGTCTTACTCAACCCTTGTTCTTCCTTGTTCTTCTTGAACTTGTGGGGAGATCTCTCTGAGATCCACTAATTCGTGCTCTGCGGGTTCCCGTACGGCTGCCCCGTCTTGTGTGGATTAGCTCCGGTTGTGGTTCTGCGGTCGTTCGGAGATCGAGTCGAAGTCTTCGCGGTTTCGGTGTCTCTCTCCCCGTCGCTTGGTCGCATCCAACCTTGGTCAGGTATAAAGCTAGTTATCCGCGCTGTTTCTACAGCAAGTTATCTTTTTCTTGAACCTCCTGTCGTGAAGATCGGGCCACCCTTTCGCCGAACCAAATTCGGTGCATATCATGTGGTAATCAGAGCTATCGTTGTCACGGTAGGTTCATTTTTTTTATCACCCACCCTCCCACCCTTTTTCAATCCGTTACAGTTTTCACCATCCACATATTCATTCCAATGTTTATCTTTTACATATATTTGTTTGTCCTATAGTCCAAAGCCTAAAAAAAAATATACCTATAGCCCTTTGACGGTACTGTTATCTTGTGTTTGTTTTCTTCCAGTTGCTCGTCACCACCGGTTACCTATATCTTTTGTAATCAGCACCCCTGTTAGTGTTATAAAAAAAGAATACAGTAAAAAAAAAAAGAGAGCACAAGTGAAAAGATTGTGAAGAATTTTGTGTTACGGTTGGGTGTTGAAATTTTCAGTTTTCAAATCCAAGTTGGTGGTAATCTTGATAGCAGCAAAAAAAAAATTATCTTTTGAGCACATCTTTTTTTCACTTGATTGGCAGTACCGTAGCCTACCTTGTTCAGCCACCTATAGCTCCACTAAAAACATAAACCGGGACTTTCGATTTGTACTCCTTACGGCCTCTTTACCACCTCCGTTGAAGCTGTCACACCAGCACCATCACAGTTCTTGAGATCAGGCAAGAACTTGGGTAAGTAAGAGGTGAGATCGAGTGTGTCCACATATATATTTTTTTTCTTGCTGCTCCTAACATGGCAGGCTCAGATTCAAGTGTTCATGGTGGACACCATGGTGATAGGGAACCCCCTGTCTCACGGGATGAGATGCGTCGCATGGCTGATTCACTAATGGAGGCCATGGGCAGGCTCCTCGATGAGCGTCTTCCCGCGGCTGGAGGACGTCGAGCATGTCGTGATCAAGAGGACCGTCATCGAGAGGAGTCCGGCGATGAGAATTCTGGTTTCAGCCATGAATTCAATCGCTTCGGACATGGCCCTGATGGATCTGGTGGTGGTCGCCATGCTGATTTTAATAATTACCATGGTGGGCGTCGCGCACATAGGCGCAATGCTGATGGTCGCCGCGTACATTTTGAAGACGATGAGTTTGAAGATCAAGATCATGAAGAAGGATCTCATGATGATGAAAATCCTTTCGGTCGACGTGGCAGGTTTGTTCGGCGTCATCATCGCCGACCTGCTGATTTTGAAGAAAGGGAATACCATCGTGGTCGACGTCCTCATGACAACCCAGATAACATCGCTCGTGTCAAATTGAGTATTCCAAAGTTTACTGGAAAGGAGAATCCTGATGAATTTCTTGAATGGGTTGAGCAGTGTGATCAAATATTCCGAGTACATAATCTTTCGGCTCAGCGCCGTGTGAATCTTGCTTCGGTGGAATTCTCTGGATACGCTCTCACTTGGTGGAACCAAGTGCAGGAGAATCAACGTGATTTGGGACGTGGATATATCAATACATGGGAGGAGATGAAGCAAGTGATGAGAAGGCGATTCGTGCCATCTAGCTATCAGCGTGATCTCAGGAACCGGTTGCAAATGTTAAAGCAAGGGAAGAGATCAGTTGATGAGTATTTCAAGGAGATGGAGCTGCTGTTGGTGCGGGCGGGAATAAGAGAAGATGCAGAGTCAACAATGGCAAGATTTCTAGGAGGTCTTAATGAAGAAATTTCTGGTTTTGTGGAGATGTTTCCATATCGTACATTGCAGGATCTTGTTGATCAAGCTATGCGAACAGAGAAAAAGATTCAGCAAGAGTCACGTGGAAAATCTTATGGAAGTTATTCTATTTCTGCCCCATGGCGCAAACAGCAGTCAAGTACTTCCTATGGTGGTGGACGATCTCAAGGGGCTGCAGCCAGGTCTTCTCAATCATTTGTTCCATCGAAGATGGCAGCCTCCACCGCGTCATCACCAACAACTCAGCAGCGACCCGCTGCAAGTTCAGCAGCCCACAGCAATGCCTCGGGAGCTACATCTTCTTCTCGAAGCAGAGAAATTGTATGCCATAAATGCCACGGCCGTGGGCACATTGCTGCCCAATGCCCAAGCAAGAGGACCATGTTGTTGAATGAGAAAGGTGAATGGGAATCCGAGAGTGATCCGGAGGATGCTGGACAGATATGTGATGAAGAAATTGAGGAGGAAGGGAATGAGATCCAGCCTGAAGAAGGAGAACATAATTGCTTTATTTCTCTACGAGTGCTTAGTGTAACAGCAGAAAAGGAAGACAACGGGCAGCGACATAATTTGTTCCATACCCGTGGAATAATCAAAGATAAGGTGTGTCGCATCATCGTTGATAATGGTAGCTGCAACAATATTGCTAGCCAAGAATTGGTGGACAGATTGGGACTGAAACCACGGCGTCATCCTAGTCCATACAAGATGCAGTGGCTTAATGATTGTGGTGCGCTACGTGTCAGTCATACTGTGACTGTACCATTCTCTGTTGGTAAATATAATGATCATGTGGAGTGCGACGTGGTGCCTATGCAAGCCTGCCAGCTTCTGCTCGGTCGACCATGGCTATATGATCGTGATGTCCAGATTTTTGGAAGGACCAACAAGCTGTCTTTTGTGTACAAAGGAGAGCGAATTTCCTTGCTTCCTTTGACACCGGAAGAAATTTTGAAGGATGATATCAGGAAGAAACAGCGCGAGAGCGAGCACCACTTGCGAGTGAGCCACAAAAATAGTAAGGAAGAGTGTCCACAGCCAAATCAAACCCCACAGCTGCAAGGAACCCAGAAACTGGGAAAAGAGGGTTTAGTAATGATGGCTAGGAAGGGGGATATCAAAGCATTGAGTGAACCCAATGCCATGTTCTTTGTACTTATGTACAAGGACACTTTTCTTTCTACTAATGCCTTACCCTCTACCCTGCCGAGTACTCTTTTGAATGTTTTGCAGGAATATGAAGATGTCTTTCCGGACGAAGTACCACCAGGACTGCCACCTAAGAGAGGGATCGAGCATCAAATTGACTTGGTTCCTGGTGCGTCACTTCCGAACAGGGCTGCATACCGCACCAACCCAGAGGAGACAAAAGAAATTCAGCGACAAGTGGAGGAATTGATGAAAAAAGGGTATGTACAGGAAAGTCTTTCCCCTTGTGCTGTCCCTGTTCTTTTAGTGCCTAAGAAAGATGGGTCTTGGAGACTATGTGTGGATTGTCGTGCAATTAACAACATCACAGTAAGATATAGGCATCCCATTCCTCGCTTAGATGACATGCTTGATGAACTTAGTGGTGCTAAATTTTTCACTAAAATTGACTTAAGAAGTGGCTATCATCAGATTCGTATGAAAGAAGGAGATGAGTGGAAAACAGCCTTCAAAACAAAATTTGGATTGTATGAATGGTTAGTGATGCCCTTCGGTTTAACCAATGCACCTAGTACATTTATGCGATTAATGAATCATGTGCTTAGAACTTTCATTGGTAAATTTGTTGTGGTTTATTTTGATGACATCCTAATCTACAGCAAGACACTTGAAGAACATGTTGCACATATCCAGAGCGTACTTGTTGTCCTGCGTAAACAAAAATTGTACGCTAACCTTGAGAAGTGCACCTTCTGCACCGACAAGGTAGTTTTCCTTGGTTTTGTTGTTTCAGGACAAGGCGTGGAGGTGGATGTTGAGAAAGTCAAGGCTATACACGAATGGAGGCCCCCACAGAACGTGAGCCAAGTGAGAAGCTTCCTTGGACTTGTTGGTTTCTACCGGCGCTTCGTGAAAGATTTCAGCACGATCGCTGCTCCAATCAATGAGCTGTCCAAGAAAGACATACCATTCAAATGGGGAGAAGCACAACAAAATGCTTTTGAAGAATTAAAGAGGAAGCTCACAACATCCCCAGTCCTTGCACTTCCTGATTTCAACAAGACATTTGAAATTGAATGTGATGCAAGTGGAGTTGGGATTGGAGGCGTGCTGATGCAAGAAAAGAGACCAATTGCATTCTTCAGTGAAAAGCTAAGTGGCCCGACTTTGAATTATTCAGTTTATGATAAAGAATTATATGCTCTCGTTCGGAGTTTGGAAACTTGGCAACACTACCTTTATTCTAAAGAATTTATAATACATTCAGACCATGAATCATTGAAACATATTAAGGGACAACTAAAACTGAATAAACGACATGCTAAGTGGAGTGAATTTATTGAGTCCTTCCCTTATATTGTCAAATATAAGAAAGGTCAAGACAATATTGTAGCCGATGCTTTATCTCGACGTCATGCTTTGCTCACACAACTTGATGCTAAAATTCTTGGATTGGAAAGTATAAAGGAATTATATGCCACTGATTCGTACTTTGCTGAACCATATGCCAAGTGCCGTATTGGAAAAGGATGGGAAAAGTATCATGTGCATGATGGATTTTTATTTCGCACTAACAAACTTTGTATTCTAGATTGCTCTGTTCGACTTTTACTCGTGCAGGAAGCTCATGCAGGTGGACTTATGGGCCATTTTGGAGCCAAGAAGACGGAGCAAGTGCTGGCTGACCATTTCTTTTGGCCAAAAATGCGAAGAGATGTAGAGAGACATGTTCTTCGCTGCGAAAACTGTCACAAAGCTAAGTCTCGTCTGAACCCTCATGGTTTATATACTCCCCTTCCTATTCCTAATGCACCTTGGGAGGATATTTCAATGGATTTTGTTCTTGGGTTACCACGAACCAAAGGGGGAAGGGATTCAATTTTTGTTGTGGTTGATCGTTTCAGCAAAATGGCACATTTTATTCCTTGCCACAAGAGCGACGATGCTTCCCGTATTGCTGAATTATTTTTCAGGGAAATCGTGCGACTACATGGAATGCCACGTACCATTGTGTCGGATCGTGACACCAAGTTCTTGAGCTACTTTTGGAAGACATTGTGGGGCAAACTTGGGACAAAACTGTTGTTCTCCACAACATGTCATCCGCAAACGGGCGGCCAAACTGAATTTGTGAATCGAACACTATCAATGTTGCTCCGAGCTGTCCTTAAGAAGAATCTGAAACTATGGAAAGAAAGCTTGCCACACGTTGAGTTTGCATACAATAGGGCAGTACACTCAACCACTAAATTTTGTCCATTTGAAATTGTATATGGATTCACACCCACTGCTCCCATAGATCTTTTGTCTCTACCCATGCAGGAACGTGTGAACTTTGATGCAAGCAAGCGAGCTGAATTTGTCAAGAACATTCATGATAGGGCTCGGGCCAATATTGAAAAGATGACCAAGAAGTATGAGAAGCACGCTAACAAGGGTCGCAGGAAGGTGTTGTTCGAACCAGGGGACTTGGTTTGGGTGCACCTTCGAAAGGATCGTTTTCCAGAGCTGCGCAAGAACAAGTTGCAACCCCGGGCTGACGGACCATTCAAAGTTCTGCGCAAGATCAATGACAACGCTTATGAAATTGATCTGCCAAGTACTTATGGTGTAAGTACCAGTTTCAATGTGTCCGACCTCTCTCCATTCTTTGGATTGGAAGAGTCGAGGACGACTCTTTTTCAAGGGGGGGAGGATGATATCCCCACACCGACAAAACCATCAAGTATACCGATTACATCAAGCAAGATGGAACAATCATCAAGTCAAGCTGCACCAGCTCATGTTGTCGATGGACCAATTGCTCGTAGCCGAGCTAAACAGCTACAACAAGAGGTGCACGCGCTACTTTGTGAATTTCCATTTATTAATGAGAATTATATACTTCCTAAATCGTACATGTTTCTATTACTCAGGTTCACCAAGGAGGATGACAAGGACACGCCAAGACTGAACCAGAGAGGAGAACTACGTCGAACCAGTTCGGCCTGGCAGAACTGTCATGAAGAAACAGTCATATCTCTTGATTCATAGAAGCTGTGAAGGTCCATGAGTACTTGTTGGAAAGGTGTTGAAGTCAACTTTCAAATTCCACTAAGTGCCTAGTGCTTTAGAGGTTCCAGCTTGGCAGCCGAGTGCTTTTGGTGCAGACTGTTCAGAAGATCAACAGTCAGCCTGATATCCAAGTTTCCGTGAGAAAACTGTATCACTCTACAATATTTCGTGAAGCATGCTACACATTGTGTGAAAGGTTATCAAATTATCTTTCCAACGCATCTGGTCCCATGTCTTTTGGATGTCTCTAGGTGGAGTTATGATTAAAACACTGAAGACCACCCAGAAGGCCACAAGACATGCGGGAAATTGATGACCACTGCATGAATGATCAAGCCAGTTGGCCTTCCACCTTCCCACGTGGATTTTTCAGTTCACATCTATTCTTAGACTAGTTGTTGGTATAAATATCCCTCTTTTGTAAGCCAAGGGAAACTCTTTGATGAATTAAGATTATTCCAGTGAAATTTGCAGCCGAGCTGCTTGAGCGTCTTACTCAACCCTTGTTCTTCCTTGTTCTTCTTGAACTTGTGGGGAGATCTCTCTGAGATCCACTAATTCGTGCTCTGCGGGTTCCCGTACGGCTGCCCCGTCTTGTGTGGATTAGCTCCGGTTGTGGTTCTGCGGTCGTTCGGAGATCGAGTCGAAGTCTTCGCGGTTTCGGTGTCTCTCTCCCCGTCGCTTGGTCGCATCCAACCTTGGTCAGGTATAAAGCTAGTTATCCGCGCTGTTTCTACAGCAAGTTATCTTTTTCTTGAACCTCCTGTCGTGAAGATCGGGCCACCCTTTCGCCGAACCAAATTCGGTGCATATCAACGGAGGTGAGTCTTGAGTAACTTGAGATGTATGTTATAGAGTCATTGTACAGAGTCGGGTAGTTCCTCCGGGAGAGCAGCCGGACCTTTCCCGAAAGGTCTGCAAAGTTCATGCAACACTTGTCACAGTCTCCGGACTAAAAGTGTGGCTAACTACCCTGGGTCAAACGAGAAATGAAACACGCTTAGCCTGGTTCTTTACCCTAAGAGTGTACTTGTTTCCCCTGTACCCCGGACCTATAATGAAAGACATCTTGATGTGAAACAGACTTCACGTGCATTTACTTTGTACAGGCTCAACATTCTTTATTTTTCTCTTTCTTGTCTATAACGAAGACGTGCTGTTCTTAAGAAATTTTAGTTCGACCGGTTTATATACGATACAAGTTGTATTGTCAATTCTTTTGGATTCAAATATTGTTCCTGGCCAAATCGCCTGAAAGCTGCCAAGCCAATCTAGGGCCGGAGTGTGCTATCGACTTAGCCTGGTCATGCACCCTAAGTACGCCACTCTACCTACACCCCGGCAGGCCGAAGTAAGGCGAGTCCAAATACAATTGAATCCGGAAGAAAAGGCAATGTATTCAATTGTATCTAGAATCGCGTTTGACCTAAAACTTTCTTGAGAATCATAATCCGCGACGAAGTTATAGACGAGAAACAAATTTTACTATTTTTCTTGACTTCAGTGTGCAGGAAAAATAAAATACATGTTGATGGAGAAAAGACGGAGCTAACAAAGCTTCGACTCCCCTAGGTGGTTTGTAATCGATGTTACGCATCGAAAACGAGCATCACCGGACTAATCAAGCTCCGGTAAAGCTAGGGGGTTCAGCCGTCGACGCTGAATAAAAGATGGTGAGAAGACCCCGCAAACGGAGTTTGCTGCCAACAAAGTAAGTGTTGGCAAAGGTCACTGCCGGAGCTACTAGGCTCCGACGCCCTGGAGGACTAACTATCGATGCCCTATGCGTTGATAGAGACTATTGCCGGAGCTACTAAGCTCCAGCGATAGACAATGCCGGAGCTTCTAAGCTCCGACAACCTCAGGGGGTCTTCACTATTGAAGACTTCGAAACTAAATTCTACAAGTTCGGAGCAAATGAGTCTTCAACAAAACGCAATATCCTCTTGGTACATGTTCACAATCAAATTGTGTACATCTACCAGGGGGCCAAGTGAAGACAAAAGCGTTGAAGACAAAAAGTGAAATTCACAAAAATTTGGGGATTTCATTCATCTGGAGACAAGGAATTACATCTGGAGACAAGGGATTACAAAATTGAGGAAGAAGAAGAGAAAATACAAGTGAGAACTATAGAGATGGTCCTAGACCCTATGGAAGAATTGGGCGACCTTCTGGGCAACCTCCGATACGTTGGCTCGGGTAGCTTCGCCATCTCCTTCGACGAGACCTTCAAGCACCAGGTCCAGAGGAAATTGGGAGTTCCGGCTGGTGTAGCACGTCAGCACATATTCTGCGATGTTCTTCGCCGGGGATTGCCCCTCAACCTCCAATTGGTCCGCGATGACATCGCCCACCTTGGAGAGCTTGCTACCTGCTGAGCTCAACGCCTGCAGCGCTAGGTCCGGCTCCGGCTCCGGATCATCTGGGCGCACGGGGCTGAAACCCATCGATGTCAGCGCGTCATTGGCCTTGCCCAGGAACTCCCGAATCTGTAGGGAGTCCACAGTCCTCAAGCCCTTCATTTCTTCCAGGTATCTCCTGGCCGCCATTAGTTCAGAATTCTCACGGAAGAGGCGCTCAACTTCTTTGGCGTTCTGCTGAATCTTCTCAACAACCCGCTTTTCGAGTTTTCCGAGCTCCTCCTCCCGGAGGTGGATCTTGTTCCGGCGGTCGACCAGGTCCTTCTCTCTACCCCTCACTTTCTTCTCCCTAGCAGTAAGGGCACACTCTTGTTCGTAGAGTTCCTGCCCTCGCACCCAGGCCTTCTCCTCTTCCTCTTAGCAGCACTCTTCCAATTTCTTGGCGCGCTCCTCGAGACCCTTGTCAGCCAGAGCCACCTTCTCGGCGAGCTCCTCCTCCCTCCTCAGGACGTCATCCCGCAGCTCTAGGAGTTTCTGCTCTTCATCCTCGAGCCGTTTCTCCCTCTCCTCAAGTGCCTCCCGGCGCTTGATGAGTGTAGTGTTAATGGCCTCAAGCCTTTTGTGGCGTTCATCGGCCGCACTATTGGCTGCTTTGGCTTGATCGTAGATCTCCCGGGATTGAGCGTCGAGGGCGCGAGTCAAACTCTCCCTGTCATCCAGTAACTTGCCCCAGTACTCCAGGCGGATCTTCTCCCGCTTGATCCACTCTTTGTCATCCGCTAGCCTCGACTGCGCCAGCTTGGTCTCGAAGTAGAGCCGGTTACGCCACTGCCTAAGGGTTTGGCGCTCCTCTTCAAGAGCCTTGCTGTCGTGGAAGAAGGCCATTTGGACTTGACGCAGACTGGAACATGCGTTGTCAATAGACAATGACAACAGGATAGGTTCCGCACCTGTTGGGATCTCCTCCGCTAGTTCCAGCAGGTTTTCAGATACAAAAATTGGGTCCCACTCCACAAGAGTGGTCCTCTGAGTCTCCATGGCACTAGGGCCGTCCTCCGGGATGGCCTCAGTCGCCATCGAGGAAGGCCCCGCCACCAGGTCTTCGTTCACCCCCTCAGGCAGGGGGCCAGCAACTTCGCTTGGGCACTCCGGCTCGGCCGTGAGTACCTCCGACGTCATCACTTCCAGAGCAGGGGCCGCTTCTGATTCCGGCCTTGGCACCTCCTCCGATGGGGGCTCGAGCTCCGTCACCTCCTCAACAACCGGCTCGGGAGCCGGAAGATCTTCAACCTCGACCGGCCCTGCGGCCGGAGCTTCAACAATGACCGGCTCTGCGGCCGGTGCTTCAGAGGTAGCCGCCCCAACTGCTGGAACTTCCTCAGCTTCCGGCACGCGCTGGGACTTCAATCACCTCCGGCTCGACCGCTAGAGCTTCGACACTTTCAGGCTCCAGGGCCGGAATCACAGCTTCTTCCGGCTCAACGGCCGGAACTTCCGTCATTTCAGCACCAGGACCCGGAGCTTCAACCTCCGGGGCAGGTGCCGCTCACGCATCTTCTCTCCCATGGTCTGGCGCTACCACGGGAGCCTCTGTGGATGAGTCGAGGTCCACGACCACGACAGCCGGCGCCGGAGCTGTCGCAGCTTCAGCCACCACTTGGGGCGGCACTGGGACCGGAGTAGAAGCTTTCACCCTCACAGCTTCAGTTGCTGTGGCTGAGGGTGGAGCCTCACTCCTCTTCTTGGGAACGCTGCAAATGATGGACGAGGAAACTTAAAAAAGCAATCACTACAGTAAAACAATTGTCCAAGGTAAAGATTAAAAATTACCTTGGGAGGCTTCCGCACCAGCTTGCGCGGAATCTTTTTCCCGGGCGTTCCAGGCTGGTCATAGCCGGAGTGGAAGCTTCGGAAGGCCCCCCGGAACTCGTCGCGGCCACGGGTGTTTCCCGGGTCGAGGCCCCCCTCGACCGGGAAGAACCCCCGGACCTAGAGGCCTCCACTGGCCCAGGTGCTGGAGTCGCGTGCCCGGAGCTAACACCCTGGGAGGACCCCACTGCGGGAACAGTCTCTCCCCGGGAGGACCCCACTACGGGAACAGTCGCCGTGGTTGTGGAAGACCTTCCCCTCCGGGGAGAAGGAGCCAATGCAGAAGTAGCGGGCCTGACGGACCTTCCGTCGGCGTACTGCAGCTTCCGCTTCCGGCTCACGAGTTCATCCGCCAGCTCCTTGCCCTTGCCGACGACCTCCTCCCTCGGCTTCGGAGCTGGGTCGGAGCCACCTTCGGACACTCCAGGGATCGCCACCCTGGTAGTTGATCTTCTCTCGACGACACCAAGGTCGTCAAGCATGGGCATCTTCTGCCGGAGCTCCCTACTGAACTCAACTTCCACGTTCAGAGGAAGAAAAGCCGATGGCGGAGTCAAGTCATCACCCTCGACGTTGATGCCGTGCTGGAACTTCTTGAGGTGGAACTCCAAGGTTTTCCCCACCATGTTGGAATTCAACCCGGTCTCGACCCGGTCGTTGTCCATCACGCTGTTGAGGGCCCAAGCGAGTTTCTCCCTCTTCTTCAGCGGTGCCCACCTGTTGACCAGGAAGTTACAAAACACCGCTTGAGGGGTTAATCCCCCCTCCACGCACCGGCGAATCCTGGTCAGAATAGGGTCAAAGGCGTCTGCCAGCACCGGAGCTTCACTCCAGATCGTCGTGTCAATGTTAGGGAGGCCTTCGGGCAGCTCCAGCCTCTCGTGCTCCTCCACCCGGATGACTATCCAGTCCTTCTTCCAGTCATCACACTTCCCAGAAGGGAACGACCGGAGGTACTTGAATGGGCACTTCTTGCGCTTCACGAAGTAGTAGAAGACAAGGTACTCATTGCTCCTACCAGTGGTGTGGACGGTGAAGAAGGTCTGAAAGAGTTCGATGCACGGGGGATGCCCACCCACATCTCACAGAAGTGGACGAAGATAGACACGAGGAGAATGGAGTGAGGGCCAAGGTGGTATAGCTGCAGACCATAAAAGTCCAGCAGCATCAAGAAAAAGGAAGAAAAAGGTGGGATCAACCCCACCATGGCGTACGAGGAGAAGTACACCATTTCGCCGGAGTGCTCCTTCTCGAATGGGAGCTCTCCACCAGCGCGGACCGAGCGGTTGAAGAAGTCTGAGGACCACCCCATGAGGGCCCGGACCTTCTTCAGATCACCGTCGGTCTTCAAGCGACTCTCGCGGAGACCCAACTCCATCGCGGCACGGCTAAGCAAGAGAAGAAAAGCGAAGCACAAGTTGGGAGTTTGAGCGCAAGATCAGATGGGAGGCATGAAGAACTCCCGACGGTGCGTGCTTTCCTTCTTAAGTAAGCCCTCGCAACGCTTGGATGGAAACCGCAAGGAAGTCGAAGATACCATTCAAAAACTCCACCCTGCCTATGACAAGGGGGCCCGGGACCACTCCGACGATGAAGTCGAGGTTCTTACCCAGGCGAACGGTTGTCATCAAGAGACGGGAAACCCGAAGGCGGCGGCCTGACAAGGCGCGCGAAACCGATACGGTTTTCGTATCGGGAACCGGCGAACTTCAATTGCGTGAGATCCGCACGCCAAAGATCTCATCTGCCGCACGCAGGACACACCACGTGGCGAGGATTTAACTCCAAACCCTCGCCAATGGCACCTCTGAAGACCTTTGAAGACTCAGTTCAAAAGTCGCGAGGATGGACCCACCTCCGGCGGAATGACTTCACCCCAGTAGTCTTCTCCGGAGGTAGGTCCAGGGGGCCACTGTCGGTACCCTAGAAACCGTACACCCCTCGAGGTGACAAAGATATCAAGGAAAAAGTCACCCACTTAATTTTAAGACCTTCGAAGGCCCACATGTCAGATCTAACCGGACCCGCTTCTCCAACATGGTTAATCCCAGGGTCGCCACGTGTACTATCAAACCGGAGCTACCGCCCACAAGTGGGAAGCTCCGGGCCATGTACAGAAATGGCACCTCCGGACTTAACCCCAGACCGAGAGAAGCTCTAGACCTGACATGTGTCAGGTAGCTCCGGAGCTTCCTGTTTCCCACAGTATGCTCCGGAGCTGCCACGTGTCCACCCATCGGAGCTTCAGCCTCTAACCTCCGGAAGACTTCATAACGGCTCCAGATCTTCAAAGGGGAATCAAGGACTTCAAGACTTGATTAAGTGTCATTAATACCATATTAATGACACACGGTTGGATGACCTTAATTACCAGTAACGGTGCTGTCAAAGCCCATTACCCGGTCATTAAGGGCAATTAAACTTGTTGAATGAATATCAATACTAGTAACCGCTGGGGCCACATGTCGGGCCAGGCTAACTTGTAACGTCCTGCCCTTGTACTATAAAAGGACAGGCCGACGATGGACTCTGGGGACGTTGAGTGACGCAACATACGCGCCATAGACGCTCAACACAAGCTCATACAGCTAATACAACACCAACACACCCGTGGAGTAGGGTATTACGCTCAGGCGGCCCGAACCACGTAAACTCCTGTGTCTCCTGCGCCATATACTATTCACCTTCTCGAATCTCCGCGCGCCCACACCGAACATCAAACTCCTCTAACACTTTAGTAGTGTCGGGAGATCTGCCGGTTCCAAACCACCGACAGGGACCTTTCCCAAGAGCCGTCGGAGGTTACAAGTTCCTGTATGTCGCCATTGACAAGTTCACCAAGTGGCCGGAAGCAACTCCGGTTGTGACAATAAACAAGCAATCTGCTATCAACTTTTTGCAGTCCATTGTATGCAGATTTGGAGTCCCAAACAAAATCATTACTGATAACGGGACCCAATTCACAAGCTCTGCATTTCAAGGATATTGCGAAGACCTCGGCATTCAAGTTTGCTACGCCTCCGTAGCTCACCCGACAAGCAATGGCCAGGCCGAGAGAGCAAATGCTGAAATCCTGAAAGGACTCAAAACGTGCACCTATGAGCGCTTGAAAAAACATGGAGCCAACTGGATTGAAGAGCTTCCGCCCACTCTATGGGCCAACAGGACAACTCCAAACCGGTCAACTGGAGAGACACCCTTCTTCCTGGTGTACGGAGCTGAAGCAATCCTTCCTCCGGAAATCACCTTGGGGTCACTCCGGGTCCGGACCTTCGACGAAGCCACGCAGGACCAGCTCCGGCATGAAGACCTAGACCTCCTTGAGGAGGGAAGGTGCCAAGCAGTTGTTCGGAATGCCCGACACCGCCAAGCCCTTCGGCGCTATCATCAGCGGCATGTACACAACCGGCAGCTCGAGGAAGGCGATCTGGTGCTACGGAGAATACAATCCAGAGAAGGGTTAAACAAACTCTCTCCCCGAGCTGGGAGGGAACCTTCCGAGTTATTAAAGTATCCCATCCCGGAAGTGTTCGCTTGGCTACCGAGGATGGGAAACCTCTCCCAAATCCTTGGAATATTGAGCACCTCCGTAAGTTCTACACTTAATATCATGGAGGTAAGTCTGTAGTAACTTGAGGTGTATGTTATAGAGTCATTGTACAGAGTCAGGTAGTTCGTTCGGGAGAACAGCCGTACCTTTCCCGGAAGGTCCGCAAAGTTCATGCAACACTTGTCACAGTCTCAGAACTAAAAGTGTGGCTAGCTACCCTGGGTCAAACGAGAAATGAAACACGCTTAGCTTGGTTCTGTACCCTAAGAGTGCACTTGTTTCCCCTGTACCCCGAACCAATAATGAAAGACATCTTCATGTGAAACAGACTCCACGTGCATTTATTTTGTACAGGCTCAACATTTTTTATTTTTCTCTTTCTTGTTTATAACAAAGTTGTGCAATTCTGAAGAAATTTTAGTTCGACCAATTCATATACAACTCGAGTTGTATTGTCAATTCTTTTGGATTCAAATATTGTTCATGGCCCATTTGCCTGAATGCCGCCAAGCCAATCTAGGGCCGGAGTGTGCTATCGACTTAGCCTGGTCAAGCACCCTAAGTACACCACTCTACCTACACCACGGCAGGCTGAAGCAAGGCGGGTCCAAGTACAATTGGATCTGGAAGAAAGAAGGCAACGCATTCGGTTGTATTCAGAATTGTGTTTGACCTAAAACTTTCTTGGGAATCGTAAGCCGCGACGAAGTTATAGGCAAGGAGCAAATTTTACTATTTTTCTTGGCTTCAGTGTGCAGGAAAAATACAGAAACCACGTTGATGGAGAAAAGCCGGAGCTAACAAAGCTCCGACTCCCCCAAGGGGGCTTGTGATCGATGTTAAACATTGAAAACGAGCATCACCGGAGCAACCAAGCTCCGGCAAAGCTAGGGGGGCCAGCCGTCGACGCAGAATAAAAGATGGTGAGAAGACCCCACAAGCGGAGTCTACCGCCGACAAGCTACGCGTTGGCAAAGGTCATTGCCAGAGCTACTAAGCTCCGACACCCCGGAGGGCTAACTATCGATGCTCTACGCGTTGATATGGACTATTGCCGGAGCTACTAAGCTCCGACGGTAGTCAATGCCGGAGCTTCCGAGCTCCGACAACCTCAGGGGGCCTTCACTATCGAAGACTTTGGACCTACACTCTACAAGTTCGAAGCAAATGAGTCTTCAACAAAATACAATATCCTCTTGGTACATGTTCACAATCAAATTGTGTACATCTACCAGGGGGCCAAGTGAAGACAGAAGTGTTGAAGACAAAAAATGAAATTCATTAACAAATTGTGGATTTCATTCATCTGGAGACAAGGGATTACAATTGGGGAAGAAAAAGAGAGAATACAAGTGGGAGCTATAGAGATGGTCCTAGACCCCATGGAAGAACTGGGCGACCTTCTGAGCAACCTCCGACACGTTGGCTCGGGTGGCTTCACCTTCTCCTTCGGCGGGACCTTCAAGCATCGGGTCTAGAGGAAATTGGGGATCCCGGCTGGTGTAGCACGTCAGCACATACTCTGCGACGTTCTTCGCCAGGGACTGCCCCTCAACCTCCAACTGGTCCGCGATGACGTCAGCCACCTTGGAGAGTTTGCCACCCGCCGAGCTCAACGCTTGCAATGCCAGGTCCGGCTCCGGCTCCGGATCATCCGGACGCACGGGACTGAAGCCCATTGGTGTCAGCACGTTGTTGGCTTTTCTCAGGAACTCCCAAACCTGTAGGGAGTCCGCAGTCCTCAAGCCCTTCAGTTCCTCCAAGAATCTTTTGGCCGCCGCCAGTTCAAAATTCTCACGAGCAAGGCACTCAACCTCTTTGGCATTTTGTTGAATCTTTTCAGCAACCTGCTTCTCGAGTTTTCCAAGCTCCTCCTCCCGGAGGTGGATCTTGTTCCGGCGGTCGACCAGGTCCTTCTCCCGGCCCCTAACTTTCTTCTCCCTTGCAGCGATGGCACACTCTTGCTTGTAGAGTTCCTGCCCTCGCACCCAGGCCTTCTCCTCCTCAACGCGATGCTCCTCCAACTTCTTGGTGCGTTCCTCGAGGCCCTTGTCAGCCAGAGCCACCTTTTTGGCGAGCTCCTACTCCCTCTTCAAGACATCATCCCGCAGCTCTAGGAGTTTTTGCTCTTCATCTTCGAGATTCTTCTCCCTCTCCTCAAGTGCCTCCCAGCGCTTGATGAGGCTAGTGTTAATGGCTTCAAGCCTTTCTTGGCGATCATCAGCCGCCCTATTAGTTGCCTTGGCCTGCTCATAAATGGCCCGGGATTGAGTGTTGAGGGCACGAGTCAAGCTCTCCCTATCATCCAATAATTTGCCCCAGTATTCCAGGCGGACCTTCTCCTGTTTGATCCACTCCTTGTCGTCTGCCAGCCTCGACTGCGCCAGCTTGGTCTCGAAGTAGAGCTGGTTACGCCACCGCCTAAGGGTTTGGCGCTCCTCTTCAAGAGCCTTGCTGTCGTGGTAGAACTCCAGCTGGACTGGACGCAGACTGGAGCAAGCATTGTCAATGGACAACGACAGGGGAATAGGGTCCGGACCTGCTGGGGTCTCCTCCGCTGGTTCTAGCGGGTTCTTGCTTACAAAAATTGGGTCCCACTCCACAAGAGTGGTCCCCTGAGCCTCCACGGCACTAGGGCCGTCCTCTGGGATAGCCTCAGTTGCCACCGAGGAGGGTCCCGCAGAAGAATTCCGACCTCCAGAAGTGGTTCCGAAGGCCCTGCCGCCAGGTCTTCATTTGCCCCCTCAGGCAGGGGGCCAGCGACTTCATCAGGGCACCCTGGCTCAGCAGCAGGCACCTCCGTCGTCATCACTTCTGGGGCAGGGGCTACTTCCGGCTCTGGCCTGGGCTCCTCCTCCACTGGTGGCTCGGGTGTTGGCGCCTCGACCATCATGGGTTCGAGTGCTAATGCCTCCGCAACGACCGGCTCGGGCGCCGGAAGGTCAACAACAACCGGCCCTGAGGCTGGAGCTTCAACCTCAACCGGCTCAGGCGCCGGAAGGTCTTCAATTGCAACCGGCTCTGCAGCCGGAGCTTCAGTGGCAATCGGCTCTGAGGCTGGAGCTTCGGAGGTAGTCGGCTCAACCGCCGGGACTTCCTCAACATTCGGCTCGCTCGCCGGGACTTCAATAACCTCCGGCTCAACCACCGAGGCTTCGACAATTTCCAGCTCTGGGGCCGGAATCACTGCTTCCTCCGGCTCAGTGGCCGATGCCTCCACATCCCAGCATCAAGACTTGGGGCTTCAACCTCCGGGGCAGGTGCCGCTGGCGCATCTTCTCTCCCGTGGTTCGGCACTACCACGGGAGTCTCGAGGGATGAGTCGAGGTCCATGACCACAACAGCTGGCGCCGAAGCTGTCGCAGCTTCAGCCACCACTTGGGGCGGCACCGGGACAGGAGTAGAAGCCTCCGCCCTCACTGCTTCAGCTGCTGTGGCTGAGGGCGGAGCCTCACTCCTCTTCTTGGGGACGCTGTAGATGATGGATGAAGAAACTTAAAAAATAGTTAATACAACAAAACAACTGTCTGAGGTAAAGAATAAAAATTACCTCGGAATGCTTCCGCACCAGCTTGCACGGAATCTCTTCCCCGGGCGTTCTGGACTGACCATGGCCGCCGCCGGCGTGGTAGCACCGAAAGGCCCCCCGGAACTTGTTGCAGCCCCGGGCATTTCCTTAGTCGAGGCCCCCTCGACAGGGAAGGACCTCCGGACCCAGAGACCTCAGCTGGCCCTGGTACTGGAGTCACATGCCCGGGGCTAGCACCCTGGGAAGACACTGCAGCACGTACAGTCGCCGCAGTTGTAGAAGACCTCCCCCTCCGGGGAGAAGGAGCTGCTGCAGAGGGTGCAGGCCTGATGGACCTTCCGTCGGCATGCTTTAGCTTCCTCTTCCGGCTCAAGGGTTCGGCCGCCGGCTCCTTGCCCTTGCCGACGACTTCGATCCTTAGCTTCGGGGTAGGGGCGGAGCCACCTTCAGAAGCCCAGGGATCACCACCCTGGAAGTCGATCGTCTCCCGACGACACCGAGGTCGTCAAGCACCGGCATCGTTCGCCGAAGCTCCCTGCTGAACTGTACTTCCAAGTTCAGAGGGAGGAAAGCTGGTGGCGGGGTCAAGTCATCACCCACGACGTCGATGCCGTGCTGGAACTTCTTGAGATGAAACTCCAAGGTCGCCCCCTCCATGTTGGACTTCAGCCCGGTCTCAACCCGATCATCGTCCATCACACTGTTGAGGGAGCAAGCGAGTTTTTCTCTCCTCTTCAGCGGTGCCCACCTGTTGACCAGGAAATTGCAAAATACCGCCTAAGGAGTTAATCCTCCCTCCACACAATGGCGGATCCTGGTCAGAGCAGGGTTGAAGGCATCCGACAGCACCGGAGCTTCACTCCAGACTGCAGTGTCGATGTTGGGGAGGCCTTCGGGCAGCTCCAGCTTCTCGTGCTCCTCCACCTGGATGACTATCTAGTCTTTCTTCCAATCGTCCCACTTTCCAGAGGGAAACGACCGGAGGTACTTGAATGGGCACTTCTTGCGCTTCACAAAGTAGTAGAAGCCAAGGTACTCATCACTCCTTCCGGTGGTATGGACGGTGAAGAAGGTCTGGAAAAGCTCAATGCAGGGGGGATGCCCACCCACATTTCACAGAAGTGGACGAAGACAGACACTAGAAGAATGGAGTGGGGGCCAAGGTGGTACAGCTGCAGACCATAGAAGTCTAGCAGCATCAAGAAAAAGGAGGAAAAAGGTGGGATCAACCCCACCATGGCGTATGCAGAAAAGTACACCATCTCGTCGGCGTGCTCCTTCTCGAATGGGAGCTTTCCCTCGGCGCAGACCAGGTGGTTGAAGAAGTCCGGGGACCACCCCATGAGGGCCCGGATCTTCTTTAGGTCACCTTCGGTCTTCAAGCAGCTCTCGCGGAGACCCAACTCCATCGCAGCACAGCGAGGCAATGGAGGAAAAGCAAGCACAAGTTTGGGAGTCGAGCGCAAGTTCAGATGAGAGGCGTAAAGAACCTCAGACGGTGCGCGCTTTCCTTCTTAAGTAAGCCCCCGCAACGCTTGGATGGAAACTGCAGGGAAGCCGAAGATACTATTCAAAAATTTCACCCTGCCGATGACAAGAGGGCCCGGGACCACCCCGACGATCAAGTCGAGGTTCTTACCCAGGCGAACGGTTGTCATCATGAAAGGCGAGAAGCCCGAAGGCGGCGGCCTGACAAGGCGCGCGGAACCGATATGATTTTCGTATCGGGAACCAGCGACCTTCAATTGCGTGAGATCCGCACGCCAAAGATCTCATTTGCCGCACCCGGGATATGCCACAAGGCGAGGATTTAACCCCAAAACTATCGCCAACGGCACATCTAAAGACCTTTGAAGACTCGGCTCAAAAGTCGAAGGATGGACCCACCACTGGCGGAATAACTTCACCCAAGGGGTCTTCCCCAGAGGTGGGCCCAGGGGGCCACTGTCGGTACCCTGAGTACCGTATACCCCTTGAGATTGCAAAGATCTCAAGGAAATGTCACCTACTTGATTTGAAGACCTTCAGAGGCCCACATGTCAGACATAACCCAACCCGCTTCCCCAACATGGTTAGTCCTAGGGTCGCCACGTGTACCATCAAATCGGAGCTACCGCCCACAAGGTGGAAGCTCCGGGCTATGTACCATAATGGCACCCCCAGACCTAACCCCAGACCGAGGGAAGCTACGAAACTGACACGTGTCTGGTGGCACCGGACCAATCTGTTCCCCACGGTATGCTCCGGAGCTACCACGTGTCCAACCGTCGGATCTTCAGCCTCAAACCTCCGGTAGACTCCACAACGGCTCCGGATCTTCAAAGGGGAATCAAGGACTTCAAGACCCGATTAAGTGTCATTAATACTATGTTAATGACACACGATCGGACGACTCTTATTATCCGTAACGGTGCTGTCGAAGCCCGTAACTCGGTCATTAAGGGTAATTAAGCGCATCAAATGTGTATCAACATTAGTAGCCTCCGGGGCCACATGTCGGGCTAGGCCAACTTGTAACGGCCTGTCCTTGTACTATAAAAGGACAGATCGACGATACATAGAGGGGGGCTAATCTGATATCATCTGATCTGATCTGATCTGATCTGGTCTGATCGGCTCACACGCGCTCTCAACTCACGTCACCTGAGTTGAGTTCATACATCCAATACAACACCAACACACCACGTGGAGTAGGGTATTACGCTCAGGCGGCCCGAACCACGTAAATATTTGTGTCTCCTGTGTCATTTTACATTTCACCTTCTTGAATCTCCGCGCGCTCACACCGAACTTCAAACTCCGTAAACACTTTAGTAGTGTCGGGAGATATGCCGGATCAAAACCACCGACAGATTGTATTCTAGTTGTTCCCATTTAAACAATAGCAGTGTTGATTTTATTTTATTATGAATACAAATATAACAGTATTTATTTATTATATGAACTTTATATGACCATCTTTTTCTCGCGTAAAAGGCATTGATACTCTGGACGGCTAAGCCGAAAGTGTCATTGCGACAAGCAGTGCCGACTCTGACCCATGGCCAAAGGAGCGACGACCAAGGGCCCATCCCAGCTTGGGGGCCCAAAAATACGTGTGCGTAAATAGTTGTATGCAGCAATTGGACCCGCTTGAACCACTTGAGACCAAACAATGTACATAGGCTCAAGACAATGGAAGCAGGTACCAACGTACAAATGTATATGCTGATGATTTATTTTTATTTAAATTGATATGCATTGCAACTAATTGATATACTTGCTTACAGTTGTGTTGGTTGTCTACTTTGTTTTTTTTGTTTCTAATTTATTCCGGTCAGGAATGTTAACTATATGAGAAGAATATCTAAGTGTTATCCTTAATGATTTTGCATCAAAATTACTCACAGGTATTGATTTTGTGTCTAGTGCACAAGATTGATTTTACAAGTAGTATTGAAGGAATTTCTTTTAGCTTTCTTCTCATATTAGCTACATTTTTCTTCTGAAACTTTTTGCTGTACTGTTTGAATTAACTTTTACGAGCCAAAAATATTTTGCTATTAGTATGTTTATATTATGTTGTTTATTTATTTAAAAATTATAATATATATATATATATATATATATATATATATATATATATATATATATAAGCGCCCGCACGCACACACTTTGCCCTTGGGCCCACGAAATTTCAAAGCCGGCCCTGGCGACAAGACAGAAAATAGTAAGTCAGGAATTACGCAGCAGTGAGACTTTAGCCCCAGCCAGCCTGTAGGTCAATCTTTTTTTAGTTTTTTAGAATCACACATACAGAAATGCATGAAAAGTATATGTTTTTTAGAAACTTTTTTCTATAATGTATAGAATAATGTTACAGGTTTTGAAATTGAAATCCAACTTAATTAAACAAATGTAAACAAAAAATATACAAATTTTAATAGGGATTAAATAAAATGACAAAGTTTGAACAGTTCGAGACTGATAAATTGAGCCACAATTGATTCTAGAATCAAATAGACTAAGTGATTTTTTACCAATACTGTGTGCATGATATATTACCCCTTTATCGAATAATGAAAAATCCATTAGATGGTTCTTTTTCGTACACAAAAAAATAAGAAATATGCAGTATATAAATAAAATGTACTGCAGTGTTGGATTTTATTGAGCTAAAGCCAGAAGACTCGTGGTGCTGGAGCCGGAGCATCAGTCCTGCTGCTACACTCCTTGCACTAACTGTCACGCCCGATCATCGAAAAGATGAAACAGACGCTAATCACATGTACGCCAGAATCAGTTGAATCGTACATATATCGACGAAAGTGAAATAATACCATTACATAGCCATGTTTGAGTACATAAATAGTCTTACAATATGATCCGAAGGTCTACAAATACACACCACAAACCTATTTACATCATCTAAACTGTTCACAAAGTCCAAACTACAGCGGAAGGCTAAGTAGACAAATAGGGCTCCATCTTCAAAGGCAGTTGCGCGAAGGATCGTCAGCCTAGACCAAGTTGTAAGGATCGAATGCCCAAGAGGGGGGGTGAATTGGGCTTCTTTTCAACAATTAAAGCAATAAAACTTAATTACTAAAAGCCCAATTCCCTATGCAAACAACCTATGCATTCAAGTGAATAGTAACTTTGCAGTATATGAAATGCATAAGTGTAAGAGGAGAGGAAGAAAGCGCAAACTCTCGGGGAGAGACGAAGATTTATCCCGTGGTTCGGTAAGATCGTCAAGATCTTCCTACATCCACGTTGTGGCACCCACCAAAGGGTATAGCCACTCCCAAGTCACCGAGACCAGGGATCTTCGCTATACTTCTCCGTTCGCCAACCTTTGCAAGGTGGAGCTCAAGCCTTGTACAAGTTGGATCCTCCTTCCACAACCATCTTGGCAAGCTTCGGAAGGCCCTCTCCAATACAATCACCAAGGGATACTCCCTTACAGCTCTCACTACACTAGAGACTCTAATCACAAAGAATATAAGCACACAAGCACTATCTCTAGCAAGTTCTAGCCTATCTCTTGGTGTGTAAGTGGTGTAGATGATGTAGAAGTGTTGGCTCAACATCTTGAATGCTTGAGAATGTGTAGAGTAGCTCTGTTTGTCAAGACTTTTCGAATAGACTGGTTGAAGGGGTATAAATAGCTAGCCTAGCCGTTGGAAAAGTAGGCTGACATCACTGTTCTGCGAACACCGGATGATCCGATGTTCTCCCTTCAGTTATCATCGGTCGAATCCAAATTAGCTGATGTCACTGTGTGAGATATGACCGTTGTTAGACTGATGTTACACTTTCCTTCTCATCGGATGATCCGGTGGCACTTCATCCAGAATTGGTTCAGAATTGATGCTTACTGGAGTGATTGACTGATGTGTTTATAGTTGTACATCGGATGGTCCGGTGTTACACTTGGTCCAGGTAGATTGCTTACTGTACTGATGGACCGATGTAACATCCCCTTCATCATCGGATGATCCGGTGAGCACTTAGTTCTGAGGTCTTCTTCTTCTGCTAAACCAACTCGACCGATGTATTGTTTTTTGGAAACATCGGTTGATCCGGTGAGTTGATTTTGTTTGCTTCGAGTTGTTCTAAGTGATTCTTTTGGAATTTTCTCAAGTGATTTCTTATACATTGGTTTGAAATATACTTCTGATGATTATCAAGCATTGAGTGGTGTCAATATTGGTTTAATAATTTTTACATATGAGCTTTTACTTCTAACCTTTATAAAATCGATTGACCTCATAGAATGATTGTTTAGGGGTCTCCAATTATATCCAATGAGCAGTAGATGATATTCATATAGATTTCATTTGATTGTGATGAGTGATATGGTAGACCTTGCATCCACAAATTCATTAGTAAAGTCCAACGGTTATCATTAATCATCGAAACCATACCTCATGGGGGCCTAGATGCTTTCAATCTCCCCCTTTTTGGTGATTGATGACAACACAACAAGTAAAGCATAATAGTAAAGCATAATTGGTGATTTAGCACACTTAAACTTGAAGGCTCAAAAAACGATCAATAACTTAAGAGAATTAAGTGGCACATGAATACTCAATGAATAGCAAAAGAGTAGCAAATCTCCAAATTACAAAAGAACTCCCAAAAATATAAGCTCCCCCTACAGCTAGGACTCTTCTTGGGACTAAGCTAACCCTCCCCCTGACTCTTCTCCCCCTTTGGCATCAAGACACCAAAAAGGAAGTCGAGTGCCTAAGGATCCTGAGCGCTCGGGGCGATGACGAACGGGTCACCGTCGGGGGTGCTGTTGTCGGAGCTGCTACATGCTGCTGCTGAGGCTGGAGTAGCAGTGACGGGAGCTGCGAGAGCCGCTGTCGGTGCCTACTGAGTCTGAACTGCTGGCAATGGGGCACTGACAACGGACGTCTGCGTCTGCTGGAAAAGCGTTGTAGCCGGCAGAGGAGAGTGGATAGGAGCACCAGGAGCTAGCAGAGGGGACATGCTGATCGTCGGGATCGGCGTAGTCGGCACTGGCGTTGAAGCTAGTGCCAGGACAAGCGGACCTGGAGCAAGGCCTGGAAGCTGCAACGGTAGGGCAATCCCGGTCTGCGTGTAGAGGTTGGTGATCGACCCCAGGATGCCCATCATCGCCTGTTGCGTCTGCTGCTACTGGTCGAGAGAGCGGTGCATCTGATCAATCAGCCCAGTCAGCCTGTCAGTGTCCTCTCGCCTCTCACGGGCTATATGTCGCTGCATCTTTTGCTGCTGCAGCTGGAGCTCCAAGAGACGCGCAACCTGCTCAGCTCGGGCCTGCTTAGCTGCAAGCCGGTCCAGGCGCTACTGCTCAACCATCTTCTGAAGTAGGGAGGTAAGCTCAAATGGTTGAGAGACCTGTGCCTCTGACACCGGAGGTGGAGTAGGAGGTGGCACAGTCGAGTCTCCATCCTCCGCGTCGTGTTCCTGGGTGAGGGAGGAGGTGGGAAGTACTCCTCGACACTGTCGCTGGTGTCACTCTCGGACCAAATATGTTGTAGATCCTCACCCTGAGCCTCTGCCTGTGCTAGTCTCTCGTCGTCCTTTCCAGGTCTGACCTGTCTTCCTCTGAGAGACGGGCACGGATCTGACGCTCAACTGAATGGCCAAGGCGGCGGTCTCCAGGAGCTGGAGCACGGTAGTGGCCGAACCATGTGACGCTCTCGTCGGTGAGACTGTCACGCATGGCGGACCCCTCTGGAGCTACCATGTAGAGCAAGTGACTGATCCAGTGACCAAACGCAAGCTGCCTCATCATCCCAACTCCATCAGTGATGACGTCCTCCATCTCACAAATGAGAATGTCCATAATATCGAACTCCATCCTATTCATGACATAGAACAGGAGAGTCTGCTGCAAGCTGGTGAACCCCTTAAGGTATCCGGACCTCGGCAGAAGTGTGCGACGCAAGGCAAGGTGCACAGTGCGTGCAGCTGGAGTGAGTAGTGTCGGTACCCTCGGCTGGTCTGGAGAGAAAGGCTGAGCAAACAGTGAGCGTATCTCCTCAAGCGGTGGTGCCACACCTCCAGTGAGTGGCCTCCTCGGTGGGTCAGCCTGTCCATACACTCTCTCGTATAGGCAAGTGTCATGGAGATCCACTCCTAGCAGCTATCCCAAAGCCTGCCTGGTCAAGTGATGATGCTGGCCCATGAACATGAAATCAATGGATCTGCGGCCCTCAAATACGTAGAGTGTGGCGTAGAATACTCGGACCCAGTCCTCCACGTACGCACTCCTCTCGTAAGACATCAGCTCCACTAGACCTCTATACTTCTCAAAGTAAGGGCGTATCTCTGTCCCGACTGCAAGCGCAAGCTGATCCCAATCCAGGAGATTGTGCTGGAAGAGCTTATGGCCCCGACGTCTATAGGTCTTGTACAGCGATGCCTGTGTCAGGGTCCAAATGCGGCTGTCCACAAGTGCCTCTCTAGGCTGCGGGAACCACTCCTCAAGCAGAATACTCCATCTGAGCTTTCTGAGCTGCTTGGCCTTCATCTTCCTGTAATCTGTCAGGCGAACACCCTCAGCGACACGGACGTTGGTGTCCATCTCATAGACAGCTCTCTAGGCTGCCCTGTCCTCTCGAAGGTCAGCTGTTGACGGTCTCAGTCTCGGGGCTGCAGCTGGATGACCTCCACGGGTCCTGGTCGAGCGCCGGCGAACAAGCGGCACTTCGGGCTCCTCTTCTTCCTCTGACTCCTCTGGCATGGGAGGCTGCCTCTATGGGGCCTCGCGGATCCTCAACGATCCTCCTCGGCCACGCTCTGACTCCTCAGCGGCACGAGCAGCCATTAGGGCTTTCTTCGCCTCCTTCGACAACTTCTGCTTTTTGGCGGCTGGCTCCTCAATAGCTTTGCCCTTTCCTTCTTGTCACGGCCCATGACGGCGACGGGGGTGAGCACGCGGGACAACGATCTCGGGTGCACGAGACGGCGACGCGAAGGTCGTCGCCGCCGGGGAACCCTAGCAGTGAAGCGACGGCGACCGTAGGGGGGGCACCACGGTGGCGCAGAGTGTGGTGGTGCGGCACCTAGGACAGCGTGGGGCGGCGGTAGTGGTGCAGCGGCGGTGAGGCATAGGAAAGCGGCGGCAGCGCTGCTTGGAGCAGCGGTGGCGGCGCTGCGTGGCGTTGTGTGGGGCGTAGGGTGAGCGGCAGCAGCGGCGGCTCAGTGGGCGGCGGCGGTCGGAGGGCGGCAGCAGGGCGAGGGAGTGGCAGCGGTGGAGGTGTCGGGGCGTCGGTGGTGGAAAGCAAAATCGGGGAGAGAGAAATCCGAAGGCGAAGAGGCGCTAAATAGGTGGGGCCCGAACCCTAGATCAAATTTTAACATCGGATGAACCGACGTTAGATGAGGGCTGCGTCGTTGGAATGATACAATAAGGGTATTCCAAAAGTACCATTGACACCGGATGATCCGACGTGGAAAAGTTATCATCGGTTGAATTTGGCACAACTCCAGAAATGTGAACATCGGATGCTCCGATGTTTCTCAGAATGAACTCGTCGGTTGATTTGACTTTCTGATTGAGTTGACCCTTGGCATTTGAACACAAACTGATCCGATGATGGTTCTGCCCTAAGCATCGGATAATTCGATGACTACAAAACAGCAACATCCCATATATGTCCTTTGACTCAAACAAACAAACACGGAGAAACACATGTCTTAGGACTTTTTGGGCAACCCCTTACCCCTCAAAAAGACTAGTTGCCAATAACTTGGCTAAGCCCTAAAGCAAATAGAACACCGAAGAAAATAAGGAACAAATCCAAATAAAATGTAAGGCCCATGCTTTGTGAGCTAGAGGATGAAAACTTCTATCTCTTTAAAGCATGTTCCTTTAGGCATTAACGCACCTAACATTTTGTTCTTTCCACAACATATGAGTTGAGATGTTGCATTTCAAACAAGTCTCTTTCTTATGAAGTGGGTTCCCCTTTGTGACAATCTACCGTATGCAATGCCAAACGATTTATAATGCAAGAAATTTAAACGTGAGTGCAAGTCTATATGGCAGGCATCATGCAAGACATAAATTAAATCTATCTTGCCAAATTTGAACCTTTCAAAGGCTTCTTCAGGGAGAGCCACTCTCCAAGCCTTGGGTAAACCCAAAGAAACCTCCATCCCAAGCTAACCCTTGCTCACCCCTATCCTTTGAAAGTTAGACAAGACTTATATGAGATGTATTCTTACATGATCATGGCAATTTACATGACGTTCGATGCATCTAGCACATTTAATTCACTTCTTAGTCTAGAAAAAGTTTTCTCATCAAGTGGCTTAGTGAAGATATCCGCCAATTTTTCTTCGGACCTAACACCTCGCAAGGAGATGTCTCCCTTAGCTTCATGGTCCCTCAAGAAATGATGGCGAATATCAATGTGCTTAGTGCGGGAGTGTTGAACGGGGTTCTTAGCAATCTTAACTGCACTTTCATTGTCACAAAGGAGAGGCACACAACCAAGTTTAATACCAAAGTCCAAAAGGGTTTGCTTCATATAAAGAATTTGGGCACAACATGCACCAACCGCTATATATTCCGCTTCCGTCGTGGATAAAGCAACGGAATTTCGCTTCTTGCTTGACCAAGATACTAGGGAATGCCCAAGCAAGTGGCACCCACCAGAGGTACTCTTGCGATCCACACGGCATCCGGCAAAGTCCGAATCCAATTAACCCAAGAGATGAAATTTTGCACCTTTAGGGTACAACAGGCCTACACTTGGGGTATGCTTGAGATACCGAAGTATCCTAAAGACCGCCTTCTGATGCAATTCTTTAGGTGCCGCTTGAAAGCGAGCACACAAGCATACACTAAACATGATATAGGGCCTAGATGCGGTAAGATAAAGCAATGAACCAATCATAGAACGGTAATTAGATTGGTCAATAGGTTTACCATCCTTATCTGCATCGAGATGACAATTTGTTGCCATTGGAGTACTTCTTGAGCTGCAATCTCCCATCTCAAATTTCTTCAAGAGGTCCTTGGTGTACTTTTCTTGATAGATGAAGGTCCCCTCTCGAAGTCGCTTGATTTGAAATCCAAGGAAGAAGTTGAGCTCTCCAATCATCGACATCTCAAATTCCCTAGACATCATTTTGCCAGACTCATGGCTAAGAGCTTCGTTAGTTGAACCAAAAATAATATCATCGACATAAATTTGACAAATAAAGAGTTCCCCTTCAATGTCTTTGGTGAAGAGTGTAGTGTCCACACTCCCGATCTTGAATCCTTGCATGATCAAGAAATCCCATAGTCGTTCATACCACGCCCTAGGTGCTTGCTTGAGCCCGTAGAGCGCCTTGTGCAACCTAAACACATGATTAGGATTCCTCGGATCTTCAAACCCGGGAGGTTGTTCAACATAAACAAGCTCGTTAATATAACCATTAAGAAAGGCACTTTTCACATCCATTTGGTAAAGTTTTATGTTATGATGTGAAGCAAAGGCAAGAATTATACGGATGGCTTCTAGTTGGGCGACTAGAGCAAATGTCTCCCCAAAGTCTAGTCCTTCAACTTGCGAGAAACCCTTGTCCACAAGTCTTGCCTTGTTGCGGACCACAACACTGTTCTCGTCTTGTTTGTTGCGGTACACCCACTTTGTTCCAATGACGTTCTTGTCCTTGGGTCGCTCCTCCACACCCAAACTTCATTGCGGATGAAGTTGTTGAGTTCTTCTTGCATGGCCATCACCCAATTTGGATCTTGGAGTGCTTCCTCAATGTGAGTGGGTTCTACACATGAAACAAACGAGTAGTGCTCACAAAATGTAGCGAAATGGCGAGAACGTGTACTTACTCCCCTTGACGGACTTCCAATAATTTGGTCAATCAGATGCGCCTTGGAGATGCGTCCATGGTTCATAAGTGGTTGTGAAGCACTTGGCGGTGGTGATGCGTGTTGCTCTTCTTGTGGTTGGACTCGATCATGGACTTGTTCTTCTTCTTGATGTTGTGTGGCTTGTGAATCTTGAGTCGGCAATGGATCATCTTTCTCTTCTTCGTCAACTTGAGGCGCCATAGATGTGTTGATGTTGGAACTTGAAGCTCCCCCTTGATCATGGCTCTCCTCAACTTTAGGCTTGATGTCTCCAATGGTCATGTTCTTCATAGCTTCTCGTAGAGGCTCATCATCTATTTCATCATGACCAAAACTCTCCTCTTGGGAGCCATTAGTCTCATCAAACTCAACATCACAACTTTCCTCAACTAAACCGGAGGTTTGGTTGAATACTCGATATGCTTTTGAGTTTGATGCATAACCAAGAAATATACCAACACCACATCTTCTTTCAAACTTACTGAGCCTTTTCTTGCGGTAGATGTAGCACTTGCACTCAAAGACTCGGAAATAGGAGATGTTGGGCTTTCTCCAAATGAGAAGTTCGTACAGGGTCTTTTGAAGTAGTCGATGTAGATAGACCCGATTTGCGACATGGCACGCTGTGTTGATTGCTTCGGCCCAAAACTTCTCGGACGTGCCATAGTCATCAAGCATTGCTCGTGCAAGAGTGATGAGAGTCTTGTTCTTCCTTTCAACGACACCATTTTGTTGAGGAGTGTATGTGGCCAAAAACTCATGCTTTACGCCTTCACGATCACACCACTCCCCAATGTTATAGTTCTTGAATTCGGTGCCATTGTCACTCTGGACCTTGATGATGGGAAGTTGAAATTCCCTTTGAGCACGGTTAGCAAAGGTCTTGAACACTTCCGGAGTTTCACTCTTGTCACCTAGAAACAAAGTCCAAGCATAGTGAGAGTAGTCATCAACTATAACAAGACAATAGAGGTTACCGCCATTGTCTTGGAGGTTGACACCATTGTCTTCATCGGGTGGACACCATTGTCTTGGAGGTTGACAAGAGGTCCATGTGGAGTAACTCAAGTGGCTTGGAGGTTGACACCATTGTCTTCATCGGGTGGTGTGAAGCAACTTGCTTCCCGGCTTGACAAGCGCTACAAAGCTTGTTCTTCTCAAATGTGACATCCTTCACATCGGTCACCATCCCAAGCTTGAATGACTTCTTGAGCTTGCTCATTCCAATGTGCGCTATGCGTCGATGCCATAGCCAACCCAAACTCATCTTAGTGAAAAGACAAGTGGTCAAGCTAGCATCCTTGTTGGAGAAGTCTACTATGTAGAGATGTCCATGCCGAAATCCTTTGAAGATTAGTTCTTGGCTTGTTTCACTAGTCACAACAACATCATTTTTGCTAAAGGTGCACGTTAGTCCAAGATCACATAGTTGTGCAATAGAAAGCAAATTGAAACTAAGTGACTTAACATACAATACATTGGAAATAGATAAATCATTTGAAATTGCAATCTTACCTAACCCAATTACATTCCCCTTAGAATTATCACCAAAGGTGACTTGTTCATGATTGGGTTTTCTATGGTGGTGAACATACCATCGTTGCCGGTCATATGTTGAGTGCACCCGCTATCGAGTACCCAATGCTTTCCTCCGGCTTTGTAGTTCACCTTGGTGTTACCTTTAGCCATGAGGCACATGGGAGGTGGATGAAGAGGTGGGTCATCATTGTTGGCAATGGCAAGGCTGGCCAAACTTTCTTCTTCCGCTTCACTCTCTTCATCATTTGATTCTTCGTCGGTAATCCATTCATTTGCCTCACACATGAACACCTTTTGTGGACCTTTCCTCTTCTTAGGGAAGAGTTTTGCCTTTTTGCCTTTGTCATGCTTCTTATTCCCAAAGAGTCTTGATTTGGGCTTGTCCTCTTCATCATCCTCACTATCTTCAAGCTTGCGATGCTTGCCCTTGTGGCTCTCTCTTCTTTTGTCCGGTTTTGGACAATCATAGGAGATGTGACCTTGATCACCACAATTGTAGCAAGTCTTGTTGTCATCTCTCCTTGGTAGAAAAGCTTTCTTCTTGGGATCAAAGGTGTATCCCTTCTTGGCAATCTTGGAGTTCAAGCGAGAGAACTTTCTATCATCAATGCAAGCTCATCATCTTCATCTTCACTTAATGCTTGCTCTTCTTCACTTGAGCTAGGCTCAACCACTTTCTTTTTCTTGAGACTTGTTTTCTTGGTGAAAGCCTTTAGAGCAATTGTCTTTGAAGATGATTGCTCCATCATCCCAAGTACACTCATCTCATGAGTGTGAATCTCTCCAATAAGTTCTAAAACTTCAATGTGATCAAGAGATTCTTTTTGAAGCATGGAGTTGATGATGTTGTATTTTGGCTTAGGAAGGATCATAAGAATCTTGCGGTTGATGAGTCCCTTGCCAAGAGAAGCAATGTCAAGGGCATTAATTTCCTCAATAAGCACATTCAAGCGAGAAAACATTTCATTGAAATTTTCATGAGGTAGCATTTTGAACTCATCATATTTGGCTTTAAGCATATGATATTTTAGTTCTTTGACACGAGAAGAACTCTCATGAATTTCAATCAAGCAAGCCCAAATTTCACATGATTTTTCTTTGCTAGCAATCGTAGCAAAAACATCTTGGCTAATGCATTCATAAATGGCATTTCTAGCTTTAGCATCCCACTTGACTTGATCACCAACATAATTATGCTCACCAAACCCCGCATGGGTCGCTTCCCATACCTCGGGAGCAATAGCCTCTAGATAAGCACGCATGCGTGCTTTCCAATAGGCAAAGTTCTTGCCCTCGAAGATAGGAACCAAACCACCATTCTTGGCCATTTTAGCTCTCTAGCGGTGAAGCTAAAATGATCCAATGAGCAACCTTGCTCTGGTACCAATTGTAAGGATCGAATGCCCAAGAGGGGGTGAATTGGGCTTCTTTTCAACAATTAAAGCAATAAAACTTAATTAATAAAAGCCCAATTCCCTATGCAAACAACCTATGCATTCAACTGAATAGTAACTTTGCGGTATATGAAATGCATAAGTGTAAGGGGAGAGGAAGAAAGCGCAAACTCCCGAGGAGACACGAAGACACAGAGATTTATCTCGTGGTTCGGTAAGATCGTCAAGATCTTCCTACATCCACTTTGTGGCACCCACCAAAGGGTATAGCCACTCCCAAGTCACCGAGACCAGGGATCTTCACTATACTTCTCCGTTCGCCAACCTCGGCAAGGTGGAGCTCAAGCCTTGTACAAGTTGGATCTTCCGGGCTTCCACAATCGTCTTGGCAAGCTCCAGAAGGCTCTCTCCAATACAATCACCAAGGGACACTACCTTACAGCTCTCACTACACTAGAGACTCCAATTACAAATAATGGAAGCACACAAGCACTATCTCTAGCAAGTTCTAGCCTATCTCTTGGTGTGTAAGTGGTGTAGATGATGTAGAAGTGTTGGCTCAATGTCTTGAATGCTTGAGAATGTGTAGAGTAGCTCTAGTTGTCAAGACTTTTTGAATAGACTGGTTGAAGGGGTATAAATAGCCAGCCTCCACAAAATAGCTGTTGGAAAAGTAGGCTGACATCACTGTTCCCTGAACACCGGATGATCCGATGTTCTCCCTTCAGTTATCATCGGTCGAATCCAAATTAGCTGATGTCACCATGTCAGATATGACCGTTGTTAGACCGATGTTACACTTGCCTTCTCATCGGATGATCCGGTGGTTCAGAATTGATGCTTACTAGAGTGATTGACCGATGTGTTTATAGTTGTACATCGGATGGTCCGGTGTTACACTTGGTCCAGGGAGATTGCTTACTGTACTGATGGACCGATGTAACATCCCCTTCATCATCGGATGATCCGGTGAGTACTTAGTTCTGAGGTCTTCTTCTTCTGCTAAACCAACTCGATCGATGTATTGTTTTCTGGAAACATCGGTTGATCCGGTGAGTTGATTTTGTTTGCTTCGAGTTGTTCTAAGTGATTCTTTTGGAATTTTCTCGAGTGACTTCTTATACATTGGTTTGAAATATGCTTCTGATGATTATCAAGCATTGAGTGCTATCAATATTGGTTGAATAATTTTGACATGTGAGCTTTTACTTCTAATCTTCATAAAATCGATTGACCTCATAGAATGATTGTTTAGGGGTCTCCAATTATATCCAATGAGCAATATATGATATTCATATAGATTTTATTTTATTGTGATGAGTGATATGGGAGACCTTGCATCCACAAATTCATTAGTAAAATCCAACGGTTGTCATTAATCACCGAAACCATACCTCATGGGGGCCTAGATGCTTTCACAAGTCCCCCGGGTTGACGAAGAAGTCTTTTGGTGCCGCTTCTTCTTCATATTCTAATGGAAAAGTAAATGCTTGAGTACATAGAGTACTCAGCAAGTGTGGGAAGAGAATGACATCATTGCCTAGAACAAGGGTAGGCCAATTATGGCTTAAGCACTATGCTTAGATCCTATCCTTAGCTTTCAAGTAGCAATATCATAATTCAAGGAATAATTCAACACATAATTAAAGATGATGAATGTAACTTGAATCATAAATAACCACCATTTCCCAACCATGATCTAATTATGAACTGGCCCCAAGCCGCTCTTGTCCGTGAGCACGGTTGTCATGACAGTTTTACCAAATCTCTGCAGAGAGTGTACCCTTTACCCACAAGCAGTGATTGCATCCCCTATTGCCAGTTGGACTGAGTAAACCTCCATGTAGCCCGTGGTGATCAACCACATTTCACACTTCCGTAGGTGTGTGGCAAGGAGATCACTACAAGGTCTTTACAAAGGTACTCCCGACTAGTGCTAGCCCTTTAAGGTTTCCACAACTTAGGCATTTTCGGAGTAACCCTCCGCCTTAGAGCCCCCTCTTGAGCCTTGCGGTTCCCAGAGCAGTACCCCTGCATCATTCGTCACACCATCCAACTACTATCATTTCATCGGAGAAACCTAATTAATTGACCAAGATGCCCCATCTCGGTCTCGTGGCGGTACTATAAAGCTTAGCGGCTTCCTCCAAAAACCGGTCCTTAAAATCCGGTGGTGCCAAACCCAATCCCGGGTCTCTTGCAAACTGCACCATACCAAATCTATCCAACCACCAGATTCCTATCCACTACTATTGTGTGTCCATCATGATTAAAGTAATCATAAAGTATAATATGTCACATTTGTATGAAATCTCATTCCCAATGTCTAAGCATGGCTAAGCATAATTAAAACCCATCTACTTCCCAACCCAAATCAGGTGACAAGGAATTATGTGGAACAAGGCATGTAACATGAAATAGGACATCATTTTATTTAGCATGCATCTAACTAAAATCCTAAAAATTGGTACAAGATGGTCAAGGGCACTTGCCTTCTTCGAAGAATGGATTATTCGTGAAGTCTTGATCTTGGAGATTAAAGTTGGGGTCGTAGTACGACTCTAAATATATTGCCCAAGTATGGCAAAGAGAAATAAAAGCTAAATAAGAGCACACAATACATGGCATCACAACATACACATAAGCATAAAATTCTATACTAATGCGTCCCTACGAAGCATTTATTATTTTACATAGCCAAAATATGCATTTTATATTTATCTTACATTTTTAGGATTTATTTATGGCCTAAAATCATTTTTACTGAATTTTCTATGACCAAAATGTATTTAAACATTTTTAATAAATTTTCCATGGTCAAAAAATATTTTATCTGCACTCTACAAATTAATTAGAGTATAAAAATATTATATACAAAATTTCCTACTATTTTTACATTTATTTACCATTTTTATCTATTTTCTACACATTAAATACTCTTATAAACAATATTCAGCAATTAAATAAAACCTCAGGGACTTCCTCGTAATTTTCCTACACTGTACGGGGCTAAACACATAATTCTACCAGTTTCCAGGGGTTAGATTGCTTATTTAATTGATTAAATCCATTTCGAGAGAGTTCAGGGGTTAGATTGCTAATTCTAGGGATTAGACTTGAATTCCACAGGAATCCAGGGGGTAGCCCGCAAGATTCGAGAGGCCTCGGTGCAAAAACCAGCGGCGAGAAAAGAACATTCAACCAACGAGATTTAAAATGAGTGCTTAGGATTTAAAATGGCCGAACCGTTACGGCCTTCTAATCAAACCAACGGCCGAGATATGGCCACGTCGCCCCGACTGGTTTTGCAATTATGTGTTGCAAAACACATAATTGCAAAATGGTCACGTGGCCGTATCTCGGCCGTTGGTTTGAGGCCGACGGCTGAGATTAGAAGGCCGTAACGGTTCATCCATTTTAAATCTCGTGCGTTCATTTCAAAATCGACGGCCCACGTTGAATCTTCTTCTCCCACCGCTGATTTTGCACCGAGGCCCCTGGAATCTTGCGGGCTACCCCCTGGATTCCTCTGGAATTCAAGTCTAACCCCTAGAATTAGCAATCTAACCCTAAACTCTCTGGAAATGGATTTAATCAATTAAATAAGCAATCTAACCCCTGGAAACTTGTAGAATTATGTGTTTAGCCCCATACAGTGTAGGAAAATTACCAGGAAGTCCCTGAGGTTTTATTTAATTGCTGAATATTGTTTATAGGAGTATTTAATGTGTAGAAAATAGATAAAAATGGTAAATAAATGTAAAAACAGTAGGAAAATTTGTATAGAATATTTTTATACTGTAATTAATTTGTAGAGTGCAAATAAAATATATTTTGACCATGGAAAATTTATTAAAAATGTTTAAAATACATTTTGGCCATAGAAAATTTAGTAAAAATGATTTTAGGCCATAAATAAATCCTAAAAATGTAAGATAAATATAAAATACATATTTTGGCTATGTAAAATAATAAATGCTTTGTAGGGACTGAAAGTTGCCTAGAGGGGGGGGTGAATAGGCTAATCGACCTGCAAATGACTTAATAAAACGAGATTAAATCACAGGGGGCGGACTAGTCCGCTCTGGGGGCGGACTAGTCCGGTTAGCCTGCGTGAGGATCCCTAAAAAGTGTTTCTAGCAAGTTTTAAGGGGATTTTCTCGAAGCTCCAAGTGAGGATATGTTTAATACAAGTTTAGAATCTATCAACACAATAGTGAGTCAAGTTTTAACAAGATTAAGCAATGTGAGGTTCAAAACAAAGCTAGCAACCCTAGAGCTAAGTATGAGATAAACAAAATGCGAAGAACACGGAGACACAAGGATTTTATCCCGAGGTTCGATTCCACACAAGAATCTACGTCCCCGTTGAGGAGTCCACAAAGGACCGGGTTCACCAACCCTTCCCTCACCAAGTTTACCGCACGGGCCTAACTTGGTTCTCCACTAATCACAAGGGTGATTACAAAGTTTGTTGGGGCTTCTCACAATCTGAGGCTCCCACACCACAAAGATAATCAACAACGCACAACACACTCAACACACAGCCCACAAAGACTCAATGAGTGCAAGAGATCAAACCAGGAGCACAAGCGCGATGTTCTTCCTCTTCTCCACCTCACTAAACCCTAATCCACTCAAGAATTAGTTTTAGAGGGAAAGTTGGCAAGAAAGAGGCTCAAAAGTGCTCCAAGTTGGCTGTGGCGGCGCTAGGGTTCAACTCAGTTCAAGTCTTGGTTCAAAAGAACCCAGGGGACCTCTATTTATAGAGGTCTCAAGCCCATACTGCTGACTTCAGCAGAAGGGTAGACTAGTCCGGCCTCAGGCCCGAACTAGTCCGGCTTAGGGGACCACTGACCTCTTGTTAGGCCCCGACAGCTGACACGCTATCGTCACACTACCCGCCAAACTTCAAATTCAAACGGTCACTTCAACAACGGACTAGTCCGGTCACAACCAGACTAGTTCGATCTCACACAGAGCCTTTTGCTCCGTGTGAAAACGGACTAGTCTGAGGACCACGGACTAGTCCGGCCCTAAGGGCGGACTACTCCGGTCCTCCCAGACTTAGTCACAGAAGCACCTTCAACTCGCCAACCCGGACTAGTCCGTTCTCACTCAGGACCTCTTGGTCCGGACTCAAACGGACAAGTCCGTGGTTTTGAGACTTAGTCTCCAAAACCCACTCACTGCACCCGGACTAGTCCGGCCACAAACGGACTAGTCCGATCTCAGTCAGACCCTTCTGGTCCGGCCGACAACGGACTTGGCTGGCCAGGGGCGGACTAGTCCGGCCACCTGCACGGACTAGTCCGGCCCTACTGCCAGACTACTTATCCACTCTTTTCTCTCAAGGGGTTTGACCTCTAAACCACTTTGAGCTCCCAAACTTGATCTCAATGCACTTTACACACGCACCCTCCTATTTCTACGGCTAGTCTAACTCAACACGCTAGAAACCCTAGTTTCTACGCTTCGAGTTGACTCCGTTTCCTTCCTTTTCCTTTTTGAGGGTTTGCGTCTCCGATCGAGTCCACACCTGTGCTAAGATCACTTGAGCTCATTAGCGACTTAATTGTCGTCATCAATCATCCAAAACCCACGGGGAACCTAGATGCACTTTCAATCTCCCCCTTTTTGGTGATTGATGACAACACATTAAGTCCTTCAACAATTAAGAGTATTAAATTTGGTTTTCGTAACTTGTGTGCGTATGAATGACTCCCCCTAAATGTATGCAACATGTAAAAGAGGTGGGGGAGATCTTTCATACCCACACACGTTATGGTGGGGTGCCTACGTGATGTGCTCAACAATTGTGACAAGATATAAAAAGCATCAATATACTCAAGGAATTGACAATAAGAGCATTATATTGATATTAAGCAACATTAACAAGTCTTGCACAAATGTAAACATCCAAAAGCATGAATAAATTACAAAACAAGTCCACAAACTACAAACACACCCACAAAAGATTAACTCCCCCTTAACTCTCCCCCTTTGGCATCAAGGCACCAAAAAGGAAAAGAAAGGGGGGGAAACAAAGATCTACGAACTAGTCCTCGTCTTCGCCACTTCCACTCTTCGTGGCCTCGGAATCTTCGACATCTTCCTCATGAACGATGGCGTCTTCGTCGTCGTCGTCGTCGGAGTTCCTTGACGAGGGAGCAGCCCGAGAGGAGCTTCCATCCTCTTGGAGCTAGGCGAGCTCATCGGCGGTGAAGTTGGGGAATGGAGTGATCTCCCCATCACTCACCTCCGGAGAGGACATCGGGACCTCCAGCTTGTCGCACACCGCCTTAAGATATTTCTCTTGACGCTTGTGTGCCCTCTGAGCGCGGATCTCTTGCTTCCGGCAAGAAGTGAAGATCGCCTTGAAGCATTTGAAGAAGGCACTCATTGATTGAGGCGGAGGCGGAGACGGAGGTGCCACGGGGCGAGATGGAGGATCCGCATTCTTGCGACGAGGAGGAACAGGAACATTTTGGGGCTTCTGAGGACGAAGCGGCCGATGCGACACGTCCTTGACAAAGGTCACGCCCGACACCTTCTCAATGAGGCACATGATGTAGGGGGCATACCCGCAAGCACGGTTGGGAGTATGCGAGATGTTGAAGATATCGTCGAAGATGTAATCGACGAGGTTGAACTTCTCTTCCCCATCGATCAGAAGTAGCAAGTGCCTCAAGTTCCCTTGAATCACCCCAGCATCACCGTCCTTCGGTGCTATCGTCCGTCTGAGGATTCTGTTCATGATGCTGTAGAAGGGCTTGATGTTGCGGGTGAGACCGGCATCAAATGGAACGTGACTTGGATACATATATGCTAGCTCTTCACGGTCCACGGCCTTAAGGTTAGAGATTATAATCTCATGATCCATGTGTGTCTCAAGCCCTAGAATCCTGGCAAACTCTGCGAAGGTGACTGAGTACTGCTCACCATGTGTCATCCAAATAATTTTCCTGTCACCAGAGGTGGTGAAGTAGATGGTGGAGTAGAACTGCAGAATCACTTCGACATTCCAGTCATACTTGAATCCCATGATCTGCTTGAGGTCATGGCGCTCAGCGGCTTCGATGACGGCGTCGAAAGCAGAATGTTGCTTGTTGGCCATGTAATCCCAGTCAACCCATTGAGCTTCTATTACCGGCTTCTTCATCTGCTGATAGACCAGCCGGTAGTCGTCACAATGGAAGTCACACCAGAATCTGGGATCTGTCGTGCTCCTCTCAAACTTGTAGACCTTTTCTTCCCTCAGCCTCCTGGCCTTTTCAGCCCCTTTGCCATGAAATACATTAGCAGACAATTCCTTCTGCCTGTTGGGATTCCTCTCTGGTGTGTGAACTTCAAGGGGGCCAATGGAGGTGGCTTTCCCTTTCTCTTTGATCACAACACCTCCAGCTGCCTTCTTTGATTACATCTTGACAGCTGGCTTTTTCTTCTTTGGCTCGACAGGAGCCGGAGCCTTTCCCTTCTTCGGGTCACGCTCAACCCGAGGCTCAGCTTCCATTTGGGCTGGCTCCTTGCCCTTCGCCTTCTCGCCAACGGTGACGAGCTTCTTTCTTTTGGGGGCACTGGCCTCAGCAGCCCTGGAGTTGTGTGCCTCCCTGTCCTCCCTTTTCTTCTTCCTCAGCTCATTGAGGGACTCTGCGGTTGCTCGAGCTATGGCTTCTTCCTCATTATAGATGCTCGCGGCAACTTTTGAGGCTTCGAGTGCCTTCAGCCGCCTCTCTTCCTTTGCCTTTTGTGCCTCAATAAGTGCAGCCTTGGTCCTTGCCTCGGCAATTTGAGCCTTGGTGCGCCTCTCGGGGTTGAGACGAGGAGGGGAACGCTCCGAGTTCGACATGCTGTGAAAAGCATATAGAAATGAAGGCATGAGTCCAAGGAGGGGAGCATCGCGGAAAAGATCTCGAGAAAAGAGTAGAAGTAGGGTTTGTCCTGTGCAAACCGGACTTGTCCGCCCCAGGGGCGGACTAGTCCGCTGAGCGGACTTGTCCGCCAGGGGCCGGACTAGTCCGGGTTGCGCAGAATGAACCCTAACCCTAATCGATTCATCGAAAAATTTTCGAATCAGCGCGCAATACTCCTAGGCTATGATCGCAAGGGCATATGGAGCAACATTAATGAAGGTGTTCCTATCAAAAACTTGAATAATCAAGAATGGGGCTAGTTTTTGAAGAACGAGGGAATACCTTCTCAAATCCGCTAGAGTCGACGAGATCGGAGATGGATCGCGAAAGTGGAGCGCGGGGAAGTGATCCTTCACTCCCAAGGACTCCGATGCGTGGATTGGAGTCGAGATTTGGAGGTTGGAGCGCAAAATCGCCGATGGGGGGCGATTGCTAGCGCGTGGAAGTGAGAGAGTCAAGTGAGAGGGAGAGGAAGGGTCTAGGCCGCCTGGGGGCTTTAAGTCCCCAAGGGCCGGACTAGTCCGGTTGAGGGGCCGGACTAGTCCGGTCCACGGACCAGACCCAGACTAGTCCGGATCCGGACTTGTCCGGTTGAGGGGCGGACTAGTCCGGTGTGCGGACCAGCCGCGGACTAGTCTGGTCCCGAACTTGTCCGTCCACAGGGGCGGACTAGTCCGGTCCGACTGGGCTGAAAAGCGATGTTTTTGAGTTGCACACACACTATTGGTCCTTATGGATAGCAAGCAATACAAGCATGATAATTAAAGAAAGAATGTAATAAAAACATGAACGAAACCCAAGAAAAAGTTTTCTCAAATAGATTTTGAAAAGAGATCACAATAGAGAAGAGTTTTCGAAATATAGCTCAAAAACTGAGAAATGTGGTTTAAGCTACATTCCTAGAATCCAAAATGTTGAGCTCACTTCTTAGCTCACAGAAACGCTTCTCATCAAGAGGCTTGGTGAAGATATCCGCTAGTTGATGTTCCGTCCTCACATGAGAAATTACGATATCTCCCTTCATTGAGTGATCTCGCAAGAAATGGTGTCGAATGTCTATGTGTTTGGTCCTAGAGTGCTCCACCAGATTATGGGCTATCTTGATGGCACTCTCGTTGTCACACAAGAGTGGAATGTTGCGCAAGTTAATACCATAATCCCTAAGGGTTTGTCGCATCCAGAGAAGTTGTGCACAACAACTTCCGGCTGCAACATATTCCGCTTCGGCGGTGGAGAGAGCAATAGAGTTTTGCTTCTTGGAGGACCAAGACACTAGAGATCGACCCAAGAATTGGCATGTACCCGATGTGCTTTTCCTGTCAACTTTGCACCCCGCATAGTCCGCATCGGAATATCCAATGAGGTTAAACTTAGATCCTTTGGGGTACCAAAGTCCTAGGGAAGGTGTGTGTACTAGATATCTCAAGATCCTTTTAACGGCGGTCAAATGACAAGCCTTGGGTGCCGCTTGAAAGCGAGCACACATACACACACTTAGCATGATATCGGGCCTAGATGCACAAAGATAGAGAAGTGAACCAATCATAGACCTATATAACTTTTGATCCACACTTGGACCATCCTCATTTAGGTCTAGGTGTCCATTTGTCCCCATAGGGGTTTTGATGGGTTTTGCCTTATCCATGTCAAACTTCCTTAGAATATCTTGTGTATACTTAGTTTGACTTATGAACGTCCCTTCTTTGAGTTGTTTTACTTGAAATCCTAGAAAGAACTTCAACTCACCCATCATGGACATTTCAAACCTCTCCGTCATTATCTTGGAGAACTCATCACAAAACACCTTATTTGTGGAACCAAATATGATGTCATCCACATATATTTGGCACACAAAAAGATCTTCGTTGAAGTGTTTTGTGAAAAGGGTATAATCTGCTTTACCTATCCTGAAACCATTTTCAACTAGAAAGTCTCTTAGGCACTCGTACCAAGCTCTAGGAGCTTGCTTGAGGCCATAAAGAGCCTTTCGCAATTTGTAAACATGGTTAGGATAGTCTTGGTCTTCAAATCCTGGAGGTTGCTCTACATAAACTTCTTCCTTGATTGGGCCATTAAGGAATGCACTCTTAACATCCATTTGGTAGAGCTTGAAGTCATGATGAGTAGCAAAGGCTAGTAATATCCGAATTGACTCAAGCCTAGCTACGGGGGCGAATGTCTCATCAAAATCCAATCCTTCAACTTGTGAGTATCCTTTTGCCACAAGTCGTGCCTTGTTCCTAGTTACCACGCCATGCTCATCTTGTTTGTTGCGGAACACCCACTTGGTTCCAACAACATTAGTTTATGGGCGCTTGACAAGCTCCCAAACCTTGTTCCTTTCAAAGTTATTGAGCTCCTCTTGCATGGCAACTACCCAATCCGGATCTCTTAAGGCATCTTCAACCTTATGGGGTTCCAAGGATGAGACAAAGGAGAAATGCTCACAAAAGTTTGCAACACGTGAACGTGTTGTTACTCCTTTTGTGATATCTCCTAGAATGTTGTCAACGCGATGATCCCGTTGAACACTTTGATGAACACGAGGATGCGGAGGTTGAGCTCTTGAATCACTTGCTTCATCTTCTTCACTTTGGTCTCCCCCTTGATCCAAGCCTCCCCCTTGATCTTCATTCCCATTATCATTTTGGGGAGTATCTAGTGGATCTCCAACTTGTCCAATGGGGGTTTGACCTACTTCATAATGATGATGGTCACTTGGGCTTTGAGATGGTTCTTGTGGGTGAACATCTCCAAGTGCCATTCTCCTTAGAGCTTCTAGTGGAGGTTCCTCTTGATCAAGGGCATGTTGATCAACTTGCTCCACTTGAGAGCCATTGGTTTCGTCAAACACCACGTCACGTGCTACTTCAACAATTTCGGAGGATTTGTTGAACACGCGGTACGCATGAGTGTTTGAGTCATATCCAAGCAAGAAACCCTCATCTGACTTTGAAGCGAACTTTGAAGTCCTAGGCTTCTTGTTGAGGATATAACACTTGCTACCAAAAACACGAAAGTAAGAAACATTGGGTTTCTTACCAACGAGAAGCTCATAAGGAGTCTTCTTGAGGAGGCGATGAAGGTACAATCGGTTTACGGCGTGGCAAGCGGTGTTAACCGCTTCCGCCCAAAAACGGTCCGATGTTTTGTACTCATCTAGCATCGTCCTTGACATCTCAATGAGCGTCCTATTCTTTCTTTCGGCAATTCCATTTTGTTGAGTAGAATAGGGAGCGGAGAACTCATGCTTGATGCCCTCCTCATCCAGGAACTCTTCTACTTGCATGTTCTTGAATTCGGTGCCATTATCACTCCTTATAGCCTTTATCCTTAAGGTGAACTCATTTTGAGCTCTCCTTAGGAATTTCTTGAGGACATCGGGGGTTTCACTCTTATCATGCAAGAAGAACACCCAAGTAAATCTAGAGAAGTCATCAACGACGACTAGACCATACTTGTTGCCACCGATGCTAATGTAAGCAATGGGGCCAAAAAGATCCATATGGAGTAACTCCAAAGGTCTAGTTGTCGTCATGACATTCTTAGAGGGGTGTTGAGCTCCTACTTGCTTTCCCGCTTGACACGCACCACATGGCCTATCCTTTTCAAATACCACATCCTTTAGGCCACGAACGTGCTCTCCTTTAAGGAGTTTTTGAAGGTTCCTCATTCCAACATGGGCTAGCCTTCTATGCCAAAGCCATCCTATGTTGGCTTTTGCCATTAAGCATGTGTCAAGTTGAGCTTTATCCGTGGTAAAATCCACAAGATAGAGCTTTCCCTTGAGCACTCCCTTAAAGGCTATTGAGTCATTACCCTCTCTCAGAACATTCACACCCTCACTAGAAAAGACACACTTATATCCTTTATCACAAAGCTGTGATATGGATAGGAGATTATAGTCTAGGGAATCAACATGCAAAACATTAGATAAAGTATGCGAAGAGGAGATAGCAATTTTACCGGAGCCAAGGATTTTCCCTTGGCTATTATCCCCAAAGAAGATTCCTTCACTTGGGTCCTCGTTCTCCTCATACTCTATGAACATGCTCCTCTCTCCGGTCATGTGGTTGGTACATCCGCTATCCAACACCCATTTCGATCCACCGGAGGAGTATGCCTACAAAACAAGTTTATGCCTTCCTTTTAGGTACCCAAGCGGAGTTGGGTCCTCTCACGTTAGTAGTTAGGCATTTGGGCACCCACACGCAAGGCTTGGGGCTCTTGCGGAGTGGCCCAACATATCTAGCAAACACTTTGCCATGTTTGTTCCTCTTTAGCACATAAGATGCATCAAAATCATGAAATAAAGGATGCGATTCAGATTTAGGCATTTTGCTGCTAGAGGGTGAGTTCTTTTCAATTTTAGTTGGGGATGAACTCCCCTTAACAAAGACAATCATGTCTTTGCCATACTTGGAGATTTTGGCGTTGTGCCTTCCACCTCTAGTATAGCCAAGACCATCCTTGACATGGGGAGGTCTTGTGTTGGTGTATGCACTTCGTGCATACGCCACCTTCTCCTTGTCAAAGATGGCACCCTTAGGTGCTTGCTTGCCTTGTGCTGAGTTAAGTTCATCCTTAATCTTAAGGATTAAGTTAGAGCACTTGCAAGGCGGAGTTGGATTGGATGAGGCCTTTGAGAAGGTTGAGCTCTTAGAGGAAGAGGCTACATTGTTATTGAGAGACTCAACTTGAGTCTCAAGGATTTTGTTAACTTTTGACAAGTTCCCAAGTTCATCCTTGAGCTCAATTGTCTTCTCCTCAAGACTTGAACACGTTTTCTTACTTAGAGCAAGTTCGTGTTCCAATGCCTTGCTCTTCTCTCTTTCGAGCTCAAGGAGCTCATCAAGCTCTCGACATCTCTCCTTCTCAAGGATGAGCATGTCCTCTTGTCTATTGATGAGATCCTCCTTCTCAAAGATCTCATCCATAAGCAATTTCATCCTTCGCAAGGTGCTTTTGCTTATGTCCTTAAACATGTGTTCATTCTCACTAGCACTATCAAATTCGTCTTGAGAGGAGGTTGTGGAGGAGGGATGAGATGTTACCTTTCTCTTTCCCTCCCTTGCCATGAGGCAAGTAGGTTTGTAGTCGTCGTTGAGGTTGGGGAAGAGCTTGCTTCCCTTGGAGCTCCTCCCGATGGCTATGGTAGCCATCTTCTCCTCTTCTTCTTCGGAGGAGGACTCATCGTTAGAGTCCCACTCCTTCCCCAAGTGGGCTTGTCCGGAGGGCCTCTTCTTCTTGTAGAATTTCTTATCTTGAGGCTTGCCCTCCTTCTTCTTCTTTGCTTCTTCATGTGGGCAATCAGCGATGAAGTGCCCATACTCGCCACAATTGTAGCAAGAACTTTTTGATTTGGGCCTTGCTCTTTCCTTCCCTTTGCCCTCATGGTTGTATCCACCTTTCTTCCTCCTCATCATTCTCCTAAATTTGTTGATGAAGAAGGCCTCTTCCTCATCGGTGTCGAGGCTCTCCTCATCACTTTCCTCTTGCTCCTTTGAAGAGGGTGTTGCCTTGAGTGCAACGTTCTTCATCTTGGAGGCGGTGAATTTTTGAAGGTCGTTGTAGAAGAGCGCCTCCTTCTCCATGATCTCGTGGTTAATGATCCTACCAAGGACCTCCTCCGGGGTCATTTGAGTGAACCCCGGGCTTTCTCGAATCATGGAGCAAAGAGCGACGTTCCTAGGCATAAACACCCGGATCATCCTCTTCACAACCTCGTGGTCGGTCCACTTGGTGCAGCCATATGATCAGCTCTTGTTGATAAGCACCTTCAACCGGTTGTACATGTCTTGGGGGGATTCACCATCCAAGATGGCGAATCTCCCAAGCTCTCCTTCGATGAGCTCGATCTTGGCCTCCTTGACCACCCGATTTCCTTCATGCGCCGTCTTGAGGGTGTTCCATATGTCTTTGGCCACCTCAAGACCATCGACGCGGTTGAACTCATCTCTTGAGAGAGATGAGATAATTACACCCGCAGCTTGAGCGTTGCGGTGGATGAGGATGGCTTGTTCTTGCGTGATGTTGTCCTCATCCTTCGGGATCTCCACCCCGGTCATGACAATTTGCCACAACGCCGGGTTGAGTGACACGAGGTGGATCTTCATATTATGTTTCCACATCCCGTAATAAGTTCCATCGAATTGGGGAGGTTTCCCCAATGGGATGGAGAGGTAGTGGTTGTTGGCGGCAAGGCGTTCATAGTTGAACCCTTGTCGGTTGTAGTTGACTCCACCACTACCACTTGATTGGTTCGACGGATCGATCTTGGAGATGTTTAGCTTATCCCGGAGCTTCGCCTTGAGTTGGCGAGTCTCCTCATCGTCCGTTGGCTTATCTTGATAGGCCAGCGTTTCCTCACAGGTTGCCTCGTAGTTGCTGCTCGAGGCGTCGTCATTCACCACTCCGTCCATCTCTCCGAGTTGTTAGACTCTTTGTGGAGAGTCCTGCTCTGATACCAATTGAAAGTTGCCTAGAGGGGGGTGAATAGGCTAATTGACCTGCAAATGACTTAATAAAACGAGATTAAATCACAGGGGACGGACTAGTCCGGTCTGGGGGCGGACTAGTCCGGTCAGCCTGCGTGAGGATCCCTAAAAAGTGTTTCTAGCAAGTTTTAAGGGGATTTTCTCGAAGCTCCAAGTGAGGATATGTTTAATACAAGTTTAGAATCTATCAACACAATAGTGAGTCAAGTTTTAACAAGATTAAGCAATGTGAGGTTCAAAACAAAGCTAGCAACCCTAGAGCTAAGTATGAGATAAACAAAATGCGAAGAACACGGAGACACAAGGATTTTATCCCGAGGTTCGATTCCACACAAGAATCTACGTCCCCATTGAGGAGTCCACAAAGGACCGGGTTCACCAACCCTTCCCTCACCAAGTTTACCGCACGGGCCTAACTTGGTTCTCCACTAATCACAAGGGTGATTACAAAGTTTGTTGGGGCTTCTCACAATCTGAGGCTCCCACACCACAAAGATAATCAACAACGCACAACACACTCAACACACAGCCCACAAAGACTCAATGAGTGCAAGAGATCAAACCGGGAGCACAAGCGCGATGTTCTTCCTCTTCTCCACCTCACTAAACCCTAATCCACTCAAGAATTAGTTTTAGAGGGAAAGTTGGCAAGAAAGAGGCTCAAAAGTGCTCCAAGTTGGCTGTGGCGGCGCTAGGGTTCAACTCAGTTCAAGTCTTGGTTCAAAAAAACCCAGGGGACCTCTATTTATAGAGGTCTCAAGCCCATACTGCTGACTTCAGCAGAAGGGCGGACTAGTCCGGCCTCAGGCCCGGACTAGTCCGGCTTAGGGGACCACTGACCTCTTGTCAGGCCCCGATGACACGCTATCGTCACACTACCCGCCAAACTTCAAATTCAAACGGTCACTTCAACAACGGACTAGTCCGGTCACAACCGGACTAGTCCGATCTCACACAGAGCCTTTTGCTCCGTGTGAAAACGGACTAGTCTGAGGACCACGGACTAGTCCGGCCCCAAGGGCGGACTAGTCCGGTCCTCCCAGACTTAGTCACAGAAGCACCTTCAACTCGCCAACCCGGACTAGTCCAGCCCCACGGGCGGACTAGTCCGTTCTCACTCAGGACCTCTTGGTCCGGACTCAAACGGACAAGTCCGTGGTTTTGAGACTTAGTCTCCAAAACCCACTCACTGCTACCCGGACTAGTCCGGCCACAAACGGACTAGTCCGATCTCAGTCAGACCCTTCTGGTCCAGCCGACAACGGACTTGGCCGGCCAGGGGCGGACTAGTCCGGCCACCTGCACGGACTAGTCCGGCCCTACTGCCAGACTACTTATCCACTCTTTTCTCTCAAGGGGGTTGACCTCTAAACCACTTTTAGCTCCCAAACTTGATCTCAATGCACTTTACACACGCACCCTCCTATTTCTACGGCTAGTCTAACTCAACACGCTAGAAACCCTAGTTTCTACGCTTCGAGTTGACTCCGTTTCCTTCCTTTTCCTTTTTGAGGGTTTGCGTCTCCGATCGAGTCCACACCTGTGCTAAGATCACTTGAGCTCATTAGCGACTTAATTGTCGTCATCAATCATCCAAAACCCACGGGGAACCTAGATGCACTTTCAGGGACGCATTAGTATAGAATTTTATGCTTATGTGTATGTTGTGATGCCATGTATTGTGTGCTCTTTACTTATTTAGCTTTTATTTCTCTTTGCCATGCTTGGGCAATATATTTAGAGTCATACTACGACCCCAACTTTAATCTCCAAGACCAAGACTTCACCAACAATCAAGTCTTCGAAGAAGGCAAGTGCCCTTGACCATCTTGTACCAATTTTTAGGATTTTAGTTAGATGCATGCTAAATAAAATGATGTCCTATTTCATGTTACATGCCTTGTTCCACATAATTCCTTGTCACCTGATTTGGGTTAGGAAGTAGATAGATTTTAATTATGCTTAGCCATGCTTAGAAATTGGGAATGGGATTTCATACAAATGTGACATATTATACTTTATGATTACTTTAATCATGATGGACACACAATAGTAGTGGATAGGAATCTGGTGGTTGGATAGATTTGGTATGGTGCAGTTTGCACGAGACCCGGGATTGGGTTTGGCACCACCGAATTCTAAGGACCGGTTTTTGGAGGAAGCCACTAAGCTTTATAGTACCGCCACGAGACTGAGATGGGGCAACTTGGTCAATTAATTAGGTTTCTCCCGATGAAATGCTAGTAGTTGGATGGTGCGGGGAATGATGCAGGGGTACTGCTCTGGGAACCGCAAGGCTCAAGAGGGGGCTCTGAGGCGGAGGGTTACTCCGGAAATGCCTCAGTGGTGGAAACCTTAGAGGGCTAGTACTAGTCGGGAGTACCTTTGTAAAGACCATGTAGTGATCTCCTGGTCACACACCTAGGGAAGTGTGAAATGTGGTTGATCACCACGGGCTACATGGAGGTTTACTCAGTCCACCTAGCAATCGGGGATGGAATCACTACTTTTGGGTAAAGGGTACACTCTCTGCGGGGATTTGGTAAAACTATCATGACAGCCGTGCTCACGGACAAGAGCGGATTGGGGCCAGTTTATAATTAGATCATGGTTGGGAAATGGTGGTTATTTATGATTCAAGTTACATTCATCATCTTTAATTATGTGTTGAATTATTCTTTGAATTATGATATTGCTAATTGAAAGCTAAGGATAGGATCTAAGCATAGTGCTTAAGCCATAATTGGCCTACCCTTGTTCTAGCCAATCATGTCATTCTCTTCCCACACTTGTTGAGTACTCTATGTACTCAAGCGTTTACTTTTCCATTAGAATATGAAGAAGAAGCGGCACCGGAAGACTTCTTCGTCAACCCGAAGAACTTGGTCTAGGCTGGCGATCCTTCGCGCAACTGTCTGTGAAGATAGTGCCCTATTTGTCTACTTAGCCTTCCGCTGTAGTTTGGACTTTGTGAACAGTTTAGATGATGTAAATAGGTTTGCGGTGTGTATTTGTAGACCTTCGGGTCATATTGTAAGACTATTTATGTACCCGAACATGGCTATGTAATGATATTTCACTTTTGTCAACACATGTACGATTCAACTGATCCTGACGTACATGTGATTAGCGTCTGTTTCATCTTTTCGATGACCGGGCGTGACACTAACCAAACATGTGTTCCCTTCATATCGCCCCGCAGTCTCTCTATCTTCGTGTGATGTTGTGGTGTTGTTAGGCTGATGAGCAAACGTGCGCTTCTACAGTCTCTGCTTCAATCTGCACTTTTGATATGCTTGCGAGGCCTGCTTATCAATGCATTAGCTTTGAAAAGTATGCCACTAGTGCAGTGGTTAAATAGCTAGCCTTGTTCAGATCAGTGTCGTGCTATTTATGAGTGATGTATGTAACCACCTTTTTCTTTGGTTTCATGGCACCTACAACATCCACCAGTATGGTGCTCCTGACGCCATATATTCCTAGGTCTCAGCACAATGAGTTGTCCTTCCATTTCAATCTTTAGCATCATTATGTAGAGTTCACTTCCAACTCCTTGCCTATTGGGGGGGGGGGGGGGGGGGGAGGGGGCTTTTATATGCATGTGGTAGTGACGCAAAGGATCAGGTTCAGGCTTCAACAGAAAAAAAAAAGATTGATGGGTGGGTTATAACCTTGCACTTATTTATTATTGATCAATCTCATATATGATTTTAGACTATGCACACTCATTGTACTCTAAAGTGCTACTTGAATATTTTTCATTCTATACAATACTCTTTAAAAGATTTTCTAGTTTATATTACGTACTCTATACTATCAAAACAGGACTCACCTATCACAAGAGTGTATTAGAGTACAAACAATAACACTCTAAATTTGGAGATCACTTTCTGTACTCTATTCTAGAGTATCATATATAGAGTAGCCATGGATACAGTTGAAACGTACTCTACTATACATATAGAGTAGAATACTATTTGGGAATACTCTAGCGCAGGAGATCTTATGTTATTCTAAAAAAAATTAGTTTCGACATTCTCATTTGTTTTCTCTCTTGATACGTTGAAGATGTGGGTGAGAATGGAAGATGAGCTATGGAGACTGTGGGAGTATATTAGGGAAGAAAAGCCCAAGATCTTCCGCCGGTACAGCATCTTCATGTGTAAGTGAGGAAGAGGAAATGAAGAATGTTTTTTTTCTCAAATACTGAAGAGTTGTGTATCTCTGTGTCAAGAGGAAGAACATACTTGTGTTGAGCTGTGGATTTATTAGAGTACAATTCAGTCGTGCCCCCGTGCAATAAGCAGAACACACACTGTTTTTTTAACTAGAAAGCACACTGCTGCTTCTCGACAACCATACTCCTAAAGAGACTACTCGAGTCTCGAGGACCCGCCATTACCTACGTCCTTGCTTCTTGCTTGATCTGACCAAGTAATTGTTACAGGTCAGGATGAAAGTGGGGCGGGTTGCGGTGGCCGTCCCGCTGCCGCAACGGCTGCAACTCTAAGCAGACTCTATTAACATGCATGCGCATTCAGTTCAAACGCACAATTAACAGATTGATTCAACAATGGTTATTTATTTTTACGGATGGAAATTCTATGAACGGCTCAACAACTTAGTGGCAGTTTTGAAATGGCTTTGAGCTGCAATTTATCAACTCTTCATAATTAATGAAACGACGTCTAATACTGAATGAGTGAATGACAGTGCAGGTGCTTGTGAACTAGGTGTGCCTTATATATTATGCACCACGATAAAATCCCTTGCTAGTTTCGCCACTGCCTATGGTATGGAGAAGCCTGGCGAGGGAAAGCAGCTACGGCTTGCAGGGATTATTAGCAGCCTCTCATCTAACGGTGGTTCCAACTTTTGCAAGGGATGCGGCTCGACCACAGATTTCAACTTTTTTTAGCTGTAGTGCTCGGGTTTCATAACGCGGTCCAAACTGATTCAGTGCCAGCTTTTGGAATAGTTGATCACTGCATCTGCTTCGTCGTCATGGTACTAACAACATTCATCAGAATGTAATTCATGATGCCTTCTGTGAGCAGATAGAATAGAATGCGCACGTATTCATTCATCGAAGGATGTACTTATACAGAGGAGCTCGGCTGAACTGCATGCCAAGAGTTCAACCTTCATGGCCAGGAATCTAGCCAGCGGAACCACGAAGTTAGGCGCAAGTTCAACTAACATACGACTGAGTACCACTACAGGAATCTCGACGATTTGCGACGGTTAAGCGAAAAACCATCAAAAATAATCTAATTGCGACGGTTTTCCTTATTTGCGACGGCTTCCGGCCAACGCTCGTGTTTTGTCGCAATTTACCTTGTTTGCGATGGCTTGTGATGACCGTCGCAAACAAGGGCCCGGGCCCAACGGATGGGTCGGGCCCGACAATTTGTGACAGTTGGCGGTGGCCGTCGTAATTAATGCCCTATTTGCGTGGCTTCCTGCGGCCGTTGCAAATAACACAGGTATTATTTGCAACGGTCTGGCCGTCGCAAATAACCTAGGTTAATTTGCGACGGCCAGAAGTTTTATTTGTGACGGTACTGTATAAAAAGTCGTCGCAAATAAGGTTTTTTATTTTAAAAAAAAAACATTCTACCCGACTAGATGGCCAGAACATCCATCCATCACAATTACACAATATATAACAAATATAGATCCATAACAGAAACACAAAGTCCATCCATCACAACACAAAGTCCATGCATCACAACACAAATATAAAACGAAGACAAATGCAACATCCATCAATTCTAGCTACCCCCAAGTCGTCAACGTCCTCTTCGTGCGTCAGTCCAGGAGCCAGTATAAACAACGATGGAGTTTGAGCCTCTGTCGCCGATTCCTGCAACACATAGAAATTGTTTTACATATTAATTAGTTTGGAACTTTGTTTTTACTAAAATTGATCATATTGAACTTATTTAGTTAATTTGAGTTAGATTTGCTATGTTTGATTATTTAAGACTAAGTAAGACTACAATAGCTAAGTCAAATTCGATTTGCCTACATTTGATGAATTAAGACTAAGTAAGAACATTTTTACTACCTGAATACCCGGAGAAGTGTGCACGGGCGGTGGTAGCTGCACTTCTGGCGGTGGAATTGGCGATGGCAGTGGAGGTAGCTTGAGGTGCAACCCCTGGGCTTTGTAGCCTTGAATGAAACTCTGTCATTGCAAATATTACATGTTATTACATATTATTAAAAACGCGATGAATTTAAATTATATTAACTTATCGTCATTGTTTGCCTCTACATCTCCATCATCTGCTGCATCTGCTCCATGCAGGCTCGCCGGTAGGAGATGGTGGCCTCCATCGCCGCCCTTTGCGCCTCCATGTCCGCCTGGTACTGCTCGCGATTCTCCTGAACCTGACGGGTGAGAGTCTCCACCTGCGAGACACGACGACTCGGGCCCCGCGGATGAAGCCTGTGTGGAGCTGCCTCTCGTAGGTCTCGTCGCCCTCGAGTCAACAACTTCGTCGAATATGGCGAGCCTATAAAAAAAAGAATAAGTAATATGGATTTTAATTATCTTAAATATTTTGAATTGAAAATGATAAAATGACTTATGAACTGTTCTTCTATGAGTTTTTCCACCTCCGTTTGCATACGCGGCTTGAGGATCGATAGATTCATGTTCTCAATCTAAACATGCGCCGTGTATCCTCCTAGCCTCCTCCCTGTACCTAGCCTGAAAAACAAGAAAATTGTATATATTTAATAATCCATATAGTTATATTTAATATGAATAATTTCTAAACTTATCAATCACTCGGTTGTGACCTGACTGCACCCTGAGGCTGAGAAAGGTCCATGTGACCTCTCTTCCAGACCTCAGTAGGGGTCGGCGGCACCCCCATCTCGCGCTTTTGTCAATACGTGTTAGTACAAACAATATATTATAAATATATAAACATAAGTTAGATACACTTACCAAGCCAGGGGCTCCTCGTAGCCACCCAGTTCATTTAATTTGACGACTTATATAATTATCGTTGCTTATGAGTATCCCATTTTTGTGTGTAAATCATGTTCTTATATTTCCATTATCAACAAATGTACTAATAATTAAGTAATTGGATTTGCATCGAGATTGGCGTACGTGTTTACACATAAAGAAGTCACTTATCTAGTTGCTCGAAATGGATGATTTATACCAGTAAATAATTACGCTACTTAAAATTTGAATTCAAATGGCATATGCATATCCAAGCTTTGGTGTGGACAGTTGGGAACTCTGATGAAATGTCCGTGGCAGCGGACATGCGAGAGGCAAGTGGCCCATTTCTTGGTACACACGACACGACGAACGACTTTCCGCTGCGTTGGTCCAACGCGAATCTCTAAGCCTCCTGGCTTCTTCAAACACTGCTGGGCTGGCGACGAAATAGCAGCTCGCTTACTCGTTGTTGACTTTGAATCTGTCGCCTAATAATTAACCCCTCGCCCAAGAAAACAAACCAGTTTGAACAAAATTTCTCAGGAACCACCATTATGCGTCCGAAAAAATAAGAACTGATTACAAAATTCAATTGTGATGAAGTAGTAGTAGTAGTAGTAATGTACAATGGCGACAACAGAAACAGATCCCCGTTTCGTAAGCACAGAGTGGGAGAAAAACAAATCAAGGAATGGAATTACGCGTGGAGGACGAACAAAAAAACTGTCACTGCGAGCCGCGAGCGAGGGGTTGGTTGGGTTATTGAGGTCTCTGCGGCGAAGTTGATGACGCTGGCTCGTCGTCGGCCGCCGCCGCCGCGGAGGAGGACACGGCGGAGAGGCGGCTGGGCCGCGGGCGGAAGGCGTCGCGGCGGCGCGGCAGAGAGGACGGGCGGACGGTGGAGGGTGGCGGCGACAGCGCGCGGCGGAGGCGGACGCTGCCGCCGCGCTCGACCGCCAGCGGGCTCGCCGTCGGCGGCAGCCGCGCGGCGCTCAGGCTCAGGCTCGACGCCGGCGGGCGGGAGGGGAGACGCTCCCTGTGCCGGGCGCAGCGGAAGGAGCCTGGGTGCGTCGTGGGCGAGCACGCGCACGCCCTCGTCCGCGGCGGGGCCGGGCCGACGCCGGGGAGCGCGAGGAGACGGACGGACGGCGCACCGGTCGGCGGGCGCGGCAGCCCGCGGGCGGCGGTCGAATGTTTCGCGGCTGGCACGGAGCCATACGGCCGCTGCGTCAGCGTCGTGGCTGCTCTCGCCATTACCCAAGGCTCGACGCGGAGCAGACGAGCAGAGTTTGGTCGGTCACGGTCAGGGACACGGAGTCTGCCACTTGTCAGGGGGGAAGCGAGTGTTGTTATTACGGCGTGGCGGGGAATGCTAAACCTAGCGTGGCGGCCGGGGCGCGCTATTTATGGGAACTGGGAAGGGAGGAGAGGCGACGCGGTCCAAGTCCAACCCAGGTGAGGGCCCGGTTTTGTTGGGTTGGACCAGGACTTTCTACACTTCTCCCAACTTGGAATCTAGAACTTGGACTGGTCGTCTCGTGGGCCTCACGGAGACAAAGCTACCACACCATATAGTCTCTCTCGTGTCCTATTTTCTGTTTAACTTATCGACATTTATTTAAACTAACCCGCGTCATTTATTTTGAAATAGAAAGATTATTATACATTATCGATTGACGATTTATATTTCCTGTAAATAGTTGTGCAAACATCTAAAAATATGTTACACACTTAAAGTACTTTCGAGAACTACTGTATTGACAGTACGGTGAGCGGGTGCGGAGTGCGGCATGACGAGCCGGAAGCGTTATTTTAGGGCGGGAGATACTGTGGTCATTGCTTTCCTCCTCCGCCGGAGCAACAGAAGCACGCGGACCGCACGGTTGTTGGTTCACCTTGTTTTGTGGGCTCTTTTCTCCTAGGCCTCGCTCTCATGCGGTGGTGGTCTGCTGACGCCTACGGCCCATGGGCCTTCTTCGAGTTTCGCAATTCCTCTTTGACCAGACGAGAGTATAGTTTACCAAATGGGCCGCCCGGCCCGAGCTCGACATGGCCCGACTCTGGCCCGACACAATCTAGCCTGACACGACCGGGCCCGATCAATAATCGTGCCATGGCGGGCCGTGCTGTCGGGCCGAACCATAGGCCTAGGCACGGCACGATACCCTTTTAATCGTGTTGGGCTGACACGGTGACCCGCGGGCTTGGCCGTGCTCTTGCCGGGTCAGGCACGAAATCGATTTAACGGCTCAAACAGCATTTTAAAAACTCAGAAAACAGATAATATTGAAATCAAAACTTTATTAATCTGAGATGGTGCAATGGCTGCCTTATTAAAAACCTATCTAGGTAAAACTCACACCTCGTGAGACAAAACCCTAGATAGGAAAAGAGTACAGCCCAGCTCATAGAACTAAATTTAAAATTTACAAACAAGTCTTAATGTTTACAGACAATGGGACAAGTTCACAGACTAAACATCAGCCTCAAAATCATCCAAATACGAATTTTCAAAACTGCCTTCAAGCTCTTGATCCTCCACAACATTTTGAAGTCTTGCTTCGGCAGCCGCCCAATCTTTGAGACAAGCCAGCATCTCCACTGTCTCTGGCTTCAAGCGACGTCTCCTTTCTTCGATAATCCTGCCAATGGTACTGAAAACAGATTCTGATGATACAGTGGACACTGGAACAGAGAAAACATCTCTAGCTAAGATGGACAATACAGGATAAGTCATTTTATGCTCATGCCACCAAGTTAGAATGTTAAAGCTATCATCAAAAACTGAAACAGTGTCACTGTCTAGGTAAACAAAGAGTTCACTACCTGACATAGAAGCACCAACACTTGACATAGAAGCACCAGCACTTGCTGCTTGCAGCAAAGCACTAGCTGATGATCTACTAGATAAAGAAAGAGGGACAGGAGGAGGGGTGCAGAAAGAAGTATTAGGGAAATCATCCATTGCAAATGTAGATACACCAGAATCTATTTGTGATGAAAAAATATCATCCTAAACACTAGATTTCTTACCAGAACTGGATGGAGGTGCACGCCTTTGTAATTTTACTGCACCAAACTTGTCATCATAAAGTTTAAAAGCAGAGGATGCCTTAATCCTATTAATCTTTTCTCTAATTGCCAGTCAGTATTAACATAATGAACAACTACAGACAAATAGTCTTCTTTAGCATTACCAGACCAAATATCAGATGTTATAGAAACAGAAGAAACAACAACTAATGATTCGATAAGCTTAGCACGACAATCAGCAAAGTACTTGCACATATCTCTAGTGGTGGTTTGAGTAGACACACAAGAGAACCTAGGATTATGAGCAATTTTAATATACTCTTCAAAAGCATCAGAGGCACCAATTGAAATAGGAAGATCTAATCTAGCAATCAAATAACATAATTGAGTACGAGCTACCTCAGCAGGGTAATCCCAATGTCTGATAGAACCATCAGAGTTAAATTGAATCAGAGACTGAGAACTACATATCTTAGCCCTCCTGCTTGGACATTTCTCAATATGCCTAAGGAGGTGGCTAGTGCCAATGCATGATCTAGCAGCATATACCTTTCCACAGTGAATGCATTTGGCAGAGATCCTTACCTTGTGCTCGTTGAAGATTTTGGTAAAGTCATTCCAGCAATCAGAGGTGCTGGAACGTTGCCTCTTACCGCTGCCGGTGATTGACGCCTCTAGTTCGGGATTGCCAGCATCACTAGCAGTGGCTGCTGCTTCAGGAAGCAATGTTTCAGCATCGGTAGAGCTGCCTACACCGAAGAACTCTTCTCTGTCTGCCTCGCGATCACTCTCGTCGTCTCCTTGCTGGCCCATCAACCGAAGGTCTTCATTGATGGTGTGGACATGGACATCCTCACCATCCATCCGTCAGCGGCTCGGCGCACTGGTTCCTCGATGGAGTCCGGAGCACCAGAGGCGGAGAGCGGCGCACTGGTTCCTCGACGGAAACCGGAGCACCAGAGCGGAGATCTAGGGCGGAGAGGACAAGGATCGATGGAACAGAGATGCAAATCTAGAAGTGTAGAGGACGAGGAACGGCAGACGAGCGGCGAGAGCGACACACAGGTTCCTCGACGGAAACCGGAGCACCAGAGCGGTGCAGAGTGGCGTAGATCTGGCGAGGTCGACGGAGAGGACGAGGAGCGGTGAAGACTGACATGGTGGAGACTAGAGAGGCAGATGCGGTGGCGCCGGAGACGATGAGCCGGCGAGAGCGGTGCAGATTTAGCGGCGGAGCCGACGATGAATCGAGGAGTGGAGAGACTTGAGAGCGCTCAGAGCGGTGTTGCGGCAGAGAGGTCGAGAGGATTCGAGAGAATGGGTAGGGTTTCGGGGGAGGGCGATCGCAGCGGCCGCATTCATACGGGAACCGGGGCGGCGGGGGCGGATGGCCGAGATGCGCCCGGATCGACGGCTGAGGACGGTCGGGCCAGCATCGGGCCGACCCCTTAATCGGGTCGTGCTCGGGCTGGCCCAACAGGCCGAGGAACCGGCCCAGCCACGGCCTGGCCATCGGGCTCGGGCCGGCCCGACACGGATTGCGTTGGGCCGTGCTCGGGCTCAGGCCGTGCTTTCTCGGGCCGTGTCTCGGGCCGCCCGATGGGCTGAGCCCATTTGGCAAACTATAGACGAGAGTGGATAACTCCATCCATACATCCATATTATGTTCGCGTTCATGCAAGGGGTGGTGACGGCCACGGGAGACGCTCACTTTTCGAAATTCAAATTTTGAATCACTCCCCGTCCACGAGGCAACGGCTGCGGTGCCTTCGAGAACATATAAACCTGCCCCCAAACGACCCTTCCATTCCCCTCATCTCCGCCGCCGCATTCGGTTCATCCCATTCTTCCTCCCAACACAGCCGCACCCACCCACCTTTCGCCGGAGAGAGATCGCCGGAGCCATGACGAGGAGCGGCGACGTCAAGTCCTTTTTCCGGCAGCAGAAGGCTCATCACACTGCTGCTGCCGCCACCAAGCCCACTGGCGGCGTCTCCAAGAAGGCGGCCGCGGCGGCGGCGCACCACCACCACCAGAAGCCAGCGCCCGCCGTCCACGTCCACTCGGGTCCAGGGTACTAGTGTTGTTCCCGATCCGAAACCCTCCGGCCTCGATTCCGCGGTCGTTGTTCAGCCCTTGCATCATCAGCACACTCACGCATCTATCGATTCGACTCGTTTCTCGCCACCGCAGATCATGGCGCCGACGGCGACGCGAGGAGGCGGCAGGACGAGGAGGACCCGGAGCGGGCGGCGCGGGAGTTCGACATGGACATGCGGTACGGGCCCTGCCTCGGCCTCACCCGCGCCCAGCGCTGGCGCCGCGGCGCCGCGCTCGGCCTCGCCCCGCCGCCGACCGTAATCGCGCTCTGCGCAGACGGCCAGTCCTGCCTCTGGGAAGGCCGCATCTGAAGCCAGTAGCAGGAACTTGCGTAGAGCGGCAGCATCCGATCTGCTCTGCTTCCATCTACCGCACCTCGTGGTACTACTCGCAGAGTCCGTGTGTGTGTTTCTTTTTCCTCTCTCCGTGCCAGTCGAAGCTTATGTGATGGTGATGCCATGCCACAGCATGTGGTGTGTGTGTGTTGGTGTGTCCTTCATGTTCATGTATCCTTGTCTGGTTCCGAGGTTCCTGGTGCGTGACAGTGATCACCGCAGAAAATGGCAGCTCTTCCATGTGTTCACAATCTCATTGCAGTATCAATTGCTGTATTTGTTTGAGATAAGCACTCCGTATTTGAAAGTTTATCGCTTTGTAGTTCAAAAATAAATTACAAAACGTCAAACTTTCAAGTATAGAGAGAACTTATTTAACCAGTAGTAGTTGTTATCCCCAAAACTTTCCGTGTAAAAAGAAGTATTTGAACCCTAACATTCAAGAGACACAGAAAATCATCTTAAGAGTATCTCAAACAATTTTCAGTCTCAGTCTTGAAAGTTTAACTTTTAGAAACACATCACTAACCTACTACTGGTTAAATAAGATGTGAAATGATGAATATATGAAAATTAAGGAATATGTGAAATGATGACTTTACTTTCCCACCCTCTTCATGTTCTTAGAAGATCATGCCTAAAAAAATAGAGGTGAAGATATTGTAGATCGAATGGGTAAATATTGTCCTTCTCTGCTACCGCTCAATATATTATGAATTGTTAGAGTACATAATTTTTTTTACTCCCATGATTTTTTTATAAACTACCAAAATCAATATATTAGTCTTTTTTATATAACTGCTGGAGATACTTTAAGATACTCTGTTTCAAAAAGATTGTCGCTTTGTAGTTCTAAGATATAACTTTTTTGGGATGAATGGAGTACCGAACAATAGCTAGATGGTGATGTGATGTTCTTGACATAATGGATGAGGATGGAGGATGGTAACAGAGAGAGGTGGGAATCAGGCCGGCTCGGCTCGACCCATTCGTGCTTCAGCCCGAATGGCCTTGGCCCCAAAAGCACGTCAGGCTGGCTCGTGTCGGGTCGGCGGCTGAAAATCACGGCCCGGGGCTCAACGGGCCGCCTGCACGACCCACTACTTTGATTTTAGCCCATTAACAATTAAAATTTTAACAAAAAACAAGTTTTTTATGAAATAAATGGACAAAAATTCCAAAAATATATAAAAAATACTAAAGTGATAGAGAATATTTTTTGAAGAATTTAAAAAAATCATCAAAATTAAACTAAATTTGATGAAATTATACAAGTTTGAACTTTCATTTTGAATCTAAATCAAAAAAGAACCAACAACATCCCAGCACCACTAAGCATGGCCCAACAACATTTAAAAATGGATTTGCAAGCATTTTTTGAATGCATGGCCCAAAAACCTTCAAAAGATATGAAAAAGTTTGTGACAATTGAGGGGGTTCAGTTGCATTTTTATAAAAAATTTGACATTCAGAATAATAATATATTGCAAATAACAAAAAACAAAGTAAAAAATATTAGTTTTTTATGGGATACATGGACAAAAAACTCCAAAAGATCTGAAACAATTACTGAAGTCTAAGGGTGTTGTATTTCATGTACCAACTGAATTTGAGTTTGAAAAACATCGTAAATTGATTATAACAAAAAAACAAAAAAGGTTTTGGATAGTTTTTGTCATTTTTAGATCTTGAATAATACATTGATTTTGTGAGTGAAGTTTTGTGTGAGGATTTTTAATGAAAAACCCAACCTCCATGTTTTTTTAGAAAATTTGAACTTTTATTTGAATGGATATATGTTTGAATTGAAAGATTGCTTCATATGCTTACGAGCTTTTGAATGAGATGAGAGGAATTTTGAATTTTCACATGTTGGAGTGCCTCAAATTTTTTTTTTATAAAAATGCATATGTGTAGGCATATAGAACATGCACACACAAAACAAAAAACGATACAACATATTTATTTTTTGGAAATTTACAAAATAATGAAGAATATGTACTTATGATTTGTTTTGGTTGTTAAAAAAAGTACAAAAAGAGCTATATAAGTTTGAAAATAATTGTTCCAAGTGGTAGAGATTACTTTTTGAAGAATATAGAAAAAATCATCAAATTTGGACTACATTACGAAATCTATACAAATTTGAATATTTAAATAGAAATCAAAATAAAAAAAGACCTGCAAACTAAGAATAGCCGAGGTGGGCCACACCTACCAGCGACTGCGCATGCTCGTGGGCCGGCAGCGACTGCGTGCGCTCGTCGGCCTGGCCGACGGTCACACACGGCCACTTAGCGAGAGCAACAATCACACTCTATCCCACATAAATAATTTTGAGGGAACCTTCCTAGCATATAAGGGAAGGTGTCAATTTCTCTGAGCTGATGTACTGGTACTTGTGCTTCGTGGGCGCTCGTGCATGGGCCATTTGAGTGTTTGTGTCACGGACCTGTGAAGTTCTTCAGCTGCCCAAATTTTTTTTGGGCTGTTCTCGGCCCATTGGGCCTGTTCCAAGCCATGCTAGTCCGAGCACGACCCATTTCGTTGTGCAGCCCACTGTGTCCAAAATCTAGCCACGGCACGACCCAAAACTCTTTTGTGTTTTGTGCCAGGACAGGCCATGGTTCGGGCCACCTGAATTTGGCACAGCTCAATTCTCAGCACTAGTAACAGAACAATGAAACAAGCACCGCATTTAATTGAGAGGTTTGTTGTTTCTTTGGTAGCACATCGATAGTGCTAGTGCTATAGCTGATCAAACAGTAGGGGCACACTTACATGGTCGATAAAGAATCAGGGAGATAATACAGGCACACGCACATATAGAATTATCAATGTCTAGTGTCCCTTTTTATGTCTAATAACAGGAACAATAAGCTCTATTCCAACTGTCACAAGTAGACTCAGTCATTAGAGCACCTTTTGTACCGTGAAGAGCACCATATCAGCGTTTGTGCCAACCCTTCCCTATCAGTAAGGAACAATGATGGATTCAATGAGCTCCTGGAGTGGAGCCAGCTCCTTCTTGTCAATCAGGCCAAACTCCTGCATTACAGACCAACACACATAAATTTTGCTTTCATTTTCCTTTTCCTCGGCCATGATTGTTGATATGTGATTATGCTTTATAGAAAAATTGACAGATGTGTTGGATGATGAGACTATACATTTGTGAACAGAATGAAGTGCTTGAAGCAGGTGTTAAGATGAGCCTCCTCCTTAAGGCTGACAATCTTCTGGAAATGAGAATGATATATGTGGGCATATACACGAAACAAGCGCTTGAAAATGGTCTTTACTACTTCCTTGAAGTTTGGTGGGAATGGTGTACCTGGGCCAAGAGAAATCAAATCATCAGTCACTATGCCAAATGCTCCAAAACTCCAAGCATTTATAGGAAACTTATTCCATGATACTAGCAACATACCTAGTTTTTGAGGAAATATGGATTCATCATCAAGCTGGCCTTCAATCCAATCCATCAGATACTCCACATATTTGGGTGCTGATACTTCTATGGGTTTCTTTATCTGTACACCATCAGCCCATCTGTACTCGTACCTACATAATGTTCATGTTTTGCTTTATTAAGATATGGCCCAAATAATACTCCATCCCAAAATACTTGTCGTTCATTCTCTAGTTCAAAAATAAACTAGATACTTTGGGATGGAGGGAGTATTCAACAACCTCTGGAGAAAATGTCATAAGAGATTATGTACATGCAAAATCATCTTTATAACAGCTGAAATTATGGATATTGCAAATTTTTTACTTCACTTAGCACTGTATAAGGCAATTGTCACAAGTGAGGTCTTCTCTGGAAATTTTTCTTCGCTCGGGAAGGACAGAACATGGCTATCAAACATCTATTGAGAGTCAACGTTCAGTCCCACTTAACTATAAAAGAACATGTGGAAAGGAGCAGAACACCGAAGAGAAATGCAATTGCAAACGAGAAAGGGGCAAGCAATCATGCATATTTCTTAGTGCAACTATCTTTTTGAACAATATGCTAATCTATAACATACTAATACTAACAATCAGAGAAGTGCAGAACCAAATTTTAACTACAGTTAACTTTACTTTGATTTACATGAAAAGTTTCTCTCATAGCTCCAGTACAGAAAGCATATAAACTTTTTCACGATAAATTGATAATTTTAGCATGAAGCTAGAAAATAAATATGAGCCACTTGTTAACCATTGGTGTGGATGGTGAAATTAAACATATGCTAAAGTTGGAACAATTTCTCACATGTTAAAACAAAATCACACAGACTTGCCATAAGAAACTTGTTCTAGACGCATGACATGATCAAGAATGAGATTTATGGATAGACATACTTTGGGCCCGCAGTCATTGTTGGGCAGCTCTCAGGGGTGCAGAATTCCGCGAGCGTTCCATAAAGCATATTAACTTGGTTAAAGAAATCCACAGCTGAAAAGCAAAACAAACATGTTAGCTCTGATGAAACAGCTAGGTTGTAGTAAAATTCTAGAGGTTCTTACATATTTCAGTGCTAAGCCATAGATTATGGATGTATATGCAAAAAAATCCAGAAGGAAAAATAAATCGAGGAAGAAAGTTACTATTCACTGCAAGCCATTCATTAATATCCTCTCCAGGAGGCAGCCTCACAGCTTCTCTAAGATTTCCACTGCCGAGAGTGGCATCTATGTGCTTCCGGAGCTGTGCACCCTACAGACAAATGGGAACAAGCACGGGCAACAACAATCATGTACAGAATACAAGCTCTGCGGAATTCTTTATGTTTAAGCTTATGCTCCTTATTTTGCAAATGGTATATGTAACATGCAAGAACTACATAAACTTTTGAAGAAAACCTAAAAGTGTGCTCATAAATGGGGGCATAGTAACCAAAGGCATGCACGGATTAAGATTGGAGACTCAAATGCAAGGGCTTGCACAATTACAACAACTAATTGCAAAAGGCTAAATAAAAAATCTGGGTATGTCAGGTTAGACTACAAATTCTCTAGTGTCTAAGTCGTAATATGGTTTAACAAAGCAGAGATGTAGCACAACATGAATTACGGGATCCCTTCACATTTCTGGGACTGGGCATGATTTTCGAAGAATTGATCTAAAGAGGAAATGTATCAAAATGTTTCATACCAAGTTATTAGGAATCGATGAAGGAAGATAAAACAATGCATCAAAACCTTTTTCATATGTAAAGAGGTACTAACGAAGCGATTGGATAATGTAGAATTTGGTATACACCAACAAGGAAGTTGGTTGAACAAGATGCCTTTGATTATGAGAAACTGTATTACTTCCATCTACTTTGAATATTCAATATAGAAATAGTCAGAACCACAACAAGTGAAGTTAAAAACAGATGACAGGCCTATTTCTAGCTACGCTTTATAGCTTCTTTCTGATTTCATTATGTACACTGTTGGAACCAGAGCTGTGAAGTTGTTATGGGCCATGCATACAGGTTTGCAGATCGGTGCCAGACAAGATGGCATGTGTATTCATAGATTAGGAAATAAATAAAGAGATTACAGGTTTTGTAGATTAGGATTAGAGATAAAAAGGGAAGTTTGAGATTAGTTTCTATGTTTAGAGATAGAGTCTGGTTTGGTTTCTTAGAGATAGAGTCCAAGTTTCCATTATGTAATCCACAAACCGGCTATATATTGTGGTTGGCGCGGAACAAATTGATCAAGCAAGAATTAAAGTCCAAAAAAACCCATCTCTTTACCCTTGCCCCTATTCATTCACGATGTCCAGCGACGGCGCCGACGATTAGGCGGCAAGTTCGGCGACGTTCTAGAGAATGCTTGTGAAGATTTGGTATCAGCATCCAGCAACGATCCCATAGGCAACGATGAAGCTGTGATAGACGTTGTGTTCAACGCTTTGCGCAATCAGATCACCAAGCACTATGACATCCTTCAAGTTCATATCATCACGATGAACTCATCAATCAACGAGCTTCCAGAACTGGCGAAACGTACTGCCGCAAATCTGAGCACTGCTCCTAATCCTATCGACTGCTGCTCGCCAGAAGAAGTCATGCACGTGCCTGTCAGAAGAAGTTGTGCATGCGCCGATCGTTGACTGCTTGCCAAAAGAAGCAACGCACGATATTAACGACGGACACACACACAACATCCTGGTGGCACGCGTCAGCTGCGGGCGTGCGCAACGGGCGGTGCGCATGCGCATTGGCGGCCTGACGATACGCAGCGGTGCAGGCCGCGCGCGCGCAACGGAGGATGGCGTGCGCAGAGGGTGGTGCTCGCGTGCGATGGCTGAGGGTGTCGTACATGAGTCGACGGCAAGCGTCGTGCTCAAGTCGGCAACCACAGCTCTTCGTCCCAGCGTCCAGGACGCTTCCCTCGCTGCTGCTGGAAGGTGCCATGGGTACGTACAAGATTCGGGCGAGCGACTTATCTGTACAGATCTGTCTGATCGGTCTGTGTGCACAGAAGACTCAGGCGATTTTTTTTTGTGGAACATTCGGATCTTCGACGGGACTTCATTCAAGCTCGAGGACGATCTTTTCATAAGGGAGGGAGAGATGTCATGAACCGTGCATTTGGGACTGCAGATCGGTGCCAGACAAGATGGTAGGTGTATTCATAGACTAGTTAATAAATAAAGAGATTCCAGGTTTAGTAGATTAGGGTTAGAGATAAAAAAAGGGAAGTTTGAGATTAGTTTCTATGTTTAGAGATAGAGTCCTAGTTTCCATTATGCAATTTGCAGACCAGCTATATATTGTGGCTGACGCGGAACACCAATGCTTAGTCAAGCTATCATTCATGATCGTTTATTTGCCTAGTCATATTAATTTCTGCTGGACAGTCAGAGCAGCATGCCAGCATCGACAACTCATACACACACTTTGAAGACAACGCAGGATGCCCTTACCTTGCTGCCTGATGGAGCACTCTTCTTGGGACGGAACGTCTTCTGGTTCCTGCCGAAATAGTCAAATTACTCAGCCTAGTTGAGCCACAAGCAAAAGGTAAGTAGATCTCTAAGCAGAGTATGGACAAAGGAGATAAGCGAACTCGGCATGATCTGAAGCTCGAAAACTACCTCTAGCTAGGAGCAACCAGAAATAAAGGAGGGCAAGTGAAATGAGCAGAGTAGAAGCTCGCACGTTACACTAAACCAAAAGAGAAAAACTCTCCTAGTTGTCGCGATTTGGGACAGTGATACAACTAAAGGTACGGATCAAGCAGTAATCGAGCCCCGATCCTCGAGGCGGATCCGGCACGGCACCATGCGAGCCCAATTCCATCGTCCACCGCGCTAGATCTCGCCCTACCGAGCTCACCCACCGGCCCAGGGAACAACAGCAAAGCGAAGGAGCGACGGGTGGGGACGAAGAAGAGTAGTGGCGGGATTCGAACGAGATCGCGTGCACTCACCGTCCGAGCCCGAAGAGACTCATCCCTTCTCCTCCTCCTCCTCCTCCGCTGCGGGCCTTGGTCCGGTCCGGCGGGCACGGCGACTGCTACTGCGGGGCGGTGGAGACTGCTCGCGAGCAAGCGTGCGCGACCCGGGTGAAATGATTTGTTGAGCCGGGCAGGCTAGCTCGAGAACCGCCAGCTTACCAGAGGAGGCAGTCCCCCCGTGTGGGGCCGGCAGCGGCAGTGTGGTGCTGAGCCGTCGGATTGGGTCTGCGGACGGCGGATGGGCGTGGAAGCCAGGCTGGCATCCATGATCCCGCCCATGGGATTCCCGAGTCAGATCAAGATCTATCTAGGTTTGCGTGACCCAAGTGCTATTTTTCCCAATTTCTGCTATGTTTTTATTTTGAACTAATTTCTGCTGTCTGAGTATGCAACATGTACGTGTTTTGATGTGATACATATACGCGTTCTCAAATGGTTGTTTTTGAAATAAAAAGAAAAAACTTGAGGCTGCCAAAATAACTTAAATTTTTAATAATATGGTGCTTGGCTGGTGGCTCATCCGCCAGACCTGGTGGCTAGGTGGTTACCTAGTTTTATAAATCTTTTAAACTGCACGTTATTCTGTAAAAATTGCATAAAACAATACTCCTTACGTTTCTTAATAATTGTCATTATGACAACATGCTACAGTCCAATTTTAGTTATTTTGGTTTGTCTAAAAAGACATTTATTAAAAAACCAGAGGAAATACTGCATTCTGATTCAAAATATTTGTTACATATTGATTTAAAATTTTATTAATCGGTGATAAATAGTTCAAACTAAGCGAACACTTCTGTAATCGAGGCTCGTAGACCAGAAAGATGACGGCCCGGCCCATATACTGTAATCCCACCCACGTCTCCCCAGCAAACCCTACGCGCGGCGCCTCACTTATAAAACTCTCCTTCCCCTTCGCCGCCTCCTCTCGCGCCGCCACTCCCCTCCCGTCTCGCTCCCGCACAACCCTAGCCTCTCGCGCCCCGCTCGCCGCCGCCGCCGCCGCCGCCGCCGCAGCAGCAGCGAGCGCCTCCTACTCACCTTCAACCATGGCGACCCAGATCAGCAAGAAGAAGAAGGTACGGCACCACCTCCCGCCGTCCTCCCTACTCCCCCCTCGGTCGCATCTAGCTAGCGGCGTGTATTGATCTGTAACCTTGCTTGTGTCTTTCCGCAGTTCGTCAGCGACGGTGTCTTCTACGCGGAGCTGAACGAGATGCTGACCCGGGAGCTCGCGGAGGACGGATACTCCGGCGTGGAGGTTCGCGTGACCCCGATGCGCACGGAGATCATCATTCGCGCCACGCGCACGCAGAACGTGCTCGGCGAGAAGGGCCGCAGGATCAGGGAGCTCACCTCCGTCGTGCAGAAGAGGTTCAACTTCCCCGAGAACGGTGTCGAGCTCTACGCCGAGAAGGTCGCCAACCGCGGCCTCTGCGCCATCGCGCAGGCCGAGTCACTCCGCTACAAGCTCCTCGGAGGCCTCGCCGTCCGCAGGTATGATCACCTAACCACGTTGGTTGCTGCTGGATGTTTGCTTTGCTGACGTTGATGTTGTTGTTAGACGTTCCTAGGTCATGTAGCCTCTGAGATCTTAGCGTCCGATGCTTTATTTTGTAAATTGATTAACATTGGTGTATTACTGTGACCCAAGTAGGATAGTTAGCCTCATGCGTATTAGTCTTGAGAGTTAAGAGGTTGTAGCTGGAATTGTTGCATCAGTGTTTTGTTATGTTCTGCCTTCTTTCCGTGTTGGTGGGATAAAATGTTGATGCAGAAAGTTAATGCTGCTCCTTGAAGCAGTGGCGGCCAGACAACCGTTGAGACAGATCCACAGATGAATGACCATTGTTGTTTGTCTACTAATTCTATCTCATATTCTTTGCTATGGACGGTACATATTTACATTTAAACTTTAATAGAGTCCTTCTGAGTATTTTTCAGGTTAAAAACTATTGACCTGTGACTCTTTATAATCTTGCTGTTGAAAGTTCTTGACTATACAAACTTCCCTGGTATCAACTGGGCAATTAAGTTTGGACTGCTGCATTAGTGCACATGTATCTTGTAGCCTTGCTTTCTTGTAATGATAGTGGGGCTTTAAAACTTGTGCACAAAGAAAATGCTGCTTTTTCAGCAGCGGCGGCCAGACAACCGTTGAGAGATAGATCCACAGATGAATGATCCTTCTGATGTTTATCTACTAATTCTATCTCACATTTCTCTGCATTTGATGTTGCTTGTTACTCCCTCCATTTTTTGCTCTTTAGAAGTTAGTAAAAAATTGCCTTGGTAGTTATCAGTCTGGCTAGCTAGTTTGTGTTGGCGTTTTAATGTTGATGATAAGATGCAGTTTTGTACTGCAATTAAGCATATTGTTTTTGGGATGTTGCTTTTGGATTCATGTAGTTTTACTTTGTCTTGCCTCCAGGCGATTTTTTACATTCTGACATTCTTGTTGCGTGGCAGGGCTTGCTATGGTGTTCTTCGCTTTGTTATGGAGAGTGGAGCTAAGGGTTGTGAGGTCAGTGTTGCTTTGTTCAATACTTTCTTTTATGCCGTTTGTTGGTGTTAACTGGTATGTTTAGGTCATTGTGAGTGGAAAGCTCAGGGCCCAAAGAGCCAAGTCCATGAAGTTCAAGGATGGTTATATGATTTCATCTGGTCAGCCAGTGAATGAGTACATTGACGCAGCTGTGAGACATGTCCTTCTCAGACAGGTTTGTTCTAATTTACCTTCTAAGATCTAGTTAAATTTACTTTGTATTTTTTTATTCACATACTTGCTTATGTGTATCTCGCAGGGTGTTCTTGGTATCAAGGTGAAGATCATGCTTGATTGGGACCCGAAGGGCAAGGTTGGGCCGATCACCCCTCTGCCCGACCTTGTCACCATCCATGCCCCCAAGGAAGAGGATGAGCTGCGCCCTCCGGTGTTGATCCCTGAGGTGTAAGCTCCGTGATGTCCGTGGAATGCAGTTTATCGGTCCTAGCTAGGGTTCTATTTCATGATAAGGGCAATGCAACACTTTACCTGAAGTTTTACAGACATCAGAAGCTATGTACTGGTGCTTGTTAATTTTGTTTAAACTAAGTTTTGGCTGAGACAAGTTACCTTGGATGTGTATCGTATGCAAAGTTGTGGTTTCGTATCACTATCTCTGTTGTTAGTTCGACGGTAAACTTTCGGGGCTAATCAAGATATTATGGTGTCAATTTTTTCACCGTCCCGGCTTAGTATATCTGGCTGCTAGTAGACTAACCAGGCTAACCAAGATCACGAGTCTTCTTTTCAAGATGACAGTTGTAATTAACCATGTTTGATGAAGTAACCTATTTTATATTGGTGCGTGTCATTGTCCACTGACTGCAACCCGTAATCACACTTATAAGAAAGATAAAAACCTTCTCTTCAAAGTGTCATCTTTCGTAACATAGATACTTAGATCTAGACTTATCTTTAATCTTCAACTCCTCACTAATGCTTGTTGATATAAATCATCAAAATCATTCATCAGTACTCCTAAGTTTACAATATTACATAACACATCTTGGGTCATTTTAAGAAGAACAAATTTTGTTATTTCTGTGCCCATGGCTATTTGACGGTATGTATATTTCTGCGGTGCATCTTGACGTAGGGACAACTGTATGTCTGTATAATTGACTTTCTTTTTTAGTGTTTGCACATTTCACCCTGTTATTTCAAATTAAAATCGCCGTTTAACGTTGTTTCTAACTTATGTTAGTTCCAGCTAATCGCCTGTTTGGACCATTATGCCTATTGCACGGATTTTCCATTATTTGAATAGATAGAATTGTTTGGAAAAAAATATTTGAACAGATAATACATACTAATTTTTACCCTTGTTCACACTAGCTATAGTGAAAGACTAGAATCCAATCAGCACTCTAAGTACAATCGAGCAAAAATTAAATTTGGACCACACGATTTACATCTAACAGTTGATGCAATTTACACTTAAATCCCTCCAACAAACAGTTGCATTTATGTTATTAGGTAGGAGGGTTTAAGTGTAAAATGCAGCAACCGTTAGATGGAAATCATATGGTCCAGATTTAATTTTTGCACGATTGCACCAAACTGCTGATTGCATTCTAGTTATTCTCGTAGCTATATGAATGACTAGAATGCAATCAGCACTCTGGTACAATTGCGCGAAAATTAAATCTGGACCACACGATTTACATCCAATGGTTATGCATTTTACACTTAAATACCTCCAACAAACATTGCATTTATGTTATTAGGTGGGAGGGTTTAAGTGTAAAATGCAGTTGTCGGTACCTCCTGATACCACACTTAAAACCAAAAAGTTCCTATGTCTGAGTTGAAGACTTTCAAAGGCAACACATGTCTGCTAGCACTGAGTCCGTATCCCTCATTTGGGGTAGCTCCGGTGTTACCACGTGTCCTGCAGGACCAGACCTACCTCCCTTCACAGGGAACCTCCAGTACCGCCACGTGTCCAACCACCCCGGACCAAACCCCTAGTAGAGAGAAGCTCCGGTGCCGTCACGCGTCAAGTGGCTCCGGACCTACCTCCCAACAGAGAGAAGCTCCAGAGCTGCCATGTGTCGGACCTCTGGACCTAAGCTTGCAACGACTACAAGATCTCAAACGGCGCGGACATTCAAGAGGCTATTAAACTACCGTTACAAGACTTGATTAACATGTCATTAATTCAGTATTAATGATACACGATCATATGATCATCAAGACATGTAACACCGCTATTAATGTTTGTTATCACACTGTTAGTCACAGATTATGCATGTAGATCGTGTATAGGTGGTTAATTACAGCCGTGACCACCTGTCGAGCCAGGCATATACTGTAACGGCCAGCCCTTAGAATATAAAAGGGCTGCATCGCACGATTGAAGACAAGCAAGCTCACACCCACACTAGCATCCTCAAACACTCGCCGTATACACACATACTCAATCAACAACCACCCCATGGAGTAGGGTATTACGCTCAGGCAGCACGAACCACGTAAAAACTCTCGCGTTATCATCTTGTTCTTGATCTTACACGCCCCATCCGAATACGAACCTCCACGGAATATGCTTTAGTAGTATCGGGGAAAGTGTCGTTGCAACACTTCAACATTTGGCGCGCCAGGTAGGGGGGCTAAGATCTCAAGATGGTGAACTCCACCGCAGCTTCATCCAATAACTTGGTTGAGCAGCTTGTTGGAGGAAATCCCTCCAACGTGCAGCAACCATCCAACACCGTTGTCCCAGCGGGTGTCGTTCCACCACCACCTCCACCATCTCAGCGAGATGGTGTATTCGCGTCGGTCACTACATCGAGGAATAATCTTGAGAACGCGCTAAACGCAGCGCAAACTCTTCTTCAGCGTCCACCAGTGCTCGGATCTCCTCAAGGCACGATGGAATAGTGACGCGCTGATGTGGAGCATTTGGTTGTAGCCGCAGCCTATGCCATCAGCAATCAAGGTCCGCCCCTGCTGGGCAGGCCCCTTCAAGGAACAGGACCTTGTCTGGTAGACTTGGTCCTCAGGCGTCGCAGCACAGGAGACGTGTGCCCTCCCAGCAAGTGACGTCATTGCCCTCAGGGGCACGCCGCACTCATACGACATCGAGTCTCTCATCGTATGATCTCCGGTCAGAGCTCGACTGCTGTTACATGAGGCAGGATGGTCGTGTCCACATCGAGCGCGCTCGTGAGAGGCGAGAATCTCGGGAAAACCCTTCTCCCTTAGGTGTGGGGGGCGGATGCTCAACCCTTTCCATGCATCTCCGCATGGTCAACTAACAACCTAAGTTCCAGCCTCATTTGCCAGAGAAGTATGACGGGACAGTCAATCCCGTCGAATTTCTTCAAATCTACTCCATCGCTATCCTCGCGGTTGGAGGCAATGAGGTCGTGATGGCCAACTATTTCCCAGTGGCTATAACCGGGACAGCAAGGTCCTGGTTTATGAGTCTACCTCCTAACTCCATCTACAGTTGGGGGGAACTTTACCGCCAGTTCACTGCTAGTTTTGGGAGCTCCTATACCCGACCTGGCATGGAGCTGGATCTGTTTGCCGTACAGCAGAAGACGGGAGAATCACTGCGATCATTCATCCAATGGTTTTCTAGGTACAAAACATTATTACTTCGATCTACGCCTCTGTTGTTGTCGCATTTCGATATAGAGTAAGAGATAAGAAGATCCTGGAGAAGTTGGCAACCAAAGATGTCAGCAGCGTCACGGAGCTCTTCAGCCTAGAAAACAAATGTGCTAGGGCTGCAGAGGGCCAGGCGATGCACTCCAAACCAGTCGCGGAGGCTGGTAAATCTACCTCCAAGACTGAAGCTGCTGCCTCCGACAGTGGAAAGAAAAAGAAGAAATCCAACGACAAGAAAAAGTCGTTGGCCGGACACCTACTGCTGCTACTGCAGCTGCAGCTTTAGGTGGCCGGGGGCCACACCCCAAAAAAATGCCCACGACCTTCAACTGAGGACGACAACAGTGAGAATATGTGGTGTCCGATTCATAAATCAAACATCCACAACCTTGAAGACTATTGCGAGGTCCATCGGCTTGTTAAATGTAACAACAAGTGCTAAGAAGAAGCCCCATACCGCCAATAGGAGGGGAAACAGAAAGTCGAAGAAGATCCTTCAGAACAAGAGCTTGGCTTCCAAGACACCAAGAAATCCTTGAAGGCCGTCTACAACCCGGTGGTTGATGACTTCGACACCTCCGATAATGAGCATCGGAAGACTCTCCATATGATATATAGGGTCCTGGGATATTAGCTTCGGCGTATTCTCAAGACTATGCGTCGGGAGATAGCTGTCGCAGCTCCCACCGCCAAGGCAAAACCTCATCGGAAGTGGATGGACACTGTCATCACCTTTGATGCTCTGAATTGCTAGAAGAACATGACCGGAGCTCGTCAGCTGCCGTTGATGGTCTCTCCTACCATCAACAACATTCAGCCCTATCATGTCTTGGTGGACGGGGGTGAAGCACTCAACCTCCTCAGATTCGCGGCTTTCACGAAGCTCCAACTCAGCCTATTGGACCTTAGGCCCTCATGTCCTTTCTCCGGAGTAGGTCCGAGAGCTATCACTCCGTTCAGATCAATTACACTCCTAGTGACTTTCGGGACTAGGGACAATTATAGGTCCGAGAGGTTGGTGTTCGATGTGGCACAAATCAGCCTTCCCTTCAATGCGATCCTAGGCAGGCCAATCCTGTATAGGTTCATGGCCGTAGCTCATTACGGCTATCTAGTGTTGAAGATGCCTACTCCTTCAGGCGTCCTCCGAATTCGTGGGGATCGCACTGTTGGGGTCACTGCGCTGGAAGAACTTCATGCGCTCGCAACGGTGCAGGAAGAAGAATCCGACAAGGAGCAACCAGCTCAACAACCCTCCAACTCATGTTAGCGTGGCTCAACTTCATCACCTCGTGTGCAACAAAGTGACGACACCAACATCCCCATCAAAGTCGTCCAAATCAGTTCTGATACTACCCAGACCACTCGTATATTGGGAGGTTTGGACGACAAATAGGAACTCGCGCTCGTCACTTTCCTACAGGCGAATGTTGACGTGTTTGCATGGCAACCATCACAGATGCCTGGGATCCCTAGGAAGGTGATCGAGCATAGCCTAAAGATATACACTGATGCATGGCCAGTACATCAAAAGCCCCGAAAGCAATCCGTTGAGCGGCAAGACTTCATCAGACAAGAAATCAAGAAGCTGCTCGATGTTGGTTTCATCCGGGAGGTTCACCATCCACAGTGGCTGGCAAACCCATTCGTTGTACCAAAGGCCGGCGGGAAGTTTCGGATGTGCATCGACTACACCACGTTGAATAAGGCATGCCCAAAATACCCATTTCCACTTCCTAGAATAGATCAGATACTGGATTCTACCTCCGGGTGTGAGTTACTGTGTTTCCTAGACACATATTCTGGATATCATCAGATTCAAATGTCTAGGAAAGATGAAGAGCACACTGCCTTCATTACAGTAGATGGGTTATATTGTTACACTGCCATGCCTTCCGGTCTCAAAAACGCTGCTTCAACTTTTGTGTGAGCCATGCACAAAAAATTCGGAGAGCTCATCAGGGACTTGGTGGAGGTCTATGTCGATGACATCGTGATCAAGGTGAAGAATAAGGAATCACTCCTTGACAATTTGCAAGCTGTCTTCAACAAACTGCGCTTGACGCGAACGAAGCTCAACCCGGACAAGTGCATCTTCGCGGTTAACTCCATAAAGCTCCTCGGTTTCTTTGTGACTCACCGAGGAATTGAGGAAAATCCGGCCGAAATCAAGGCAATTGAAGAGATGTGTCCCCCAGCCCGCGTCAAAGACGTCCAGAAGCTAATTGGATGTGTAGTTGCGCTCAACCGGTTCATTTCAAGACTGGCAGAGCGGGCACTTCCCTTATTCAAGCTATTGAGGAAGTCCAGGCCATTTCATTGGTCCGAAGAAGCAAAGAAGGCGTTCCAAGAGCTCAAGCAGCTCCTGACCACACTACCATTCTGGTAGCTCCGGAGCCTGGTGAGCCTCTTCTACTTTACATTTCGGCAACTACGGATGTTATCAGCATGGTCTTGGTTGCGGAGAGACCAGATCCAACTTCAGCTCAGGAGCCTAGACCCCTCCGGGAGGGTCAGGAGACACCTGAAGGTGAGTCTGGGTCCCAGCCCCCAAGCACAGATCCTAAAGGCAAGAGGCCTGAGAATCAACCTCTCTCAATCGAGGGAGCTCTTGCAGAATAAGAAGAAAGTCCTGACTTCTCTGAGGAGATCCGGACTGATGAAGAATAAAATTCGGACCCCTCCGGTAGGGTCCGAGTTGCTTGATCCGGACCCCTTTAGGAGGGTCCGGGTTGATGAAGAAGAAGCTCCGGGCCCCTCCAGAAGGGTCTGGACCATCCAACGGCCAGTGTACTTCATCAGTGAAGTGCTCAACGATGCCAAGACTCGCTACATTGAGGTGCAGAAGCTGCTATATGCAGTCCTTTAGCCTCAAGAAAGCTACGTCACTACTTCCAGTCCTATAAGATATCAGTGGTAACATCCTTTCCACTGCGTGTCATATGACATAATCCAAATTATACTGGAAATATTGCCAAGTGGGCTACGAAGATGGCAGAACTCGACCTTGAATTCCTGCCTCGACATGCTATTAAGAGTCAAACACTGGTTGACTTCGTGGCGGAATGGACTCCTTCTTCTTCAACTCCAGGGGGCCACAGTGATCAGAAGCCGGAACCTAAGGTCCCGGTCTTCACTAAGCCTCACTGGACACTCTACTTTGACAACTTCGTGCAGAAGCAGGGGGCTAGAGCGGTAATCCTTCTCCCCGCTCCGACCGGGGAGTAGGTCAAGTACATGGTACACCTTGACTTCAAGGCAACCAACAACATGGCGGAATACGAAGCTCCCATCTACGGACTCAAGGTGGCGCTATCATATGGCGTTAGACAGCTACTGGTGAAGAGTGACTCACAATTCATCATCAAGCAAGTCAATGGTGAATGCAGTTGCAACAACCCCCAACTCGCTGCTTATTTACTTGAAGTCCAGAAGCTACAGAAGGACTTCCACGTCCTGAATCTCTATCATGTCCAGCGTCTCAACAACGCTGAAGCTGATGATCTCTCGATGAAGGCTTCAACAGGAGCTCAAGCTCTAGACGGGGTTTTTGTCAGAAGATTGTCAGGACCTGCCGCTCAGCCCACCGAACTGATTAATGGGGGCGAGATCAACATCTCGAAGCTGGCGGTCCCGATGACCCTGTTACCATAGTGCCCACCAAGGATCATAGGCGCTGTAGGAAACTCTGAGCAATCCAACGCGCAAGATACAGAAGATCAAGTTTGCTCTGATGCATGGATCTCGAAGACCTGAAGCTACTTGAAAGATAACATCCTTCCTGAAGACAGTGCCTCTGCTGATCGAATTGTCAAATTGGCTAAAAGATACACGTTGATAGAAGGGGATATCTACCGGAGTGGTGCCAACGGCGTTCTAATGCGGTGCATTTCCTGGGAAGAAGGTCACGAGATACTCGCGGAAATCCATGGAGGCGAGTGTGAGAACCACGCGTCTTCCCACACGTTGGTTGGTAAAGCCTTCTGGTATGGCTTTTACTGGCCTACAACACTCCAGGATGTAGTCGAGTTGGTAAAGAAGTGCGAATCATGCTAGTTCCACGCAAAGCAGATTCTTACACCGACTCAGTCACTACAAATGATACCTCCCACATGGCCTTTTGCTGTGTGGGGGATGAATATTTTGGGACCTTTCCCAAAAGCTATCAGAGGTTATAAGTTCCTATACATTGCCATCGACAAGTTCACCAAGTTACCGGAAGCTACTCCAGTTGTCACAATCAACAAACAATCAACTATCAAGTTCTTGAAGTCCATAGTCTGTAGATTTGAAGTTCCAAACAGAGTCATTACTGACAACGAAACCCAATTTACAAGTGCAGCATTCCAAGAGTATTGCGAAGATCTCAACATACAAGTCAGCTACGCATCAGTAGCTCACCCAGCAAGCAACGACCAAGCTGAGAGTGCTAATGAAGAAATACTCAAGGGACTCAAGACGAGCACATATGAGCGCTTGAAGAAACATGGTGCCAACTGTATAGAGGACCTTCCATCTGCATTGTGGGCAAGCACAACAACACTTAGTCGGGCAACCAGAGAGACACCTTTCTTCTTGGTGTACGAAGCTGAAGCAGTCCTTCCTCTGGAGATCACCATGGGTTCTCTTCGAGTCCGGACCTTCGACGAAGCCACGCAAGACAAGCTCCAGAGTGAAGACCTGGACCTCATAGGTGAGGCAAGGCGCCAAGCGGCTGTTCGAAAAGCACGATACCGCCAGGCGTTTCGGCGCTATCAAGAAAGGTTCATATGCAATTGACAACTTGAAGAAGGTGATCTTTTGCTTTGGAGAATATTGAATCGTGAAGGGGTGAACAAATTGTCCCCAAGTTGAGAAGGTCCCTTCCGAGTTATTAAAGTATCCCGTCCTGGATGCGTTCGCTAGGCGACAGAGGATGGGACTCCGCTTCCCAATCCATGGAGCATCAAGCACCTCTGTAAGTTTTACACTTAGCTACACGGAGGCGATTCTGTTTGTATAAATTGTGTCTCTTGTAGTCTATGGACAGAGTCGGGAAGGGTCCTAGCGCAATTATCTTGGTCTTGTACTTTAAGTGTGTATTTACCCTCCCTGGGATAGATCAAGACGAATGACACACTTAACTTGGTCATTGTACTTTAAGTGTGTCATTGTCTTCCCTTGTAATTCAGACCTTAATGAGAAACATTTTATACGAACAGACTCTACGTGCATTTCATTTGTACAGACTCATTTGTTTTTTACCTTCTTGTCTATAATAATGTTGTGCAATCCCTTTAAAATTTAGTCCAGGGTATTTATGTGATATATAAGTTGTATTGGTAATCTTCTTTTGGGTTTTAGCATTGCCACATGGTCTACTCGCCTGAAAACCAAAGCCAATGATAGGTCTGGAGTGTTCTATCGACTTAGAGTGGTCATGCACCCTAAGTACGTCACTCTACCTATATCCTGGCAGGTCCTAGTAGGGCGAGACCAGAAGGCATTCAAACCTAAAGAGATTCAATCAATACACTTATGTCGTCATGTTAAATTCCTCAAGATATAAAATTCAAAGAAGGATAATAAGCCGCAAATAAGTTATAGACAATAGGACAAATTTTACTGTTTTTCCTTTTTTTATGCATAGGAAAAATGAATATTTGATGGCAATTGGCTCGGTAATGGTGGATGTTGCCGGAGCACTAGCTCTGACAACCCCTAGGGGGCCCGCCGTCGACGTTCTACGCGTTGACAGTGGGCACCGTCGAAGCTACCAAGCTCTGACAATCCCCAGGGGGCCCGCCGTCGAATTTCTATGCGTTGACAGTGGGCGCCGTTGAAGCTACTAAGCTCCGACAACACCCAAGGGGCCTATCGTCGACGTTTTACATGTTGACAGTGGGCACCGTCGAAGCTACAAAGCTCCAACAACACCTAAGAAGCCCGCCGTCGACGTTCTATGCATTGACAGTGGGCGCCGTCGAAGCTACGAAGCTCCGATAATCCCCAGGGGGCCTGCCGTCGACGTTCTATCCGTTGACAGTGGGCGCCGTCAAAGCTACTAAGCTCCGTCAACCCCCAAGGGGCCTGCCATCGATGTTCTATACGTTGACAGTGGGCACTGTTGAAGCTACTAAGCTCCGACAACCCTCAGGGGGGCTGTCATAGATGTTCTATACGTTAGCAGTGGGCGCCGTTGAAGCTACCAAGCTCCGACATCTCCTAGGGGCCCGTCGTCGATGTAACAAAGGATCCCTGGAGATATCGGAGGCAAGACTCGGAACTTGGAGCTACAATACTAGCTAAGAATTTGGAGCTATCGAGTTTTCAAGACATTGTCCAAATCCTCATGGTAGATGCCTTCAGTTCATTAAACACATCTACCAGGGGACCAACAATATAAAAGGCAATGCATTGAACACAGAAAAAATGGAATTTGCAAGGATTTCGGATTTCATTCATTCAAAATGAGGATTATAAGATGAAGGCAAAAAAGGAAAAGTCCTGATTATGAGAGTTCTTGAAAGTGCATCTAGGACTCCCTTGTGGGTTTTGGATGATTTATGACAAGCTACTAGGATCCTAACCTCTTTGTTGAGATGAGTGCAGGATTTTAATAGGAAAATGAGCAAAGTGCCAAAAAGAAGGAAGAATGAGGAGCAAAGTGGAAATGAGCTCAAGGAAGAAGAATAGTAGATCATTGTGTATGGAGTGTGTTAAGAAAACACATCCCAAGAGCTCAATCACAACTTAACACACACATTGCACAAAGTTACAAAGGACCGAACAAGTCCGACTAACACCGGACTAGTCCGATATCCTTTCTGCACAAAATCGGGCAAGTCCGATATACATCGGACTAGTCCGATATCCTTTCTGACTAGAATCGGACTAGTCCTCCCCAGTGCAGACTAGTCCTCAAAACACTTCACAAGTCACACAAAATCGGACAAGTCCGATCACAACCGGACTAGTCCGATATTCTTTCTTATCCAAATCGGACAAGTCCGATGTTTGCACGGACTAGTCCGAAATACCCTCTGATCTGAATCGGACAAGTCCTCCAAGTGCGGACTTGTCATCCTATACACTTAGGGTTTCACATGTCCAGACAAGTCCGATGACTATCGGACTAGTCCGAAGATTTCCAGTAGCAAAATCGGACAAGTCCGTTCCTAACCGGACTAGTCCGATATTTCAGAAAACTTAGGGTTTGCTACACACATCACACCGGACTAGTACGCTGACCACCACGGACTAGTCCGATCTTTCTGTACCCTAACAGTCACTTTTAGAAACCCATATAAACAGAGTTGTACGGCCATATTTTACATCTTCTTGAACCCTAGCGCCGTCACACCTCCCAATAGACTCAAAAACCACATCTCTCCATGAAATTAAGTGCAACAAAGATCAAACCTTTGAGGATTCACTCTAGTTCATTGGAGAGACACATTCAACACCACATTGAGCTCTTGGTTTGATTCTCTAACACACTCCTGTGATTTATTTGTAATTTTTGAGTGTGTTCTTGGTGGTATTTTGTGTTGTAATCCAAGGGAGCTCTCAACGTGTGAGAAAGCCCCTTGAATTCGATTATTCACCCCTTTGAGATAAGTGGAAGAGGATTGGCCTTTATGACGATCCGACGAGGGTAGGGTTGGAGAAGACCCGATCCTTTTGTGGGCTCCTCAACGTGGATGTAGGTTGCCTCTGTGGGAATCGAACCACGGGATAAATCTCTTGTGTTCTTTTTGTGTTCATTGTCCCTACTTCATATAAATCTAGGGTCACAAATTGATCTTGATTACTTTACGTTGAAATATCAAGTATAAGTTTGAATCGTGATACAACCTGGTTCATAACCTTGTGACACTTTGTCTAATAGTATACTTCCGCTGCATATATTGAAGAACAAAGTTAATCGGTCAAACCTAATCAATCTAGTCCGTATATACCGGACTTGTCCACACTTTACCGGACTAGTCCGATTTCTCTGGTTTTGAACTGATTGTTAAGTGTTGCAGGATCCGACTATTTTCAAAAAGGCCTATTCACCCCCTCTAGGCCACATTCAATTGGTATCTGAGCAGGTTCTTCAAGAAAGAGACTAATTGCTCAAAGGAGATCATGCCGGACATGAAGGACACCCACAAGATCAACAACCAAGAGAAGGTTGATGATGAAAAGAACCTCAAGGTGGAAAAGCTCCTCGAAGCCATTCAAGACTTCGAGGACGACGATGAGGAGACACTGGAGCTTAAGGCACTACTAAGAAAGAAGACACTTTCCAAAGGGAAAGTAAAAGTTGAAGAGAAGAATAAGGGGAGTAGTCACACCGACTACTCCTGATATCCTTTTAACTATGATCGTCTCAATTCCAATAGCAATCATTATTTATCTATCCCACTTGGAAAAGCCCCACACTTCGATGGAAGTGATTACTCAATGTGGAGGCAAAATATGAAAATGCATCTAATTTCCCTCAATCCAAGTTTGTGGCATATTGTGTGCACAGGGATAGATATTCCGGACGACGACGAAGAGCTCACCCCCAGCCAAGAGCAGGCAATTCACCGAAATGCTCAAGCTGCAGCCGTAATTACCTCTTCACTCAGTCGGGACGAGTTCACAAAGGTAGATGGACTCAAAATTGCAAAGGAGATATGGGACACACTACAAACTGCGCATGAAGGTGACCGACATGTGCGTGAAGCAAAAATCGAGATGATTGAAGGCGAATTAGGAAGATTCACAATTGAAGAGGACGAGTCACCCCAAGAAATGTACAATCGATTAAAGACACTCGTCAACAAGGTCAGATCATACGGAAGCAAGAAATGGAATGACCACGAAGTGGTAAAGCTCAACCTTAGAGCTTTTATGCCTTGCAACGTCACACTATGCTCCATGATTAGAGAAAGCCCCTGATACAAAAAGTTGACTCCGAATGAAATGCTTGGAAAGATCATCAACTTCGATATGATGGAAAAGCAAGCAAAACATGTCAAGGAAATTGCTGATCTCACCTCGGCAAAGAAGAAAGGGGTTGCTTTGAAGTCCACTCTCAAGCCACTATCCAAAGAAGCTATAGAAGCACAACTAGAGGAAGATAGTGACGACGAGAGCAGTGAATTGGATGAAGAAGACATGATATTGTTCATGAAGAAATTCAAGAGAATAATGAAAAAGAGACAAGGTACAAAGTCAAGTGAAGGAAAGTACAAGGAAAGAACGAAGCCAAAGTTGAGTCGGGCATGCTATAATTGTGGTGAATACAACCACTTTATAGTTGACTGCCATATGAGGAGAACAAGAAGAAGACCAAAGAAGCCAAGCCTCAACCCAAGAAATTCTTCAAGAAGAAAAAACAAGCCGAACAAGCGCACATCGGAAAGGAATGGGACTCAAATGACGAGTCCTCATCGTCCGAAGAAGAAGAGATGGCTAGCATATCCATCGAGAAGACATCCAAGAAGTCTACCCTTTTCCCCACACTTGGCGCATGGAAGGGAGATGGCACTTGCCTTATGGCAAAGGAAGGTAAACACAAGGTAACCATTAAACCCTCTTCCGTGCATTCCTATTCTAGCGATGATGAACTCAATAGTGATAATGAGGACATGCTTACTGGACTAGATAGGAAAACTGCTACTAAAATGAATTTTTTTGCTTGATCAACTTCTTGAGAAGGAGAGATTAATACATCGTCAAGAGGACATGATCATCTCCCAAAAGGAGGAATATGTCGAACTTGACAAACTTCTAGAACTTGAAAAGGAACGAAACAAATCACTAGAGCTTGAGTTAGCTTCGAGCAAGGCAACTTGCTTGGAGCTAACTGACTCAAATGCCACCATCAAGACCAACTTGCTGACCTGATCAAGGTCAACAAGATCCTTGAAGTGCAGGTTGAGTCACACAATCTAAGTGAACCTTCCTCCTCTTCGATTTCACCTTCTCAACTAACTAAAACTGATTTTGCTCATGCTTGCACATGTGAGAAAAGTGACACCAGTTGGAAGGATAAGCCAACTTCTACAAAGGAAAAACATCCTGCCCAAAGTGGCATATTTGACAAGGAGAAGATCAAATATGCACGTAGTGCATACTTGGTCAAAAGACCTACAAATGTCAAATATGGCATTGGTTATTCTTATGGTGAAAAGCAACATGCTAGAAGCCATAAGAATAACAAGGAGAGGATTACCTTTGTGAAAGGAAGACCCTCTTAGATTGGAAAGTCACAGATTAAGACTGTAACTGCACAGGAACACCGGACTAGTACGGTCGGTGTCCGGACAAGTCCGGTCCTCCGGACAAGTCCGCCCCCCCCCCCCAGACTAGTCCTGTACATAAACATCAACAACTATTGTTTAAAACTTTTGATGCCTCCTATGTGTTAATGAGAAATAACTTTGGGAAGGTTCATGCTCATTATGTTGGGCCACGCCATGGGAACACCAAGTATCATGTGTGGGTGCCCAAATGCATTGTAACTAACCTCCAAGGATCCAAGCAAGCTTGGGTACCTAAAACCAAGGCATGATTTGTTTTTGCAGGCCTATTCCTCTGGTGGGTCTAAATGGGTGCTAGACAGTGGATGCACCAATCATATGAGCGATGAAAGAAGAATGTTCGTGGAATATGAAGAGAATGAGGACCCAAACGAGGGCATCTACTTTGGAGATAATAGTCAAGGAAGGGTGCTCAGTACCGGTAAAATTGCAATATCCTCCAAACACACACTTTCTCATGTTTTACATGTTGAATCTCTAGATTATAACCTACTGTCCATATCTCAATTATGCGACAAAGGTTATAATTGCTTGTTCACTAACAAGGGTATGACCGTTTCTAGGAGGAGTGATGGTTCCGTTGCATTCAAGGGTATGTTAAAGGGAAAGCTCTATCTTGTTGACTTCAACAAGGATAAAGCTGAACTTGACACATGCTTGATTACAAAGACCAACATGGGTTGGCTGTGGCATAGACGGCTAGCGCATGTTGGTATGAGGAACCTTCAAAAACTCTTCAAAGGCCATCATCCGAGGTTTGAAGGATGTTGTATTTGAGAAAGACAGGCCCTGTAGCGCGTGCCAAGCCGGGAAGCAAGTTGGAGCACCTCACCCCGCCAAAAACGTCATGACTACAACAAGACCACTCGAGCTTCTACACATGGACTTGTTTGGTCCAATAGCCTACATAAGCATCGGCGGTAACAAATATGGTTTAGTTGTCATTGATGATTTTTCTCGCTTCACTTGGGTTTTCTTTTTGCATGATAAGTCAGAGACACAAGGAACACTCAAGAAGTTCTTCAAGCAAGCTCAAAACGAATTCTCATTGACAATCAAGAATATTCGAAGCGACAACGGCACGGAGTTCAAGAACACGCAAGTGGAGAAGTACCTTGATGAAGAAGGCATAAAGCACGAATTTTCAGCACCATACTCCCCACAACAAAACGGAGTTGCCGAAAGAAAGAATCGAACACTCATAGAGATTGCAAGAACAATGCTCGATGAGTACAAGACATCGGATCAATTTTGGGCGGAAGCGATTAACACCGCTTGTCACACCGTAAATCGACTCTATCTTCATCGACTACTCAAGAAGACATCATATGAGCTACTCACCTATAACAAAACAAATATTTCATATTTTCATGTTTTCGGTTCTCCATGTTATATCTTGAACAAGAAGCCTAGGACTTCAAAGTTCGCTTCGATGTCCGATGAAGGTTTCTTACTTGGTTATGATTCGAACACTTACGCCTATCGTGTTTTCAACAAGACCTTCGGACTTGTTGAAGTAGCACGTGACATAGTGTTCGATGAGACTAATGGCTCCCAAAAGGAGCAAGTTGATCCATGTGAACTAGGTAAAGAAGAAGCTCCTTGTCAAGCATAAAAAAGAATGGCTCTAGGTGAGGTTCGACCACAAGATCCACGTCCACACGTACATGACGAAGATGAACCACAAGAGGAGATCAACGATCAAGGGGGAGCTTCAACACAAGATCAACCACAAGGATACGAAAATAATCAACAAGTCAATGAAGGCAATGAATTAGGGGGAGAAGCAGATGATCATGAAGATACAACTCCTCAAGTGCCACACCCAAGAGTACACCAATGCGTCCAAAGGGATCACCCAATCGACAACATCATCAGTGACATCCAAAAGGGAGTAACCACTAGATCTCGCATAGCTAACTTTTGTTAACACTATTCGTTTGTATCCTTTTTGGAACCACGCAGGGTTGAAGATGCATTGAAAGATCCGGACTGGGTGGTGGCAATGCAAGAAGAATTGAACAACTTCAAGCGAAACGAAGTGTGGGAACTTGTGGCAAGACCCAATGCAAACATCGTCGGCACCAAATGGGTCTTCTGCAACAAACAAGATGAACACGGGGTGGTGACAAGGAACAAGGCACGACTTGTGGCCAAAGGGTATTCACAAGTCGAAGGTTTGGAATTCGATGAGACTTTTGCTCCAGTAGCTAGGCTTGAATCTTTTAGAATATTACTTGCATATGCTACTCACCATGATTTCAAGCTGTATCAAATGGATGTGAAAAGCGCCTTCCTCAACGGACCAATCAAGGAAGAAGTGTTCGTGGAGCAACCACCCGGGTTTGAAGACGAAGAGTTCCCCGACCACATACTTAAATTGTGTAAGGCTCTCTACGGCCTCAAACAAGCTCCTCGAGCTTGGTATGAGTGTCTTAGAGATTTCTTAATTGAAAATGGCTTTAAGATTGGCAAAGTAGATTATACACTATTTACAAAGAATTTTGATGATGATCTTTTTATTTGTCAAATTTATGTTGACGATATAATCTTTGGGTCAACTAACCAATCTTTTTGTGAAGAATTTAGTAAAATCATGACAGACAGGTTTGAAATGTCAATGATGGGAGAGTTAAAGTACTTCTTGGGATTCCAAGTGCGGCAACAGAAGGAAGGAACGTTCCTAAGCCAAACCAAGTACACGCAGGACATACTCAAGAAGTTTGGCATGGACAAGGCTAAGCCCATAAAAACCCCCATGGCAATGAATGGCCACCTAGACCTCAATGAAGATGGACCTAGCATCGACCAAAAGGTATATCGCTCCATTATTGGATCTTTACTCTATTTATGTGCATCTAGGCCATATATTATGTTGAGTGTATGTTTGTGTGCAAGATTTCAAGCCAATCCTAAGGAATGCCACTTGACAGCCGTAAAAAGGACATTGAGATATTTAGTTCATACACCCAACCTTGTCCTTTAGTACCCAAAAGGCTCAATATTCAATCTCATCGGTTACTCTGATGCAGATTATGTCGGGTGCAAAGTAGATAGAAAAAGCACTTCTGGTACATGCCAATTCCTAGGGAGATCCTTAGTTTCTTGGTCCTCCAAGAAAAAAAAATTCCATTGCCTTATCTGCAGCCGAAGCGGAGTATGTTGCAGCCGGGAGTTGTTGTGCTCAACTCTTTTGGATGCGACAAACTCTAAGGGACTATGGTTACAATATGAACCATATTCCACTCCTCTGTGACAATGAGAGTGCCATTAAAATTGCCCACAACCCAGTTGAGCACTCCAAAATTAAACACATAGACATAAGACACCACTTTTTGAGAGATCATGCCATGAAAGGAGACATAGCCATTTCACATGTCAACACTCAAAAGCAATTGGCTGACATATTCACCAAGCCACTTGATGAAAAGCGTTTTTGTGAACTCCGAAATGAACTAAATGTCCTTGATGCTCGGAGTGTGGCTTGAAATGTTGCATACCTATACGAATTCTTCAAATATGTTGATTGGACTGTGAAAATCATCTCTCTCATTTTTTCTCCAAATATGTCAATTACTAAATCTTGATGAATTATGATCATTGCTTGATTGTTGTATGCTTACTGGTCATATTCATCAAGATTATTTGATGTGTTTTGCCTCTCTTTTCTCTGAATATGTACCTTCAAATATATATGAATGGGCTAAAATTCTTGCCTGGTGACCACGGACTAGTCCGTGGTTGCCCGGACTAGCCCGCTCATGCAGACTAGTCTGTAGAGTGCCGATTAGGACGAACTAGTCCGGTAGACAATGGACTAGTCCGATATAGCCCCTGGAAAAGTTCGGACTAGTCCGGTCATCTCCGGACTTGTCCCATTTTTCGTGTCCATAACCCTAGCCGCTGCTAAACCCTAATTTCCTCACCTCCACTCTTGCGTCACGCGCTCTCTCTCTTCGTGCTCGAGCTCCCTAGGCGATTCCTTGCTCCCTCCACCAAAAGGCTTTGCATTTGGGCAGAAATCAAGCTTGTCCACTTGAGGATTGAAGCTAGTGGACTTGTCCGGCCTTCAACACCCTCATCTCCAAGTTTCAAGCAATTTTTCGGTAATTTTCACTCAAACCCTAGAAATCCCAAATTTCTTCATTGTTGATCAAATAGCCTAGCATTCCTCGCTATATACATGCTCTCTTGATGTATTACGTGTATGCTAAGGTCATTGTGCATTAGAATTCACCATTTATCCAGTCTCTTAGGTTTTTGAGGATGAACACCGGACTAGTCCGGTCCATGCACGAACAAGTCCAGTCCCCCGGATATCGGGAGTAGTCGGTGTGACTACTCCCCTTCTTCTTTTCTTCGACTTTAGATTTCCCTTTGGAAAGCACTTTCTTTCTAAGGAGTGCTTTCAGCTCCAATGTCTCCTCATCATCATCATCGAAGTCTTGAATGGCTTCGAGATACTTTTCAAGCTTTTGGTGCTTGTCATTGTTCATTTCTTCCTGGTTGTTGATTTTCTGGACTTCCTTCATGTCCAACATGATCTCTTCGAGTGGTTGCACTCTTTCTTGAAGAACCGGCTCTGATACCAATTGAATGTAGGCCTAGAGGGGGGGGGGGGTGAATAGGCCTTCTTGAAATTTCTCGGTTCCTGTAGCACTTCAACAACAAGGTCAAAACCAGATATATCGGACTAGTCCGGTAAAGTGCGGACTAGTCCGGATTTCACGGGCTAGGTTGATCAAGTTAGGTCAATTTGATTGTTTCGTTGACGTTTGCAGCAGAAATATAAACTTTAATAACAGTTCAATAGTTGTATGTCAAGTTCTATTGCAAGTATGATTCTTGTTCAACTATTTAACTTGAATTCAACAAAATGAATCAAACTCTAGATAATGTTGATCAACTAGAATGATGAACACAAACGAACAAGACACAAGATTTATCCCGTGGTTCGGTTACCACGAAGGCAACCTACGTCCACGTTGAGGAGCCCACAAAAGGACCGGGTCTTCACCAACCCTTCCCTCGTCGGATCGCCACGAAGGCCAATCCTCTTCCACTAATCACACAGGGGTAAATCACCAAGTTGAAGGGGCGATCTCACAAGTTGAGAGCTCCCTTGATTACAAGTTTCAAGACCACCAATAACACACTTCGAAATATACAAATTGAGATACAAGAGTGTGTTAGAGATTCAAACCAAGAGCTCAATCGTGTGCCAAGTGCCTCTCCAATGATATAGAAGTGATCTTCAATGGATTGATTGATTTTGCACTTAATTTCGTGGAGAGAGATGGTTTTTGAGTCTCTTGGGAGGTGTGACGGCGCTAGGGTTCGAGAGAGGGTGAAAGTGGGCCGTGCACCTCTATTTATATGGGGTTTCTAAAAGTTACCATTAGGGTTCAGAAAGATCGGACTAGTCCGTGGTGGTCACCGGACTAGTCCGGTGTGCTGTGTGTAGCAAACCCTAAGTGTCCAGGAATATCGGACTAGTCCGGTTGAAAACGGACTTGTCCGATTTCGCTACTGGAAAGCTTCGGACTAGTCCGATTGCCATCGGACTTGTCCGGACAAATGAAACCCTAAGTGTTTGGGATGACAAGTCCGCACTTGGAGGACTTGTCCGATTTAGATCAGTGTGTATATCGGACTAGTCCGTGTGGACACCGGACTTGTCCGAAGTGGATCAGAATGAATATCGGACTAGTCCGGGTCACAACGGACTTGTCCGATTTTGTGTGACTTGTGCATTGTGTTAAGGACTAGTACGCATTGGAGAGGACTAGTCCGAAGTGGATCAGAAAGATATCGGACTAGTCCGGTAGAGACCGGACTTGTCCGATCTAGTGCAGAAAGTGATATCGGACTAGTCCGGCTGATATCGGACTAGTCCGGTCCTGTATAGCTTTGTGCATTGTGTGTGTGTGATCAAATGAGATTGAGCTCTTGGGTGTGTTTCCTTAACACACTCCATACATACTAAACTACTAATTTCTTCTCCTTGAGCTCAAATTCATTTTCCTTGTCAATTTCCCTCTTTTTGGCACTTTGCTCATTTTTCATCATTTTCCTGCATTCATCTCAACAAAAGTATTAGGATCCCAATTGCTTGTCATAAATCATCCAAAACCCACAAGGGAGTCCTAGATGCACTTTCAAGGGGGGTGTTAGAGATATATGATACATTTATATTTTCCCTATGTGTGAGGGTATTTTATGTATATTTCAGATATCCTGTAACTATATTTATAGAGGTCTCTAGCTTTCTCAATAATATAAGCACATATAGTGAAATTAATCTGAGACTCATAGCAAAATGTGCACTCAGAATTGCTCGGACCTCATCAAGTAGCATTATAATGAGCTAAGAACGATGCATTTACAATCAAGTACCCAACCATAGATTAACTCCGCTAGCGAGTAGCAAGTATCACTACGTAAGAAACCCAAATAGGAGACAAAGATGGGTGACACGCTTAAAGGCGGCTGTCTCTCATAAGCTTAAGCGAGACGAGCCCACTTCAGCGAGGATCAGATATGACTCGATTGAATGTTCAAGGAGACGCGTTACATTATAGCCCGTCTCAGTTAAGTATGGATCCGAGATGGGCCTACTCTCTGGACAAACAGGAGACACACTTCTAACACAACGCGTCTCCTATAAGCGAGTGAAATGAGACGTTCTTTACTGAAAGTCCATCTCCTTTGTCTTCGCTTACAGACATACGTGAACACGACTGTGAACGATGACCACATTCATTCGCAGTTGAACACACAAAATATTGATCACACAGATGAACACATATAACACATTCAATCATTCACACAATTGATCACAAATAACAAATATATTACAAAACACAAGAGAGAAGTACAAGATACAAAAAAAGAAAAACATCAACTAAAAACAACAAAAGAAAACCTAAATCCTACTCCTCCCCCCCTCCTCCCCCTCCGGCTGCTCTGCCGATTGCTCTGGCTGGTCCAGATCCGGCGATGGAACCTCGCAACAAAGGTTCCTCGCCATCGCCACCACTAGTATATTGCGGCCCTCGGCACCGAGCACCTCGGCTATCGCCTCAAGCAACCTCTGGAACTCGTCGAATAGCCTGTCGAACAACATCCCGAGCAGCTCTTTGTTGTGCCTCTCGGGGGAGCGGCAACACTGTTTCTTGCAGGGTGGTTCTCTCTGCTGGCTCGACGGCGGAACGTTGGCCATGGTGGGTTGTTTGAGCGGAAAGAAGCGAAGAGGAGAGACTGATGGCGCCTTATATAAGTTCTGTGCTATAACGCAAAATGGAGACGAGCTTCACTGCGAAGCGCATCTCCTATGACCGACGTCTCCCTCTCCTCTGCAAAAAGAGAGACGTTCTCTAACGGAAAGCGCCTCTCCGATTCCACACATCACCTTTAGCTTCGTGATTTTCTCCATTTTGCTTTGGTTCACTGTTGATATCACACGTCTCACTTGATAACTAAATCATTCTCTTGTCCCGAATATAATCAAATCCTTCCTTATTATATTGTAGTAACACGATGAACACACTACACATTCATTCATTCACATAGTTGATGAACATACAATATAATATTCAATCACATAGATGAACAAAGATATATTTCATTCATTAACAATATTTACAAAACAGAAGCAACTAAAAACAACAAAGAAAAACTAAATCCTACTCCTCCTCCTCCTCCTCCTCCTCCTCTTCGTCCTCCTTCGGCGGTGACTCTGGCACCGGTGCAACAGGAGCCTGGGCCGGCTGTGTCGGCTGCATCGGCAGTGCAACCCCGAGAACGAGGTTGCTCTCCGTCGCCTCCACTAGGTTTCTGCGGCCCTCAGGGCCAAGCACCTAGGCCATCGTCGTGAACAGAATGTCAAGACGATCAACCACCCCCATGAGGGCGAAGAGGTAATGGCCGATGGTACCCATTCCAGTAAAATGGGGAAGGGTACCCAACCCCAAGGAACTCATGGCGCGAGATGTATTGTTGTATGCCGCTTGTGCCATAAGGAGGCGCTGCTCGGTGTTGCACCTGTTGGGGGAGCTGCAACACAATTTCTTGCACGGTGGCTCCCTTAGAGGGCTTGGCGACGGAAGGTCGGCCATGGTCATGGTGGGTCATCGGGGCGGAGAAGATGAAGAAAAGAAGATGATTCAAAGTGAGTGATGCGCTTGTGGAGAACTGACTTGTGATGGCGCGTCTTAAATAAGGTGCGCGCGGAGTCGTCGAGGGAGCGGTTGGTTTTCGGTGCATTGATAGAACGACGGGACGCATCGATACCGCCTCGGGGAAACGAAATGTCGCGCACGAACATCGCACGCGTCTCTGCACCACGCCGCCAAAATTAAGTTCTCTGCAGACCTTGTGCCACGCGTCTCTCTTTTGACTATGGAAGATGCACTTTAGATTAGTGTGCGTCTCTCTTTGTTATAGCGTGTCTCTCATTTATCTCCCTCGTCTCTTCATCTCTTCAACAATGGAAGACGCTCTTTAACTTAACACGCGTCTCACATTTATCTCCCTCGTCTATTCTTCGCCTCCGGTGCTCCTTTATTACTAATCGACCAACGATCCTTTACTAATCAACCAACTCCAGTGCGACCGCCTCCTCTGTTCGCCATCGCCGTTGTTGTTGTCGTCGCCGTCCTCATCGTTGCCGTCCTCGTCGTCATCTTCGTCGCCGTCCTCCTCATCTTCGTCACTATTCATGGCTAGTATCGGATTGGCACGTAGCCGACTCAAGGTGGAGCGTTTCGCGTGGCACAAGAATCATCCCCATGTATGTACATATGGTGAAAGTGCATCTAGGCATCCCTTGTGGGTTTTGGTTGATTTATGACAAACAAATTAGATCCTAACCAAATTATTGAGATGACCGCAAGTTTTAATGAAATTATGAAGAAAGCGCAAAAAGAAAGGAGAGTGAGGAATCAAGTTGAAAAGAACTCAAGAGATGAATAGAATACTCTTTGTGTATGGAGTGTGTTGGAGAAACACACCCCAAGACTCAAGCAAAAGAAAACACTCTCACTGCACAAGTTTACACAGGTCCAAACTAGTCCGATAATCTGTCTATCCACGATCGGACAAGTTCACCCAGTGCAGACTTGTCTGCAACGGACTAGTCCGATAAAGTCCGGACTAGTCCGATAATGCCTCTGATCAATATCGGATAAGTCCGATATTCCACAGACTAGTCCAAAATCCCCACTGACCATTTTCGTACTTATCCTTAGCCTCTCAAAATTTCACGACACCGGATTAGTCCGATATTATCCGAACTAGTCCGATAACCTCTTTGAAAAAAATCAGACAAGTCCTCCAAGTGCGGACTTGTTCTCAATGCACTAAGGGATTCACCATGCCGGACTAGTCCGATATGCGCCAGACTAGTCTGAACATCTCCAGAGATAAAATTGGACTAGTCCGCCAGTTGCCGGACAAGTCCTATAATTCAGGACACAGGGTTTTCCACACGCCGCACACCGGACTAGTCTGGAGTCCACCACGGACTAGTCCATACTTTGTAAACCCTAACAGTAACCCTTGGAAACCCTAGTATAAACAGAGGTGTACGGCCCCAAATCAATCACACTCGACCCCCTGCGCCATCACACCTTCCAAGAGCCCAGAAAACACGTCTCTCCACACAATCCAATGCAAGAAAGATCAAATCCTTGAGGATTAACCATAGATCAAAGGAGAGACACGTTCTCACATCTTGAGCTCTTGGGTTTGATTCTCTCACACACTATCGCTGTTTCATTGCATACTTTTCGAGTGTGTTTGGTGCTGTTTCAAATTGTAAATCTTGGGGAGCCCTCAACTTGTGAGAAGGCCCCTTGAACACGATTATTTATCCCCTTTGTGATTAGTGGAAGAGAATCAACCTCTGTGGCGATTCGATGAGGGTAGGGTTGGTGAAGACCCGATCCTTCATGGGCTCCTCAACGTGGACGTAGATTTCCTCAGTGGAATCAAACCACGAGATAAAATCGTTGTGTCCTTTGCTCTTGTTCTTACTATTCATTACAATATAGGGTTTGCTCGATCTTGTTCAACTTACATTAAAACTTTGAAATTAAAGTTAACTTGTGCCATATCTAGTTTCATTGAAGCAATACATTCAATTTATAACTCAATTTCCGCTGCATAAAGTACCTGGTTCGAAATCATCGATCAAACTTGATCGATCTAGTCCGCACACCCCGGAGTAGTCCGCACACTACCAGACTAGTCCAATTTCTCTGTGTTTGATCAGGTTGCTAAGTGTTTCAGGTTCCGACAAAAATTCAAAAAGCCTATTCACACCCCTCTAGGCTACATTCAATTGGTACCAGAGCAAGGCTCTTCAAAAAGATAGTAATCGATCGAAGAAAAGATGTCAGACATCAAGGATGCGCACAAGAACTTCAACCAAGAGAAGGTTGAAGATGAAAAGACTCACAAGTTGGAGAAGCTCCTCGACGCCATCCAAGACTTCGAGGATGATGATGAGAAGATGCTTGAACTCAAAGCACTCCTTAGGAGGAAGGCACTCTCTAAAGGGAAGATAAAGGTCGAGGATGAGAAGAAGAAGAAGAGGAGTAGTCACACCGACTACTCCCGATATCCTTTTAACTATGATCAATTAAATTCAAACAATAATCATTACTTGTCTATTCCTCTAGGGAAAGCCCCATACTTTGATGGCAATGATTATTCAATGTGGAGGAAAAATATTGAGATGCATTTAATATCACTTAACTCCAACTTGTGGCATATAGTGTGTGCAGGGATAGATATCCCAGATGACGATGAAGAGCTCACACCAAGTCAAGAGCAAGCTATTCATCGGAACGCTCAAGCTGCAGTTGTCATAGCTTCATCATTGAGTCGAGACGAGTTCACCAAGGTGGATGGACTCGAAATTGCAAAAGAGATATGGGACACATTACAAACTGCACATGAAGGCGATCGTCATGTGCGAGAGACCAAGATTGAAATGATTGAAGGCAAATTGGGAAGATTCGCCATAGAAGAAGATGAGTCACCGCAAGACATGTACAATCGGTTGAAGACTCTCGTCAATAAAGTTCGAGCCTATGGAAGCAAAAAGTGGAGTTATCACAAGGTGGTGAAGCTAATTCTCAGAGCCTTCATGCCTCACAACGTGACTCTATGTTTGATGATTAGAGAAAGCCCCAGGTATCGGAAAATGACCTCGGATGAATTGCTTGGAAAGATCATAAATTTTTAGATGATGGAGAAGCAAGAAAAACATGTCAAAGATATTGCCGACCTCACCTCGACAAAGAAGAAAGGAGTCGCTTTGAAGTCCATTTGCAGGCCTATGTCAAAAGAAGCTCGAGAAGCTTAACAAGAAGAGGACAGCGACGACAAAAGCAACGATATAGATGAAGAAGATATGATCCTATTTATGACGAAATTCAAGAAGATGATGAAAAGAAGACAAGGCGGTAGATCAAATGAAGGAAGACACAAAGACAAATCAAGATCAAAGTTGAGGCGCGCTTGCTATAACTGTGGTGAATACGACACTTTATAGTTGATTGTCCTTATGAAGAAAATAAGAAGAAGACCAAGGATACAAAGCCTCAACCCAAGAAGATGTTCAAGAATAAAAAGCAAATTGGAAAGGCACACCTAGGAAAGGAGTGGGAATCCAATGATGAGTCCTCATCCGAAAAGGAAGAGGAGATGACTAGCATAGCCATCAAGAAGACAACCAAGAAATCCACACTCTTTCCAACTATTGGCGCATGGAAGGATAACGACACATGTCTAATGGTGAAGGAAGGTAAAATAAATGTAACAACTAAATCTTCCACTACACATTCTTTATCTAGCAATAGTGATACTTATAGTGATGATGAAGATATGCTTGTTGGCTTAGATAAGAAAACTACTGGAAAAATGAAATTCATGATGTATAAGCTTGTTGATAAGGAGGAGCTTGTTGATCGCCAAGAAGATATGATCATCCTTAAAAAGGAGGAATATCTTAAGATCAAAAAGCTCCTTGAACTTGAAAAGGAGCAAAACAAGTCACTAGAACTTGAGTTAGCTTCAAGCAAGGAAGCTTGCTTGAAGTTAAGCGACTCAAATGTAACCATCAAGGATGAACTTGCTAACTTAACCAAAGTTAACAAGATCCTTGAGGTACAAGTTGAGTCACTCAAGCATAGTGATCCTTCATCCTCTTCAAGCTCACCTTATCAACACTTAAAGTCTGAAACTACTATTACTTGTGCATGTGCTAGAATTGACACTAACTTGAAGGAGAAGTCAAACTTGACAGAGTACAAGCATCCTTCCCGAAGTGGCATATTTAACAAAGAGAAGGTCAAGTATGCACACGGTGCATACTTGGCCACAAGACCTCCTAATGTCAAACATGGCATTGGGTATTCTTATGGTGAAAAGCAAAATGCTAGAAGCCACAAGAATAACAAGGAACACATTGCTTCTGTCAAGGGAAACTCCTCTCAAGCTAGAAAGCCTTATAATGTTGATAAGTCCAAAAATGTTAACACATATTAACAACAACTATTGTTTAGAACCTTTGACGCATCATATGTTCTCATGAAAAATAATTTTGGTAGAGTTTATGCTAAACATGTTGGGCCACGCCATGGGAACACCAAATCTCATGTGTGGGTGCCCGAATCACTTGTAACTAACCTCAAAGGACCCAAGAAAGCTTGGGTACCTAAAACCAAGGTGTAATTTGTTTTTGCAGTCCTACTCCTCAGGTGGAGCAAAATGGGTGCTAGATAGTGGATGCACCAACCACATGACTGGAGAAAGAAGGATGTTCATTGAATATGAAGTAAATGAAGATCCAAGTGAAGGCATCTATTTTGGAGACAACAGTCAAGGAAGGGTGCTCAGTACCTTTAAAATTGCGATTTTTCCTCAACACACTCTTTCTCATGTTTTACATGTCGATTCCTTAGATTATAACTTACTATCCATATCTCAATTATGTGACAAGGATTATAATTGCTTGTTCACTAATGTGGGTGTGAACGTCTCTAGAAGGAGTGATGACTCGGTTGCATTCAAGGGTGTGTTAAAGGGAAAGCTTTATCTTGTTGATTTCAACAAAGATAAAGCCGAACTTGACACTTGCTTGATTGCAAAGACCAATATGGGTTGGCCGTGGCACAGACGGCTAGCACGTGTTGGTATGAGGAATCTTCAAAAACTCCTTAAGGGCGATCACATACGAGGTTTGAAGGATGTTTTTTTTTGAGAAAGACAGGCCTTGTAGCGTGTGCCAATCCGGGAAGCAAGTAGGAGCACCCTATCCCACGAAGAACATCATCACAACAACAAGACCGCTCGAGCTACTTCACATGGATCTATTTGGTCCAATTGCTTACATAAGCATTGGTGGTAACAAATACGGTTTAGTGATTGTTGATGATTTTTCGCGCTTCACATGGGTTTTCTTTTTGCATGATAAGACATAAACTCAAGGAACCCTCAAGATGTTTCTCAAGAATGCCCAAAATGAATTTTCATTGAAGATCAAGAACATACGAAGTGACAATGGCACCGAGTTCAAGAACACCCAAGTTGAGGAATACCTAGACGAAGAAGGAATAAAGCATGGATATTCAGCACCATATTCCCCTCAACAAAACGTAGTAGCTGAAAGGAAGAACTGAACCCTAATTGAGATGGCGAGGAAAATGCTCGATGAGTACAAGACTTCGGATCGGTTTTGGGCTGAAGTGATTAACACCGCATGTCACGCGATAAACCGACTCTATCTTCATCGCCTACTCAAGAAAGCGTCATATGAAATACTCACCGGTAACAAGCGGAATATTTCCTATTTTTGAGTTTTCGGTTCTAAATGTTATATTTTGAACAAGAAGCCTAGGACTTCAAAGTTCGCTTCAAAGTCCGATGAAGGGTTCTTGCTTGGCTATGATTCAAACTCTTACGCCTATCGTGTCTTCAACAAGGTCTCTGGACTTGTTGAAGTAGCACGTGACGTAGTGTTCGATGACAATGTGTGCTAGATAGAGAAGAAGCTCCATGTCAAGCATTAAGAAGAATGGCACTGGGCGATGTTCGACCACAAGCGTCACCTTCAAATGCGAATAAAAAAGATGAACCACAAGAGAAGGAAAATGATCAAGGGGGAGCTTCTACACAGGATCAACCTCATGAAGATCAAGGTGACCAACAAATCAACGAGGGCAACCATCTAGGGGGAGAAGAAGATGACCATGAAGATTCAAGACCACAAGTTCCACATCCAAGAGTACATCAATGCATCTAAAGAGATCACCCCATCGACAACATAATCGGTGACATCCAAAAGGGAGTAACAACTAGATCTCGAATTGCTAATTTTTGTGAACATTACTCGTTCGTATCCTTTTTGGAACCACACAGGGTTGAAGATGCATTGAAAGATCCGGATTAGGTGGTGGCAATGCAAGAAGAATTGAACAACTTCAAACGAAACGAAGTGTGGGAACTTGTTGAAAGGCCCAAGTTCAACGTCGTCGACACTAAATGGGTCTTCCACAACAAGAAAGACGAACACGGGGTGGTGACAAGAAACAAGGCGCGACTTGTGGCCAAAGGGTATTCACAAGTCGAAGGTTTGGATTTCGACGAAACTTTTGCTCCCGTAGCTAGGCTTGAATCGATTAGAATATTACTTGCATATGCTACTCACCATGATTTCAAGCTTTGTCAAATGGATGTGAAAAGCGCCTTCCTAAATGGAACAATCAAGGAGGAGGTGTGCGTGGAGCAACCCCCCGGATTCGAAGATCAAGAGTTCCCCGATCATGTGTTCAAACTACGTAAGGCTCTCTATGGCCTCAACAAGCTCCTAAAGTTTGGTATGAGTGCCTTAGAGATTTTTTAATCGAAAATGGATTTAAGATTGGCAAAGCTGATTACACGTTGTTTACCAAGCACTTTGACAATGATCTATTTATCTGTCAAATTTATGTTGATGATATTACATTTGGTTCAACTAACAAATATTTTTGTGAAGAATTTAGTAAGATTATGACAGATAGATTCGAGATGTCTATGATGGGAGAATTGAGATATTTATTGGGATTCCAAGTGAAGCAACAAAAGGAAGGGACGTTCCTAAGCCAAACCAAGTATACTCAAGACATACTCAAGAAGTTTGGAATGGACAAGGCGAAGCCTATAAAGACTCCCATGGCAACAAATGGACACTTGGATCTCAATGAAGACGGACCAAACGTGGATCAAAAGGTATAGCGCTCCATGATTGGACCCCTACTTTACTTATGTGCATCTAGGACTGATATTATGTTGAGTGTATGTTTGTTTGCAAGATTTCAAGTCAATCCTAAGGAGTGTCATTTGACAGCTGCAAAAAGAATCTTGTGATATTTAGTTCATACACCCAACCTAGGCCTTTGGTATCCTAAAGTTTCCAAGTTCAATCTCATTGGATACTCCGATGCAGATTATGTCGGATGCAAAGTAGATAGAAAAAGTACCTCCGCTACATGCCAATTCCTAGGTAGATCCCTAGTTTCTTGGTCCTCCAAGAAACAAAACTCCATTGCCTTATCCACGGCCGAAGCAGAGTATGTTTTAGCTGGGAGTTGTTGTGCACAACTCCTTTGGATGCGACAAACTCTAAAGGATTACAGTTACAATATGAGCCGTATTCACTTCCTCTGTGATAATGAGAGTGCTATTAAAGTTGACCATAACCCCGTTGAGCACTCTAGGACCAAACACATAGACATCCATCATCACTTTTTCAGAGATCACTCAATGAAAGGATACATAGCCATCCCCCATGTCAACACAGAAAAACAACTAGCTGATATATTTACCAAGCCACTTGATGAAAAATATTTTTGCGAGCTCCGAAATGAACTAAATATCCTTTATTCTCAGAACATGGCTTGAAAACTTGCATACCTGTATGCCATCTTCAAAATCTATTGATTGTGTTATGAAAATCATCTCTCTCTATTTTATCCAAAAAACTATTTCAATTACTTGATCTTGGTGAATTATGGTCATAGCTTGATGTTGGATGTTTACTGATCATATTCATCAAGATTATTTGTGTGTTTTGCCCCCTATTTTCTTTGTAAGCACCTTCGAATATATACGAATGGGCTAAATGCTTCTGTTCTGGTGACAATGGACTAGTTCGTGGTTACCCGGACTAGTCCGCACACTGCAGACTAGTCCGCAGGGATCCGATTTTTCGACTCAATAACCCTAGGGCCGCCAAATCCTGATCTCCTTCATCCTCACAATGTTCCCCACACTCTCTCTCTTCACTCGAGCGCCCCCAAGGTGATTTGGCGATTCCTCCACCAAATCTCTTCAACTTTCTATGGAAAATGATCTTCATCGCAAGGGGATCGAGGTCCACAGACTTGTCCGCACCAACAACACCTCCAACCTCAAGAATCGAAGGACTTTGGTAATCTTTCTCCAAAACCCTAAAACCTTCGATTTCTTGTGTTATGGACCAAATAGCTTAGTTCCACTTGTTAATACATGACTCCTTGTTGTATTACATCTACCTTGAGCTATTTTTGCATTGAGAAACTCCATTTATTTGCTAGTTAGGATTTGAGCAGTTGAACACCAGACTAGTCCGCACTTGAGCACCGGACAATTTCGATTTTTGACTGAACTCAACCCTAAATTCCAACTACTCAATGCATTTCCTTGCCATCAATCCTCATCCATATATTGTATAATCCTCTTGTCAGGACCATGTCGAGCTCCATTGATGAGCTCCTGAGGACTTGGACGCCATCTTTGGCTCCTACAAAAAGGCTGAAGTCAAGCTTCATAAGTTGAGCAAAGCAAGGAAGGCAAAAAATGAAGTATGTGAAGGAAAATGTCAAGAATATTTGTCAGAAGCTGGAGATCGAGCCTGTTGGATCTCCCATCATCTCTGATGACTCAGCTTCAGACTTCTCTGAGCTTCCACCTTTATCTCCTTCCGAGCTCGCCTATTTTAGTGTTGGGGCTACTTTGAGTGGATCGGCTCCTCCTCATCCTCCTCAGCCTGAAGATGAAGACGATGAGAGGACCGACAACGAGGAATGAGCCTGCGGTGACTTCTAGATCCCTCCTCTCCTTCTTTTTGGTGCCTTGATGCCAAAGTGGGAGAGATTGAGGTGGAGTCACTAGGTCTAGTAGTAGTTTGAGATATGAGAACTCAAATTGTGTTTCTTTTGAAATTCTGCTACTTTTGGGTTATAAAACTGCTATTATGCTCTTATTATGGTTCTAGTCATGTTTATGAAGCCTGTGATGATTCCTTGATATAATCTGTGTTCATATTTGATATGATCTATGTTTTTGCTCTGAAATTGACATATACACTTGTTGTTGTTATGATTATGCTTTTACCTCATTCTCATCACGATTATTGCTCACACACACGTAGTTTTACACCCCACCATAAAGAGTGCACATATGTATTATGTTTCATTGCTTAATTTGTTCCAAGCTCATACGTGCACAATTTATGAAAATCTGGACTTTTAATCATATTTGTGAAATCTCAATTGGTTGTCATCAGTCACCAAAAAGGGGGAGATTGAAAGTGCATCTAGGCATCCCTTGTGGGTTTTGGTTGATTTATGACAAACAAATGAGATCCTAACCAAATTGTTGAGATGAGCGCAGGTTTTAATGAAATTATGAAGAAAGCGCAAAAAGAAAGGAGAGTGAGGAATCAAGTTGAAAAGAGCTCAAGAGATGAATATAATACTCTTTGTGTATGGAGTATGTTGGAGAATCTGTAAGGACCGAATGCCCAAGAGGGGGGGTGAATTAGGCTTTCTTCGAAAAATTCTAAGCAATGAAACTTAATTTCTAAAGCCCAATTCCCTACGCAACTATCTATGCATTCTAGTACATAGAAACTTTGCGGAATATAAAATGCATAAAAGTAAGGGAAGGAGAAGGATGCAAACTCCCGAGGAGACAAGGATTTATCCCGTGGTTCGGCAAGATCGTCAAGATCTTCCTACATCCACGTTGTGGCACCCACCAAAGGGTTTTGCCACACCCAAGTCACCAAGACGAGGGGTCTTCACTATTCCTCTCCGTTCGCCTCCCTTGGCAAGGTGGAGCTCAAGCCTTGTACAACTTCGACCTTCCAGGCTTCCACAAACACCTTGGCAAGCTCCGGAAGTCTCCTCACGATTACAAACACCAAGGGCACTCCCTTGAGGCTCTCACACTATCCTAGAGAGTCCACTCACCCAGAATGGTGGCACACAAGCTCTCTCTCTAGCTAGTTCTAGCCTAAACCTTGGTGTATAGATGATCGAAATGGTGTGGAAGTGATTGATCTTGGTCTTGAATGCTTGTGGATGTGTTGATAGTGTCTGGCGCTCAAGACTTGACGAAATGACAGGATTAGGGGGTATTTATAGCCAGCCTCCCCGAAATAGCCGTTGGAAAAGTAGGCTGACAGAACTTTACCATGAACACCAGATGATCCGATGTCTCCCCTTTAGTTATCACGGTCAAGTTACTTTGGTTGACGTCATTGTGTCAGATATGACCGTTGTTAGACCGATGTTGATCATGTCTTCTCATCGGATGATCCGGTGGCTCTTCCTCCAGAATTTTCTCAATCTTGATGCTTACTGGAGTAATCGACCGATGTGTGCTTCTCTGTACATCGGATGATCCGGTGCTACACTTGGTCCAATGATCTTGCAAACTGTACTTATGGACCGATGTTACTGAGCCATTCACATCGGATGATTCGGTGAGTACTTTGTTCTGAGGTCTTCTTCTTAAGCTGAACCAACTCGACCGATGTGTTGTTCTGAGGTATCATCGGTTGATCCAGTGAGTTGATTTTGTTTGCTTCGAGTTGTTTTCTAAGTGAATTTTTGTGTCTTCCTCAAATGACATCTTAGACTTTGTTGAACATGTATCTCTGATGATTGTCAATCATTAAGTGTCTTCAATTTTGATTGAGTGACTTGACATAAGAGCTTTCACTTCTTGTCTTCACATAATTGATTTGATCTCATACATTGATTGTATATTGGTCTCCAATAACATGTTTATTTCATTTGATTGAGTTATTATGGGGACCTTGCATTCACAAATTCATTAGTAAAATCCAATGGTTGTCATTAATCACCGAAACCATACCTCATGGGGGGCCTAGATGCTTTCAATCTCCCCCTTTTTGGTGATTGATGACAACACAACAATTTAAGGCGCAATAGTAATGAATTTGATAGAATGAAACTTAACGGATATGCAATGAATTCAAGATATCACACTTATTATTTGAAAGCTCAAAATCAATCAATAACTCAAGTGTGAATAAGTGAGTAACACCAAATAAGCTCAATCGATTAATTAACATAAGAGTACTCAATGAACACCAAATGCATCGAATTACACAATGATAATGTAGATAAACTCCAAATACAAAAGATAACTCATAAGAAGGACTCCCCCTGAGACTAATACACTCCCCCTGACTCCTCTACTCCCCCTGACTCCTCTAACTCTTCTCCCCCTTTGGCATCAAGACACCAAAAAGGGATCCGAGTGCCTAAGGATCCTGAGTGCTAGGCGCGATGACGAACTGGTCACCGTCGGGAGTGCTGTCGCCGGAGCTGCTGCCTGGAGTAGCGGTGGAAGAAGCTGCCGGAGCCGTAGGAGCCACCGTCGGTGCCTGCTGTGTAGGAGCTGCTGGAACAGGGGCACTGACAACGGAGGCCGGTGTTTGCTGGAACAAGGTCGTAGCCGGCAGCAGGGAGTGAATCGGAGCACCAGGAGCCAGAAGTGGAGACATGCTGAAGGAGGGAATCGGCGTAGAGGGCACCGGAGCGGCAGCTGGAGCCAGGACTGGTGGTGGTGGAGCGACTCCTGGCAGCTGCGACGGGAGGGCAATCCCGATCTGGGTGTAGAGGTTGGTGATCAACCCCAGGATGCCCATCATCACCTGCTGCGTCTGCTGCTGCTGGTCAAGGGTGCGCTGATGCATCTGGTCGATGAGTCCAGTCAGCCGGTCAGTGTCCTCATGCCTCTCACGGGCGATCTGACGCTGCATCTCCTGCTGCTGCTGCTGGAGCTCAAGGAGACGGGCAGCCTGCTCCGCTCGGGCCTGCTCAGCTGCCAGCCTGTCCAGACGCTGCTGCTCAACCATCTGCTGGAGGAGCGAAGTCAACTCTGACGGCTGAGTGACCTGTGCCTCAGTGACAGGAGGTGGAGTAGGTGGTGGCACTGTAGAGCCTCCAACCTCCGCGTCGTGCTGCCTGGGTGAGGGAGGAGGTGGAAAGTACTCCTAGACACTGTCGTCGGTGTCACTCTTGGACCATATGTGCTGCAGGTCCTCATCCCGTGCCTCTGCTTCAGCTAGCCTCTCATCCTCCTTCTCCAAGTCCGACCAGTCCTAATTAGAAAGACGTGCCCTGACCTGACGCTCGACTGGACGGCCAAGGCGGCAGTCTCCAGGAGCCGGGGCACGGTAGTGACCGAACCGTGTGACGCCCTCGTCAGTGAGGCGGTCATGCACGGCGGACCCCTCAGGAACCATCATGGTGAGCAGGTAGCTGATCCAGTGTCCATATACGAGCTGCCTCATCATGCCGACTCCGTCTGTGATCACATCCTCCATCTCGCATATGAGTACGTCCACTATGTCGAACTCCATCCCGTTCATGATGTAGAACAGGAGAGTCTGCTGCAAGCTGGTGAACCCCTCCAAGTAGCCAGACCTCGGCAGGAGCGTGCGGCGCAAGGCGAGGTGCACTGTGCGTGTAGCTGGAGTCAACAAGGCTGGTACTCTCGGCTGGTCAGGAGAGAAGGTGGGACCAAACAGGGAACAAATCTCCTCTAGCGGTGGTGCCACTCCTCCAGTGAGCGGCCTCCTTAGCGGGTCTGCCTGACCATATACCCTCTCATGCACGCAGGTGTTGTGCAAGTCCACTCCTAGCAACTGTCCCAGCGTCTGCCTCGTCAGGTGATAGTGCTGACCCATGAACATAAAATCAATTGATCTTCTGCCCTCAGAGACATAGAGGGTGGCGTAGAAGACGCAGACCCAATCTTCCACATAGGCACTCCGATCATATGACATCAGCTGCACCAAACCTCGGTACCTCGCAAAAAAAGGACGGATCTCCGTCTCTGCTGCCAGAGCTAGCTGACCCCAATTCAGATAGTTGTGTTGAAACAGCTTGTGACCTCGGCGCCTGTAGGTCTCATAGAGTGACGCCTGGGTCACAGTCCAGAAACGACTGTCCACCAGAGCCTCTCTGGGCTGCGGGTACCACTCCTCAAGCAGCACATTCCACCTGAGTTTGCGAAGCTGCTTGGCCTTCATATTCCGGTAGTCGGTCAACCGGACTCCTTCAGCGACATGGACAGTGGTGTCCATCTCGTAGATAGCTCGCTGAGCCTCCCTATCCTCACGACGGTCGGCAGCCGTCGGTCTCGGACGTGGTGCTGCCGCGGTGTGACCCCCACGGGTCCGAGCTGAGTGACGGCGGACGAGAGGCTCTTCCAGCTCTTCTTCGGCCTCGGAGTCGTCAATTACCGGAGGCTGCCTCGGACGAGCCTCACGGATCCTTAGGGATCCCCCTCGGCCACGCTCACGCTCCTCGGCGGCGCGAGCAACCATCAAAGCCTTCTTCTCCCTCTTTGACAATTTTTGCTTCTTCGCGGCCGGCTCCGCGATAGCCTTCCCCTTGTTCTTCTTGTCGCGAGCCATTGCTATCGCTCGATTGAACGGAGTCGACGAAGGTGATGCGGAGATTGACGGGGTTGGGAAACCCTAGCGGCGATGGATGCACCACGATGGCAATGTGCTCGACGGAGGTGAGGGAGAGCGATGGTGGTGCTTCGGTGCAGAGGCGGCTACGGCGGTGATTGAAGAAGCGGCGGCGGCGAGTGGTGGAGGCGGCGGCGCTTGGAGACGGCGGCGCTTGGAGGCGGCGGCGCATGGAGGCGGCGGCGCTTGGAGGTGGCGGCGCTTGGAGGTGGTGGCGCTTGGAGGCGGCGGCGCTTGGAGGTGGCGGCGCTTGGAGGTGGTGGCGCTTGGAGGCGGCGGCGCGTGGACGGCGTGGTGACCAGAGGCGGCGGGCAGCGACGGGCGGCGGCGGAGGCAAAACGCGATCGGGGAGAGAGAAAAGGTACACAAACGGCCGATTTAAATAGTGGGTCCCAAACCCTAGCCGTATTTTTAACACCGGATGGACCGATGATGAACATGAGAAGCATCGGTCGAATGCCACAGTAAGGATATTCAAAAAGGTACTATTGTCACCGGATGGACTGACGTTGAAGAATGGGAGCATCAGTCGAATGGTACAGTAAGGATGTTCAAAAATGGAATGTTGACACCGGATGGTCCGACATGGGATGAAGAAGCATCGTTGGAATTTGGCGCAGTTCCAGAAGAGTGAACACCGGATCGACCGATGTTTTCCAGAATGAATGCATCAGTTGAATTGAGATACTAACTGAACTGGCCCTTGGAGATTGAACACCTATTGATCCGATGAGGGATTGACCTAGGCATCGGATAGTCCGATGAGAACAGAACGAAAACATCCCATATATGTCCTTTGACCAAACAAACAAGCAAAGAGAAACACATGTCTTAGGACTTTTTGGGCAACCCCTTACCCCTCAAAGATACTAATATGCCAATAACTTGGCTAGGCCTTAAAGCAAATGGAACATCAAGAAAAATAGGAGGAAATCATCCAAATAAAATGTAAGGCCCATGCTTTGTGAGGTAGAGTATGAAGACTTCTATCTCTTTAAAGCATGTTCCTCTAGGCATTAACGCACCTAACATTTTGTTCTTTCCACCTTATATGAGTTGAGATATTGCATTTCAAACAAGTCTCTTTCTCATGAGGTGGGTTCCCCTTTGTGACAATCTACCGTATGCAATGCCAAACATTTTGTAATGCAAGAAATTGTAAGTCTATATGGCAGGCATCATGCAAGGCATAAAATAAATCTATCTTGCCAAGTTTGAACCTTTCAAAGGCTTCTTCAGGGAGAATTACTCTCCAAACCTTGGGAAACCCAAAGGAACCTCCATCCCAAGCTAACCCTTGCTCACCCCTATCCTTTGAGAGTTAGGCAAGACCTATATGAAGTGCATTCTTACATGACGTTCGTTGCATCTAGCACATTTAATTCACTCCTTAGCCTAGAAAAAGTTTTCTCATCAAGTGGTTTAGTGAAGATATCCGCCAATTGTTCTTCGGACCTAACACCTATTGAGGAGATGTCTCCCTTAGCTTCATGGTCCCTTAGGAAATGATGGCGAATATCAATGTGCTTAGTGCGGGAGTGTTGAACGGGGTTTTTAGCTATCTTAACCGCACTTTCATTGTAACAAAGGAGAGACACACAACCAAGTTTAATACCAAAGTCCAAAAGGGTTTGTTTCATATAAAGAATTTGGGCACAACATGCACCGGCCGCCATATATTCCGCTTCCGCCGTGGACAAGGCGACGGAATTTTGCTTCTTGCTTGACCAAGATACTAGGGAACGCCCAAGCAAGTGGCACCCACCAGAGGTACTCTTGCGATCCACGCGGCATCCGGCAAAGTCCGAATCCGAGTATCCCACAAGATGGAATTTTGCACCTTTAGGATACCACAAGCCCACACTAGGGGTATGCTTAAGATACCTAAGTATCCTAAAGACCGCCTTCCTATGCGATTCTTTAGGTGCCGCTTGAAAGCGAGCACACAAGCATACACTAAACATGATATCAGGCCTAGATGCGGTAAGGTAAAGCAATGAACCAAACATAGAACGGTAGTTAGATTGATCAATAGGTTTACCATCCTTATCCGCGTCGAGATGACAATTGGTTGCCATTGGAGTGCATCTTGAGCTACAATCTCCCATCTCAAATTTCTTCAAGAGGTCCTTGGTGTACTTCTCTTGATAGACGAAGGTCCCCTCTTGAAGTTGCTTGATTTGAAATCCAAGGAAGAAGTTGAGCTCTCCAATCATTGGCATCTTGAATTCTCTAGACATCATTTTGCCAAACTCATGGCTAAAAGCTTCGTTAGTTGAACCAAAAATAATATCATCAACATAAATTTGACAAATAAACAAATCTCCGTTGATGTCCTTGGTGAAGAGTGTAGTGTCCACCCTCCCGATCTTGAATCCTTGCATGATGAGGAAGTCCCGTAGTCGTTTGTACCACGCCGTAGGTGCTTGATTGAGCCCGTAGAGCGCCTTGTGCAACCTATACACATGATTAGGATTCCTCGGATCTTCAAACCAGGGAGGTTGTTCAACATAAACAAGCTCGTTAATGTAACCATTAAGAAATGCACTTTTCACATCCATTTGATAACGTCTAATGCTATGATGTGATGCAAAGGCAAGAAGTATACGGATGGCTTCTAGCCGGGCGACCGGGGAAAATGTCTCCCCAAAATCTAGTCCTTCAACTTGCGAGAACCCTTTGGCCACAAGTCTTGCCTTGTTGCGGACCACAATGCCATTCTCGTCTTGTTTGTTGCGGTACACCCACTTTGTTATGATGACGTTCTTTTCCTTGGGTCGCTCCTCCAACACCCAAACTTCATTGCGGATGAAGTTGTTGAGTTCTTCTTGCATGGCCATCACCCAATTTGGGTCTTGGAGCGCTTCCTCAATGTGAGTGGGTTCTACACACGAAACAAACGAGTAGTGCTCACAAAACGAAGCAAAGTGGCGAGAACGTGTACTTACACCCCTTGACGGACTTCCAATGATTTGGTCCATTGGATGCGCCTTGGAGATGCGTCCATGCCTCATAAGTGGTTGTGAAGCACTTGGTGAAGGTGATGCGTGTTGCTCCTCTTGTGGTTGGACTTGATCATGGACTACTTCTTCCTCTTGATGTTGTTGTGCTTGTGAGTCTTGAGTTGGCAATGGATCATCCTTCTCTTCTTCGTCAACTTGAGGCACCATAGAGGTGTTGTTGTTGGAACTTGAGGCTCCCCCTTGATCATGGCTCTCCTCATCTTCGGGCTTGATGTGTCCAATGGTCATGTTCTTCATGGCTTCTCGTAGAGGCTCATCATCTATTTCATCATGACCAAAACTCTCCTCTTGGGAGCCATTAGATTCATCAAACTCAACATCACAACTTTCCTCAACCAAACCGGAGGTTTGGTTGAATACTCGATATGCTTTTGAGTTTGATGCATAACCAAGAAATATGCCAACATCACATCTTCTTTCAAACTTACCGAGCCTTTTCTTGCGGTAGATGTAGCACTTGCATCCAAAGACTCGAAAGTAGGAGATGTTGGGCTTTCTCCCAATGAGAAGCTCGTACGGAGTCTTTTGAAGTAGTCGATGTAGATAGACCCTATTTGCGGCATGGCACGCCGTGTTGATCGCTTCGGCCCAAAACTTCTCTGACATGTCGTAGTCATCAAGCATTGCTCTTGCAAGAGTGATGAGTGTCTTGTTCTTCCTTTCAACGACACCGTTTTGTTGAGGAGTGTATGTGGCCAAAACTCATGTTTCACGCCTTCGCGGTCACACCACTCCCCAATGTTGTAGTTCTTGAATTCGGTGCCGTTGTCACTCCGGACCTTGATGATGGGAAGTTGAAATTCCCTTTGAGCGCGGTTGGCGAAGGTCTTGAACACTTCCGGAGTTTCACTCTTGTCACCTAGAAATAAAGTCCAAGCATAGCGAGAATAGTCATCAACAATAACGAGACAATAGAGGTTACCACCGAGGCTTTGATATGTGGACGGTCCGAAAAGGTCCATGTGGAGTAGCTCAAGTGGCTTGGAGGTTGACACCATTGTCTTCATTGGGTGGTGTGAAGCAACTTTCTTCCCGTCTTGACAAGCGCTACAAAGCTTGTTCTTCTCAAATGTGACATCCTTCACGCCGGTCACCATCCCAAGCTTGAATGACTTCTTGAGTTTGCTCATTCCAATGTGCGCTATGCGTCGGTGCCATAGCCAACCCAAGCTTGTCTTAGTGAAAAGACAAGTGGTCAAGCTAGCATTCTTGTTGGAGAAGTCCACTAGGTAGAGATGTCCATGCCGAAATCCTTTGAAGACTATATCTTGGCTTGTTTCACTACTCACAACAACATCATTTTTGCTAAATGTGCACGTTAGTCCAAGATCACATAGTTGTGCAATAGAAAGTAAATTAAAGCTAAGTGACTTAACATACAAAACATTAGAAATGGACAAATCATTTGAAATAGCAATTTTATCTAACCCAATTACCTTTCCCTTAGAGTTATCACCAAAGGTGACTTGTTCATGATTGCCGGGGTTTTCTATGGTGGTGAACATACCATCATTGTCGGTCATATGTTGGATGCACCCGCTATCGAGTACCCAATGCTTTCCTCCGGCTTTGTAGTTCACCTACACACATGAATTTAATTTTTAACTTTAGGCACCCAAGCCAACTTAGGTCCTTGTATGTGTGATACAAGTGTCTTTGGGACCCAAAGTTGCTTGGGGAGCTTCCCCTACATGCCTTTCATGTCCTTGCCAATGAACCTAGCCTTCACCTTGCCACCTACTTTACTTAAGAGATAATAACGATCATTGAAAGTAGATTTGTAATTAGTAGGAAGCTTGGGAGAGGGTCGGTTAGGAAGAGGACACTCCCTTGTGTGGTGACCGGTGACCTCACAATGTTGGCAATAAGAATCAACTTCTTTGATGAAGCTTGTTCTTAGATCCGGTGAGGGCACCTTTCCTTTGTTGGGCACCGGGAAGGATCCAAGTCCTCTTTTGTTGAAGGCCTTTGCTTGTTGGAAGAGGATTTCCTTGTGTTTGACCTCCCCTTTTGAAAGTCTAGCCACACTAGTGCGGAGACTCTCAATTTCTTCCAACAAGTCCTTCTCCCTAGCATTAGCTTTCAAAGGCAAAGACTTGTGAAAAGCGTTAGTGGCATGATAAGTAATGGAAATCTTATCATTAAGAGTTTGCTTCTTCATATTTTTCAACTCTTGATCAAGCATGTCATGAGCAAGGTTAAGTGTTTGATGTTCTTGTATTAACTTGTTGTGCTCTTCCAAGAGTGTTTGATGTGCTAAGTTAAGTTCATGATTATCTATCTTGATTTTACCCTTTTCTTCCTCAATTTGGTTGACATGGAATTTGAGCGTGTCATGCTCTTTGAGTATGCTTTCATACTTTTCAAGCAAATCAAGGTTAGCACTCTCAAGTCTAGCACGAGTTTCTTCAAGCACTTTAACCTTACTCTTTTCCCTCTTAATGATAGCATGATATTCATTTATCAAAGAAGTTAAATCATCGGGGGAAAGCTCATCATCGCTAGAATCATCACATACCTTGGTGTTACCTTTTGCCATGAGGCACATGGGCGGTGGATGAAGAGGTGCATCATCATTGTTGGCGATGGCGAGGCCGGCCAAGCTTTCTTCTTCCTCTTCACTCTCTTCATCACTTGTTTCTTCGACGGTGACCCATTCATTTGCCTCACACATGAACACCTTTTGTGGGCCATTTCTCTTCTTTGGGAAGAGTCTTGCCTTCTTGCCCTTGTCATGTTTCTTCTTCCCAAAGGATCTTGGCTTTGGTTTGGCTTCTTCTTCATCATCATCACTTCCTTCAAGCTTGCAATGCTTGCTCTTGTGGTTCTCTCTTCGTTTGTCCGGTCTTGGACAATCATAGGAGATGTGGCCTTGATCACCACAATTGTAGCAAGTCTTGTGATCATCTCTCCTTGGTAGAAATGCTCTCTTCTTAGGATCAAATGTGTATCCCTTCTTAGTGATCTTGGAGTTCAAGCGTGAGAAGTTTCTCATCATCAACACAAGCTCATCATCATCATCATCTTCACTTGATGCTTGTTCTTCCTCACTTGAGCTAGGCTCAACCACCTTCTTCTTCTTGTGGCTTGTTTTCTTGGTGGATGCCTTTAGAGCGATTGTCTTTGAGGATGATTGCTCCATCATCCCAAGTACACTCATCTCATGAGCGTGTATTTCTCCAATGAGCTCCAAAACTTCAATGTGGTCAAGTGACTCTTTTTGGAGCATGGAGTTGATGATGTTGTACTTTGGCTTGGGAAGGAGCATGAGGATCTTGCGGTTGATGAGTCCCTTGCCAAGAGAAGCAATTTCAAGAGCATTTATTTCTTCAATAAGAACATTTAAGCGAGAGAACATCTCATTAACATTTTCATGAGGTAGCATCTTAAATTCATCATATTTTGCTTTAAGCATGTGATATTTAAGTTCCTTGACTCTAGAAGAACCCTCATGAATCTCTATTAAGCAAGCCCAAATTTCACAAGCTTTTTCTTTACTAGCAATTCTAGCAAATACATCTTGACTAATACATTCATAGATTGCATTCCTAGCTTTAGCATCCCATTTATTTTGATCACTAACATAATTATGTTCTCCAAACCCCGCGTGGGTCGCTTCCCAAACTTCGGGAGCAATAGCCTCTAGATAAGCGCGCATGCGTGCTTTCCAATAGGCAAAGTTCTTGCCCTCGAAGATAGGAACCGAACCCCCAACCTTGGCCATTTTAGCTCTCTAGCGGTGAAGCTAGAATGATCCTATGAGCAACCTTGCTCTGATACCAATTGTAAGGACCGAATGCCCAAGAGGGGGGGTGAATTGGGCTTTCTTCGAAAAATTCTAAGCAATGAAACTTAATTTCTAAAGCCCAATTCCCTACGCAACTATCTATGCATTCTAGTAGATAGAAACTTTGTGGAATATAAAATGCATAAAAGTAAGGGAAGGAGAAGGAAGCAAACTCCCGAGGAGACAAGGATTTATCCCGTGGTTCGGCAAGATCGTTAAGGTCTTCCTACATCCATGTTGTGGCACCCACCAAAGGGTTTTGCCACACCCAAGTCACCGAGACGAGGGGTCTTCACTATTCCTCTCCGTTTGCCTCCCTTGGCAAGGTGGAGCTCAAGCCTTGTACAACTTCGACCTTCCAGGCTTCCACAAACACCTTGGCAAGCTCCGGAAGTCTCCTCACGATTACAAACACCAAGGGCACTCCCTTGAGGCTCTCACACTATCCTAGAGAGTCCACTGACCCAGAATGGTAGCACACAAGCTCTCTCTCTAGCTAGTTCTAGCCTAAACCTTGGTGTATAGATGATCGAAATGGTGTGGAAGTGATTGCTCTTGGTCTTGAATGCTTGTGGATGTGTTGACAGTGTCTGGCACTCAAGACTTGACGAAATGATAGGATTAGGGGGTATTTATAGCCAGCCTCCCCGAAATAGCCGTTGGAAAAGTAGGCTGACAGAACTTTACTGTGAACACCGGATGATCCGATGTCTCCCCTTTAGTTATCATCGGTCAAGTTACTTTGGCTGACGTCATTGTGTCAGATATGACCGTTGTTAGACCGATGTTGATCCTGTCTTCTCATCGGATAATCCGATGGCTCTTCCTCCAGAATTTTCTCAATATTGATGCTTACTGGAGTAATCGACCGATGTGTGCTTCTCTGTACATCGGATGATCTGGTGCTACACTTGGTCCAATGATCTTGCAAACTGTACTTATGGACCGATGTTACTGAGCCATTCACATCAGATGATCCGGTGAGTACTTTGTTCTGAGGTCTTCTTCTTCAGCTAAACCAACTCGACCGATGTGTTGTTCTAAGGTATCATCGGTTGATCCGGTGAGTTGATTTTGTTTGCTTTGAGTTGTTTTCTAAGTGAATTTTTGTTTTTTGCTCAAATGACCTCTTAGACTTTGTTGAACATGTATCTCTGATGATTGTCAATCATTAAGTGTCTTCAATTTTGATTGAGTGACCTGACATAAGAGCTTTCACTTCTTGTCTTCACATAATTGATTTGATCTCATACATTGATTGTATATTGGTCTCCAATAACATGTTTATTTCATTTGATTGAGTGATTATGGGGACCTTGCATTCACAAATTCATTAGTAAAATCCAATGGTTGTCATTAATCACCGAAACCATACCTCATGGGGGGCCTAGATGCTTTCAAAAACACACTCCAAGAGCTCAAGCAAAGGAAAACACTCTCACTGCACAAGTTTACACAGCTCCGGACTAGTCCGATTCCCTGGACTAGTCCGATAATCTCTTTGTCCAGGATCGGACAAGTTCACCCAGTGCGGACTTGTTCGCAATGGACTAGTCCGATAACCTTTCTGACTAAAATCGGACAAGTCCTCCAAATGCGGACTTATTCTCAATGCACTAAGGGATTCACCATGCCGGACTAGTCCGATATGCGCCGGACTAGTCCGAACATCATCAGAGATAAAATTGGACTAGTCCGCCAGTTGCCAGACAAGTCCGATAATTCAGGACACAGGGTTTTCCACACGCCGCACACCGGACTAGTCCGGAGTCCACCACAGACTAGTCCAAACTTTGTAAACCCTAACGGTAACCCTTGGAAACCCTAGTATAAATAGAGGTGTACGACCCCTAATCAATCACACTCGACCCCTTGCACCATCACACCTTCCAAGAGCCTAGAAAACACGTCTCTCCACACAATCCAATGCAAGAAAGATCAAATCCTTGAGGATTAACCATAGATCAAAGGAGCGACACATTCTTCACATCTTGAGCTCTTGGGTTTGATTCTATCACACACTCTCGCTGTTTCATTGCATACTTTTTGAGGTGTTTGGTGGTGTTTCAAATTGTAAATCTTGAGGAGCCCTCAACTTGTGAGAAGGACCCTTGAACACAGTTAGTTACCTCCTTTGTGATTAGTGGAAGAGAATCGTCGTCCGTGGTGATTGGACGAGGGTAGAATGGTGAAGACCCGGTCCTCCGTAGGCTCCTCAACATGGGTGTAGATTTCCTCTGTGAAATCGAACCACAGGATAAAATCGTTGTGTCCTTTGCTCTTGTTCTTACTATTCATTGCAATCTAGGGTTTGCTCGATCTTGTTGAACTTACATTGAAATTTGAAACTAAAGTTAACTTGTGTCATATCTAGTTTCATTGATGCAATACATTCAATTTACAACTCAATTTCCGCTACATAAAGTATATGGTTCAAAATCATCGATCAAACTTGATTGATCTAGTCCGCACACACCGGACTAGTCCGCACACTACAGGACTAATCCGATTTCTCTGTGTCTGATCAGGTTGCTAAGTGTTTCAGGTTTTGACAAAAATTCAAAAAGCCTATTCACCCACCCCCTCTAGGCTACATTCATATGGTACACCGGTCGCATAGTTGTATATATGTAGATCTGCAATGGACTGATGAATTTAAATTTAGTTTTGTTTTTCTGTTTGCGTAGGGTTTCTCTGCGAATCCTGAATCGGGAGATTTATTGAAGTGGCAGTGCATCATCCCCGGTAAAGAAGGGGTAAGTCATCAAGAACAAGCACAATATGAGTTTAACCATCATCCTCCTATTAATGACTGGGAAGGTGGTTACTACCCGCTGAAAATCTCCTTCTCAGAGGACTATCCATTGGTGCCTCCAAGATGCACCTTTCCATGTGGTTTCTTCCACCCAAATGTCCATCGCTCAGGATCACTCTGCATTGGTATTCTTGATCAAGAGACTGTAAGATATACCTATTTTGCTCATGTAATTAGTAATTGTTGCCAAACTTATTTGAACAAGTTTCTTATGTTGCTTAAATTGATATTTCGTAGGGGTGGTGCACTGGTTTTATAAAAAAAACTATACTACTTGAAGTTCAACGTTTGTTGCATCAGGCAAATGCCCTCGATGTTGAAAATGATTGCTATAATCTACTTATCAAGATTAGATACTTTGTGTTAGTGACCAACGTAGGTTATTCATTCCTCCTTCGACATTTGTTAATTTAAGGAATGTCAATATTTTTAGTATCCAGGGCAATATAAGAGACGTGTTCGGGAGCTATCAGTACCATACGTACCGGATACCCCACGATACCGCAACAAGTGCAAGGAAGTTCCACTCGTCAGAATCAAAGGCTCTCGCAGTTCCCACATGGCACAATGCACCAGACCCGCTCCCCTCACATGGCTGGCTCCCGGGTTGACACATGTAAAATAAGTGTGGAACAAAACTCCAAATCAAGGGAAGCTCCGGTGATGACACGTGTACAACAGCCCCGGACCTAGCCCCCGTTAGAGAGGAGCTCTGGTACTGACATGTGTACAACAACCATGAACCTACTCTCCCGGAAGGGAAAGCTCCGGATCTGCCACATGTGGAGCCTCCGGACCTTCGTCACCAATGGAATACAAGTCGATCATGACCATTACAAACATTCAAGGATGGTTAAGACATCAATTACAAGGACTGATAATGTGTCATTAATGCCGTATTAATGACACACGATCGGTGTACCATTAATAGTGGTAACGCTGCCACAAAGGCACGTTACCACACTATTAACTGTACTTAATACTCTTTAGACAGTGTATTAGGTCATTAAGCACGCCAGGGCCACATGTCGAGTCAGGCTAACTTTGTAAAGGTAAGTCCTTAGAACTATAAAGGGCTGCATCGCACGAGTATGAGGGAGCAAGCTGAGACTCATTCTGATCCAGGCTATCGCGACCTGACCTTAGCGAACTCACTTGCTCAATACAATTACAACAAACCCCGTGGAGTAGGGTGTTATGCTCAAGCGGCCCAAACCATGTAAATCCCTGAGGTCACCATCTTGATATTGATCTTGTGTCCCCCAACCACAAAAGAACCTCCGCGGGCTGCTTCGCAGCGGGTCCAGGGGAAGTGTCATATTCCACACTTCGACATCTGGCGCGGCAGGTAGGGGGAGGTAGTCCCGAGATCACAAGATGGTGAATTCAGTTCAGCAACCAACTGGTGCCAATGCTACGACAAGCACTATAGCACCATCTATTCCGGCAAGCAATGCCAGTCAACGAGATGGGGCATCCGCGTCAATCACTGCTTCGACAAACAACAATCCCGAGCATGCGCTCATTGCAGCGCGAGCTCTTTTGCAACATCCACCACCTCCAGGTGCACCCCAGGGTGCTATGGAGCAGTGGAGGACTGATGTTGACCATCTGGTCGCAGCTGTGGCTGCAGGCATCAGCAACAAAGGTCCTCCTCCTTCAGGGCAAGCACCTTCACAATGACGGACTTTGTCTGGCCGGCTTGGTCCACAAGTGTGGGGACCGGAATCCCGACATCCGAGGATCTCATTGGGTGGTGTCGTGCGATGCGACACCCAACAGTTATAAAAGAATAGAACCTGAATAAGTACAAGATGAAGTCCTTTATTTTTCATATAGCGGAAGTTTTTAGAATACTAGTGGAAGTAAAGGAATATATACATATCTTAGCTACGCTCTCAGCACTAGTTATGCAAAAGCAAAGTTACCCATGCCTTGGATACTTTGCACTAGCAACACTCAATTAGGGCGGCGTACAGGGTTCCCACTTGGTTGTACACCCTGGAGGGGGTGCAGCCTCATCATCAAACCCTTCATCAACGGTATAACCTGCAAAAACTCGTTAACTGCAAACGTGAGCATAAGGCTCAGCAAGACTAACCCGTCTCACTAGACATATGCAAAAGAGACACTAAATATAGGTGAGGTGAAGCATAAATGACTCGCCTACAAGTGGATCCTTATAATCAAGTTTTATGTAGCAAATGACATTTTCTGGGCACGACACATCATGGGCTCCACAATCAAACAAGAAACGCTTTACCGATGATATGACATGCTCAGAGCACATAATGCTATTACAGCTAAAGTATGGGGAAACTTTAAACTTTTAATTGTACTATCTCTAACTCATACAAGGTTGCAAAGTAATTATAATTCAATACAATATGATTTTCTGGCTTCTTTAGTATTTACTACGTCACGTCGCAGTGAACAAGTGGTACTCTATTACTGCGAGGGACAGTGATTGCAATCAGGACACACCCGGACAACACGACACATACGTCATTCGGAAGTGTCAGCGAGCACACCCGTACCTACATAACACTTCAGTACTAGGCGTATATGGCCACCTTTCACAAGAAACTCGAACGCCAAGCCCCTCTCACCTCCGCGAACAGAAGGTCTCCGCACGGAACACCTCATGTGTCCGCGGACCGATTTACACCTTACTGTCCTCAGCCCACCCCTATCGATGGTGAGTTAATGGGCCTCGACATCCCAGTTATCAAGTTACATCAGTTTATTGAATTCCATATGTCCATTATATTGCTGGTACAATTCAAGCTTGTTCGAATGGGACGCACACGAAGCGGGCCTTAATCGACACAGGCAAGGCTATGCGACCGAGACTCAATTCTCGCCGCTTCCTATCCATTCCCTGCCCGGTCTTCATTTCATTATATTCTGCCATTTGGTATCTAACCAATCCTGTGAGATATGTCCTACATCTCTCGCGAGTAGATTCCAACTACTCGACTTCTACCGGATTTCCTATGCATTAGCAAGGCAATTACTACAGGTTAAATTGTAACTCGTTCCAATCAATCCCTGGGATTTTTGGTCATGCAAGTGGAGTATCAAACACCTTATACGTAATGCACAATATCAACTGGGACGTAAGTGAATAAAACTGGAAAACTTTAAAAAGCTCTTAAATGCAAACCGGGGCTTGCCTTGTTGCAGGTCAGAGTCTGAGTTAATATTTGGAAGGTGCTCTTCCAAGACTTCTGGCTCCTCCTCGACTTCGGTCACTATACGATATGCATATAACATGTATATAAATGACTTTGAAAAATAATTATTACCAAGACCATAATTTAACCCATGGTGATCATTGTATGATAGGGACCCTAATTGGCTTTGGAACTTCGATGGTAGATACTAAGGAATATGATCAAGGCTCTTGCAAAGAACAGGGGATGATCATAGTAGATTGTGGTCTCCAAAATTATGGCAAGCAATCAACTTCCAAAAAATTCTAGAGAGGAAACTGTAGCTTGAACCTAGCTAACAGTTGATAATAAAAATAGAGGAAGTTGTCCGGGTTCTAACAAAATTTGTTTCATAATTTTCTAAGCTTTGGTAAAGTAGTTATTGAATTTCTAAGTTGGCAATAATTTCTGGATTTACTTTATATTTGAATTTCTAGCCATTAATTCAATATTTAGTTTGTAACTGAATTAGGACTAGGAGATTAGGTTAATTAAATCCAAGATTTTTACAGGACCTAGTGTATGACTAATGGAAGGCTCAGTTTAAAATGGGGACATACTAAAGCAACTGAACATCTGAAAAAATTCAATAACTGAAAAAGTAAATTGAACCATACAGAGGTTTAAACAGGTGAAATGGCTCCCAAACTTTTTCTGGTTGTCAAGAATAGAACAATAAATTTTATGTAAATTTTGGGGATCTTTCCAGTGGCTATTTCGTCTCAAAAAATTGCATTTGTATTTGGAAAGATTATTTTCTACAGAACTTAACTTTGAGTTTCACAGAACCTAATTGGTATTGTCAGAAACTAGAGCTCAAGATCTTTCAAACAAAATTTGTTTGAAGATTTTTGGAATAGTCTACAGAGAGATATTCAATTTAGAATTTTGGATAATTTTCTGGAATTATTTTAATAACCCGTTAGCGCCAGAATTCAAATTTCAATCGGCGGGTCCCACGGGCCACGTGGCGCGCTCTGGTCAATGCAACACCGTGGTCCACAGAACTATTCGCGCGCAGCTGCACGGGATCCCAGCCGCACCATGATCTCGCAGTCGCTGGCAGGTGGGACCCTACGTGTCGTCTTCTACCTCGGGCCAGTGCCCGCGCGAGGCGGCGCCCGCGGCGGTGACTCGCCGGCGAGCTCGCCGCTGGCTAAACCGACGGGCCAAACTCGCTCAAACTCGCCGCCTGGGGGTTTTTGGGGTCGCTGAGCACAACGGTGGGGTCGGTGGGACCAGCAACTTGACGGAAACGGCCGTGCGACGGCGGCGGCGGCGGTGAGCACTCGGGCAACGTGGAACTTGCTCCAGAGTAGCTCAAACCACTCGGGATCTTCCTCAAAACACTCCTGGGACGATGCTGATCAAGGAAATAGACGTGGGAGAGGAGAAAACCACCAGGAACCATGAGCTCGACGGTGAACCGAGGTTTCCTCACCGGCGGCGAGCAATACTCGATTTCCTCAGCCGTTGCTTGATAACTTTTAGGGGTTTTTGCTCAGGTAGGAGCGCTAGGACCTATAGAAACTATCCCTAAGCAATTGCATAGAATCATTACTTGTAGAAATAGAATTTAAACGAAAACCTAGCAAGTTCATTCACTTCGGCCGAAAGAAAGAAGATCGATAACTTCTTCAATTCTCAACAAAAAAGGAAATGGTTTGCACCGAGAGTTAGAGCTCGACTAGGCGCACCTTTAAGCTGTTGGAGTCGTGGCTTGAAACGGCGTGAAACGGCGGTGCACCACGGAGCAGAGGTGGGCGGCGGCGATGGCGCGCGGCGGAGATTAACTCGCGAGAGGGGGGAAAACACCGATCGGGGATGAGAAATATGGGAGCGTCAGCGACCTTTTATAGCTCGCGGCAAGCTAGCACGCAGGCAGCTCGCTCGAGCTGCATGCGCGCGCGCTGTCGCGCGGCCGAGCGCCAGCGCAGAGATGGTAGGCGGCCGACCTGACCCCTTCAGCTGCGGCTGACCGGTGGGGCCCACAGGTCAGTCAGACCCCCAATACAAAAGTTAATAATTCATTTAAAAATAGAAGATCAACTCCAAAAATCATGAAACTTTGTGGAGATGGTCAATGCATCTAAAGAGATCACCCCATCGACAACATAATCAGTGACATCCAAAAGGGAGTAACAACTAGATCTCGAATTGCTAATTTTTGTGAACATTACTCGTTCGTATCCTTTTTGGAACCACACAGGGTTGAAGATGCATTGAAAGATCCGGATTAGGTGGTGGCAATGCAAGAAAATTGAACAACTTCAAATGAAACGAAGTGTGAGAACTTGTTGAAAGGCCCAAGTTCAACGTTGTCGACACTAAATGGGTCTTCCACAACAAGCAAGACGATTACGGGGTGGTGACAAGAAACAAGGTGCGACTTGTGGCCAAAGGGTATTCACAAGTCGAAGGTTTGGATTTCGACAAAACTTTTGCTCCCGTAGCTAGGCTTGAATCGATTAGAATATTACTTGCATATGCTACTCACCATGATTTCAAGCTTTGTCAAATGGATGTGAAAAGCGCCTTCCTAAATGGACCAATCAAGGAGGAGGTGTGCGTGGAGCAACCCCCCAGATTCGAAGATCAAGAGTTCCCCGATCATGTGTTCAAACTACGTAAGGCTCTCTATGGCCTCAAACAAGCTCCTAAAGTTTGGTATGAGTGCCTTAGAGATTTTTTAATTGAAAATAGATTTAAGATTGGCAAAGCTGATTACACGTTGTTTACCAAGCACTTTGACAATGATCTATTTATCTGTCAAATTTATGTTGATGATATTACATTTGATTCAACTAACAAATCTTTTTGTGAAGAATTTAGTAAGATTATGACAGATAGATTCGAGATGTCTATGATGGGAGAATTGAGATATTTCTTGGGATTCCAAGTGAAGCAACAAAAGGAAGGGACGTTCCTAAGCCAAACCAAGTATACTCAAGACATACTCAAGAAGTTTGGAATGGACAAGGCGAAGCCTATAAAGACTCCCATGGCAACAAATGGACACTTGGATCTCAATGAAGACGGACCAAACGTGGATCAAAAGGTATAGCGCTCCATGATTGGACCCCTACTTTACTTATGTGCATCTAGGACTGATATTATGTTGAGTGTATGTTTGTGTGCAAGATTTCAAGCCAATCCTAAGGAGTGTCATTTGACAGCCGCAAAAAGAATCTTGTGATATTTAGTTCATACACCCAACCTAGGCCTTTGGTATCCTAAAGTTTCCAAGTTCAATCTCATTGGATACTCCGATGCAGATTATGTCGGATGTAAAGTAGATAGAAAAAGTACCTCCGCTACATGCCAATTCCTAGGTAGATCCCTAGTTTCATGGTCCTCCAAGAAACAAAACACCATTGCCTTATCCACGACCGAAGCAGAGTATGTTGCAGCTGGGAGTTGTTGTGCACAACTCCTTTGGATGCGACAAACTCTAAAGGATTACAGTTACAATATGAGCCGTATTCCACTCCTCTGTGATAATGAGAGTGCTATTAAAGTTGACCATAACCCCGTTGAGCACTCTAGGACCAAACACATAGAAATCCATCATCACTTTTTCAGATATCACTCAATGAAAGGATACATAGCCATCTCCCATGTCAACATAGAAAAACAACTAGCTGATATATTTACCAAGCCACTTGATGAAAAATATTTTTGCGAGCTCCGAAATGAACTAAATATCCTTTATTCTCAGAACATGGCTTGAAAACTTGCATACCTGTATGCCATCTTCAAAATCTATTGATTGTGTTATGAAAATCATCTCTCTCATATTTTATCCAAAAAACTATTTCAATTACTTGATCTTGGTTAATTATGGTCATAGCTTGATGTTGGATGTTTACTGATCATATTCATCAAGATTATTTGTGTGTTTTGCCCCCTATTTTCTTTGTAAGCACCTTCGAATATATACGAATGGGCTAAATGCTTCTGTTCTGGTGACAATGGACTCGTCTGTGGTTACCCGGACTAGTCCGCACACTGCAGACTAGTCCGCAGAGATCCGATTTTTTGACTCTATAACCCTAGGGTCGCCAAATCCTGATCTCGTTCATCCTCACAATGTTCCCCACACTCTCTCTCTTCACTCGAGCGCCCCCAAGGTGATTTGGCGATTCCTCCACCAAATCTCTTCAACTTTCTGTGGAAAATGATCTTCATTGCAAGGGGATCGAGGTCCACGGACTTGTCCGTACCAACAACACCTCCAACCTCAAGAATCAAAGGACTTTGGTAATCTTTCTCCAAAACCCTAAAACCTTCGATTTCTTGTGTTATGGACCAAATAGCTTAGTTCCACTTGTTAATACATGACTCCTTGTTGTATTACATCTACCTTGAGCTATTTTTGCATTGAGAAACTCCATTGATTTGCTAGTTAGGATTTGAGAAGTTGAACACCGGACTAGTCCGCACTTGAGCACCGGACAATTTCAATTTTTGACTGAACTCAACCCTAAATTCGAACTACTCAATGCATTTCCTTGCCATCAATCCTCATCCATATATTGTATAATCCTCTTGTCAGGACCATGTCGAGCTCCATTGATGAGCTCCTGAGGACTTGGACGCCATCTTTGGCTCCTACAAAAAGGTTGAAGTCAAGCTTCATAAGTTGAGCAAAGCAAGGAAGGCAGAAATGAAGTATGTGAAGGAAAATGTCAAGAATATTTGTCAGAAGCTGGAGATCGAGCCTGTTGGATCTCCCATTATCTCTGATGACTCAGCTTCAGACTTCTCTGAGCTTCCACCTTTATCTCCTTCTGAGCTCGCCTATTTTAGTGTTGGGGCTACTTCGAGTGGATCGGCTCCTCCTCATCCTCCTCAGCCTGAAGATGAAGACGATGAGAGGACCGACAGCGAGGAATGAGCCTGCGGTGACTTCTAGATCTCTCCTCTCCTTCTTTTTGGTGCCTTGATGCCAAAGGGGGAGAGATTGAGGTGGAGTCACTAGGTCTAGTAGTAGTTTGAGAGATGAGAACTCAAATTGTGTTTCTTTTGAAATTCTGCTACTTTTGGGTTATAAAACTGCTATTATGCTCTTATTATGGTTCTAGTCATGTTTATGAAGCCTGTGATGATTCCTTGATATAATCTGTGTTCATATTTGATATGATCTATGTTTTTGCTCTGAAATTGACATATACACTTGTTGTTGTTATGATTATGCTTTTACCTCATTCTCATCACGATTATTGCTCACACACACGCAGTTTTACACCCCCACCATAAAGAGTGCACATATGTATTATGTTTCATTGCTTAATTTGTTCCAAGCTCATATGTGCACAATTTATGAAAATCTGGACTTTTAATCATATTTGTGAAATCTCAATTGGTTGTCATCAGTCACCAAAAAGAGGGAGATTGAAAGTGCATCTAGGCATCCCTTGTGGGTTTTGGTTGATTTATGACAAACAAATGAGATCCTAACCAAATTGTTGAGATGAGCGCAGGTTTTAATGAAATTATGAAGAAAGCGCAAAAAGAAAGGAGAGTGAGGAATCAAGTTGAAAAGAGCTCAAGAGATGAATATAATACTCTTTGTGTATGTAGTATGTTGGAGAAAGGCACCCCAAGAGCTCAAGCAAAGGAAAACACTCTCACTGCACAAGTTTACACAGCTCCGGACTAGTCCGATATTCCCTGGACTAGTCCGATAATCTCTCTGTCCAGGATCGGACAAGTTCACCCAGTGTGCACGTGTTCGCAATAGACTAGCTCGATAATGCCTCTGATCAATATCGGACAAGTCCGATATTCTATAGACTAGTCCCAAATCCTCACTGACCATTTTTGGACTTATCCTTAGCCCCTCAAAATATCACGACACCGGACTAGTCCGATATTATCCGGACTAGTCCGATAACCTTTCTGACTAAAATCGGACAAGTCCTCCAAATGCGGACTTATTCTCAATGCACTAAGGGATTCACCATGCCGGACTAGTCCGATATGCGCCGGACTAGTCCGAACATCTTCAGAGATAAAATTGGACTAGTCCGCCAGTTGCCGGACAAGTCCGATAATTTAGGACACAGGATTTTCCACACGCCGCACACCGGACTAGTCCGGAGTCCACCACGGACTAGTCCAAACTTTGTAAACCCTAACGGTAACCCTTGGAAATCCTAGTATAAATAGAGGTGTACGACCCCTAATCAATCACACTCGACCCCTTGCACCATCACACCTTCCAAGAGCCTAGAAAACACGCTCTCCATACAATCCAATGCAAGAAAGATCAAATCCTTGAGGATTAACCATAGATCAAAGGAGCGACACGTTCTTCACATCTTGAGCTCTTGGGTTTGATTCTCTCACACACTCTCGCTGTTTCATTGCATACTTTTTGAGGTGTTTGGTGGTGTTTCGAATTGTAAATCTTGGGGAGCCCTCAACTTGTGAGAAGGACCCTTGAACACGGTTATTTACCTCCTTTGTGATTAGTGGAAGAGAATCGTCGTCCGTGGTGATTGGACGAGGGTAGGGTTGGTGAAGACCCGGTCCTCCGTAGGCTCCTCAACATGGATGTAGATTTCCTCTGTGAAATCGAACCACAGGATAAAATCGTTGTGTCCTTTGCTCTTGTTCTTACTATTCATTGCAATCTAGGGTTTGCTCGATCTTGTTGAACTTACATTAAAACTTTGAAACTAAAGTTAACTTGTGTCATATCTAGTTTCATTGATGCAATACATTCAATTTACAACTCAATTTCCGCTACATAAAGTATATGGTTCAAAATCATCGATCAAACTTGATTGATCTAGTCCGCACACACCGGACTAGTCCGCACACTACAAGACTCATCCGATTTCTCTGTGTCTGACCAGGTTGCTAAGTGTTTCAGGTTTCGACAAAAATTCAAAAAGCCTATTCACCCACCCCCTCTAGGCTACATTCATATGGTACACCGGTCGCATAGTTGTATATATGTAGATCTGCAATGGACTGATGAATTTAACTTTAGTTTTGTTTTTCTGTTTGCGTAGGGTTTCTCTGCGAATCCTGAATCGGGAGATTTATTGAAGTGGCAGTGCATCGTCCCCGGTAAAGAAGGGGTGAGTCATCAAGAACAAGCACAATATGAGTTTAACCATCATCCTCCTATTAATGATTTTCCTTTATAGACTGACTGGGAAGGTGGTTACTACCCGCTAAAAATCTCCTTCTCAGAGGACTATCCATTGGTGCCTCCAAGATGCGCCTTTCCATGTGGTTTCTTCCACCCAAATGTCCATCGCTCAGGATCACTCTGCATTGGGATTCTTGATCAAGAGACTGTAAGATATACCTATTTTGCTCATGTAATTAGTAATTGTTTCCAAACTTATTTGAACTAATTTCTTATGTTGCTTAAATTGATATTTCGTAGGGGTGGTGCACTTGTTTTATAATAAAAACTATACTACTTGAAGTTCAACGTTTGTTGCATCAGCCAAATGCCCTCGATGTTGAAAATGATTGCTATAATCTACTTATCAAGATTAGATACTTTGTGTTAGTGACCAACGTAGGTTATTCATTCCTCCTTCGACATTTGTTAATTTAAGGAATGTCAATATTTTTAGTATCCAGGGCAATATAAGAGACGTGTTCGGGAGCTATCAGTACCATACGTACTGAATACCCCATGATACCGCAACAAGTGCAAGGAAGTTCCACCCGTCAGAATCAAAGGCTCTCGTAGGTCCCACATGGCACAATGCACCGGACCCGCTCCCCTCACATGGCTGGCTCCCGGGTTGACACATGTAAAATAAGCATGGAACAAAACTACAAATCAAGGGAAGCTCCAGCGACGACACGTGTACAACAGCCCCGGACCTAGCCCCCGTTAGAGAGGAGCTCTGGTACTGACATGTGTACAACAACCATGAACCTACTCTCCCGCAAGGGAAAGCTCCAGATCTGCCACATGTGGAGCCTCCGGACCTTCGCCACCAATGGAATACAAGCCAATCATGACCATTACAGACATTCAAGGATGGTTAAGACGTCAATTACAAGGACTGATAATGTGTTATTAATGCCGTATTAATGACACACGATCAGTGTACCATTAATAGTGGTAACACTGCCATGAAGGCACGTTACCACACTATTAACTGTACTTAATACTCTTTAGACAGTGTATTAGGTCATTAAGCACGCCAGGGCCACATGTCGAGTCAGGCCAACTTTGTAAAGGTAAGTCCTTAGAACTATAAAGGGCTGCATCGCACGAGTATGAGGGAGCGAGCTAAGACTCATTCTGATCCAGGCTATCGCGACCTGACCTTAGCGAACTCACTCGCTCAATACAATTACACAAACCCCGTGGAGTAGGGTGTTATGCTCAAGCGGCCCGAACCATGTAAATCCCTGAGGTCACCATCTTGATATTGATCTTGTGTCCCCCAACCACAAAAGAACCTCCGGGAGCTGCTTCGCAGCGGGTCCAGGGGAAGTGTCATATTCCACACTTTGACATCTGGCACGGCAGGTAGGGGGAGGTAGTCCCGAGATCACAAGATGGTGAATTCAGTTCAGCAACCAACTGGTGCCAATTCTATGACAAGCACTATAGCACCATCTATTCCGGCAAGCAACGCCAATCAACGAGATGGGGCATCCGCGTCGATCACTGCATCGGCAAACAATAATCCCGAGCATGCGCTCATTGCAGCGCGAGCTCTTTTGCAACATCCACCACCTCCAGGTGCACCCAGGGTGCTATGGAGCAGTGGAGGACTGATGTTGACCATCTGGTCGTAGCTGCGGCTGCAGGCATCAGCAACAAAGGTCCTCCTCCTTCAGGGAAAGCACCTTCACAATGACGGACTTTGTCCGGTCGGCTTGGTCCACAAGTGTGGGGACCGGAATCCCGACATCCGAGGATATCATTGGGTGGTGTCGTGTGATGCGACACCCAACAATTATACAAGAATAGAACCTGAATAAGTACAAGATGAAGTCCTTTATTTTTCATACAGCGGATGTTTTTAGAATACTAGTGGAAGTAAAGGAATATATACATATCTTAGCTACGCTCTCAGCACTAGTTATGCAAAAGCAAAGTTACCCATGCCTTGGATACTTTGCACTAGCAACACTCAATTAGGGCGGCGTGTAGGGTTCTCACTCGGCTGTACACCCTGGAGGGGGTGCAGCCTCATCATCAAACCCTTCATCAATGGTATAACCTGCAAAAACTCGTTAACTGCAAACGTGAGCATAAGGCTCAGCAAGACTAACCCGTCTCACTAGACATATGCAAAAGAGACACTAAACATAGGTGAGGTGAAGCATAAATGACTCGCCTACAAGTGGATCCTTATAATCAAGTTATATGTAGCAAATGACATTCTCCAGGCACGACACATCATGGGCTCCACAATCAAACAAGAAACGCTTTACCGATGATATGACATGCTCAGAGCACATAATGCTATTACAGCTTAAGTATGGGGAAATTGTAAACTTTTAATTGTACTATCTCTAACTCATACAAGGTTGCAAAGTAATTATAATTCAATACAATATGATTTTCTGGCTTCTTTAGTATTTACTATGTCACGGCGCAGTGAACAAGTGGTACTCTATTACTGCGAGGGACAGTGATTGCAATCAAGACACACCCGGACAACACGACACATACGTCGTTCGGAAGTGTCAGCGAGCACACCCGTACCTACATAACACTTCAGTACTAGGCGTATATGGCCACCTTTCACAAGAAACTCGAACGTCGAGCCCGTCTCACCTCCGCGAACAGAAGGTCTCCGCACGGAACACCACATGTGTCCGCTGACCGATTTACACCTTACTATCCTCAGCCCACCCCTATCGATGGTGAGTTAATGGGCCTCGACATCCCAGTTATCAAGTTACATCAGTTTATTGGATTCCATATGTCCATTATATTGCCAGTAAAATTCAAGCTTGTCCGAAGGGGCCGCACACGAAGCGGGCCTTAATCGACACAGGCAAGGTTATGCGACCGAGACTCAATTCTCGCCGCTTCCTATCCATTCCCTGCCCGGTCTTCATTTCATTATATTCTGCCATTTGGTATCTAACCAATCCTGTGAGATATGTCCTACATCTCTCGCGAGTAGATTCCAACTACTCGACTTCTACCGGATTTACTATGCATAAGCAAGGCAATTACTATAGGTCAAATTGTAACTCGTTCCAATCAATCCCTGGGATTTTTGGTCATGCAAGTGGAGTATAAAACACCTTATACGTAATCCACAATATCAACTGGGACGTAAGTGAATAAAACTGGAAAACTTTAAAAAGCTCTTAAATGCAAACCGGGGCTTGCCTTGTTGTAGGTCAGAGTCTGAGTTAATATTTGGAAGGTGCTCTTCCAAGACTTCTGGCTCCTCCTCGACTTCGGTCACTTTACGATATGCATATAACATGTATATAAATGACTTTGAAAAATAATTATTACCAAGACCATAATTTAACCCATGGTGATCATTGTATGATAGGGACCCTAATTGGCTTTGGAACTTCGATGGTAGATACTAGAGAATATGATCAAGGCTCTTGCAAAGAACAGGAGATGATCATAGTAGATTGTGGTCTCCAAAATTATGGCAAGCAATCAACTTCCAAAAGATTCTAGAGAGGAAACTGTATCTTGAACCTAGCTAACAGTTGATAATCAAGATAGAGGAAGTTGTCCGGGTTCTAACAAAATTTGTTTCATAATTTTCTAAGCTTTGGTAAAGTAGTTATTGAATTTCTAAGTTGGCAATAATTTCTGGATTTACTTTATATTTGAATTTCTAGCCATTAATTCAATATTTAGTTTGTAACTGAATTAGGACAAGGAGAGTAGGTTAATTAAATCCAAGATTTTTACAAGAACTAGTGTATGACTAAAGGAAGGTTCAGTTTAAATTTGGGACATACTAAAGCAACTGAACATCTGAAAATTTTCAATAACTGAAGACGTAAATTGAACCATACAGAGGTTTAAACAGGTGCAATGGCTCCCAAACTTTTTTTGGTATGCAAGAATAGGACACTAAATTTTATGTAAATTTTGGGAATTTTTCCAGTGGTTATCTCGCTTGGAAAAATTGCATTTGTTTTTGGAAAGATTATTTTCTACAGAATTTAAATTTGGGTTTCACAGAACCTAATTGGTATTGAAAGAAAATAGAGCTCAAGGGATTTCAAACAAAATTTGTTTGAAAATTTTTGGAGTAGTCTACAGAGTAATATTCAATTTAGAAGTTTGGATGATTTTCTGGAATTATTTTAATAACCCGTTGGCGTCAGAATTCAAATTTCAATCGGCGGGTCCCACGGGCCATGTGGCGCGCTCTGGTCAATGCAACACCGTGGTCCACAGAACTATTCGTGCGCAGCCGCACAGGATCCCTGCTGCACCATGATCTCGCAGTCGCTGGCAAGTGGGACCCTACGGGTCGTCTTCTACCTCGGGCCAGTGCCCGCGCGAGGCGGCGCCCGCGGCGGTGACTCGCCGGCTCGCCGCCGGCTAAACCGACGGGCCAAACTCGCTCAAACTCGCCGCCTGGGGGTTTTTGGGGTCGCTAAGCACGACGGTGGGGTCGGTGGGACCAGCAACTTGCCGGAAACGGCCGTGCGACGGCGGCGGCGGCGGTGAGCACTCGGGCAACGTGGAACTTGCTCCAGAGTAGCTCAAACCACTCGGGATCTTCCTCAAAACACTCCTGGGATGATGCTGATCAAGGAAATAGACGTGGGAGAGGAGAAAACCACCGGAAACCATGAGCTCGACGGTGAACCGAGTTTTCCTCACCGACGGCGAGCAAAACTCGATTTCCTCAGTTGTTGCTTGATAACTTTTAGGGGTTTTTGCTCAGGTAGGAGCGCTAGGACCTATAGAAACTATCCCTAAGCAATTGCATAGAATCATTACTTGTACAAACGGAATTTAGACAAAAACCTAGCGAGTTCATTCACTTTTGCCAGATGAAAGAAGATCGATAACTTCTTCAATTCTCAACGAAAAAGGAAACGGTTTGCACCGAGAGTTAGAGGTCGACTAGGCGCACCTTTAAGCTGTTGGAGTCATGGATTGAAACGGCGCGAAACGGCGGCGCACCAAGGAGCAGAGGTGGGCGGCGGCGATGGCGCGCGGCGGAGATTAACTCGCGAGAGGGGGGAAAACACCGATCGGGGATGGGAAATATGGGAGCGTCGGCGGCCTTTTATAGCCCGCGGCAAGCTAGCACGCAGGTAGCTCGCTGGAGCTGCATGCGCGCGCGCTGTCGCGCGGTCGAGCGCCGGCGCAGAGATGGCAGGAGGCCGACCTGACCCCTTCAGCAGCTGCTGACTGGTGGGGCCCACAGGTCAGTCAGACCCCAAGACAAAATTTAATAATTCATTTAAAAATAGAAGATCAACTCCAAAAATCATGAAACTTTGTGGAGATGGTCAATGGATTATTCTGAACCCAATGGTGAACTCAAATCTTATGTTTAAAGAAGTTGGAAAAGAATTTAAAATTCAGATTTGAATTTGATTCAAATTTGTTAAGCGACTCAAATAAAATAGCAAATGAGTTCCCAAAATCTTGAAATTTTGCAGGCAAGCTATTGAGAATATTAGAAGGACAAGGAAAAATTTAGAGCCTCTAATTTGAATGTTTTTGGCATGGCCAATTAGTACTGCACTTTAAATTGCCCTAATAATCTTCATCCAAAAAATTCTAAAAATTTGAAGAGGGGTGAATAGAATCATTCTAAAATTAGTGGTGATGTCCAATACTCATGTTAATAAAATTTAACCATGAGTGCAAGAAAGGTTTGGATGGTATAAAGTTCATGTGTACCACTATATTGGATCTCTAATATAGTTGGTCACAAAACTCATGACTGAATTCACATGCCATAAAAGTGGGGTTTACAACAAGTCTCTCAACAAAGGAGGTGTGCCACCTCCCAACAAGTGACTTCGTTGCCCCCCGGGGCGCGACGCACCAATACCATCACCAGGATTCCGACCCATGACCTGCGGTCGGAACTGGATCGCCGTTATCAGCAACAGGACGACCGAGTCCATATCGAGCGTGCACACGAAAGGCGAGAGGCTCGAGACAACCATGCTCCTCAAGGAGTAGGAGGAGGCTGTTCTGCCCTGGCCATGCACTTACGTATGGTCAGGTGGCCACAGAAGTTCCGGCCTCACTTGCCGGAAAAATTTGACGGGACAGTCAACCCTGCCGAATTTCTGCAAATCTACTGTACAGCCGTACTGGCAGCGGGGGGTGATGAGACTGTAATGGCCAATTACTTCCTGGTGGCTTTAACCAGGACTGCAAGATCCTGGTTCATGAGTCTTCCATCCGACTCCATTAATAGTTGGGCGGAACTATGCCAGCAATTCACTGCCAACTTCGGGAGTTCTTACACCCGACCAGGCACTGAATTGGACTTGTTTGCTGTAAAGAAAACATCGGGGGAGTTGTTACGATCCTTCATCTAGCAATTCTCTCAGGTACGAAATACCATTCCATCTATCTCGAGCTCTTCCGTTATTGTTACATTTAGACAGGGTGTTCGAGATAAGAAGATGCTAGAGAAGCTGGCTATTAAAGAAGTTACCAGCGTCACGGAACTCTTCAGCCTAGCCGATAAATGCGCTAGGGTTGTGGAGGGTCGTGAAATGCACTCTAAGCCAGCTCCGAAGGCCAACCAGAAGTCCTCCAGAACTAAAGCTGCTACCTCTGGTAGTGGCAAGAAGAAGAAGAAGCCCAACGGCAAAAAGAAGTCACCGGCTGGTGCTCTAGCTACTGCTGCTGCAGCTCCTGGAAGCCGGGGGCCACGCCCCGAGAAGCGACCTCGTCCTTCATAAGAGGACGGCAACAGTTCTAAAGCATGGTGTCCAATTCACAAGACGAATCGACACAGCTTGGAAGAGTGTCGGGAGGTCCAGAACCTTGCTGAGTGCTACAAAAAGCGCCGGGAAGAAGCTCCTTTCCATCAAAGGGAAGGAAAACAAAAAGTTGACGAAGCTCCGACTGAAGAGGGGCTAGGTTTCCAGGACCCGAAAAAGGTCTTGAAATCCGTCTACAACACTATCTACGATGCCTCTGACAACGAATGTCGGAAAACTCTGAACACCATCTATGGTGGTTCTTGGGACATCACTTCTCGTCGCATCCTCAAGACAATGCGGCGGGACATGGCCATGGTAGCTCCTGCTGCTAAGGCAGAACCACATCGGAAGTGGATGGATACACCCATCATTTTTGATGCTTCGGACTGCCCCCGAAACATGATCAGGGCTGGTCAACTCCCTTGATGGTGTCACTGTTGACGTCTCCTAAGATATACTAACAACTCATCCCCGACAACGGCGCCAGAAATGCTTGTTGGTATTTCTTAACACCACAGATCATCTCCGATAAAGAGATGAGATCCACAAGCGCATGGAAGATACCGTTGTAGCATTTCACCGATGAGTATTCCCAAGGGTATCGTATTTATCCCAAAGGAAGGCAATGGAGTAAAGTATATACTACTCTTATGGTCAAGCTATGGGATACTAATCCATTATCCGGACAATGGTAAGTTGATAATAGGGGTAGTGTGACACACACCTAGGCAATCTATTCTAAAGGGTAAAATGAGTCCTAGAGGGAGATTGGATTGAGAGTTAGAGAGTTGCTCCTACAATGCTTCTAATACATATACATAGCATAAGGTAGATACTAATGGTCATGTCAATGATGAATTCCTATGCAATGCTATTCAACACATCGGGCACGGGCTTACCCCTAGCAATACTAGGGTGACTCCCGCCAAGAGCTTGTGGCATAGCCGAACGTGGAGGATTACAAAGGACAGATAGGGCTGTCACCACCTACTGCCTACCTCTTCAATCCGTGGGTCTACGAGACATCTAACGCTACTTAAATACCCTAGCACCATGCTAGCATACTAAGCAAATACCTTAGGAGCCATGGCACAAGCCATCCTAAGGCAATGACTAACCTAAACATCATTAAACCAATGTTGAAGCATAGCATAAGTCATTCATATTAACATAATCATATCATAACTACATAGACTATAGTGGGGGTCTATAGTGTTTATGACCATAAGATGTGATCATGAGAGTGAAATCATAAAGACTATACCTTCTACATACATGGACTCCACAATCAAACAAGAAACGCTTTGTCCAAGTATACGTATAATAGAAGACTAAAGATAATATCTTTATTGAGCACAAAGTCACAAATACAAGAAGGAATACATAAGCCATACCTTTCCCAATGTGGAATTGGGAAGAGAGACTCCTTCTACTCCTTTCCCAATTTGGACTTGGGACTAGAGTCTCTCCTCTCTACATCCTAACTCCTCTAAGGACTATGGAAGATAGTGTATACAATAGAATGATGCCCAAGTGGTGTGTGTTGAAGTGAGGGGTAGGGGGTCCTATTTATACTCGTGTTAAGGTCGGTTCCCGCCACCAAAAGCACGCGAATTAGTCAGGGAGCCGGGAGGAGCCAACATGTGGAGGCTGACCGAGTTTGGTGCAAAGACCAGGTCGGCCGACCCCCTGGTTCGGCCGACCTGGTCATTGCACCGTTTCTCGTGTGCTTTCTCCAGGTGGCTGCCAGGTGGGTCCCATTGATGTAGATGGGTGATACACCGTTGGATCTCCTCGGATACTTCTGTTTGTGGGCCACTTGATCCATGGTATGCCACGTGTCGTCGCCTGATTGGCTGGGATGATATTTTATAGGATTGGTCCCTCTACATTCCCTCATTTCCTGCATAAAATGCTGCATACACATATTTCTCCAAGTCCAAGTGGAATTGGGTTAGATAGAGAGGTGATGTGTGCAAGAAATGATCAATCCTTCACATAATTGAGTTAAATTGACGGATGAAATTGGTATATAACAGCCGTCGACAAACTCCCCCAAGCTTATCCTTTGCTCGTCCCGAGCAAAGTCAAGACTTTAGGTTGATGATCAGGAGTTGCTACAATATCTTATTTTCAAAAGTATCTAATGCACAACAAGATACTCTACCTAGTATTGCAGAAATTGGCTATGATACCCTACCTTTCTTAAGTTATCATGGGGCTTATGCTTTTTCATATTCATGAGTAGTTGAAAGGTAGAATAGCAAATGGAGCAAACATAGCCTAGAACTCAAGTTCCACTTAAATCTCGGAGAATTCAATTTAGATATTAAGTACCTCAATTTGATTCTCTCAGTCACTCCTTTGTGGATAGTGGAAATATTTCCTCACCAAAGCATTGTGCCTCTACTATTCCACTCATTGAATATGGGTGGTATGTGGAGCTTGGTAAGGAAAGTAAGTAGGCATATTTGCATAACATATATTGCTAAGTCAAAAGAGTAAGCCTTAGGAGAATTCAAATCAAAACTTTTTGATTCAATACTAGTGCATGTGTGATGGAGTGGAAGTGGATGTGGATACTTGAGATAACTCCTTTTTGGTATAATCTCTCTTTCTTTTGCAGGGATGAAACATGGCTACTTTTCTTTTCTCTTTTTTTTTTCTCATGCTTATGAGGTGAGCATGCTCTCTTTTTTTTAGCCATGTCTTCTACTCCCTTTCTTTGCAATGAATTTTGAAGAGAATGCTAAACAGGAATAACATGGAGTTTCTCTTTTTGTTGTGGTAAGGTGGATATGATGTACGTTTTTCTTACTTCTAGTGCAAAAGTATAGCATGTGCAAGTGAAGTCTTGAATTCAAAAAGAGTTGAATGATTTCTCACATAGGTCTATACTAGTTTGACTAGACTCAATGTGAAAGCAAATAGCATATGCATAAGGTTTTGTCTATGTATGGACATCATATGGCTTTGGTAGGTACTTCCAATCAATTGAGGGAAACTTAAATCTTTTTAGAGTTTCTCCGGAAATCTAAGTTTTACTTTCAAACTAGGACTAGCAGCCCTATTACCAATTCTAGTCTTGCAACAACCTAGAATTAGATTAAGCTTTTGCTACCCACAACTTCCAAATTAAGGTAAAAGTATTTCAAACCAATGAAAGCAATATTCGGAGAGTAGCAAGTTGTAAACTAGAGACTTAGGACAATAAAACAGAGCAACTATTCATCATTTCATCTATGTGAATTCTAAATCATTCTTACCGCACATCTTTATTTGATGAAAGCAAATCTAACCTATTTTTATATATTTTTTTAAATGCAAGGTGGATGATGGAAAATAAATATGCAATGGATGATTTGAAATAAAAATGTAGTGGGTGTGATACAAGTTACCTCAAGTGGAGGTCCTCCCCCAAGCTTATTCTTGATCAAGGTCCGTGATAGGGGTTGAAACCCTAACAACGGAGGTAGGCCATGAGTTGGCCTATCCTTGTTGCAGCATGACTTTGACAATGGAGGGTTGAGTGTTGATTGTTGTGTTGCCTCCCATTGACACCATGAGTGTGGTTGAATAGAGTGTTTCCGATGTTGATCGTCCGCACATCAGGGTCTTCATGTGTTGGGTGTGATTTGTCATTCCTTGGTTAGGATAATGATAACCTTTAGATCCAGAGGAATGACGTGCACTCAACATACATTGAGTATGTTTGTTATTCTGTGGCTAAGGTGTATCATATATTTTTGCCATAAGGGAGTGACATGTGCCCAACATGCATTGGGTATGATCAGTTGCTCCTTGGGTAAGGTACAACATACCTAGAACCACAAAGGAATGACATGCACTCAACATGGGTTGAGTGTGATCTGTTGTTCCTTGGCTAAGGCATGACATACCTTCTAGCCACATAGGAACAACTTGCACCCAATATAAATTGGGTGTGATCTTGTCATTCCTTGGTCATGGTACATCATAACTCTTAGCCACATAGGAATAACTTGTACCCAATGATGGTGGCAAATCCCTTGATCTTGAATGAGTGCTTAAAATAGTTGAGAGCATAATGCTCTCACCCATTCGTGGCAGCTCATTGTTTGCTCATGGAGGGTTCCCATTTCAAATCTCTAGCCACATATAGTTATGATTGACCTTCGGCCATAATTTCCGATAGATAAAAACCATCCTAATTTACTCCTTGGACAAGAGATGTTGAAATGGAATCCTCTAGGGATCCCAACAATCAGCTTCATGAATGCATGCATAGTAATATTGCTCCTGCAAAACTTCCTCTCTTGAATGGAGAGGGATGGTTAGCTCCCGAGACTTGTACCAATGAACGTTCGAGTTAGATAACTGAACTTTCATTTGTACATACGGGGAAGAACAAAATCAAATATGCATTGGATCCAATGTCAAGTGTATCTATGATCAATGTGTTATTCATTGATAAGAGTGGAGCTTTATGGATAATTCATATTGCATATTTTCTCAAGCTCCTACTCAGAGCAATGCATGTGATAGAAATACACTATACGGACCCCTACACCTTTTAAAGTTTCTAACCATCTTAGCTTTCAAGAGCTAATTTTTATCATTTAGACCATGACAAACAAGATTGTCAATTTTATCCTCCTGAACCTCACTAGGAATTTGAAATTTAGTGAATCCTCCTAAAAATGCAATTCAATTTCAGAGCAAGGATATCACTTATTCCTAGGAGTTTGAAATCTAGTGACACCATCTATGCATGAAGCTTAATTAAAAATTATGGTTGTCACTATGCCCCAGCTCCTATATGCCAATTCACCAATTAAGTCATGCCCAAAAGTTTTGTTTTCTAAACCTCGACAAAAATGACTAAGTTTAAAAAACAATTCTTGAAGGATTCTAGGTACTTGTTGAGATTTTTCCATGTAAGGTGAGATTTCTTTTTGGAGATCCAAAAGTCAATACCCACGCTTACTGTTGTGAGGATGCTTGAGAATTGAATGATGAGGAAGTGCCAACCTTCCTCGCTAATGCAAGCAAATACATTCAATTCTATGGCAAACCAAACAATGAAAAATTCTAAACTCATACCTCATTTGAGCAGTTGGTGACAAAGGTCTTTATGTGAGAAACTACAAACCTTGATTTTTGGCGTAGGCTTGATGGTTGATGTCAAATGCCAAGTTGAGGTTGGATTTGGCGATGGATTTTGTTCTGGCTCCTCCATTGGGTCATCCTCTTGAACATTTCTCTTCCTCAAACTCAAAATGAGTTTGAAGGAGAGAAGTGTTCTCAAATCCTCCCAATGGTGACTTGAGCTTGATGAAACCTTCCACTTTCTTACCATACCACCTCTTCACAATTTTCATCTAGCTGCACTTTAATCAAGAACACACAAAATAACTCGAAAACGGGTTATGTTAGCCAAAAGCAAATTGAACCCAATTTTCAAATTGTCCTGCCCAGCTTGAAATAACTTGTAAATGCAATGAGGGTCAAAGCAAATCTTTTTGGTTTGAACTAGGAATATAAATTCAAGTGGTCATGCACGTAGTTCATATCCAATTAAATTTCTCTCCTAATTCAAATTTTTAGTTTTATGATGGTTGGAAATTTTACTTTCCAACATGCAAGTGTGGAATTTCAAACATGGAAATGCAAGGGTTGATGCAATTTGGAAAACAAATATGAGATAACCTCCAATTAACCTATTGGCGAGGACTCACCGAATTTTTGAAGTCCGATGAGTAGGACTTACCTCCGTTCTGTTCAGCGTGATGATTTGTTGTCCAATCCCAGAGTTGATGATGTGGACGATTTCTTCTGTTTTGACATGCCAAACTCATTTGGCTGTCATTTGGACATGTGGGCCACATGGTGGCTCTAGACTCTCCCCGTTGTATTGATATATACATGTTGTTGTAGCGACGGGTCCTCCCTCTTGAAAGTATTCCTTCATGAGCATGGTGAGGCTTTGTCCTTCTTAGGGGTGCTACTCTGACCATATTGCTATTCCATTGAATCAACCCATACCTTGATCATGGGTCAAAGGCTTTCTTGGGCATGATGACATGTGGACAACACAATCAAACAAGAAACGCTTCATCCACAATGTTACTTGCCCTAGGTTGAATGGGTTTGGTCGAAGCGTGGGAATCCCAACAAGTGATGTGGGAAGTCTTGGACTTTGAATGCTACTTAAGTTCTTGTCCTTGGCCTAGATCTTCATGTGAATGTTGTCTTGATTTCTGCTTGGCCAAGATACTTCAAGGTAGGCTAGTTGAACTTAAATCCTTTGGAAAGCCATTGCCTCCTTGAATACAAGGGTGATGTTAATTCCACCCTTGACCTCCTTGTGAATGGTAGCCATTGGAGTTGTTTTTTTAAAAAGGTCCTCATGGGTCTTAGGGAAATAATTTCCATGCGCCCCATGATGACATGGAGTTTCACAAGTCATGGAATATCCACGACTTGGATTATCCAAACAAATCTATAACGACTTGGTATTCATGATACTTAAATGGGAGGTGTAGTTACATAACTAGCATGTCCACCTTGTGAAGTGGTGTGCATGACAAGCTATGGGAACTCGAGCATTCTTCAATTCACCCCTTGAGTGGAGACCTTCATCCATGATTGATGAGAATAGGGCTCCTTCAGCTCCAGCATGAATGTGGTGATGAATTGGTGGAGCCAACCCATGACATGAGTGTTGGATGAAGAGCCAACTATCCACCCCATGGTGGAGGCAAACCAAGAAGAACTTCTTGGTGCCTTCCCCAAGCTTGGGTATGGATGACTTTGGCTCCTACTAAAAGTTGAAATTCTTCCGCAATAGGCAATGGTGTTGCCTAGCGGACATTTGTTGAGGTACGCCTTGAATCATCTTGCAGTTGAGCACTTGCATCCTCGTTGGCCATCCCATACAATGGGTTGGCCAACACTACCCTGTTTTTACACAAAGGAGAAAACAAACAAGGGTAATCCTGTCTAATAATTATTAGTACCAATAGCTTAATCACAAGTAATAGCTATCCTTCACTTCCTTTGCCTTCCCCGGCAACGGTGCCAGAAATGCTTGTTGATGGCTCCTAAGATATACTAACAACTCATCCCTGGCAACGGCACCAGAAATGCTTGTTGGTATTTCTTAACACCACAGATCATCTCCGGTAAAGAGATGAGATCTGCAAGCGCACGGAAGATACCGTTGTAGCATTTCACCCACGAGTATTCCCAAGGGTATCGTATTTATCCCAAAGGAAGGCAATGGAGTAAAGTATATACTGCTCTTATGGTCAAGCTATGGGATACTAATCCATTATCCGGACAGTGGTAAGTTGATAATAGGAGTAGTGTGACACACACCTAGGGAATCTATTCTAAAGGGTAAAATGGGTCCTAGAGGGAGATTGGATTGAGAGTTAGAGAGTTGCTCCTACAATGCTTCTAATACATATACATAGCCTAAGGTAGATACTAATGGTCATGTCAATGATGAATTCCTATGCAATGCTATTCAACACATCGGGCACGGGCTTACCCCTAGCAATACTAGGGCGACTCCCGCCAAGAGCCTATGGCATAGCCCAACGTGAAGGATTACAAAGGACAGATAGGGCTGTCACCACCTACTGCCTACCTATCCAATCCGTGGGTCTACGAGACATCCAACGCTACTTAAATACCCTAGTACCATGCTAGCATACTAAGCAAATACCATAGGAGCCATGGCACAAGCCATCCTAAGGCAATGACTAACCTAAACATCGTTGAACCAATGTTGAAGCATAGCATAAGTCATTCATATTAACATAATCATATCATAACTACATAGACTATAGTGGGGGTCTATAGTGTTTATGACCATAAGATGTGATCATGAGAGTGAAATCATAAAGACTATACCTTCCACATACATGGACTCCACAATCAAACAAGAAACGCTTTGTCCAAGTATACATATAAAAGAAGACTAAAGATAATATCTTTATTGAGCACAAAGTCACAAATACAAGAAGGAATACATAAGCCATACCTTTCCCAATGTGGAATTGGGAAGAGAGACTCCTTCTACTCCTTTCCCAATTTGGACATGGGACTAGAGGCTCTCCTCTCTACATCCTAACTCCTCTAAGGACTATGGAAGATAGTGTATACAATAGAATGATGCCCAAGTGGTGTGTGTTGAAGTGAGGGGTAGGGGGTCCTATTTATACTAGTGTTAAGGTCGGTTCCCGCCACCAAAAGCGCGCAAATCAGTCACCATTGACTCCAGGGAGCCAGGAGGAACCAACGCATGGAGGCTGGCCGAGTTTGGTGCAAAGACCAGGTCGGCCGACCCCCTGGTTCGGCCGACCTGGTTATTGCACCGTTTCTCATGTGCTTTCTCCAGGTGGCTGCCAGGTGGGTCCCATTGATGTATATGGGTGATACACCGTTGGATCTCCTCGGATACTTCTGTTTGTGGGCCACTTGATCCATGGGATGCCACGTGTCGTCACCTGATTGGCTGGGATGATATTTTATAGGATTGGTCCCTCTACATTACCTCATTTCCTGCATAAAATGTTGCATACACATATTTCTCCAAGTCCAAGTGGAATTGGGTTAGATAGAGAGGTGATGTGTGCAAGAAATGATCAATCCTTCACATAATTGAGTTAAATTGACGGATGAAATTGGTATATAACAACCGTCAACAGTCACCCACCATTAACAGTATCCAAATCCACCATGTAATGGTGGACATAGGTTCCGGGCTAAACCTCATAAGCTTCGAAGCTTTCGTTAAGCTTCAGCTCTGGCCTTCGGACCTTCGCCCATCCCGACCTTTCTTCAGAGTAGGTCTAGTAAACATTACTCCTCTTGGTTCTATTACACTCCCAGTGACCTTCGGAACCCGGAAGAACTACAGAACCGAGAAATTAGTTTTTAACGTTGCGCAGATCAGTCCGCCCTTCAATGCCATTTTGGTCATGCCAGCTTTATACAAGTTTATGGACGCTGCTCATTATGGTTATTTGGTGTTGAAGATGCCAACACCTACAGGCGTTCTCCAGATCCGTGGAGATCGCACCGCAGGAGTTACTGCACTGGAAGAACTCTACGCGCTTACCACAGCGCAAGAGGAAGCATCTGGTAAGGAGCCACCTGCGAATACTCCAAGCATTCGCCACAAAGGCTCTACCTCCGCACCCCGTGTGCAACCAAGCTACCCGTATATCGGGTGGTTTGAATAACAAATAGGAACTCGCGCTCATCACTTTCCTCCGGGCTAATTTTGACGTGTTTGCCTGGCAACCGTCCCAAATGTTGGGATTCCTAGGGAGGTGATTGAGCACAATCTGAAGATTTACACAGACGCTCGGCTTGTACACCAAAAGCCCCGGAAGCAATCAATTGAGCGGCAAAACTTCATCTGATAGGAAATTAAGAAGTTGCTCGAATCTGGATTCATCCGGGAAGTCTTTCATCCAAAATGGCTAGCAAACCCAGTTGTTGTACCCAAGGCCGGTGGGAAGCTTCGGATGTGTATCGACTACACCACCTTAAATAAGGCATGTCCAAAAGATCCATTTCCACTACCTAGAATAGATCAGATAGTGAATTCCACCTCTGGGTGTGAACTACTGTGTTTCTTAGATGCATATTCTGGATATCATCAAATCCAAATGTCTAAGGAAGATGAAGAGCATACTGCTTTCATAGTAGTAGATGGATTGTATTGTTATACTGCCATGCCATTCGGTCTTAAAAATGCTACTTCAACATTTGTGCGAGCTATGTATAACATTTGGAGAGCTAATTAGAGACTTGGTGGAGGTGTATGTTGATGAAATCGTCGTGAAGATTAAAAACAAGGAATCACTCCTTGACAACTTACAAGCTGTCTTCGACAAGTTGCTCACTACGCGCACCAAGCTGAACCTGGACAAGTGTGTCTTCAGGGTTAGTTTCAGGAAGCTTTTGGGTTTCTTGGTGACTCATCGAGGAATCGAAGCAAATCCGGCGAAGATCAAGGCTATAGAAGAAATGCGGCCCCCAGCCCGCATTAAAGATGTCCAGAAGTTGACTGAATGTCTAGCTGCGCTTAGTCGGTTTATATCAAGATTGGCAGATTGGGCACTACCCTTCTTCATTGGTCTGAGGAAGCAGAAAAGGCATTTCAAGAGCTGAACCAGATCCTCACCACACTACCAATCCTAGTAGCTCCAAACCCTGGTGAGCCTTTACTGCTTTACATTTCGGCAACTATAGAGGTTGTCAGTATGGTTCTGGTCGCGGAAAGACTGGAGTCATCCCCAATTCAAGAGTCTAGATCCCTCTGGGAGGATTCGGAACTACCTGAAGGCGAGTCTGGGGACCAACCCTCAGGCACGGATCCTCAAGGCGAGATGCTGGAAGATCAACCTCCTTCAAACGGAGTAATTGCTACTGAACAAGAAGGTTCGGACCCCTTCGGGAGGGTCCGAGTTGATGAGGAGGAAGCTCCGGGCCCTTCCGGGAGGGTCCGGACAGTCCAACAGCCAGCGTACTTCATCAGTGAAGTACTCCACGATGACAAGACAAGATACATTGAGGTGCATAATCTGCTTTACGCAGTTCTTATCGCCTCAAGAAAGCTTCATCATTACTTCCAAGCCCACAAAATATCAGTGGTAACTTCTTTTCCACTACGTGCAATTTTGCATAACCCTAATTCAGCTGGGAATATTGCAAAGTGGGCAGCGGAGCTGGCAGAATTCAATCTAGAATTCGTGTCAAGACAAGCAATTAATAGTCAAGGCTTGGTTGACTTTGTGGCGGAATGGACTCCCTCTCCATTAAATCCTGGGGGCCACAGTGAGCAGAAACCAGAGCTCAAAGTTCTGGTATTCACTGAGCCTCACTGGACCCTCTACTTCGATGGCTTCGTACAAAAGCAGGGGGCCAGAGCTGGAATCCTTCTCCTAGCTCTGACCAGAGAAAAGGCCAAGTACATGGTACACCTTGATTTCAAGGCAACCAACAATATGGCGGAGTATGAAGCCCTCATCTACGGACTCAAGGTGGCACTATCTTATGATGTAAAACAGCTGTTGGTGAAGGGAGATTCACAACTCATCATCAAACAAGTGAAAGGTAAACGCTCCTGCAACAATTCTCAATTAGCTTTTTATCTCCTTGAAGTCCTGAGGCTTCAGAAGGACCTCGAAGTCCTGGATCTCCATCATGTTCAGCACCTCCATAACTCCGAAGCTGATGAACTCTCGAGGAAAGCCTAAATTGGAGCTCCGGCTCATGATGGAATCTTCGTCCGGAGGTTATTAAAATCAACAGCTCAGCCTACCGAATTGAGCGAAGGGGGCGAGACCAGCACCTTGAAGCTGGTGGTCCCGGTGGCCCTGTTACCATGGCATTCACCAAGGGTTGTAGGTGCTGTCAGAAGCTCCGATCAACCCAGTACGCAAGACTCAAAAGCTCAAGTTAGCTCCGATGCATGGATCTCGAAGATCCAGAGCTACTTGAAAGACAATATCCTTCCTAAAGACAGTGTATCCGCTGATCGGATTGTCAAATTGGCTAAAAGATACACATTGGTAGAAGGGGATCTCTACCGACATGGTGCCAATGACATCCTAATGCGGTGCATTGCAAGGGAAGAAGGTCGCGATCTCCTTGCGGAAATCCATGGAGGCGAGTGCGGGAACCACACATCTTCTCGCACACTGGTCGGTAAAGCCTTCCGGCATGGCTTTTAGTGGCCTACAACACTTCAGGATGCGGTTGAGCTAGTGAAGAAATGTGAAACATGTCAGTTCCATGCAAAACAGATTCACACACCGGCTCAATCACTACATATGATACCTCCTACATGGACACTCGCTGTGTGGGGCATGGATATCTGGGACCTTTCCCAAAAGTCGTCAGAGGTTACAGGTTCCTATATGCCACCATCGACAAGTTCACAAAGTGGTCGGAAGAAACTCCAGTAGTAATAATCAACAAACAATCAGCAATCAAGTTCTTGAAGTCCATTATATGCAGATTTGGAGTTCCAAACAAAGTCATAACTCGCAACGGAACTCAGTTTACAAGTGCTGCATTTCAAGAATATCACAAAGACCTCGGTATTCAACTTAGCTATGCTTCAGTAGCTCATCGAGCAAGCAGTGGACAAACCAAGAGAGCAAATGCAGAAATCTTAAAAGGACTCAAGACGCGCACATATGAGCGCTTGAAAAAGCACGGAGCTAACTGGATTTAAGAGCTTCCGTTCGCATTATGGGTGAATAGGACAACACCTTATCGGTCAACTAGGGAGACTCCATTCTTCTTGGTGTACGGAGCTGAAGCAGTCCTTCCTCCGGAGATCACCTTGGGGTCCCTCCAGGTCCGGACCTTCAACGAAGCCACGCAGGACCAGCTCTGGCGTGAAGACCTTGACCACATCAACGAGGGAAGGGGCCAAATAGCTGTTCGGAATGCACGTTATCGCCAAGCACTCTGGCGCTACCATCAAAGGCATGTACGTGACCGACAGCTTGAAGAAGGCGACCTGTTGCTCTGCAAGATACTAACACGTGAAGGGATGAACAAACTTTCCCCCAGCTGGGAAGGTCCCTTCCGAGTCATTAAAGTATCCCGACCAGGGTGCGTTCGCTTGGCAACTAAGGATGGGATTCCACTTCCCAATCCTTGGAACATCGAGCACCTCCATAAGTTTTATGCTTAGAATCACGATGGTGAGTCTGTAATTACACACAATGCATGTTGTAGAGTCATTATACAGAGTCGAGCAAGTCCTCCGGGAGAACATCCGGACCCCTCCGGGAGGGTCTAGGAAGTTCAAGTAACACTTGACACAGTTACAACACTAAATGTATAACTACTTGATCTGGGCTAGCACAAGATGTATAGCACATTTAGCAGGGTCCAGAACCCTAAGTGTGTCCTTGTCTCCCCTGTAATCTGGACCTATAATGAAAGGCATTGTTGTGTGAAAACAGGCTCCACGTGCATATACTTTTTCTACAAGGCTCAATATGTCAAATTATTTTTACCGCGCTTGTCTATAATGAAGTTGTGCAAATCTTTTTAAGTTTTGTTCCAAGTAATTCACATGCATTACAAGCCTTATTGATAGTCTTTTTGGATCTTAAAACCACCACATGGTCTACTTGCCTGAACGGCAAGCCAACATAGGTCCGGAGTGTGCTATCGACTTAGCCTGGTCCTGCACCCTAAGTATGCCACTCTACCTACACCCCGACGGGCCTCAGTAGGGTGAGTACTAAAAAGGCATGTGGATCTAGGAAGATTCTATCAAAACGCTTGTTATCATGTTGAGTTTCTTCGGATCTAAAGTTCAAATAAGAACAATAAGCCACAACCAGTTTATAGACAAGAGGATGAATTTTACTTTCTCTCTTGCCTTTAATGTGCAGGAAAAGCAAAAATTCATAGCGATGGTGGACGACGCCAGACCCACTAAGCTCCAACATCTCCCAAGATAGGTCCGCCGTTAACATCTAATATGTTGACGCCGGAGCTACCAAGCTCCGACCATTCTAGTAGGCCTGTCTTCGATGCTTCAAAATACTATCATAACCTTTGGTACATGTACACATCTCAACTGTACAGATGTACCAGGGGGCCAACAAGACACGGCACAGTATATTGAAGACAAAATGAATTTAAGGCAAAAAGGAGGATTTCATTAATCAAAAGAACTGGATTACAAAATTGAGATTACAAGGGACAAAGGGATAAAAGTCCTAGCTACTGGACGATCTAGGTCCCGTGGAAAAATGAAGCAACCTTCTCAGCAGCTTCTTGAACACTAGCCCTGGCGACATCTTCCTCCTCTGCGATGATTCCTTCAAAAATCGGATCAAGGGAGAACTTGGGGTCTCGGCTCCGGTAACATGCCAATACATACTCAGCGATGTTCTTGGCCAAGGATTTACCCTCCGTCTCTAGTTGATCGGTGATGAAGTCACCCATCGCGTCGAGTTTGCTGCCAGCAGAGCTAAGTGCTGCCAGCGTCTGGCCCAGCTCCTGCACTGGGTTCTCTGGGCATACTGGACTGAACCCAAGGGGCAAGAGGGCCTTGTCCGCACGCCCTAGGAAATCCCATACCATCAGGGACTCAGTCACCTTGGAGCTCCGCAGCTCCTCCAGGGACCTCCGGGCGGTCGCAAGCTCCGAACCTTCACGGGCAAGTCGCTCAGCCAACTTAGCATGCTGCTGCTTGACTTCAGCAACCTGCTTCTCCTGGTCGGCCAGCTCCATGTCCCAGAGGTGGATGCGGTTCTGCCTCTCAGCTAGGTCCTTCTCCCTGCCCTTGATTCTCTCCTCCCTAGTGGCAATGTTAGACTCCCTTTTCGAGAGCTCTTGCCCCACCTTCCAGTTCTTCTTCCTCTCTTCCTCCTTCCATAGATCCAGCTTTTTGCTGTGATCTGCCAAATTTTTCTCACCCAGGGTCAACTTCTGGATGACCTCCGCCTCTCTTCTCACCACATCCTCCTGTTGCCCTAGGAGTTTTTCCTCCCTCGCCTCCAGGTCCGCTCGATGCTTCATGAGAGTTTCGTTCAACTCTGCGAGCTTTTCGTAACACTCGTCAGCAGCGTCACGTCTCTCCTTGGCTTGCTCCAATATTTCCCTGGAGTTAGCATCGAGCGCTCGAATGGCGACCTCCTTCTCTTCCATCAACTTGTCCCAGTATTCTAAGCAGGCCTTCTCCCCCTTGATCCATTCCTTCTGATCAGCTAGCCTCGTCTAAGCAAGCTTGGTCTCAAAATGGAGTCTGCTGCGCCAATGACTCAAGGTGTTGCGCTCCTCCTCCAAAGCTTTGCTCTCATGGTCGAAGACGAGCTGGACCTGCCGGAGGCTTGAGCAGGCGTTGTCTATGGACAACGCCAGGGGGATAGGTTCTGGGCTTGCTGGGACCGTTTCCGCAGGCTCAAACGGGTTCTTTGTAACAAAAATTGGGTCCCACTCTACAATAGTGGTCCCCTGTACTATTGAGGCGCTAGGGCCGCTCTCCTGGAGCCCTTCAGTGGCAGCAGAAGAACCCACGGGGGGAACTTCTGCCTCCGAAGCAGGTGAAGGCACTGCTTCCGGGTCTTCAGTTGACGGCTCCGACGTTGAAGGACCTGTCACCGGTCCTGCAAGTTGCTCTGGCTCTGGCCCTGGTACCTCTGAGACCACCACTTTTGGATCAGCAGCAGGAGCTTCAACTGAGGCCTCAACCTCCACTGGCTCAGGCTCCGACGCGGTGACTACCTCTAGCACAGCCGCCGGACCTTCAACCTCCTCTGGCACAGCTACCGGACCTCCAACCTCCGGCTCAGCAGCTGGACCCTCTACCACTTCCGTCTCTGCCGCCGGATCTTCAACCGTTTCCGGCACAAGTGTCGGAGCCTCAACAATCTCTGGCTCAATGGACGGAGCTTTAGCTACCTCTGGCTCAACAGCTAGGGATTCAGCAACTTCCAGCTCGGAAGCCAGAACTTCTGGCATCGCCGGTGCTAGAGCATCGGCCTCTGCTGCCAGGGGCACCTCTTCGATTTCCCTCCTGCAGTCCGGTGCTACAATAGGAGCTTCAGGTGAGGACTCCGAGTCCAGGCTCACGACAGCTAGCGCCAGAGCTGCCGTGGCTTCCACCTCCGCTTGACGAGGAGGCTCAACAATCGAAGCCGGAGCTTTGGCAGGTGCAGCCCCAGCCGCTGCAACAGGCATTGAAGCTCCGGGTCCCTTCTTTGACACCTTGAAAATAAAGGGAAGAGAAGATTAAAGACACATCCAAAAGCAATATTAACATTTCAAATTGAGCAATCAATGGTTACATTGGGATACTACCACCCCAGTCACCTCGGAACCTCTTCTTCTGAGGCCTGGAGCTAGAGCCTGCCAAATTTGGTGAGACAACTGCTTCGGGTTTCAGTTGAGGAACACTCGCCGCCGCCGGAATTCTTTCGGCCAGAGCTTCCCTTCGACAGGAAGAACTCCCAGACTTGGAGCTTCTAGCCGGCACTGAGGCCGGGGTCGACTGCCCGGAGCTGACGCCTCTTGAAGACGCTTGCACCGGAGCAGGGGTAGTAGCAGAAGACCTCCCCCTCCGGGGAGAAGCAGCTGTCGTGGAAGGAGCAGGCCTGATGGACCTCCTGTCAGAGTGCTTCAACTTCCTCTTCTGGCTGGAAGGCTCAACTGGCTCTTTGCCCTTGCCTTTGTCGACGTCTTCATTCCTTCGGCTCGGGGCGGGGACAGGACCACCCTCGGAAGCTCCAGGGATCGCCAATCTGGTGGTCGGAAGCCTCTCCACCTCACTAAGATTGTCAAGTGCCAGCATACTCCTCTGGAGCTCCCTGCTGAATTGCGCCTCCATGTTCAGAGGTTGGAAAGCCGCCAGTGGAGTTAAGTCGTCGCCTTCGACGACAATTCCATGCTAGAACTTCTTGAGATGAAGCTCCAAAGCTGCGCCATCCAAGTTGGATTTCAGACCGATTTCAATCCGTTCTTCATCCATCACGCTGTTGAGGGCCCACACAAGCTTCTCCCTCTTCTTCAGCGGAGCCCACCTGTTGACTAGGAAGTTGCAGAAGACCATCTGGGTGTCACTCCACCTTCCTCGCATTCACAGATCCTGGTCAAGGCCGGGTTGAAGACCTCTGATAGCACCGGAACCACACTCCATGCGTTAGTGTCAACATTTGTGAGACCTTCGGGCAGCTCCAACTTCTCGTGTTCCTCTGTCGTGACGATGATCCAATCTTTCTTCCAGTCGTCCCACTTGCCAGAAGGAAACGACCTCAACTATTTGTAGGAGCATTTCTTGCGCTTCACGAAATAGTAGAAGCCAAGAAATTCGGACCCCTTCCCGGTGTTGTGGATGGTGAAGAAGGTGCGGAAAAGCTCGACCCAGGGGGGAATACCCACCCACATCTCGCAGAAGTGGACGAATGTCAACACAAGAAGAAGAGAATGGGGGCCAAGGTGGTATAGCTGCAGACCATAGAAGTCCAGCAGCATCAAAAGGAAAGTTGAGAAAGGTGGGATCAGCTCCACCATGGCGTACGCAGAGAAGTACACCATGTCGCCGTCGCGCTCCTTCTTGAACAGGAGCTTGCCTGCACGGACCAGATGCTTGAAGGAGTCGCTGGACCACCCCATATAGGTCTGGACCTTCTTCAGATCATCATCACTCTTGAGGCAACTCTTGGGGAGACCCAACTTCATCGTGGCAAAGTGGAGCAAAAGATGGAAAGTAAGGCGGAGTTTGGGAAGCTCTGAGCGCAAAGATGATCGAAGGCGTAAAGAGTCCTCAACCCATGCGCACTTTCCATCTTAAGTAAGACTCTGCGATGTTTGGATGGAAACCGCAATGAGATCAAGAGTACTTTTCAAAAATCTACCCCGTCAATGACGAGTGGGCCTCGGGCCACCCCGACGAAGAGTCGAGGTCCTTACCCAAGGCCAACCGTTGCCATGATGAGCGGCGGGAAACCCAAAGTCGGCACTCTGACAGGGGGCGCGGAACTGATACGGTTTTTGTATTGGGAATCGGCGACCTTCGATTGCGTGAGATCCGCATTCAAATATCTCATTTGCCGCGTTCATAACAAGCCGCACGTCGAAGGTTCACCGCCGAACCGCCACTCTACCAGTGCATCAAAGGAATTTTTGAAAATCGAAGCGCGGGAATCGGAATGGCTCCACCTCCGGTAGAATAACTTAACCTAATCGGTTTCTCCCAGAGGTGGGCCCGGGGGCCATTGTCGGTACCCTACGTACCGGGTACCCCACGATACCGCAACAAGTGCAAGGAAGTTCCACCCGTCAGAATCAAAGGCTCTAGCAGGTCCCACATGGCACGTTGCACCGGACCCGCTCCCCTCACATGGCTGGCTCCCGGGTTGACACGTGTAAAATAAGCCTGGAACAAAACTCCCAATCAAGGGAAGCTCCGGCGACGAAACGTGTACAACAGCCGCGGACCTAGCCCCCATTAGAGAGGAGCTCCGGTACTGACATGTGTACAGCAACACCAGAGCTACTCTCCCGCAAGGGAAAGCTCCGGATCTGCCATGTGTGGAGCCTCCGGACCTTCGTCATCAACGGAAATACAAGCCGATCATGACCATTACAGACATTCAAGGATGGTTAAGATGACAGTTACAAGGTCTGATAATATGTCATTAATGTCGTATTAACGACACACGATCAGTGTACCGTTAATAGTGGTAACACTGCCATGAAGGCACGTTACCACACTATTAACTGTACTTAATACTCTTTAGACAATGTATTAGGTCATTAAGCACGCCAGGGCTACATGTCGGGCCAGGCCAGCTTTGTAACGGTCAGTCCTTAGAACTATAAAAGGGTGGCACCGCACGAGTATGAGGGAGCGAGCTGAGACTCATTCTGATCTAGGCTATCGCGACCTGACCTTAGCGAACTCACTCGCTCAATACAATTACACAAACCCCGTGGAGTAGAGTGTTACGCTCAGGCGGCCCGAACCACGTAAATCTGTAACACCCTCATTTTCATGCATCATGCCCTACTTACATTCATATACATGTTTAACATTAATCCACATCAAGAGGAATGAGTTTAAAATTGATTTGGAACAAAACCACACTTAAAATGCTTAAAAGTGCGAACTAGTCCGATTTTGGTGAGGACTAGTCCGATTTCTCTCTGACTAAAATCAGACTTGTCCGTTTTTGCTGTGGACTAGTCCAATTTTGCCTCTGGACACTTTCAGACTTGTCCAATTTTGTGCAGAGTAGTCCGATATTCCAAGAATCCTTGAAAATTTGCTAAGTCCCTGGACTTGTCTGGACTAGTCCGGTGTTCCAGCGGACTTGTCCGATTTCCTCTCTGACTAAAGTCGGACTTGTCCGATTTTTGGCCAAACTTGTCCGATTTCTTTCTAACTAACTTCGGACTAGTTCGGTCCTTGCGAACTTGTCTGATATTTTGTGATCCCAAATTAATCCTTTGTTTTACGACTTGTTTCTTGGGTTTCACATTAAGTGGGCCTAGGGATGTCGTGCCTAACTCTTTTAGAGCCCATGTGGGACTCTAAACTGGCCTCTACTCCTCTCAAACTCGAAATCCATCTAACCCTAGCCTCCACCTCTATATAAACAACCCCACCCCTTGGCTTGACATCTATTTGCCACTTTTCCACCCCACCCAAACCCTAGTTCGTGGAGAGCAACCATAAAGGAGGAAGGAGGAGATCCCAAGCAAGAAGAAGAAGAGGAGGAAACGAAAGAGGATCAAGATCTCCATCAAGTTTTGTTCTTCATCACGAATTCATCTCCAAGTTCATCACCAACCCTAGATCATCAAGATCCAAGTGCTACCTCCAAGATCCTTGATTCTTTGGACTCCTAAACACCTGGTATACCTTCTATTCTCTTTTTCTTACATGAAATTGACCCCTAATCTCCAAATTCACGTCAATCTAGAAAACCCTAGTTTGCTAGTTCTGCGAAGTGCAGACTAGTCCGACCTTCTGCAGACTAGTCCGATTTTGCTGACTAAATTGTGTTGAATTGATTCTAAAAGTAGATCTAATCAAATCCAAACATGTATAAACTTGTTAAAATCTATTAGAACAAGTTAGTGATCATTGAAAGCAATCTATTAACAAGTTCTACCTTGCATTTGCATAACTCATGCATGTCATGTCATATTGAGTAATATTTGTGCACTCTTTGATTGTGTTTCTTGTTTGTATGTTTATTGTGCGGATTAGACAGATTTGCGCTAGAGAGTGTCACGGAGGATCTACAACACCAAGAGTTTGAAGGCTTTGACCCTAATCAACCGCAAGGGCAAGGCAAGTTTCCTTGAAGCATATTGATCCTGTTTTGAAATAAATGTTTTGTTTGAAAATTGCATGCTTGTGTCAATTTGATGGGAAATCCTTTGGTAGGAAGTTTACTAGTTTTGTTGACCACCTTTGTCACCTGGAATATATGGTAGAGGTTCGGGAAGGGCTTTTTACCATTTGCTTCGCTTAATCAACTGGGATGGGAAAACAACTATACTACTCAATTTAACTATGCATTAATGAGATTGTGGTTAACATGAACTAGTTAATATGGTAATGGGTGATCTAAGCAAGCCTGGTATGTGGATGGGTTGGATGTTATAGTGCTTTTGCTTGCTTTAGATCTAAGGACCGGTTCGTGGAGCGACCATCCAGGATTTATAGTGCCACCACGAGGCCAAGTATGGGTGCGGCGTAGATGATTAATTAGGGCTTTGCCAGTGCTATTTGGACCACTAAGGATGCTCGGGGAAGGGGTAGTTGGATTGGGTTTGTTGATGACTGGTGGGACTACCCTTGGATCCGAATGGCTCAAGAGGGGGCCCTTGGTTGAAGATGTGATCAGTTGGAGACATCGCCACCAGTGAAACCTCAGTGGGGTATAAATAGGCTACTAATCTTCTTTGTAAAGGCTATTTTGTGATCTCTTGGACACACACCTACGGAAGTATGAGACGACATAATTGAGATTCTATAGTCATCTAAAGGTGATAAAATCAGAAACACGTGGGTAAAGCGGTACAACCTTTGTAGAGTGTGTCTAAAACTATCATGATAACCGTGCTCCCGGTTATGAGCAACCTGTACCCTCACATGATTAGAGGAATATTGGGAATTTGGGATGGTTATGGTTGGTATTATGGTTATGGATGGTTATGAATTGAATTTTGGTATTTAATATGGATATTGGTATATGATGATGGATATGGAATATGGACTGGTACTATGATATTACTTATGGTTTATGATGGGTTTATTCATATACATGTAATATATTGCTTTTCAAATGTTTAATGTACTTTTTAGCACTTAGCCATTATTATATTTGTCATTTGAATCAGCCACATGTCATACTTTCCACACTTGCTAAGTACGACATGTACTCACTCTTCCAATCCCACCCCCAATAGTAGCAAGTCAGGATTGGGAGTATAACGATGATAATGCGGAGTTCTAGGTCGTGTTTGCCGTTAGCTTTGCCTGTGGTGTTGCATGGAGCTGCGCTATACCCTATTGCTTATGCCGCCCAGCTGTTTAGTTTGCTTATTTAGTTTATTTCCGCTGTATTAGTTGAAACTTGTCTTTGATATTCATTAGAGCTTGTATTCAAGGATATTATGAATTGTGTAACAAAATTTGGTTAATTAATCTTGTTCTGTGGTGATTTTCCGTATACTCTTTTGTGAATGCACTCGTGTATGTGTGTTGAACATCCTGGGCACACATATGCGTTCACTTGGTTCATTTTCGGAACCAGGTGTCACAGATTGGTATCAGAGCCACAAGTTGACCATAGGATGCAGCCTAGATAGAATGGACACTTTAGAGCACATAGGAGCACTCAGGAATCAATGTGTTTTTGTTTGGTGTGCTGTTTGATATATATATTGTTTTCTTGTGTTCTTAATAGAGGATTTTGGGATGCTTTAGCATTACTATACCCACGTAGGTTAGAGTATCTAGTTGTTTGGTTTCATATCCCTTGATGCATATAGTTGGGGACGTTTTCTAATTCTTACCTATTGCTTTTCTCCAGATGGTGAGGACTCGCAACCAGAGGGATGCTAATGATGAGGAGGAGAAACATGGAGCACCTTAAAACAACAATGGACAAGGACCTGCTCTTGGAGCTATCAACATTGAGCAGCTTTTGGCTATGCAGAACGAGCTCATGCAGACCATGATACAAATTATGGGACAGTTGCAGGCTGGCAATAAAAACAATCAGCCCCACATGCCTCCACCGCCATCCCCGCCTCCTCATAACTGGTTGGGAGAGTTTATGAGGACTAGGCCGCCAACCTTTGCTCAAGCCACTGACCCTATGGATCCGCATGATTGGCTCAAGTCCATGGAGAAGAAGCTAGCTATTGTCCAATGCAGTGACTGGGAGAAGGTCTTCTTTGCTTCTCATCAACTAGTTGGATGTAACACCCTCATTTTCATGCATCATACCCTACGTACATTCATATACATGTTTAACATTAATCCACATAAAGAGGAACGAGTTTAAAATTGATTTGGAACGATTAAAATTGATTTGGAGCAAAACCGCACTTAAAATGCAGGAAAGTGCGAACTAGTCCGATTTTACTGAGGACTAGTCCAATTTCTCTCTGACTAAAAACGGACTTGTCCATTTTTGCTGCGGACTAGTCCGATTTTGCCTCTGGAAACCTTCGGACTTGTCCGATTTTGTGCAGACTAGTCCGGTATTCCAAGAATCCTTGAAAATTTGCTAAGTCCCTTGACTTTTCCGGACTAGTCCGATGTTTCGGCGGACTTGTCCGATTTCCTCTCTGACTAAAGTCGGACTTGTACGATTTTAGGCTAGACTTGTCCGATTTTCTCTCTGGACATTTTCGGACTAGTCCGGTCCTTTTCGGACTTGTTCGATATTTCGCGACTCCGAGTTGATCTTTTGTTTTACAACTTGTTTCTTGGGTTTCACGTTAAGTGGGCCTAGGGACGTCGTGCCTAACTCTTTTAGAGCCCGTGTGGGACTCTAAACCGGCCTCTACTCATCTCAAACTCGAAATCCATCTAACCCTAGCCTCCACCTCTATATAAACAACCCCACCCCTTTGCTTGACATCTATTTGCCACTTTTCCACCCCACCCAAACCCTAGTTCGTGGAGAGCCACCACCAAGGAGGGAGGAGGAGATCCCAATCAAGAAGAAGAGGAGGAGGAAACGAAAGAGGATCAAGATCTCCACCAAGTTTGTTCTTCATCACCAATTCATCTCCAAGTTCATCACCAACCTTAGATCATCAAGATGCAGGTGTTACCTCCAAGTTTCTTGATTCATTGGAGTTCTAAACACCTGGTATACCTTCTATTCTCTTTTCCTTATGAGAATTTAACCCATAATCTCCAAATTCATGTCGATCTAGAAAACCCTAGTTCGCTAGTTCTGCGAAGTGCGGACTAGTCCGGCCTTCTGCAGACTAGTCCGATCTTCCTGGTTAAATTGTGTTGAATTGATTCTAAAATGAGATCTAATCACATCCAAACCTGTATAAACTTGTTAAAAGCTATTAGAACTAGTTAGTGATCATTAAAAGCAATCTATTAACAAGTTCTACCTTGCATTTGCATTAATCATGTATGTCATGTCATATTGAGTAATATTTGTGCACTCTTTGATTGTGTTTCATGTCTTGTATGTTTATTTTGCGGATTAGACGGTTTTGTGCTAGAGAGTGCCGCGAAGGATCTACAACACCAAGAGTTTGAAGGCTTTGACCCTAATCAACTGCAAGAGCAAGGCAAGTTTACTTGAAGCATATTGATCCTGTTTTCAAAATAAATGTTTTGTTCGCAAACTGCATGCCTGTGTCAATTTGATGGGAATCCTATGATAGGAAGTTTACCAGCTTTGTTTAACCACCCTTATCACCTGGGATATATAGTAGAGAGTCGGGAAGGGCTTTTTACCTTTTTGCTTCGCTTAATCAATTGGGATGGGAAAACAATACTACACATTAATGATGTATTTATGAGACTATGATTATCATCAACTGGTCAATATGATATGGTAATGGGTGATCTAAGCAAGCCTGATATGTGGATGGGTTGGATGTTATGGTGGGTTGCTTGCTTTAGATCTAAGGACCGGTTCATGCGAGAATAAGCCAGGACTACAGTGCCACCATGAGGCCAAGTATGGGTGCGGCGTAGCTAATTAATTAGGGCTTTGCTACTGTTGTTTGGACCATTGTGGATGCTCGGGGAAGGGGTAGTCAGATTGGGTTTGTTGATGATTGGTGGGACTACCCTGGGATCTGAATGGCTCAAGAGGGGGCCCTTGGTTGAAGATGTGCTCTGTGGGAGACATCGCCACAGGTGAATCCTCAGTGGGGTCTAAATAGGCTAGTAATCCCTTTGTAAAGGCTATTTTGTGATCTCTTGGCCATACACCAAAGGAAGTATAATTGTCATAAGGGAGGTTCTTTAGTCACCGACGGGTGATGAAATCACAAACACGTGGGTAAAGTGGTACAAACTCTGCAAAGTCTAATAAAACTATCATGATAGTCATGCTCCCGGTTATGAGCACCTGGACAACTTCCATGATTGAGGGAACTTGATATTGGGATGGTTATGGTTTGGTAATGGTTATGGTTGGTTATGAATTAATTTCTGGTATTGAATGTGGTTATTGGCAAATGGTGAAATATGGAATTGTTGACGATGGTAGTGAATTCAGACTGGTATTATGATATTACTTATTATTATGATGGGTTTACTTCACATACATGTAATATATTGCTTTTCAAATATTTTAATGTACTTTTTAGCACTTAACCATTATTACATTCTTCATTTGAACAAGCCACATGTCATACTTTCCACACTTGCTGAGTACGACATGTACTCACTCTTGCAATCCCGCCCCCCCAAGAGTTGCAGGTCAGGATTAGGAGTTTAATGGTGATAATGTGGAGTTCTAGGCCGTGTCTACTGTCGGCTTTGCCTGTGGTGTTGATTGGAGCTGCACTACCATATCGCTTATGCTGCCTAGCTGTTTAGTTTGCTTATTTAGTTTATTTCCGCTGCAATAGTTGAACTTGTCATTAATATTCATTAGAGTTTGTATTCGAGGATAATATGGTTGGTTTAATAAAATTTGGTCAATTAATCATGTTATGTGGTAATTTTATGTATACTCTTTTGTGAATGCACTCGTGTATGTGTGTTGAACGTCCTGGGCACACATATGTGTTAGCTTGGTTTATTTTTCGGAACCGAGCGTCACAGATTGGTACTAGAGCCACAGGTTGACCGTAGGATGCAGCCTAGATAGAATGGACACTTTAGAGCACATAGGAGCATTCAGGGACCGATGTGTTTTGGTTGGTGTGCTGTTGCTATATATTGTTTGCTTGTGTGCTTAATAGAGGATTTTGGGGTGCTTTAGCATTGCCATGTCCACGTAGGCTAGTTAGTTGTCTAGTTTCATATCCCTTGATGCATATAGTTGGGGTAGTTTTCTAATTCTTACCTATTGCTTTTCTCCAGATGGTGAGGACTCGCAACCAGAGGGATGGCAACGATGAGGAGGAGAACAATGGAGTGCCTCAGAACAACATTGGACAAGGATCTACTCAGGGAGCTATCAACATTGAGCAGCTTTTGGCTACGCAAAACCAGCTCATGCAGACCATGATACAAACTATGGGACAGCTGCAGGATGGCAACATCAACAATCAGCCCCACATGCCTCCACCACCACCCCCGCCTCCTCATAACCGGTTGGGAGAGTTTATGAGGACTAGGCCGCCAACCTTTTCTCAAGCCACTGACCCTATGGATGCGGATGATTGGCTCAAGTCTGTGGAGAAGAAACTAGCTATTGTCCAATGCAGTGACCGGGAGAAGGTGCTTTTCGCTTCTCATCAACTAGTTGGAGCAGCTGCAGATTGGTGGGATTCACTATGCAATGCTCATGAGAACAAAGAGAGAATTACCTAGGCGGAATTCAAGGAGGGTTTCCATTCTCATTATGTGCTGGAAGGTGTTATGATCTTGAAGCAGCAAGAATTTGAGAACTTAAGGCAAGGAAGATCAAGCGTGAGTGAATATCTCAATAAGTTCACTCAACTCTCAAGATATGCGCCTGGGGATGTTAGTCGGGACAGTCGGAAACAATACTTGTTCATGAGGGGCTTGAACAATGAGATCCAAGTGCAACTACTCAACTGTGATTATGCCAATTTTCAGAAGCTTGTGGACAAAGCAATTGTGGTTGAGAACAAGATCCGTGAGATGGAGCAAGACAACAAGAGGAAGGTGCCATACCAAGGACAGCAACAAGGAAGTAATGTGTGCCCTCGCTTTGCGCCGCCTAATGCTCCTTATTACAACTCTTCCATTCCTGCTCAACGTCCTGGATTTGCACCGCGCCAACTCAGTTTGTGCAGCAGCGGCCTGTCATGCAAGCATCTAGGCCTCCAATGCCTTATGCACCACGCGCTAACTTTCCTGCTGCAAGTGTTCAGAACCAAGCTCGTCCCAATAATTCTGGTGGAGTTAAGAAGTGCTATACTTGTGGAGAAGTTGGACACTTTGCGCATCAATGTCCTAAGTGAGGCCTTGGTCAAGGAAGTAATGCGCCGAGGCAAAACCCAAGACCCAATGGAGGACAACCAAAAGGGAATCATGGACAACAGAATTTTGCTTGTGGCAACGTGAACCATATCTCCACGGAGGATGCTCAACAAGAGGATGACATGGTCATTGGTATGTTTCTCGCCAACTCCAACCCCGCGACTATGTTGTTTGATTCTGGAGCATCGCATTCATTCATTGCATCGAAGTATGTTGCCAAGTATAGTTTGCCTATCTCTCATATGAAGTTTACTCTATTGGTTAAGTCTCCTGGAGGAGAGATGAGGACAAATATAGTATGTCCAAAAGTAAGCCTTAGAATAAGGGGGGTAGACTTCTCCGCCAACCTCATTGTTTTGGATTCTCAAGGATTGGACATTATACTTGGTATGGACTGGTTGAGGAAGCACAATGGAGTTATTGAGTGTGCCACGAAGACGGTGAAGTTTACCAATGAAGAAGGGATCACTGTAGAATTTGAAGCATCTCAAACCGCATCGAAGCAATTGGAGCTGAATCATATGGACGGTGCTGCAATTGAGGAAATTCCGGTGGTGTGTGAATTTTTGGATGTTTTTCTAGACGAGTTGCCAGGTATGCCACCTGATCGAGACATTGAGTTTGTTATTGATTTAATACCTAGAACTGCACCTATAGCTAAGAGGTCATATAGGATGCCTCCTTTGGAATTAGCGGAGCTTAAGAAGCAAATTCAAGAGCAACTAGAGAAGGGTTTTATTCGCCCAAGCTCTTCACCTTAGGGAGCGCCCGTGCCGTTTGTGGACAAGAAGGACGGAATCCAAAGGATGTGCGTAGATTATCGAGCTCTCAACGAGGTAACACTCAAGAACAAGTACACCTTGCCACGCATAGAAGACTTGTTTGATCAGATGAAGGGTGCTTGTGTCTTCTCTAAGATTGATTTGAGGTCGGGATACTTTCAAATGAAGATTAGACCATCGGACATACCCAAGACAGCTTTTAGGACGCGGTATGGATCTTATGAGTACACCGTGATGTCCTTTGGATAGACCAATGCACCTGCCTACTTTATGTCCCTCATGAATAAGGTCTTTATGGAGTACTTGGATAGATCCATTGTGGTGTTTATTGAGACATTATGATCTACTCGAAGGATGAGAAGGAACATGAGGAACACTTGAGGCTTACATTGCAAAAATTGAGGGAGCATCAATTGTATGCCAAGTTCAACAAGTGTCAGTTTTGGTTTAAAGAGGTGTCATTTTTGGGTCATATAATTTCAGGAGGAGGAGTATAGGTTGACCCCGGAAAAGTGAGAGACATGTTGAAGTGGGAACCACCGCAAAATGTAAAGGAAATAAGGATTTTTCTTGGAATGGCTGGATATTACCATCGATTCATCAAGTACTTTTCCAAGATAGACAAGCCAATGATGGAGTTGCTAATGAAGGGAAAGGCTTTCCAATGGACTCAAGCTTGTCAAAACAATTTTGAGGAGTTGAAGAAGAGGTTAACAATAGCTCCAGCTTTGGTAATGCCGGGTGTCAGCAAGAGTTTCGACATATATTGCGACGCATCAAGACAAGTACTCGGATGTGTGCTTATGCAAGAAGTTCAAGTGGTCGCCTATGCATCAAGACAATTGAAGAAACATGATCAGAATTACCCAACGCATGATTTAGAACTTGCAGCCGTGGTACATGCATTGAAAATTTGGAGACACTACATCCTTGGACATAGGTGTGAAATTTATACGGATCATAAGAGTTTGAATTATATTTTCACACAAACGGATCTGAACTTGAGGCAACGAAGAAGGTTGGAGCTCATCAAAGATTATGATTCGAGAATCAACTATCATCCAGGAAAAGCCAACGTAGTGGCCGATGCTTTGAGTAGAAAAGAAGTAAGTCATCAACTCACGGTTCGAGAATTGCCATCCGAGTTATGCAGGGAGTTTGAATGTTTGAATCTTGGATTCGTGAATGAGATGAGAATAATGGAGTTAAATCCAACCTTGGAGCAAGAAATTCGAGAAGCACAAACCACGGATGAGGAGATCAAGGAAATCAAGGAAAGGACCGAGGAAGGGAGAGAATTCAGATTTGATGAAGACGAACATGGTACCTTATGGCTTGGAAAGAGAATCGTTGTGCCTAATGTAAAGCATATCCGGGAGACAATATTAAAGGAGGCACATGACTCGTCGTACTCGATTCACCCCGGTTGTATGAAGATGTACAAAGACTTGAAGGCGTGCTATTGGTGGGATAGCATGAAAAAGGACATATCTAAGTATGCGGTAGTGTGTGATGTGTGTCAACGAGTAAAGGCGGAACATCAAAGGCCGGCTGGATTATTGCAACCATTGAAGATTCCGGAATGGAAGTGGGAAGAAATCGGTATGGACTTCATTGTTGGTTTACCACGTACTCAGTCCGGGTATGACTCAATTTGGGTAATTGTGGATCGCTTAACCAAGTCAGCTCATTTTGTCCCTGTGATGACCAAATATACAGTTGCACAATTAGCCGAAATATACATGGAGCATATTGTGTGTCGACACGGATTACCGAAGAAGATAGTCTCCGATAGAGGTTCACAATTCTCTTCCAGATTTTGGCAAAAACTGCATGAAGCTTTGGGAACGAGGTTGAATTTCAGTTTGGCATATCACCCTCAAACGGATGGACAAACCGAGAGGACCAATCAAATTTTGGAGGACATGTTAAGAGCTTGTGCTTTAAAGCATGGCAAATGTTGGGACAAGAGCTTGCCATATGCAGAATTTTCATACAACAATAGTTACCAAGCAAGCTTGAAAATGTCACCATATGAAGCGCTTTATGGAAGGAAGTGTAGGACACCTTTATTCTGAAATGAGGCAGGAGAAACTCAAGTATTTGGTCCGGATGTGTTGCAAGAAGCCGAAAAGCAAGTCCAAATAATTCATGAAAACTTGAGGGCTGCCGAATCAAGACAAAAGGGCTATGCGGACAATAGGAGAAGGAAATTAGCCTTTGAACTAGGAGATTTTGTTTACCTCAAGGTGTCAGCGACGAGAGGTCATAAGAGGTTTAACATAAGAGGCCATCTAGCACCTCGTTATATTGGACCATTCAAGATTTTGGACAAAATAGGAGAAGTAGTGTATAAGTTGGAGATGCCAGCTCATCTTTCAGATGTCCATGATGTCTTTCATGTCTCCCAGCTCAAAAAGTGTTTGAGAGTATAGGAAGAACAAGTGTTAATGGAAGAATTGGAACTAGAGGAAGATTTGACCTATGCCGAGCAGCTGATCAAGATCTTGGAAACTAAGGAGAGAACCACAAGGAACAAGGTGATTCGATGGTGTAAAGTTCAATGGAAGCACCACGCAGAAAAAGAAGCGACGTGGGAATTGGAGGATGATCTTAAGAAGGAATTCCCCTATCTCTTCTCTTCCGCTTCGAATCTTGAGGGCGAGATTCATTTTAAGGGGGTAGGTTTGTAACACCCTCATTTTCATGCATCATGCCCTACGTACATTCATATACATGTTTAACAATAATCTACATAAAGAGGAACGAGTTTAAAATTGATTTGGAACAATTAAAATTGATTTGGAGCAAAACCACACTTAAAACGCAGGAAAGTGCGAACTAGTCTGATTTTACTGAGGACTAGTCCGATTTCTCTCTGACTAAAAATGTACTTGTCCATTTTTGCTGCGGTCTAGTCTGATTTTGCATCTGGAAACCTTCGGACTTGTCCGATTTTGTGGGGACTAGTCCGATATTCCAAGAATCCTTGAAAATTTGCTAAGTCCCTGGACTTTTCCGGACTAGTCCGGTGTTCTAGCGGACTTGTCCGATTTCCTCTCTGACTAAAGTCGGACTTGTCCGATTTTAGGCCAGACTTGTCCGATTTTCTCTCTGGACATTTTCGGACTAGTCCGATCCTTTTCGGACTTGTCCGATATTTCGCGACTCCGAGTTGATCTTTTGTTTTACAACTTGTTTCTTGGGTTTCACGTTAAGTGCACCTAGGGACGTCGTGCCTAACTCTTTTAGAGCCCATGTGGGACTCTAAACCGGCCTCTACTCATCTCAGACTCGAAATCCATCTAACCCTAGCCTCCACCTCTATATAAACAGCCCCACCCTTTTGCTTGACATCTATTTGCCACTTTTCCACCCCACCCAAACCCTAGTTCATGGAGAGCCACCACCAAGGAGGGAGGAGGAGATCCCAATCAAGAAGAAGAAGAGGAGGAAAAAAAGAGTATCAAGATCTCTACCAAGTTTGTTCTTCATCACCAATTCATCTCCAAGTTCATCACCAACCCTAGATCATCAAGATCCAGGTGTTAACTCCAAGTTTCTTGATTCATTGGAGTTCTAAACACCTGTTATACCTTATATTCTCTTTTCCTTACGAGAATTTAACCCCTAATCTCCGAATTCACATCGATCTAGAAAACCCTAGTTCGCTAGTTCTGCGAAGTGCGGACTAGTCCGACCTTCTGCAGACTAGTCTGATCTTCCGGGTTAAATTGTGTTGAATTGATTCTAAAATGAGATCTAATCATATCCAAACCTGTATAAAATTTTTAAAAGCTAATAGAACTAGTTATTAAAAGCAATCTATTAACAAGTTCTACCTTGTATTTGCATTAATCCTGTATGTCATGTCATATTGAGTAATATTTGTGCACTCTTTGATTGTGTTTTTTGTCTTGTATGTTTATTGTGTGGATTAGATAGTTTTGCGCTAGAGAGTGCCGCGGAGGATCTACAACACCAAGAGTTTGAAGGCTTTGACCCTAATCAACCGCAAGAGCAAGGCAAGTGTCCTTGAAGCATATTGATCCTGTTATCAAAATAAATGTTTTGTTTGCAAACTGCATGCCTGTGTCAATTTGATGGGAATCCTATGATAAGAAGTTTACTAGCTTTGTTTAACCACCCTTGTCGCCTGGGATATATGGTAGAGAGTCGGGAAGGGTTTTTTACCTTTTTGCTTCACTTAATCAATTGAGATGGGAAAACAATACTACACATTAATGATGTATTTATGAGACTATGATTAACATGAACTGGTCAATATGATATGGTAATGGGTGATCTAAGCAAGCCTGATATGTGGATGGGTTGGATGTTATGGTGGGTTGCTTGCTTTAGATCTAAGGACCAGTTCATGCGAGAATAAGTCAGGACTACAGTGCCACCATGAGGCCAAGTATGGGTGCGGCGTAGCTGATTAATTAGGGCTTTGCTAGTGTTGTTTGGACCATTGTGGATGCTCGGGGAAGGGGTAGTCGGATTGGGTTTGTTGATAATTGGTGGGACTACACTGGGATCCGAATGGCTCAAGAGGGGGCCCTTGGTTGAAGATGTGCTCTGTGGGAGACATCGCCACTGGTGAAACCTCAGTGGGGTCTAAATAGGCTAGTAATCCATTTGTAAAGGCTATTTTGTGATCTCTTGGCCATACACCAAAGGAAGTGTAATTGGCATAAGGGAGGTTCTTTAGTCGCTAACGGGTGATGAAATCACAAACACGTGGGTAAAGTGGTACAAACTCTGCAGAGTCTAATAAAACTATCATGATAGTCGTGCTCCCGGGTATGAGCACCTGGACAACTTCCATGATTAGAGGGAACTTGGTATTGGGATGGTTATGGTTTGGTAATGGTTATGGTTGGTTATGAATTAATTTATGGTATTGAATATGATTATTGGCAAATGGTGAAATCTGGAATTGTTGGCGATGGTAGTGAATTCAGACTAGTATTGTGATATTACTTATGATTATGATGGTTTACTTCATATACATGTAATATATTGCTTTTCAAATGTTTTAATGTACTTTTCAGCACTTAACAATTATTACATTCGTCATTTGAACAAGCCACATGTCATACTTTCCACACTTGCTGAGTACGACATGTACTCACTCTTGCAACCCCCCCCCCCCCCAATAGTTGCAGGTTAGGATTGGGAGTTTAATGGTGATAATGCGGAGTTCTAGGCCGTTTCTACCGTCAGCTTTGCCTGTGGTGTTGATTAGATCTATGCTACCATATTGCTTATGCTGCCTAGCTGTTTAGTTTGCTTATTTAGTTTATTTCCGCTGCGATAGTTGAACTTGTCATTAATATTCATTAGAGTTTGCATTCGAGTATAATATGGTTGGTTTAATAAAATTTGGTCAATTAATCATGTTCTATGGTAATTTTCTGTATACTCTTTTGCGAATGCACTCGTGTATGTGTGTTGAACGTCCTTGGCACACATATGCGTTAGCTTGCTTCATTTTTCAGAACCGGGCGTCACATTGGAGCAGCTGCCGATTGGTAGGATTCACTATGCAATGCTCATGAGAACCAAGAGAGAATTACTTGGGTCGAATTCAAGGAGAGTTTCCGTTGGCATTATGTGCCCGAGGGTGTTATGATCTTGAAGAAGCAAGAATTTGAGAACTTGAGGCAAGGAAGATCGAGTGTGAGTGAATATCTCAATAAATTCACTCAACTTTCAATGTATGCCCCTGAGGATGTTAGTCGGGACAGCCGGAAACAATACTTATTCATGAGGGGCTTTAACAATGAAATCCAAGGGCAACTACTCAACTGTGATTATGCCAACTTTCAGAAGCTTGTGGACAAAGCAATTGTGGTGGAGAATAAGGTCCGTGAAATGGAGCAAGACAACAAGAGGAAGGCTCCATATCAAGGACAACAACAAGGAAGTAATTTGTGCCCTCGCTTAACACCGTCCAATGTGCCTTACTTCAGCTCTTTTGCGCCTACTCATCGCCCTGGATTTGCATCGCACCCAACTCAGCTTGTGCAGCAGCGCCCTGTCATGCAAGCACCAAGGCCTTCAATGCCTTATGCACCTCGTGCCTATTTTACTGGTGCAAATGTTTAGAACCAAGCTCGCCCCAATAATCCCAGTAGAGTAAAGAAGTGTTATACATGTGGAGAAGCTGGACATTTTGCACATTAATGTCCTAAGTCAGGCCTTGGTCAAGAAAGCAATGCGCCGAGGCAAAACTAAAGACCCAATGGAGGACAACCGCAAGGAAGCCGTGGACAATAGTATTTTGCTCGTGGAAATGTGAACCATGTCTCTACGGAGGATGCTCAACAAGCGGATGACGTGGTCATTGGTATGTTTCTCGCCAACTCCAACCTGGCGACTATGTTATTTGATTCTCGAGCATCGCATTCATTCATTGCATCGAAGTATGTTGCCAAGTATAGTTTGCCTAGCTCTCATATGAAGTTTACTCTATTGGTTAAGTCTCCTGGAGGAGAGATGAGGACAAATATAGTATGTCCAAAAGTAAGCCTTAGAATAAGGGGGGTAGACTTCTCTGTCAACCTCATTGTTTTGGATTCTCAAGGATTGGACATTATACTTGGTATGGACTAGTTGAGGAAGCACAATGGAGTTATTGAGTGTGCCATGAAAATGGTAAAGTTGACCAATGAGGAAGGGATCACCGTAGAATTTGAAGCATCTCAAATCGCACCGAAGCAATTGGGGCTGAATCATATGGACGGTGCCGCAATTGAGGAGATTCCGGTGGTGTGTGAATTTTTGGATGTTTTTACGGATGAGTTGCCAGGTATGCCACCTGATCGAGATATTGAGTTTGTCATTGATTTAATACCTAGAAGTGCACCTATAGCTAAGAGGCCCTATAGGATGCCTCCTACGGAATTAGCGGAGCTCAAGAAGCAAATTCAAGAGCAACTAGAGAAAAGTTTTATTCGCCCTAGTTCTTCACCTTGGGGAGCGCCCGTTCTATTTGTGGACAAGAAGGATGGATCCCAAAGGATGTGCGTAGATTACCGAGCCCTCAACAAGGTGACAATCAAGAACAAGTACACCTTGCCACACATAGAAGACTTGTTTGATCATATGAAGGGTGCTTGTGTCTTCTCTAAGATTGATTTGAGGTCGGGATACTTTCAGATGAAGATTAGACCATCGGACATACCCAAGACAGCTTTCAGGACGCGGTATGGATCTTATGAGTACACCGTGATGTCTTTTGGATTGACAAATGTGCCTGCCTGCTTTATGTACCTCATGAATAAGGTCTTCATGGAGTACTTGGGTAAATTTGTTGTGGTGTTTATTGATGACATTATGATCTACTCGAAGGATGAGAAGGAACATGAGGAACACTTGAGGCTTAGTTGAAGAAATTGAGGGAGCATCAATTGTATGCCAAGTTCAACAAGTCTCAATTTTGGTTGAGAGAGGTGTCGTTTTTGGGTCATATCATCTCAGGAGGAGGAGTATCGGTTGACCCCGGAAAAGTGAGAGACGTGTTGAAGTGGGAACCACCGCAGAACGTAAAGGAAATAAGGAGTTTTCTTGGAATGGCTGGGTATTACTGTCGATTCATCAAGTACTTTTCCAAGATAGCCAAGCCAATGACGGAATTGCTAATGAAGGGAAAAGCTTTCCATTAGACTCAAGCTTGTCAAGAAAGTTTTAAGGAGTTGAAGAAGAGGTTGACAACAACCCCAGTTTTGATATTGCCGGATGTATGTAAGAGTTTTGATATTTATTGCGATGCCTCGAGACAAGGACTTGGATGTGTGCTCATGCAAGAAGGTCAAGTGGTCGCCTATGCATCAAGACAATTGAAGAAACATGAGCAGAATTACCCAACGCATGATTTAGAGCTTGCAGCTGTGGTACATGCGTTGAAGATTTGGAGACACTATATCCTTGGACATAGGTGTGAAATTTACACGGATCACAAGAGTTTTAAGTATATTTTCACACAAATGGATCTGAACTTGAGGCAACAAAGATGGTTGGAGCTCATCAAGGATTATGACATGGGAATCAATTATCATCCAGGGAAGGCTAATGTAGTGGCCGATGCTTTGAGTAGGAAAGGAGTAAGTCATCAACTCATGGTTCGAGAGTTACCATCCGAGTTATGCAAGGAGTTTGAATGGTTGAACCTTAGATGGAGATGATGGAGTTAAACCCAACCTTAGAGAAAGAAATTCGGGAAGGCCAAACTAAGGATGAGGAGATTCAGGAAATCAAGGAAAGGACCCAAGAGGGGAGATAATTCAGATTTGATGAGGATGAACATGGTACCCTATGGCTTGGTAAGAGGATTGTTGTGCCTAATCTGAAGCATATTCGGGAGACAATAATAAAAGAGGCACATGACTCACCATACTCAATTCACCCCGGTTGTACAAAGATGTACAAAGACTTGAAGACTTGCTATTGGTGGGATAGCATGAAAAAGGACATAGCTGAATATGTAGCGTTGTGTGATGTGTGTCAACGAGTCAAGGTGGAACATCAAAGGCCAGCTGGACTATTGCAACCATTAAAGATTCCGGAGTGGAAGTGGGAAGAGATCGGTATGGACTTCATAGTTGGTTTACCACGTACTCAGTCCAGTTACGACTCAATTTGGGTAATTGTGGATCGGTTAACTAAGTCAGCCCACTTTATTCCCGTCAAGACCACTTATAATGGAGAGAAATTGGCGGAACCATATATGGGAATAATAGTATGTTTGCATGGAGTTCTGAAGAAGATAGTCTTAGATAGAGGTTCACAATTCACTTCCAAGTTTTGGCAAAAATTGCAGGAAGCATTGGGAACAAGGTTGAATTTTAGTTCAACATATCACCCTCAAACGGATGGACAAACCGAGAGGACCAATCAGATTTTAGAGGACATGCTAAGAGCTTGTGCTTTAAAGCTTGGGAAAGGTTGGGACAAGAGCTTGCCATATGCGGAATTTTCATACAACAATGGTTACCAAGCAATCTTGAAAATGTCACCATATGAAACACTTTATGGAAAGAAGTGTAGGACACCTTTGTCGGTACCCTAAAAACCATACACCCCCTGAGGTTACAAAGATCTCAAGGGAAGGACGTCTACTCAAATTGAAGACCCTCGGAGGCCCACTTGTCAGACATAACCGGACCTGCTTCCCCAACATGGTTAACCCCTAGGTTGCCACGTGTACTGTCAGACCGGAGCTACTACCCGCAAGGGTGAAGCTCCGGGCTAGGTACTGAAACGGCACCTCCGGACTTAACCCCTGACCGAGAGAAGCTCCGGACCTGACACGTGCCAGGCCACCCCAGAGCTTCCCGCTTCCCACAAGCAAGCTCCGGAGCTGCCACGTGTCCATACGTCGGAGCTGGCCGCTTCAAACCTCCGGGAGACATTGTAACGGCTCCGGATCTTCAAAGGACAGCTGCGGACTTCAAGACCCGATTAATTGTCATTAATTCCACGTTAATGACACTTAATTGGACGATCTTAACACCTGTAACGGCACTGTCGGAGCCGTTACAGGGTTATTAACAACAATTAATCTCGTGTATCAATACTAGTAACCGCCAGGGCCACATGTCGGGCCAGGCTGACTTGTAACGGTTTGTCCTTGTACTATAAAAGGACAAACCGACGATACACGAAAGGATCGGACTCCAGAACGCTCTTAAGTTCACAAGTTAATACAACACACACACACACCCGTGGAGTAGGGTATTACGCTCAGGCGGCCCGAACCACGTAAACCACTGTGTCTCTCGAGTCCTATCGTGATTCACCTTCTTGAGTCTCCGCGCGCCCACACCGAACTACAAACTCCTTCAACACTTTAGTAGTGTCAGGAGATCTGCCGACTCCAACAGTCGACAGTTGGCGCGCCAGGTAGGGGGGCGCCTGAGATTTTCAAGAATGGTGAATTCTGCGGCTGGATCATCCAACGGGCAACCTGCTGCTCAGGCTGTCGGAGGCAATCCCTCCAACATGCAGCCACCAGCAGGAGCCTCAGCACCAGCGGGAGTCATACTCCCACCACCACCATCTTCTCCGGCAAGACGTGCCGGGCAACATGATGGTGCGCCGGCGTCACATACTGCACCGGCAAGTCATGACAACCCAGAACACGCGCTCCATGCAGCGCGTGCTCTTCTCCAGCGACCACCACCTCCGGATGCATCTCAAGGTGCCATGGAGCAATGGAGGGCTGATGTTGAGCATTTGGTCGCAGCAGCGGCCGAACGCCTCAACAACCAGGGTCCACCTCCTTCAGGGCGGGCCCCGTCGCAGCGACGGACGTTGTCTGGAAGACTTGGTCCGCATGTCTCCAACAACCGAAGACGAGCTGCGTCACAGCAAGTGACGTCGTTGCCCTCTGGGGCACGACGCACCCATACTGCATCTCGGCTTTCGACACATGACCTCCGGGCGGAGCTTGATCGCCGATACCGCCAACAGGATGGCCGCGTCCATATCGAGCGAGCTCGAGAAAGACGGGATGCTCAAGACCTTTCTACTCTGGAAGGAGTAGGAGGAGGCTGTTCTGCCCTAGCCATGCACCTACGCATGGTTAGATGGCCACAGAAGTTCCGGCCACATTTGCCGGAAAAATTCGACGGGACTGTCAACCCCGTAGAATTTCTGCAGATATACTCCACTGCAATCTTAGCAGCTGGAGGAAACGAGGCTGTAATGGCCAACTACTTTCCAGTGGCCTTAACTGGGACCGCCAGGTCCTGGTTTATGAGCCTTCCACCCAACTCTATCGACAGTTGGGAGGAGTTGTGCCGTCAGTTCACTGCCAATTTCGGGAGTTCATACACCCGACCGGGCACTGAACTAGACCTTTTTGCGGTCGTGCAAAAAGGAGGAGAATCTTTGCGGTCATTCATCCAGAGGTTCTCTCAGGTACGCAACACAATCCCTTCTATCTCAAGCGCTTCTGTCATTGTGGCATTCAGACAGGGTGTACGAGACAAGAAGATGTTGGAGAAGCTGGCGATCAAAGAGATCACCAGCGTCACGGAGCTCTTCAGCTTGGCTGACAAATGTGCCAGAGCTGCGGAGGGCCGTGAAATGCACTCCAAACCAGCCTTGGAGGATCATAAAAAATCCTCCAAAGAAGAAGCCGCTACCTCCGGGAGTGGCAAGAAGAAAAAGAAGACCAACGGCAAGAAGAAGCCGTCGGCCGGCACATCCAACGTTGCAGCCACTGCAACTCCAGGTGGCCGGGGGCCACGCCCCGAGAAACGACCTCGACCGTCTTCCGAAGACGGTGGCAAATCCAAAATGTGGTGCCCCATTCACAAAACGGGCAGCCACAGGCTGGAAGACTGCCGGGAGGTCCAAAACCTTGCCGAGCGCTACCACAAGCGCCGGGAAGGGTCTCCCTTCCGACAGAGGGAGGGAAAACAGAAGGTTGACGAAGCTCCGGCTGAAGAGGAGTTAGGCTTTCAGGACCCCAAAAAGGTCCTGAAAGCCGTCTACACCTCCGTCGACGATGACTCCGACGTCTCCGACAACGAGCGTCGGAAAACCATGAACACCATCTATGGTGGATCATGGGACATCACTTCTCGTCGCGTCATCAAGACTATGCGGCGGGATATGGCTGCTGTAGCTCCTACGGCTAGACCGGAGCCACATCGAAAGTGGATGGACACACCCATCACTTTTGATGCTTCGGACTGTCCTCAAAGCATGGTCGGAGCTGGCCAATTACCCTTGATGGTATCTCCCACCATCAACAACATCCAGCTCCATCATGTCATGGTAGACGGAGGTTCGGGGCTTAACCTCATCAGCTTTGAAGCTTTCACTAAGCTTCAGCTCCGACCTTCGGACCTCCAGCCCTCTCGACCTTTCTCCGGAGTAGGTCCGGGGGCCATTACCCCACTCGGAGCTATTACTCTCCCCGTTACCTTCGGAACTCGGGAGAAGTATCGCACCGAGAAGTTGATCTTCGACGTCGCTCAGATCAACTTACCATTCAACGCCATCTTGGGTAGACCTGCCCTGTACAAATTCATGGCAGCTGCTCATTATGGATACCTGGTGTTGAAAATGCCAATACCAGTAGGCGTTCTCCGGATCCGCGGAGATCGCACTGCCGGAGTAACTGCTCTGGAGGAACTCCACGCACTCACCACAGCGCAAGAGGAGGACTCCAGACAGGAGCAAGCTCCCAAACCCCCGAGCATTCGTCAACGAGGCTCGACCTCTGCACCCCGTGTGCAGCCAAGCGGTGACACCGACATTCCCGTCAAAGTCGTCCAAATTGGTTCCGATGTCACTCAAACTACCCGCATATCGGGTGGGTTGAATGACAAATAGGAACTCGCGCTCATCACTTTCCTCCGGGCTAACGTTGACGTGTTTGCTTGGCAACCGTCACAAATGCCTGGGATCCCCAGGGAAGTGATTGAGCACAATCTGAAGATTTACCCCGACGCTCGGCCTGTGCATCAGAAACCTCGGAAGCAATCTGTGGAGCGACAGAACTTCATCCGACAAGAAGTGAAGAAGTTGCTCGAAGCCGGATTCATCCGAGAAGTCTACCATCCAAAATGGCTGGCAAACCCAGTCGTTGTGCCCAAGGCCGGCGGGAAACTTCGGATGTGCATCGACTACACCACACTGAATAAGGCATGTCCAAAAGATCCATTCCCACTACCTAGAATAGATCAGATAGTGGATTCCACCTCCGGGTGCGAGTTACTGTGTTTTCTAGACGCATATTCTGGATATCATCAAATCAGGATGTCTAGGGAGGATGAAGAGCATACTTCATTCATCACAGTGGATGGATTGTATTGTTACACAGCCATGTCGTTTGGTCTCAAGAATGCAGCTTCAACTTTTGTACGAGCTATGTACAAAACTTTCGAAGAACTCATCAGAGACATAGTGGAAGTGTACGTCGATGACATCGTGGTCAAAGTTAAAAACAAGGAGTCCCTCTTGAACACCTTGCAGGCTGTCTTCGATAAGCTGCAGGCTACCCGCACGAAGCTAAACCCAGACAAGTGCGTCTTCGGGGTTAGTTCCGGAAAGCTTCTTGGTTTCCTGGTAAGTCACCGGGGCATAGAGGCTAACCCGGCGAAGATAAAAGCCATTGAAGACATGCGGCCACCAACCCGCATCAAAGACGTCCAAAAGTTAACTGGATGTCTAGCAGCCCTCAGCCGGTTCATTTCAAGACTGGCGGAAAGGGCACTTCCCTTCTTCAAGTTACTGAGGAAGTCCGGACCATTCCAATGGTCTGAAGAAGCAGAGAAGGCATTCCAGGAGCTGAAACAGTTCCTCACCACCCTACCAGTCCTGGTAGCTCCGAACCCTGGTGAGCCTTTATTGCTTTACATTTCAGCTACTGACGAAGTCGTCAGTATGGTTCTGGTTGCGGAGAGACCGGAACTACCCAATACTCAGGAATCCAGACCCCTTCGGGAGGGTCCGGAGGTTCCTGAAAGCGGGTCTGGGTCCCAGCTCCCAGACTTGAACCCACAAGAAGCCACTTCAGAGGACCCGGATCCCTCCGAGAGGATCCAGGTCATTCCTGAAGAAGCTCCGGGTTCCTACACCCAGAACCCGGAGGTCCCCGAAGAGAGTCTGGACCCCTCTGAGAGGGTCCGGATCAATGAAGAGGAAGCTCCGGACCCCTCCGGGAGGGTCCGGACCATTCAACGCCCGGTATACTTCATCAGTGAAGTGTTACATGATGCCAAGACTCGATACCTAGAGGTGCATAAACTGCTTTATGCAGTTCTTATTGCCTCAAGGAAGCTTCGACACTATTTCCAAGCTCACAAAGTCTCGGTGGTGACCTCATATCCACTTCGAGCGATCCTACATAATCCCAATTCAACTGGGAATATTGCAAAGTGGGCAGCGGAATTGGCTGAATTCGATCTTGAATTCATTCCGAGACAAGCAATCAAGAGTCAAGCGTTGGCAGATTTCGTGGCAGAATGGACTCCCTCTCCATTAAACCCTGGGGGCCCCAGCGAGCAGAAGACGAAACCTCAAGTTCCAACCTTCACTAAGCCTCACTGGACCCTTTATTTCGACGGCTCCATGCAGAAGCAGGGAGCTAGAGCTGGAATCCTTCTCCTCGCACCAACCGGGGAGAAGGTGAAATACATGGTACACCTTGACTTCAAGGCAACCAACAACATGGCGGAGTACGAAGCACTCATCTATGGATTAAAGGTGGCACTATCATATGGTGTCAAGCAGTTACTGGTCAAAGGAGATTCACAACTTGTCATCAAGCAGGTGAAGGGTGAATGCTCCTGCAATAATCTCCAGCTGGCTGCCTACCTCCTTGAAGTCCAGAGGCTTCAGAAGGACTTCGAAGTCCTAGACCTTCACCATGTTCAGCGTGCTCACAACACTGAAGATGACGAACTCTCGACCAAGGCGTCAACTGGAGCTCCGGCTCCTGACGGAACCTTTGTCCGGAGGTTGTCAAAACCCACAGTTCAGCCTGCCGAACTGAACGAAGGGGGCGAGATCAGCATCCCGAAGCTGACGGTCCCGATGGCCCAGTTACCATGGCAGCCATCAAGGGTCGTAGGTGCTGCCGGAAGCTCCAAGCAACCCAGCACGCAAGACTCAAATGCTCAAGTCAGTTCCGATGCATGGATCTCGGAGATCCGAAGCTACTTGAAAGACAACATCCTTCCTGACGATGATGTATCCGCTGACCGGGTAGTCAGATTGGCTAAAAGATACACGTTGATAGAAGGGGATCTCTACCGGCGCGGTGCCAACGGCATCCTAATGCGGTGCATCACAAGGGAAGAAGGCTGCGAGCTCCTCGCAGAAATCCATGGAGGCGAGTGTGGGAACCACGCATCTTCCCGCACGCTGGTCGGAAAAGCCTTTCGGCACGGTTTCTACTGGCCTACAGCGCTCCAGGATGCCACTGAGCTAGTGAAGAAATGCAAAGCATGCCAATTTCATGCAAAGCAAATTCATACACCTGCTCAGTCCTTACAAATGATACCTCCTACATGGCCTTTCGCTGTGTGGGGGATGGACATCTTGGGACCCTTCCCAAGAGCCGTCGGAGGTTACAAGTTCCTGTACGTCGCCATCGACAAGTTCACCAAGTGGCCGGAAGCTACTCCCGTTGTGACGATCAACAAACAATCTGCAATCAATTTTCTACAATCCATCGTGAGCAGATTCGGAGTCCCAAATAAGATCATCACTGATAATGGGACTCAATTCACAAGCTCCGCATTTCAAGGATATTGCGAAGACCTCGGCATACAAGTTTGCTACGCTTTCGTAGCTCATCCTGCCAGCAATGGAAAAGCCGAGAGAGCAAACGCAGAGATCCTTAAAGGACTCAAAACACGAACTTATGAGCGCTTGAAAAAGCACGGAGCCAATTGGATCGAAGAGCTTCCGCCCACTCTATGGGCCAACAGGACTTCTCCAAGTCGGGCAACCGGAGAAACACCCTTCTTCTTGGTGTACGGAGCTGAAGCGATCCTTCCTCCGGAAATCACCTTGGGTTCCCTCCGAGTCCGGACCTTCGACGAAGCCGCGCAGGACCAGCTCCGGCGCGAAGACCTAGACCTCCTCGAGGAGGGAAGGTGCCAAGCAGCTGTTCGGAATGCCCGATACCGCCAAGCTCTACGGCGCTATCATCAGCGGCATGTACACAACCGACAGCTCGAGGAAGGCGATCTGGTGCTACGGAGAATACTATCCAGAGAAGGGCAAAACAAACTCTCCCCCGGCTGGGAAGGGCCCTTCCGAGTGATCAAAGTATCCCGTCCCGGAAGCGTTCGCTTGGCTACCGAGGATGGGACACCTCTCCCAAATCCTTGGAACATCGAGCACCTCCGTAAGTTCTACACTTAATTCCACGGAGGTGAGTCTTAAGTAACTTGAAATGTATGTTATAGAGTCATTGTACAGAGTTGGGTAGTTCCTCCGGGAGAGCAGCCGGACCTTTCCCGAAAGGTTTGAAAAGCTCATGCAACACTTGATACAGTCTCCGGACTAGAAGTGTGGCTAGCTACCCTGGGTCAAACGAGAAACCAAACACACTTAGCCTGGTTCCGTACCCTAAGAGTGTACTTGTTTCCCCTGTACCCCGGACCTATAATGAAAGACATCTTCATGTGAAATAGACTCCACGTGCATTCATTTTTGCATAGGCTCGACATTTTTATTTTTCTCTTTCTTGTCTATAACAGAAACGTGCAATTCTTAAGAAGTTCTAGTTTGACCGGTTTACGTATGATTCGAGTTGAATTGTCGGATTTTTTAGATTTAAATATCGTTTGTGGCCAACTCGCCTGAAAGCCGCCAAGCCATTCTAGGGCCGGAGTGCGCTATCGACTTAGCCTGGTCAAGCACCCTAAGTACGCCACTCTACCTACACCTCGGCAGGCCGAAGTAAGGTGGGTCCATGGATAATTGGATCTAAAAGAAAAGACAATTCATCCAGTCGTATTAAAAATCGTGTTCAACTTAAAATTTTCTTAAGAACCGTAAGCCGCGACGAAGTTATAGACAAGGAACGAATTTTACTATTTTTCTTGGCTTAAGTGTGTAGGAAAAATGAACCCTACGTTGATGGGAAAAACCGGAGCTAACCAAGCTCCGACTCCCACCAGGGCGTCAACCGTCGGCGTAGACTAAAAGATGGTTATTGCCGGAGCTGCTAAGCTCCGACACCTTGGAGTATTAACTATCGACGCTCAACGTGTTGATAGAGGCTATTGCCGGAGCTACTAAGCTCCAGTGATGGACAGTGCCGGAGCTTCTAAGCTCCGACAACTTCAGGGGACCTTCACTATCAAAAACTTCGGACCTAAATTCCACAAGTTCGAAGTAAATTCGTCTTCAACAAAACTCAACATCCTTTTGGTACATGTCCACAATCAAATTGTGCACATCTACCAGGGGGCCAAGTGAAGATAAAGATGTTGAAGACAAAAAAATGAAATTCACAAAAAATTGGGGATTTCATTTCATCTGAAGACCGGAGATTACATCTGGAGACAAGGGATTACAAAATTGAGGAAGAAGAGAAGATACAAGTAAAGGCTAAGAGAGACGGTCCTAGACCCTATGGAAGAACTCGGCGACCTTCTGGGCGACCTCCGACACGCTGGCTCGGGTAGCTTCGCCTTCTCCTTCGACGGGGCCTTCAAGCACCGGGTCCAGAGGAAATCGAGGGTTCCGGCTGGTGTAGCACGTCAACACATATTCTGTGACGTTCCTAGCCAGGGATTGCCCCTCGACCTCCAGTTGGTCCGCGATGACGTCGCCCACCTTGGAGAGCTTGCTGCCCGCAGCGCCCAACGCTTGCAACGCAAGGTCCGGCTCCGGCTCCGGATCATCCGGGAGCACGGGGCTGAAACCCATCGGCGCCAGCGCATCGTCGGCCTTGCTCAGGAACTCCCAAATTTGCAGGGAGTCCGCCTTCCTCAGGTTCTTCATCTCTTCCAGGGATCTCCGGGCCGCCGTCAGCTCCGAATTCTCGCGGGAGAGGCGCTCAACTTCTTTGGCGTTTTGCTGGATCTTCGCAGCAACCCGCTTCTCAAGTCTTCCGAGCTCCTCCTCCCGGAGGTGGATCTTATTCCGACGGTCGACCAGGTCCTTCTCCCTAGCCTCTACCTTCTTCTCCCGGGCGACAAGGGCACACTCATATTCGTAGAGTTCCTGCCCCTGCACCCAGGTCTTCTCCTCCTCCTCGAGGCAGCGCTCTTCCAATTTCTTAGCACGCTCCTCGAGGCCCTTGTCCGCCAGAGCTGTTTTCTCGGCGAGCTCTTCTTCCCGTCGCAAGACGTCATCCCGTAGCTCCAGGAGTTTTTGCTCCTCATCCTCGAGCCGTCTTTCCCTTCCTTCAAGTGCCTCTCGGCGCTTGATGAGTGCGGTGCTGATGGCCTCGAGCTGATCAAACCTAGCATTGGCCGCGTCGTTAGCAGCCTTAGCTTGGTCGTGGAACTCCCGGGATTGAGCGTCGAGGGCGTGAGTCATGCTCTCCCTCTCGTCCAGCAGCTTGTCCCAGAGCTCCAGGCGGATCTTCTCCCGCTTGATCCACTCCTTGTCATCCGCCAGCCTCGACTGCGCCAGCTTAGTCACGAAGTGGAGCCGATTACGCCACCGCCTAAGGGTTTGGCGCTCCTCTTCAAGAGCCTTGCTGTCGTGGAAGAAGGCTAGTTGGACTTGACGTAGACTGGAGCAGGCGTTGTCGATGGACATCGACAGCGAGATGGGCTCCGGACCTTCTGGGATCTCTTCCGCTGGTTCCAGCGGGTCTTCATTTACAAAAATTGGGTCCCACTCTACGAGAGTGGAACCCCGAGCTTCCAAAGTGCTAGGGCCCTCCTCCGGGATGGCCTCAGTCGCCATCGAAGGAGGTCCCGCCACCAAGTCTTCATCTGCCCCCTCAGGCTGGGGGCCTGCGACTTCGTTCAGGCACTCTGGCTCTGCCACAGGTACCATCGACGTCGTCGCCTCCACTGGCTCCGGCCGGGACACTTCTTTTGAGGGAGGCTCAAGCTCCCTCGCCTCTTCAGCCGCCGGCTCTGCGGTCGGCGCTCCAACAATCACCGGCTCTGCGACCGGAGCTTCGGAAGAAACCGGCTCAACTGCCGGAACTACTTCAACTTCCGGCTCGCATGCCGGAGCTTCAGCCACCTCCGGCTCAATCGCCGAGGCTTCAGCACTTTCCGGCTCCGAAGCCGGGACTGCTACTTCCACCGACTCAATAGTCGGAGCTTCTACTTCTGCAGCACCAGGACCCGGAGCTTCCACCTCCGGAACGGGTGCCGCTGGCGCATCTTCAATCCCGTGGTCCGGCGCTACCACGGGAACTTCTGGAGACGAATCGAGGTCCATGACCACGACAGCCGGCGCCAGAGCTGTCGCAGCCTCCGCTTGGGGCGGCACTGGAGCTGGAGCAGAAGCCCTCGCAGCCTCAGACACTGTGGCTGAGGGCGGAGCTTCACTCCCCTTCTTGGGAACGCTGCAGATAAAGAACGAAGAAATTGAGCAAACAGATGCTACAATTAAAAGTTAATCGAGGTAAGAAAGAAAAATTACCTTGGGAGGCTCACGCACCAGCTTGCGCGGAACCTCTTTCCCGGACGATCCGGGCTGGCCACGGTCGGCGTAGGAGCTCCGGGAGGACTCCTAGGACTTGCCGTAGCTGCGGGCGTTTCCCGGGTCGGAGCTCTCCTTGATCGGGAGGAACTTCTGGACCTGGAGGCCCTCACCGCTTCTGGTGCTGGAGTCGCGTGCCCGGAGCTGGCACCTCCGGAGGGATCCACCACGGGGACAGTCGCACTCCGAGAGGATCCCACCGCCGGAACAGTAGCGCTCCGGAAGGACCCCACCACGGGGACAGTCGCCACGACGGCGGAGGATCTTCCTTCCTGAGGACGGGGAATTGGGGGGGAGGTGGCAGGCCCGACGGACCTTCCGTCAGCATGTCGCAGCTTTCTCTTCCGGCTCTCCGGCTCCTCCGCCAACTCTTTGCCCTTGCCGACGACCTCAGCTCTTGGCTGTGGGGCAGGGGCGGAGCCGCCTTCAGACAACCCGGGGATCGCCAACCGGGTAGTTGATCTTCTCTCGACGACACCAAGGTCGTCAAGCGCGGGCATCTTTCGCCGGAGCTCCCTGCTGAACTCAACCTCCACGTTCAGAGGGAGGAAAGCCGGCGGCAGAGTCAAGTAATCTCCGTCAACGTCGATGCCGTGCTGGAATTTCTTGAGGTGAAACTCCAAGGACTTCCCCACCATGCTGGACTTCAACCCGGTCTCAACCCGGTCCTCGTCCATCACGCTGTTGAGGGCCCAGGCGAGCTTCTCCCTCCTCTTCAGCGGCGCCCACCTGTTGGACAGGAAGTTGCAGAACACCGCCTGGGGAGTCAATCCTCCCTCCACACATTGGCGGATTCTGGTCAAGACAGGGTCGAAAGCTCCAGCCAGCACCGGAACTTCGCTCCATGCCGACGTGTCAATGCCAGGCAGACCGTCTGGCAGCTCCAACCGCTCATGCTCTTCCACCCGGACGACCACCCAATCTTTCTTCCAGTCATCCCACTTCCCGGAAGGAAATGACCGGAGGTACTTGAATGGGCACTTCTTGCGCTTCACGAAGTAGTAGAAGCCAAGATACTCATCGCTTCGGCCGGTGGTTTGGACGGTGAAGAAGGTTCGGAAGAGCTCGATGCAGGGAGGGATGCCCACCCACATCTCGCAGAAGTGGACAAAGATGGACACAAGGAGAATGGAGTGAGGGCCAAGGTGGTACAGCTGCAGACCATAGAAGTCCAGCAGCATCAAGAAGAAAGAAGAAAACGGTGGGATCAGCCCCACCATGGCGTACGAGGAAAAGTACACCATCTCGCCAGAGTGCTCCTTTTTAAAGGGAAGCTCTCCGACGGCGCGGACCGAGCGGTTGAAGAAGTCCGAAGACCACCCCATGAGGGCCCGGACTTTCTTTAGATCGCCGTCTGTCTTCAAGCGACTCTCACGCAGACCCAACTCCATCGCAGCAAAGCTAGGCAAGAGAAGAGGAGCAAAGCACAAGTTGGGAGTTTGAGCGCAAGAACAGATGGGAAGCGTAAAGAACTCCCGACGGTGCGCTTTCCTTCTTAAGTAAGCCCTCACAACGCTTGGATGGAAACTGCAGGGGAGTCAAGGATACTACTCGAGAATTCAACCCTGCCGATGACTAGGGGGCCCGGGACCACCCTGACGATCAAGTCGAGGTTCTTACCCAGGCGAACAATTGTCATCACGAGGCGGGAAACCCAAAGGCGGCGAACTGACAAGGCGCGCGGAACCGATACGGTTTTCGTATCGGGAACCGGCGACCTTCAATTGCGAGAGATCCGCACGTCAAAGATCTTATCTGCCGCCTGAGGTGCGCCACGCGTCGGGATTTAACCGTAAAGCCCCGCCAACGGCACCTCCGAAGACCCTTGAAGACCCAGTTCAAGAGTCGCGAGTATGGACCCACCTCCGACGGAATGACTTCACCCCGGTGACTTTCCCCGGGGGTAGGTCCAGGGGGCCACTGTCGGTACCCTAAAAACCATACACCCCCTGAGGTTACAAAGATCTCAAGGGAAGGACGTCTACTCAAATTGAAGACCCTCGGAGGCCCACTTGTCAGACATAACCGGACCTGCTTCCCCAACATGGTTAACCCCTAGGTTGCCACGTGTGCTGTCAGATCGGAGCTACTACCCGCAAGGGTGAAGCTCCGGGCTAGGTACTGAAACGGCACCTCCGGACTTAACCCCTGACCGAGAGAAGCTCCGGACCTGACACGTGCCAGGCCACCCCAGAGCTTCCCGCTTCCCACAAGCAAGCTCCGGAGCTGCCACGTGTCCATACGTCGGAGCTGGCCGCTTCAAACCTCCGGGAGACATTGTAACGGCTCCAGATCTTCAAAGGACAGCCGCGGACTTCAAGACCCGATTAATTGTCATTAATTCCACGTTAATGACACTTAATCGGACGATCTTAACACCTGTAACGGCACTGTCAGAGCCGTTACAGGGTTATTAACAACAATTAATCTCGTGTATCAATACTAGTAACCGCCAGGGCCACATGTCGGGCCAGGCTGACTTGTAACGGTTTGTCCTTGTACTATAAAAGGACAAACCAACGATACACGAAAGGATCGGACTCCAGAACGCTCTCAAGTTCACAAGTTAATACAACACACACACACACCCGTGGAGTAGGGTATTACGCTCAGGCGGCCCGAACCACGTAAACCACTGTGTCTCTCGAGTCCTATCGTGATTCACCTTCTTGAGTCTCCGCGCGCCCACACCGAACTACAAACTCCTTCAACACTTTAGTAGTGTCAGGAGATCTGCCGACTCCAACAGTCGACAACCTTTATTCTAGAATGAGGCAGGAGAAACTGAAGTATTTGGTCTGAATGAGTTGCGAGAAGCCGAAAAGCAAGTCCAAATAATTCGTGAAAACTTGAGGGCTGCCCAATCAAGACAAATAGGCTATGCAAGCAATAGGAGAAGGAAATTAGCCTTTGAAGTGGGAGATTTTGTTTAACTCAAGGTTTCACCAATGAGAGGTCATAAGAGGTTTAATATAAGAGGCAATCTAGCACCTCGCTACATTGGACCATTCAAGATTTTGGACAAAAGAGGAGAAGTAGCGTATAAGTTGGAGATGTCAGCTCATCTTTTGGATGTCCATGATGTCTTTTATGTTTCCCAGCTCAAGAAGTACCTGAGAGTACCGGAAGAACAAGTGCGAGTGGAAGAATTGGAATTAGAAGCAGATTTGACTTATGCCGAATAACCGGTCAAAATCTTGGAAACTAGGAGAGGGTCACAAGGAACAAGGTTATTAGATGGTGTAAAATTCAATGGAAGCACCACACAGAAAGAGAAGCAACGTGGGAATTGGAGGATGATCTCGAGAAGGAATTTCCCTATCTCTTTTCTTCTGCGTCGAATCTCGAGGGCGAGATTCATTTTAAGGGGGGTAGGTTTGTAACACCCTCATTTTCATGCATCATGCCCTACTTACATTCATATACATGTTTAACATTAACCCACATCAAGAGGAATGAGTTTAAAATTGATTCGGAACAAAACCGCACTTAAAATGCTGAAAAGTGCGAACTAGTCCGATTTTGGTGAGGACTAGTCCAATTTCTCTATGACTAAAATCAGACTTGTCCGTTTTTGCTGCGGACTAGTCCGATTTTTCCTCTAGACACTTTCAGACTTGTCCGATTTTGTGCGGACTAGTCCAATATTCCAAGAATCCTTGAAAATTTGCTAAGTCCCTGGACTTGTCCGGACAAGTCCGGCGTTCCAGCGGACTTGTCCGATTTCCTCTCTGACTAAAGTCGGACTTGTTCGATTTCTTTCTAACTAACTTCGGACTAGTCCGGTCCTTTGCGGACTTGTAACACCCTAAATCTTTGCATCATGCATTCCATACATGTTCATGCATTAAACATTAATAGAGTAAAAGAAAGATAATAAAATATAGAACATACATGTGCAAACATGTGTAGCAAAAGAAGAAAAAGAAAATAAAAATATAAAACATGTATTAGGGGGTAAATATAATAATAATAATAATATATAATATAAATAATAATAATATATAAAAAATATAAGTAATAATATATATAATAATACTTATATATGTAAATAAAAATATATAAATAAAAAAATAATATAAAGTATAAATAAATAAATAATAATATAAGAAAAAAAGAAAAAAAAGAGGCAACCGCCGGCCAGGCTGAACCCGACCCAGTCAGCGCGCCCCGACGGCCCCGCATCGCGCCCCGCCCGACAGCCCCAACCCGCGCTTGCCCGCACGCCCGACCGCGCCTGGCGCGAACCTGCTCCCACCCGAGCCGCCCACGCTCCGCCCAATCACGTGCCCCGCGCTCGACTGCGCGCCCGACCGGCCCCAGCTCCTGCTACCCAGCGCCGCTCTGGCCCAGCGACTCCCTGCCGCGCCTATATATAAACGGTCGTAGGTCTCATGAATGTTTCCAACGCCACCAGAAAACAGCGCCTCCACCGTAGAAAAAAACCCTAGCTCGGTAGAAAGGAACAGAGGCACCAGGAGCTGCGCCGCCAGGGGAAGAAGAGAGAAAAAAAGGGAAGATAAGAGGAGGGTGCCGTCGTCCGCCGGAGTTCGTCGCGTCACCGTCGTCGTGCCGCCGGAGGACCTTGCGCCATCTACTTCGTCTACACATCGTCCCCATGCCGCGGTCTTCGAAGTCACCGCATCTACGGTAGGACACGTTTCCGATGCAAATTTTAGTGACGTATTAGCTCTAATAGACGTAAATTGATTTTAGTTGTATCGTCTTTTTATTTTCAGCAGCATTAATTCTCGTGTTAAAACCCCCGTAAACGCATATGAACACGTACGAACTAGTTGCATCTAATCCATAGACAACTGTAGTTAATCAATAATTGAATTTTGCATGCGTGCATGTCATCGCATGTTGATTAATTTGTGCGCATCATGTTGATTTGTATGTATTTTCTTGTACGTGTGATCACGAGTAGAGGGAAGTGATCAAGAGATCGTATATGAGGATTTCCAGAACCAAGACTTAGAAGCACTTGAACAACCCTATCCGCCAGAATAAGGCAAGTGTCCTTGAAGCATATTGATCCTGTTTCAATAAATGTTTTGTTTGCAAAACTGCATGCTGTGTCAATTTGATGGGAATCCTATGCTAGGAAGTTTACTAGATTTGTTTAACCACCCTTGTCACCTGGAATTATGGTAGAGAGTCGGGATGGGCTTTTTACCTTTTTGCTCCGCTTAATTAATTGGGATGGGAAAACAACACTACACATTTAATTATGCATTATTGATATTCTGGTTAATGTGAACTGGTCAATATGATATGGTAATGGGTGATCTATGCAAGCCTGGTATGTGGATGGGTTGGATGTTATGGTGGTTTGCTTGCCTTAGATCTAAGGACCGGTTCATGCGAGAATAAGCCAAGACTACAGTGCCACCACGAGGCCAAGTATGGGTGCAGCGTAACTGATTAATTAGGGCTTTGCCACTGCTATTTTGACCATTACAGATGCTCAGTGAAGGGGTAGTCAGATTGTGTTTGTTGATGATTGGTGGGACTACCATGGGATCCGAATGGCTCAAGAGGGGGCCCTTGGTTGACGATATGCTCAGTTGGAGGTATCGCCACCGGTGAAACCTCAGTGGGGTCTAAATAGGCTAGTAATGCCTTTGTAAAGGCTATTTTGTGATCTCTTGGCCACACACCAATGGAAGTGTGTAATGTGACGGACGGGTCACGGGCATAAGGGAGGTACTTAGTCACCAAAAGGTGATGAAATCACGAATACGTGGGTAAAGTTGTACAAACTCTGCAGAGTCTAATAAAACTATCATGATAGTCGTGCTCCAGGTTATGAGCACCTGGAAACCTTCCATGATTAGAGGGAACCTGGTATTGGGATGGTTTTTGGGATGCTTATGGTTTGGTACTAGTATTGGTTGGTTATGGATTAACTATGGCATTGAATATGGTTAATGGTATGATGGTGATGGATATGGAATATGGATTGGTGGCATGTTATTAATTATGGTTTATGATGGGAATACTTGACATACGTATAATATATTGCTTTTCAAATGTTTTAATGTACTTTTCAGCACTTTGCCTTTATTACATTCGTCATTTGAATCCGCCACATGTCATACTTTCTACACTTGCTGAGTACGACATGTACTCACTCTTGCACCCCCCCAACAGTTGCAGGTCAGGATTGTGAGTTTAATGGCGATAATGCGGAGTTCTAGTCCGTGTCTACCGTCAGCTTTGCCTGTGGTGTTGCATGGAGTTGCGCTATCCCTTTTGCTTAGTTTGATTAATTAGAGTATTTTTGCTGCATTAGTTGAACTTGTCATTAATATTCATTAGTGCTTGTATTCAAGGATATTGTGAATTTGTAATAAAATTTGGTTAATTGATCTTGTCTTGTGGTAATTTTCTGTATACTCTTTTGTGAATGCACTCGTGTATGTGTGTTGAACATCCTGGGCACACATATGAATTCACTTGGTTCTTTTTCGTAACCGGGTGTCACAGATTGGTATCAGAGCCACAGGTCGACTGTAGGACACAACCCAAATGGAATGGACACTTTAGAGCACATAGGAGCACTTAGGAATCGATGTGTTTTTGCTTGGAGTGTTGTTTGCTATATATATTGTTTGCTTGTGTGGTTAATAGAGGATTTTGGGATGCTTTAGCATTGCCATGTCCACCTAGGCTAGTATAGCTAGTTGTTTAGTTTCATATCCCTTGATGCATTTAGTTGGGGACGTTTCTAAATTCTTACCTATTGCTTTTCTTCAGATAGTGAGGACTCGCAACTAGAGGGATGTCAATGATGAGGAGGAGAACCATGGAGTACTTCAGAACAACAATGGACAACGACCTGCTCATGGAGCTATCAATATTGAGCAGTTACTGGCTATGCAGAACCAGCTCATGCACACCATGATACAAACTATGGGACAGTTGTAGGCTGGTAATATCAACAATAAGCCTCACATGCCTCCACCGACACCCCCGCCTCCTCATAACCGATTGGGAGAGTTTATGAGGACTAGGCCGCCAACCTTTGCTCATGCCGCTGACCCTATGGATGAGGATGATTGGCTCAAGTCTGTGGAGAAGAAACTTGCTATTGTCCAATGCAGTGATCGGGAGAAGGTGCTATTTGCTTCTCATCAACTCGTTGGAGCAGCTGCGGATTGGTGGAATGCTTATTGCAATGCTCATGATAATCAAGAGGGGATCACTTGGGTGGAATTCAAGGAGAACTTCCGTTCTCATTATGTGTCCGAGAGAGTTATGATCTTGAAGATGCAAGAATTTGAGAACTTGAGGCAAGGAAGATCGAGCGGGGGTGAATATCTCAACAAGTTCACTCAACTCTCAAGATATGCGCCTAAGGATGTTAGTCGGGACAGCCGGAAGCAATATTTGTTCATGAGGGGCTTGGACAATGAAATCCAAGTGCAACTACTCAACTGTGATTATGTCAACTTTCAGAAGCTTGTGGACAAAGCAATCATGGTTGAGAGCAAGATCCGTGAGATGGAGCAAGACAACAAGAGGAAGGCGCCATATCAAGGACAGCAACAAGGAAGTAATGTGCGCCCTCGCTTTGCACCACCTAATGCGCCTTATTTCAGCTCTTATGCAAAAGATGTTCCTTGCTTCAGCACATCGTTGTGCATCTCTCGCATATTGGATGCCTGTTCTATCGACAAAATAGTGCGAGATGGGCATTATATACTGTCGGTACCCTAAAAACCATACACCCCCTGAGGTTACAAAGATCTCAAGGGAAGGACGTCTACTCAAATTGAAGACCCTCGGAGGCCCACTTGTCAGACATAACCGGACCTGCTTCCCCAACATGGTTAACCCCTAGGTTGCCACGTGTACTGTCAGATCGGAGCTACTACCCGCAAGGGTGAAGCTCCGGGCTAGGTGCTGAAACGGCACCTCCGGACTTAACCCCTGACCGAGAGAAGCTCCGGACCTGACACGTGCCAGGCCACCCCAGAGCTTCCCGCTTCCCACAAGCAAGCTCCGGAGCTGCCACGTGTCCATACATCGGAGCTGGCCGCTTCAAACCTCCGGGAGACATTGTAACGGCTCCGGATCTTCAAAGGACAGCCGCGGACTTCAAGACCCGATTAATTGTCATTAATTCCACGTTAATGACACTTAATCGGACGATCTTAACACCTGTAACGGCACTGTCGGAGCCGTTACAGGGTTATTAACAACAATTAATCTCGTGTATCAATACTAGTAACCGCCAGGGCCACATGTCGGGCCAGGCTGACTTGTAACGGTTTGTCCTTGTACTATAAAAGGACAAACCGACGATACACGAAAGGATCGGACTCCAGAACGCTCTCAAGTTCACAAGTTAATACAACACACACACACACCCGTGGAGTAGGGTATTACGCTCAGGCGGCCCGAACCACGTAAACCACTGTGTCTCTCGAGTCCTATCGTGATTCACCTTCTTGAGTCTCCGCGCGCCCACACCGAACTACAAACTGCTTCAACACTTTAGTAGTGTCAGGAGATCTGCCGACTCCAACAGTCGACAGTTGGCGCGCCAGGTAGGGGGGCGCCTGAGATTTTCAAGAATGGTGAATTCTGCGGCTGGATCATCCAACGGGCAACCTGCTGCTCAGGCTGTCGGAGGCAATCCCTCCAACATGCAGCCACCAGCAGGAGCCTCAGCACCAGCGGGAGTCATACTCCCACCACCACCATCTTCTCCGGCAAGACGTGCCGGGCAACATGATGGTGCGCCGGCGTCACATACTGCACCGGCAAGTCATGACAACCCAGAACACGCACTCCATGCAGCGCGTGCTCTTCTCCAGCGACCACCACCTCCGGATGCATCTCAAGGTGCCATGGAGCAATGGAGGGCTGATGTTGAGCATTTGGTCACAGCAGCGGCCGAACGCCTCAACAACCAGGGTCCACCTCCTTCAGGGCGGGCCCCGTCGCAGCGACGGACGTTGTCTGGAAGACTTGGTCCGCATGTATCCAACAACCGAAGACGAGCTGCGTCACAGCAAGTGACGTCGTTGCCCTCTGGGGCACGGCGCACCCATACTGCATCTCGGCTTTCGACACATGACCTCCGGGCGGAGCTTGATCGCCGATACCGCCAACAGGATGGCCGCGTCCATATCGAACGAGCTCGAGAAAGACGGGATGCTCAAGACCTTTCTACTCTGGAAGGAGTAGGAGGAGGCTGTTCCGCCCTAGCCATGCACCTACGCATGGTTAGATGGCCACAGAAGTTCCGGCCACATTTGCCGGAAAAATTCGACGGGACTGTCAACCCCGTAGAATTTCTGCAGATATACTCCACTGCAATCTTAGCAGCTGGAGGAAACGAGGCTGTAATGGCCAACTACTTTCCAGTGGCCTTAACTGGGACCGCCAGGTCCTGGTTTATGAGCCTTCCACCCAACTCTATCGACAGTTGGGAGGAGCCGTGCTGTCAGTTCACTGCCAATTTCGGGAGTTCATACACCCGACCGGGCACTGAACTAGACATTTTTGCGGTCGTGCAAAAAGGAGGAGAATCTTTGCGGTCATTCATCCAGAGGTTCTCTCAGGTACGCAACACAATCCCTTCTATCTCAAGCGCTTCTGTCATTGTGGCATTCAGACAGGGTGTACGAGACAAGAAGATGTTGGAGAAGCTGGCGATCAAAGAGATCACCAGCGTCACGGAGCTCTTCAGCTTGGCTGACAAATGTGCCAGAGCTGCGGAGGGCCGTGAAATGCACTCCAAACCAGCCTTGGAGGATGTCGACTGTTGGAGTCGGCAGATCTCCTGACACTATGAAAGTGTTGGAGGAGTTTGTAGTTCGGTATGGGCGCGCGGAGACTCAAGAAGGTGAATCACGATTGGACACGAGTGACACAGTGGTTTACGTGGTTCGGGCCGCCTCAGCGTAATACCCTACTCCACGGGAGTGTGTGTGTGTTGTATTAACTTGTGAGCTTCAGAGCGTTCGAGAGTTCTCTCCCCTCATGTATCGTCGGTTTGTCCTTTTATAGTACAAGGACAAACCGTTACAAGTCAGCCTGGCCCGACATGTGGCCCTGGCGGTTACTAGTATTGATACACGAGATTAATTGTTGTTAATAACCCTGTAACGGCTCCGACAGTGCCGTTACAGGTGTTAAGATCGTCCGATTAATTATCATTAACGTGGAATTAATGAAAATTAATCGGGTCTTGAAGTCCGCGGTTGTCCTTTGAAGATCCGGAGCCGTTACAATGTCTCTCGGAGGTTTGAAGCGGCCAGCTCCGACGTATGGACACGTGGCAGCTCCGGAGCTTGCTTGTGGGAAGCGGGAAGCTCCGGGGTGGCCTGGCACGTGTCAGGTCCGGAGCTTCTCTCGGTCAGGGGTTAAGTCCGGAGGTGCCGTTTCAGTACCTAGCCCGGAGCTTTACCCTTGCGGGTAATAGCTCCGGTCTGACAGTACACGTGGCAACCTAGGGGTTAACCATGTTGGAGAAGCAGGTCCGGTTATGTCTGACAGGTGGGCCCCCGAGGGTCTTTAATTTGAGTAGATGTCCTTCCCTTGAGATCTTTGTAACCTCAGGGGGTGTATGGTTTTTAGGGTACCGACAGTGGCCCCCTGGACCTACCTCCGGGGAAAGTCACCGAGGTGAAGTCATTCCGTCGGAGGTGGGTCCATACTCGTGACTCTTGAACTGGGTCTTCAAGGGTCTTCGTAGGTGCCGTTGGCGGGGCTTTACGGTTAAATCTCGACACGTGGCGCACCTCAGGCGGCAGATAGGATCTTTGGCGTGCGGATCTCTCGCAATTGAAGGTCGCCAGTTCCCGATACGAAAACCGTATCGGTTCCGCGCGCCTTGTCAGGTCGCCGCCTTTGGGTTTCCCGCCTCGTGATGACAACCGTTCGCCTGGGTAAGAACCTCGACTTGATTGTCAGGGTGGTCCCGGGCCCTCTTGTCATCGGCAGGGTTGAATTCTTGAGTAGTATCCTTGACTCCCCTGCAGTTTCCATCCAAGCGTTGCAAGGGCTTACTTAAGAAGGAAAGCGCACCGTCGGGAGTTCTTTACGCTTTCCATCTGTTCTTGCGCTCAAACTCCCAACTCGTGCTTTGCTCCTCTTCTCTTGCCTAGCTGTGCTGCGATGGAGTTGGGTCTGCGTGAGAGTCGTTTGAAGACGGAAAGCGATCTGAAGAAGGTCCGAGCCCTCATGGGGTGGTCTTCGGACTTCTTCAACCGCTCGGTCCGCGCCGGCGGAGAGCTTCCCTTTAAAAAGGAGCACTCTGGCGAGATGGTGTACTTTTCATCGTACGCCATGGTGGGGCTGATCCCACCGTTTTCTTCTTTCTTCTTGATGCTGCTGGACTTCTATGGTCTGCAGCTGTACCACCTTGGCCCTCACTCCATTCTCCTTGTGTCCATCTTTGTCCACTTCTGCGAGATGTGGGTGGGCATCCCTCCCTGCATCGAGCTCTTCCGAACCTTCTTCACCGTCCAAACCACCGGCCGAAGCGACGAGTATCTTGGCTTCTACTACTTCGTGAAGCGCAAGAAGTGCCCATTCAAGTACCTCCGGTCATTCCCTTCCGGGAAGTGGGATGACTGGAAGAAAGATTGGGTAGTCGTCCGGGTGGAGGAGCATGAGCGGTTGGAGTTGCCAGATGGTCTGCCCAGTATTGACACGTCAGTATGGAGCGAAGTTCCGGTGCTGGCGGCAGCTTTCGACCCCATCCTGACCAGGATCCGCCAATGTGTGGAGGGAGGATTGACTCCCCAGTCGGTGTTCTGCAACTTCTTGTCCAACAGGTGGGCGCCGCTGAAGAGGAGGGAGAAGCTCGCCTGGGCCCTCAACAGCGTGATGGACGAGGACCGGGTTGAGACCGGGTTGAAGTCCAGCATGGTGGGGAAGTCCTTGGAGTTTCACCTCAAGAAATTCCAGCACGGCATCGATGTTGACGGAGAGTACTTGACTCCGCCGCCGGCTTTCCTCCCCCTGAACGTGGAAGTTGAGTTCAGCAGGGAGCTCCGGCGGAAGATGCCCGCGCTTGACGACCTTGGCGTCGTCGAGAGAAGATCAACCGCCCAGTTGGCGATCCCCGGGTTGTCCGAAGGCGGCTCCGCCCCTGTCTCTCAGCCAAGAGCTGAGGTCATCGGCAAGGGCAAGGAGCTGGCGGAGGAGCCGGAGAGCCGGAAGAGAAAGCTGCGACATGCTGACGGAAGGTCTGTTGGGCTTGCCGCCTCCCCCCCAGTTCCCCGTCCTCAGGAAGGAAGATCCTCCGTCGCCGTGGCGGCTGTCCCCGTGGTGGGGTCTTTTCGGAGCGCTACTATTCCGGCGGTGGGATCCTCCCGGAGTGCGTCTGTCCCCGTGGTGGATCCCTCCGGAGGTGCCAGCTCCGGGCAGGCGACTCCGGCACGAGAAGCGGTGAGGGCCTCCAGGTCCAGGAGTTCCTCCCGATCAAGGAGAGCTCCGACCCGGGAAACGCCCGTGGCCACGGCAAGTCCTGGGAGTCCTCCCGGAGCTCCTACGACGACCGTGGCCAGCCCGGAACGTCCGGGAAAGAGGTTCCGCGCAAGCTAGTGCGTGAGCCTCCCAAGGTAATTTTTCTTTCTTACCTCGATTAACTTTTAATTGCAGCATCTATTTGCTCAATTTCTTCGTTCTTTATCTGCAACGTTCCCAAGAAGGGGAGTGAAGCTCCGCCCTCAGCCACAGTGTCTGAGGCTGCGGGGGCTTCTGCTCCAGCTTCAGTGCCGCCCCAAGCGGAGGCTGCGACAGCTCCGGCGCTGGCTGTCGTGGTCATGGACCTCGACTCGTCTCCAGAAGTTCCCGTGGTAGCGCCGGACCACGGGATTGAAGATGCGCCAGCGGCACTCGTTCCGGAGGTAGAAGCTCCGGGTCCTGGTGCTGCAGAAGTAGAAGCTCCGACTATTGAGTCGGAGGAAGTAGCAGTCCCGGCTTCAGAGCCGGAAAGTGCTGAAGCCCCGGCGGTTGAGCCGGAGGTAGCTGAAGCCCCGGCATGCGAGCCGGAAGTTGAAGTAGTTCCGGTAGTTGAGCCGGTTACTTTCGAAACTCCGGTCGCAGAGCCGGTAATTATTGGAGCGCCGGCTGCAGAGCCGGTGATTGTTGGAGCGCCGGCCGCAGAGCCGGTGATTGAAGAGGTGAGGGAGCTTGAGCCTCCCTCAGAAGAAGTGTCCCGGCCGGAGCCAATGGAGGCGACGACGTCGATGGTACCCGTGGCGGAGCCAGAGTGCCTGAACGAAGTCGCCGGCCCCCAGCCTGAGGGGGCAAATGAAGACTTGGTGGCGGGACCTTCTTCGGTGGCGACTGAGGCCATCCCGGAGGAGTGCCCTAGTGCTTTGGAAGCTCGAGGTTCCACTCTCGTAGAGTGGGACCCAATTTTTGTAAATGAAGACCCGCTGGAACCAGCGGAGGAGATCCCAGAAGGTCCGGAGCTCATCTCGCTGTCGATGTCCATCGACAACGCCTGCTCCAGTCTACGTCAAGTCCAACTAGCCTTCTTCCACGACAGCAAGGCTCTTGAAGAGGAGCGCCAAACCCTTAGGCGGTGGCGTAATCGACTCCAATTCGAGACCAAGCTGGCGCAGTCGAGGCTTGCGGATGACAAGGAATGGATTAGGCGGGAGAAGATCCGCCTGGAGCTCTGGGGTGAGCTGCTGGATGAGAGGGAGAGCATGACTCACGCCCTCGACGCTCAATCCCGGGAGTTCCATGACCAAGCTAAAGATGCTAACGACGCGGCCAACGCTCGGTTCGATCAACTCGAGGCCATCAGCACCGCACTCATCAAGCGCCGAGAGGCACTTGAAGGAAGGGAAAGGCGGCTCGAGGATGAGGAGCAAAAACTCCTGGAGCTACGGGATGACGTCTTGCGACGGGAGGAAGAGCTCGCCGAGAAAACAGCTCTGGCGGACAAGGGCCTCGAGGAGCGCACTAAAAAATTGGAAGAGCGCTGCCTCGAGGAGGAGGAGAAGACCTGGGTGCGGGGGCAGGAACTCTACGAGTACGAGTGTGCCCTTGTCGCCCGGGAGAAGAAAATAGAGGCTAGGGAGAAGGACCTGGTCGACCGCCGGAACAAGATCCACCTCCGGGAGGAGGAGCTTGGAAGACTTGAGAAGCGGGTTGCTGCGAAGATTCAGCAAAACGCCAAAGAAGTTGAGCGCCTCTCCCGCGAGAATTCGGAGCTGACGGCGGCCCGGAGATCACTGGAAGAGATGAAGGGCCTGAGGAAGACGGACTCCCTGCAAATTTGGGAGTTCCTGAGCAAGGCCGACGATGCGCTGGCGCCGATGGGTTTCAGCCCCGTGCTCCCGGATGATCCGGAGCCGAAGCCGGACCTTGCGTTGCAAGCGTTGAGCGCTGCGGGCAGCAAGCTCTCCAAGGTGGGCGACGTCATCGCGGACAACTGGAGGTCGAGGGACAATCCCTGGCTAGGAACGTCACAGAATATGTGTTGACGTGCTACACCAGCCGGAACCCTCGATTTCCTCTGGACCCGGTGCTTGAAGGCCCCGTCGAAGGGGAAGGCGAAGCTACCCGAGCCAGCGTGTCGGAGGTCGCCCAGAAGGTCGCCGAGTTCTTCCATAGGGTCTAGGACCATCTCTCTTAGCCTTTACTTGTATCTTCTCTTCTTCCTCAATTTTGTAATCCCTTGTCTCCAGATGTAATCTCCGGTCTTTTGATGAAATGAAATCCCCAATTTTTCGTGAATTTCATTTTCTTGTCTTCAACATCTTTGTCTTCACTTGGCCCCCTGGTAGATGTGCACAATTTGATTGTGGACATGTACCAAAAGGATGTTGAGTTTTGTTGAAGACGAATTTGCTTCGAACTTGTGGAATCTATGTCCGAAGTTTTTGATAGTGGAGGTCCCCTGAAGTTGTCGGAGCTTAGAAGCTCCGGCATTGTCCATCGCTGGAGCTTAGTAGCTCCAGCAATAGCCTCTATCAACACGTTGAGCGTCGATAGTTAATACTCCAAGGTGTCGGAGCTTAGTAGCTCCGGCGATGACCCTTGCCACACTTGGTTTGTTGGCAACAGACTCCAGTGACGGGGTCTTCTCACCATCTTTTAGTCAACGCCGACGGTGGACGCCCTGGTGGGAGTCGTAGCTTGGTTAGCTCCGGTTTTTCTCCCTCAACTTTGGTTCGTTTTTCCTGCACACTTAAGCCAAGAAAAATAGTAAAATTCGTTCCTTATCTATAACTTCGTCGCGGCTTATGGTTCTCAAGAGAATTTTAAGTTGAACACGATTTTTAGTACGACTGGATGAATTGTCTTTTCTTTTAGATCCAATTGTCCATGGACCCACCTTACTTCGGCCTGCCGGGGTGTAGGTAGAGTGGCGTACTTAGGGTGCTTGACCAGGCTAAGTCGATAGCGCACTCCGGCCCTAGAATGGCTTGGCGGCTTTCAGGCGAGTTGGCCACAGACGATATTTAAATCTAAAAAATCCGACAATTCGACTCGAATCGTACGTAAACCGGTCAAACTAGAATTTCTTAAGAATTGCACGTTTCTGTTATAGACAATAAAGAGAAAAATAAAAATGTCGAGCCTATGCAAAAATGAATGCACGTGGAGTCTATTTCACATGAAGATGTCTTTCATTATAGGTCCGGGGTACAGGGGAAACAAGTACACTCTTAGGGTACGGAACCAGGCTAAGTGTGTTTGGTTTCTCGTTTGACCCAGGGTAGTTAGCCACACTTCTAGTCCGAAGACTGTATCAAGTGTTGCATGAGCTTTTCAAACCTTTCGGGAAAGGTCCGGCTGCTCTCCCGGAGGAACTACCCGACTCTGTACAATGACTCTATAACATACATTTCAAGTTACTTAAGACTCACCTCCGTGGAATTAAGTGTAGAACTTACGGAGGTGCTCGATGTTCCAAGGATTTGGGAGAGGTGTCCCATCCTCGGTAGCCAAGCGAACGCTTCCGGGACGGGATACTTTGATCACTCGGAAGGGCCCTTCCCAGCCGGGGGAAAGTTTGTTTTGCCCTTCTCTGGATAGTATTCTCCGTAGCACCAGATCGCCTTCCTCGAGCTGTCGGTTGTGTACATGCCGCTGGTGATAGCGCCATAGAGCTTGGCGGTATCGGGCATTCCGAACAGCTGCTTGGCACCTTCCCTCCTCGAGGAGGTCTAGGTCTTCACGCCGGAGCTGGTCCTGCGCGGCTTCGTCGAAGGTCCGGACTCGGAGGGAACCCAAGGTGATTTCCGGAGGAAGGATCGCTTCAGCTCCGTACACCAGGAAGAAGGGTGTTTCTCCGGTTGCCCGACTTGGAGAGGTCCTGTTGGCCCATAGAGTGGGCGGAAGCTCTTCGATCCAATTGGCTCCGTGCTTTTTCAAACGCTCATAAGTACGCGTTTTGAGCCCTTTAAGGATCTCTGCGTTTGCTCTCTCGGCTTGTCCATTGCTGGCAGGATGAGCTACAGAAGCGTAGCAAACTTGTATGCCGAGGTCTTCGCAATATCCTTGAAATGCGGAGCTTGTGAACTGAGTCCCATTATCAGTGATGATCTTATTTGGGACTCCGAACCTGCTCACGATGGATTGTAGAAAATTGATTGCAGATTGTTTGTTGATCGTCACAACGGGAGTAGCTTCCGGCCACTTGGTGAACTTGTCGATGGCGACGTACAGGAACTTGTAACCTCCGACGGCTCTTGGGAAGGGTCCCAAGATGTCCATCCCCCACACAGCGAAAGGCCATGTAGGAGGTATCATTTGTAAGGACTGAGCAGGTGTATGAATTTGCTTTGCATGAAATTGGCATGCTTTGCATTTCTTCACTAGCTCAGTGGCATCCTGGAGCGCTGTAGGCCAGTAGAAGCCGTGCCGAAAGGCTTTTCCGACCAGCGTGCGGGAAGATGCGTGGTTCCCACACTCGCCTCCATGGATTTCTGCGAGGAGTTCGCAGCCTTCTTCCCTTGTGATGCACCGCATTAGGATGCCGTTGGCACCGCGCCGGTAGAGATCCCCTTCTACCAACGTGTATCTTTTAGCCAATCTGACTACCCGGTCAGCGGATACATCATCGTCAGGAAGGATGTTGTCTTTCAAGTAGCTCCGGATCTCCGAGATCCATGCATCGGAACTGACTTGAGCATTTGAGTCTTGCGTGCTGGGTTGCTCGGAGCTTCCGGCAGCACCTACGACCCTTGATGGCTGCCATGGTAACAGGGCCATCGGGACCGTCAGCTTCGGGATGCTGATCTCGCCCCCTTCGTTCAGTTCGGCAGGCTGAACTGTGGGTTTTGACAACCTCCGGACAAAGGTTCCGTCAGGAGCCGGAGCTCCGGTTGACGCCTTGGTCGAGAGTTCGTCAGCTTCAGCGTTGTGAGCACGCTGAACATGGTGAAGGTCTAGGACTTCGAAGTCCTTCTGAAGCCTCTGGACTTCAAGGAGGTAAGCAGCCAGCTGGAGATTATTGCAGGAGCATTCACCCTTCACCTGCTTGATGACAAGTTGTGAATCTCCTTTGACCAGCAACTGCTTGACACCATATGATAGTGCCACCTTTAATCCATAGATGAGTGCTTCGTACTCCGCCATGTTGTTGGTTGCCTTGAAGTCAAGGTGTACCATGTATTTCACCTTCTCCCCGGTTGGTGCGAGGAGAAGGATTCCAGCTCCGGCTCCCTGCTTCTGCATGGAGCCGTCGAAGTAAAGGGTCCAGTGAGGCTTAGTGAAGGCTGGAACTTGAGGTTCCATCTTCTGCTCGCTGGGGGCCCCAGGGTTTAATGGAGAGGGAGTCCATTCTGCCACGAAATCTGCCAACGCTTGACTCTTGATTGCTTGTCTTGGAATGAATTCAAGGTCGAATTCAGCCAGTTCCGCTGCCCACTTTGCAATATTCCCAGTTGAATTGGGATTATGCAGGATCGCTTGAAGTGGATATGAGGTCACCACCGAGACTTTGTGAGCTTGGAAATAGTGTCGAAGCTTCCTTGAGGCAATAAGAACTGCATAAAGCAGTTTATGCACCTCTAGGTATCGAGTCTTGGCATCATGTAACACTTCACTGATGAAGTATACTGGGCGTTGAATGGTCCGGACCCTCCCGGAGGGGTCCGAAGCTTCCTCTTCATTGATCCGGACCCTCTCGGAGGGGTCCAGACTCTCTTCGGGGACCTCCGGGTTCTGGGTGGAGGAACTCGGAGCTTCTTCAGGAATGACCTGGATCCTCTCGGAAGGATCCGGGTCCTCTGAAGTGGCTTCTTGTGGGTTCAAGTCTGGGAGCTGGGACCCAAACCCGCTTTCAGGAACCTCCGGACCCTCCCGAAGGGGTATGGATTCCTGAGTATTGGGTAGTTCCGGTCTCTCCGCAACCAGAACCATACTGACGACTTCGTCAGCTGCTGAAATGTAAAGCAATAAAGGCTCACCAGGGTTCGGAGCTACCAAGACTGGTAGGGTGGTGAGGAACTGTTTCAGCTCCTGGAATGCCTTCTCTGCTTCTTCAGACCATTGGAATGGTCCGGACTTCCTCAGTAACTTGAAGAAGGGAAGTGCCCTTTCCGCCAGTCTTGAAATGAACCGGCTGAGGGCTGCTAGACATCCAGTTAATTTTTGGACGTCTTTGATGCGGGTTGATGGCCGCATGTCTTCAATGGCTTTTATCTTCGCTGGATTAGCCTCTATGCCCCGGTGACTTACCAGGAAACCAAGAAGCTTTCCGGAACTAACCCCGAAGACGCACTTGTCTGGGTTTAGCTTCGTGCGGGTGGCCCGCAGCTTATCGAAGACAGCCTGCAAGGTGTCCAAGAGGGACTCCTTGCTTTTGACTTTGACCACGATGTCATCGACGTACACTTCCACTATGTCTCTGATGAGTTCTTCGAAAGTTTTGTACATAGCTCGTACAAAAGTTGAAGCTGCATTCTTGAGACCAAAAGGCATGGCTGTGTAACAATACAATCCATCCACTGTGATGAATGAAGTATGCTCTTCATCCTCCCTAGACATCCTGATTTGAAGATATCCAGAATATGCGTCTAGAAAACACAGTAACTCGCACCCGGAGGTGGAATCCACTATCTGATCTATTCTAGGTAGTGGGAATGGATCTTTTGGACATGCCTTATTCAGTGTGGTGTAGTCGATGCACATCCGAAGTTTCCCGCCGGCCTTGGGCACAACGATTGGGTTTGCCAGCCATTTTGGATGGTAGACTTCTCGGATGAATCCGGCTTCGAGCAACTTCTTCACTTCTTGTCGGATGAAGTTCTGTCGCTCTACAGATTGCTTCCGAGGTTTCTGATGCACAGGCCGAGCGTCGGGGTAAATCTTCATATTGTGCTCAATCACTTCCCTGGGGATCCCAGGCATTTGTGACGGTTGCCAAGCAAACACGTCAACGTTAGCCCGGAGGAAAGTGATGAGCGCGAGTTCCTATTTGTCGTTCAAGCCACCCGATATCCATAATGAGCAGCTGCCATGAATTTGTACAAGGCAGGTCTACCCAAGATGGCGTTGAATGGTAAGTTGATCTGAGCGACGTCGAAGACCAACTTCTCGGTGCGATACTTCTCCCGGGTCCCGAAGGTAACGGGGAGAGTAATAGCTCCGAGTGGAGTAATGGCCCCCGGACCTACTCCGGAGAAAGGTCGAGAGGGCTGGAGGTCCGAAGGTCGGAGCTGAAGCTTAGTGAAGGCTTCGAAGCTGATGAGGTTAAGCCCCGAACCTCCGTCTACCAAGACATGATGGAGCTGGATGTTGTTGATGGTGGGAGATACCATCAAGGGTAATTGGCCAGCTCCGACCATGCTTTGAGGACAGTCCGAAGCATCAAAAGTGATGGATGTGTCCATCCACTTTCGATGTGGCTCCGGTCTAGCTGTAGGAGCTACAGCAGCCATATCTCGTCGCATAGTCTTGATGACACGACGAGAAGTGATGTCCCATGATCCACCAAAGATGGTGTTCATGGTTTTTCGACGCTCGTTGTCGGAGACGTCGGAATCATCGTCGACGGAGGTGTATACGGCTTTCAGGACCTTTTTGGGGTCCTGAAACCCTAACTCCTCTTCAGCCGGAGCTTCATCAACCTTCTGTTTCCCCTCCCTCTGTCGGAAGGGAGACCCTTCCCGGCGCTTGTGGTAGCGCTCGGCAAGGTTTTGGACCTCCCGACAGTCCTCCAGTCTGTGGCTGCTCGTTTTGTGAATGGGGCACCACATCTTGGATTTGCCACCGTCTTCAGAAGACGGTCGAGGTCGCTTCTCGGGGCGTGGCCCCCAGCCACCAGGAGTTGTAGTGGCTGCAACGTTGGATGTGCCGGCCGACGGCTTCTTCTTGCCGTTGGTCTTCTTTTTCTTCTTGCCACTCCCGGAGGTAGCGGCTTCTTCTTTGGAGGATTTTTTATGATCCTCCAAGGCTGGTTTGGAGTGCATTTCACGGCCCTCCGCAGCTCTGGCACATTTGTCTGCCAAGCTGAAGAGCTCCGTGACGCTGGTGATCTCTTTGATCGCCAGCTTCTCCAACATCTTCTTGTCTCGCACACCCTGTCTGAATGCCACAATGACATAAGCGCTTGAGATAGAAGGGATTGTGTTACGTACCTGAGAGAATCTCTGGATGAATGACTGCAAAGATTCTCCTCCTTTTTGCACGACCGCAAAAAGGTCCAGTTCAGTGCCCGGTCGGGTGTATGAACTCCCGAAGTTGGCAGTGAACTGACGGCACAGCTCCTCCCAACTGTCAATAGAGTTGGGTGGAAGGCTCATAAACCAGGACCTGGCGGTCCCAGTTAAGGCCACTGGAAAATAATTGGCCATTACGGCCTCGTTTCCTCCAGCTGCTAGGATCGCAGTGGAGTATATCTGCAGAAATTCTACGGGATTGACAGTCCCGTCGAATTTTTCCGGCAAGTGTGGCCGGAACTTCTGTGGGCATCTAACCATACGCAGGTGCATGGCTAAGGCGGAACAGCCTCCTCCTACTCCTTCCAGAGTAGAAAGGTCTTGAGCATCTCGTCTTTCTCGAGCTCGCTCGATGTGGACACGGCCATCCTGTTGACGGTATCGGCGATCCAGCTCCGCCCGGAGGTCATGTGTCAAAAGCCGAGATGCGGTATGGGTGCGTCGTGCCCCAGAGGGCAACGACGTCATTTGCTGTGACGCAGCTCGTCTTCGGTTGTTGGAGACATGCGGACCAAGTCTTCCAGACAACGTCCGTCGCTGCGACGGGGCCCGCCCTGAAGGAGGTGGACCCTGGTTGTTGAGGCGTTCGGCCGCTGCTGCGACCAAATGCTCAACATCAGCCCTCCATTGCTCCATGGCACCTTGAGATGCATCCGGAGGTGGTGGTCGCTGGAGAAGAGCACGCGCTGCATGGAGCGCATGTTCTGGGTTGTCACGACTTGCCGGTGCAGAATGTGACGCCGGTGCACCATCATGTTGTCCGGCATGTCTTGCCGGAGAAGATGGTGGTGGTGGGAGTGTGACTCCTGCTGGTGCTGAGGCTCCTGCCGGTGGCTGCATGTTGGAGGGATTGCCTCCGACAGCCTGAGCAGCAGGTTGCCCGTTGGATGATCCAACCGCAGAATTCACCATTCTTGAAGATCTCAGGCCCCCCTACCTGGCGCGCCAACTGTCGACTGTTGGAGTCGGCAGATCTCCTGACACTATGAAAGTGTTGGAGGAGTTTGTAGTTCGGTATGGGCGCGCGGAGACTCAAGAAGGTGAATCACGATTGGACACGAGTGACACAGTGGTTTACGTGGTTCGGGCCGCCTCAGCGTAATACCCTACTCCACGGGAGTGTGTGTGTGTTGTATTAACTTGTGAGCTTCAGAGCGTTCGAGAGTTCTCTCCCCTCATGTATCGTCGGTTTGTCCTTTTATAGTACAAGGACAAACCGTTACAAGTCAGCCTGGCCCGACATGTGGCCCTGGCGGTTACTAGTATTGATACACGAGATTAATTGTTGTTAATAACCCTGTAACGGCTCCGACAGTGCCGTTACAGGTGTTAAGATCGTCCGATTAATTATCATTAACGTGGAATTAATGATAATTAATCGGGTCTTGAAGTCCGCGGTTGTCCTTTGAAGATCCGGAGCCGTTACAATGTCTCTCGGAGGTTTGAAGCGGCCAGCTCCGACGTATGGACACGTGGCAGCTCCGGAGCTTGCTTGTGGGAAGTGGGAAGCTCCGGGGTGGCCTGGCACGTGTCAGGTCCGGAGCTTCTCTCGGTCAGGGGTTAAGTCCGGAGGTGCCGTTTCAGTACCTAGCCCGGAGCTTTACCCTTGCGGGTAATAGCTCCGGTCTGACAGTACACGTGGCAACCTAGGGGTTAACCATGTTGGAGAAGCAGGTCCGGTTATGTCTGACAGGTGGGCCCCCGAGGGTCTTTAATTTGAGTAGATGTCCTTCCCTTGAGATCTTTGTAACCTCAGGGGGTGTATGGTTTTTAGGGTACCGACAGAGGATCATAAAAAATGTAAGACCTATGTGTGCTGAATACATTGGCTTGTAGTGAATACACTTGGCTTTGATGATAAAAGTTTTAAATATCACAAAAACAATTTTTTATCAAGGTCCGACTCTAGCTCCGAGCTACAGCAAGGTCCGACGACAGGTCCGACTTGTTTTGGGTAGCTCCGGCTACGTTAGATGCTAGGTCCGACTTCTTGGTAAGGTTCGACTAAGCTTTAGTTAGCTCCGGTGAGCTTTATTTTTAGCTCCGGCATATATCTGATAGCTCCGGCATATATCTGATAGCTCCGGCATATATCTGATAGCTCCGGCATATATCTGATAGCTCCGGTATATATTTGATAGCTCTGACATATTTTCGTTAGCTCCGGCATGCCTTTGCTAAGCTCCGACGTACTTTGTCTAGCTCCGGTTTTTGGATTGACTAGTTCCGACTAGTTTTAGTAAGCTCCGGGTCTAGGATCTACTAGTTTTGGTAAGCTCCGGATCCAGGATCTAGTAGTTTTGGTAAGCTCCGGCGCTAGGTTCTACTAGCTTTTGTTAGCTCCGGATCAAGCTCCGGGTTGCTCTGGCAAGGTCCGGAACTTGACTGCAGTGTTTCTGTTTAGCTCCGGGTTGCTCTGTCAAGGTCTGGAACTTGACCGAAGTGCTTCTGCTTTTCATTTGCAATGTTTCGTACTTGCTTTACTTGTTAGGAAAGATTGCTTAGTATTCATTTGCTAAGTTTTGGTGCGTTTTGGATGATACGGCTGATATCGTTTTGCTATGCTTTGCAACATGCTTATGTGAAGTTCTCACGTAAGGTGTTGTGTTCGGAACTAACGTGAGTCAAGTCGAGGACTTGGGCTCGTATGGATTGGTTGTTTGTTCATGTGCAGGTGTTGCTTGAGTTCAAGTCATGGCTGGTGACAGGATCCATTGGACTAGTCTCAGGAGGAGATGAGGTTCCAACAACCAAGTTCGGGAGGAACTGTGGTTGAGCGGGTCAGGAGGTCGTGCAGGATGATTGAATCAAGGGTAGTGCATATGAAGGTCGAAGGAAGGTGTTCGCACGTATGCATGCGGTGCATGACGTGGCTATATGCTTCTAGAGACGGATTATGGAAGGAAGATCTGATCCGAAGGATCAGATCGTATCGGTTGAAGACTTTGGCTGCGGCAGAGTCGGTTATGGCTCGGTATGGGAAGTATCGAGTTGGTTATGTTAGGATTTCGTGTGTATCACGAAATTGAGTTGTTTAGGAATGTGGGATACGTTCCTAAGGTGTTTGGAAGTCTTAAGATTGCTTCTATCTGCGTATAGAAGAATCTTGAGCAGTTATGGTAAGTTCCGATTGTGATCGGATTAGGATTGGAGTCCTAGTTGAGATAGGGATGGCCTAAGGACTGGTTATATAAGCAAGGGAAGGCCAAAGCTCGTTTTAGACGACTTTGGGACTGTTCCTCTTGTGTTCTATTGAATAAAATTCGTAGTTTGAAGGAACTTTTGTGCCTTGTTCGTCCGACTTGTTTCAGACAAGTTTTACTCGTCGAGTTTCTGGACAGCACTACCTTTCATCGGTGGTTTTATCATAACTCGAGTTTTATTGATCCAATTGACGTGATTCTTTTTGGGTTGTCTTCACAACTTGATTGTCTATCATCTGTCAAAATTTCACGGTCATTGGATTTGTGGTTTTTGATCTACACGAGTTTCTTTGCAGCATTCAAGAAACTGTTTTTCTCGGGTAGGTCAGATTGACCAGTGTTTGATCTTTTGATCATAACTTGAGTTTTTCTCGACGGATTTTAGTAATTCCTTTTGTGTTGTCTTCGTGACTTGATTCTCTCTTATAACTATCACTTTTGTCATGGTGAAACACGTTTGGATTAGTCTCACACACGATTTCTTTAACAGATCGTTTTTCTACCGAAGGGATTAGGGTTTTATTGTTTCCGCTGCGTAAGATTTTTAAATCTACCATTCACCCCCCCCCCTCTGGTAGCTTTTCACGTGCTCTTCGATCCTACAATTGGTATCAGAGCCACGGTGCTCTAATCTTTGTGATTTGCACGTGTTTTTGACTAATCATCATGGAGAAGTACTCCGTCAAACCTTGTGTGTTTGCTGGTATTGATTTTCAGGTTTGGAAGGCACGCATGGAGGCTTTTATCCAGGCACAAGGCTTTGCAATATGGGAGAAGGTGTATAAACCTTATGAAGTGCCACCCAATGATAAAGTCACGGCCACGAACCTCCGGGACGTCGACAACAACAACAAAGCCCGAAACTTGATTATCCAAGGACTCACTCAAAGCGACTTTGATCGTGTCGCGCACCTCCGATCAGCATACGACGTTTGGAGAGCTCTCTGTGATTATCATGAAGGCTCCAACACAATCAAGGAGGTAAAACAAGATATGTTCAAGAAAGAATATATGCGCTTTGAGATGCAACCAGGTGAGTCAATCGATGACCTCTTTGCTCGGTTCAATAAAATTCTCAGCAACTTACGTAGTGTCAATGTTAATTTTTCTGATGCCGAGAATGCTAGACAACTTCTTAGTGCATTAGACATGTCAGTTTGGGAGATGAAAGTAACATCCATTCGTGAATCAACTATCATGAGTTCTCTTACATTAGATGTACTTTATTCTAAACTAAAAACTCATGAAATTGACATCCTAGCACGTAAGAACCCAAACAAGTCTATTGCATTTGTCTCACAACGAGATATGTCTAGCTCCGGTCAATCATCATCCTGCAATACTCTTGCTTTGTTGTCCTCACTAACCCTGGAACAGATCGAAGAATTTCCAGAAGAGGAGTTGGCACTCATCTCTACTAGATTCCCAAAAGCATTGCAAAATGTGAGAACTAGAAGGAGAGGAAGCTCCGGACCTCAACGTTGTTTTGAATGTGGTAAAACAGGACACTTTCGTACAGAATGCCCTAACCTTTCAGGTCCGACCACCCGGGAAGAAAAACAAAGCAAGGTCCGGACCTCCTCTGGAAATTCCAACAAGAAAAAGAAGGGTACCATAGGACGCAAGATGATCAACAGCTTCATCACCGCGCTTCAAGAGCTCAGTTCAAGTGACATTGATTTTGGAAGTGATGAAGAGAATGATGACTTGGCCAACTTATGCTTCATGGCGGGCAAAGCAAGATCAAGATCAAGTCAGGAGGAAGCAGAACACAACAGTGACGATGATGAGGTATGTTCTACCTGCAATGAAATGTGTGATGCTATTTCTCGTGCAACTATTATTGTCAAGAAAAAGGACAAAAAGCTTAGGGATAGTGCTGCTAAAATTGAATCACTAGAATCAGAAATTAACCGTTTAAAAACTTTGATTCCTAGTGATGATGCATGTCCCTCATGTGACTTAATCTATGAACAATTGTCCACATTAAGAAGTGCACACTCCTCCACTCTAGATAAACTTGATGAAGAAATTAAAAAGAACAAAGAGCTTGCTGCACTTAATGATAAAAACTTGAAAGATGCTAGCTGTTCTACAATTTACTTGCATTGTTCTGCATGTGAAAATCTTGATAAGAAACTGCAAGATGCTATGAATGAAATTTCTATGTTGAACAATGCTTTACGTTCTCATGAAGTTAAATTTTGTTCCAATTGCAAACTAAAAAGAAAAACTTCATGTGAAAACTAACTAGACTTGTCCAAGAAACTTGATGAAATGAATAGGACACTAGGTTGGTTTTGTAATGGGGATAAGAATCTAAACTTGCTGCTGAATTCTTCCAAGTCTAGCAAAGATAAAACTGGTTTACGTTTTGATTCTCATGTTCATGCTAAGGCACATCCACCTAAAATTGTAAGGTCATTAGGAAGTGGTTTGATTCAAACAGTTCCTAAACAAAAAGAAGTGGTTTTCAAATCTGCAGGAGTGTTGCCTCATTCGGTTTCAAATAAAAATATTGCTTGCTCATCTAGACATGAACACAAAGTTAAATTTCATTGTACCTTCTGTGGTAGAGATGGTCATGTCATAGATTTTTGTTATAGACTAGCTAAACAACAGAAAAAGGAAAGAAAAATTGCTAGATCTTATAACTTTCATGCAATTAGAAAAACACAACCTGCTTTAGTGAGTCAGAAATTTGAGAAGGTAGCTTCCGGACCTTCTGGTAAGAAATCTGCAAAAGCAGCTCCGATAGTTCCGATAGCTCCGAGAGCTACCGGATCTTCTGTTGTTCCCTCCGGAGCTTCAGTTTTTGCCTCCGGACCTTCTGCTTTTACCTCCGGAGCTACTGGTTTTCACTCTAAACAAGTAACAACTTCTAAATCAACTGTTAAGAAAAGAAAACCTCAATCTTTGACTCATAAACCTGCTGTTTTATCTCAGCATTCGCGTGTTTTTCCTGGTGCACGTCGCGTGACTCAGTACTGGATTCCTAAATGCCTTTTGACTAACCCCAGTATTGAGTCATCGGCGTATTGTGCTTCTATGTAGGTTACACGCTTGAGGAAGGAGAATATTTGGATTGTGGATTCAGGTTGCTCACGCCACATGACCGGTAACAAAGATTGGTTCTCCTCCCTCACCTTTGTGTCACGTGTAGAGAATGTTACTTTTGCCGATAATTCTTCAACTCCTATAATTGCTAAGGGTTCGGTTAGAGTAAATGATCACTACACTTTGAAGGATGTGGCACTTGTCAAAAATTTGAAATATAACTTGCTTTCTGTTTCACAATTGCTAGATGAAAATCTAGAAATTATTTTCAATAAAAATTGCTGCAAAGTTGTCGATTCAAATAGTGAGCTTATTTTTAACATGTCTCGGTTTGGAAGAGTTTTTAAAGCTGATTTTGATATGTCTTCCTCTAAGCATAGGTGTCTAGTTGCTAATGATTCAAAGGACTTATATTTTTGGCATCGTAGACTTGGTCACGTAGGCTTTGATCACCTAACGCGTGTTAGTGCTCTTGATCGCATACGTGGGCTGCCTAAGCTAAAAGGGGACAAAGAAATTGTGTGCTCTTCTTGTAGACATGCTAAGATAGTTGCAGGTTCACATACTCCTCTCACAATGATCATGACAACTGAACCATGTCAACTTTTGCATCTTGACACCGTAGGACCTTCACGTGTTCAATCCTTCGGAGGTAAATGGTATGCTCTTGTTATTGTTGATGATTATTCTAGATATTCTTGGGTTTATTTTATGGCGTCTAAGAATGAAGCTTTTAGTCACTTTAGGACTTTATTTCTTAGATTATCAATTGATCACCCAGGATCTTTAAAGGCAATTAGAAGTGATAACGGAACTGAATTTAAAAATCAATCTTTTGATCACTTTTGTGCTGAATACGGAATAGATCATCAATTTTCTTCACCATATGTACCTCAACAAAACGGTGTTGTAGAAAGAAAGAACAGAACCCTAGTTGAGATGGCTAGGACTATGCTTGATGAATATCAAACCCCTAGGAAATTTTGGGCTGATGCATTAGCAACCGCTTGTTATGTCTCAAATCGTGTTTTCTTGCGTGCTAAGCTAGGTAAAACACCATATGAGCTCCGATTTGGACATAGGCCTAGTGTTACACACTTTCGGGTCTTTGGTTGCAAATGCTTTGTTAAGAAACATGGTAATCTTGATTAATTTGAACCTAGATCCAATGATGGCATGTTTCTTGGTTATCCATCTCATACTAGAGGCTACCGTGTGCTTTTACTTGACACTAACAAAATTGTGGAGACTTGTGAAGTGTCTTTTGATGAAGCTAGACCAGGTACTAGCTCCGGTGTTGCAGGACCAGATTCATATCCTCAGGGGGAGGGTATTTTCGAAGATAAAGAAGAGCCGGTGATACTGCCTGGAAGTTCCGAAGTTGACACGTGTCCAGCTCCGGACATTGAACATGCTCCGGCTGTCACCTCTGCTGGTCCTGATCATCCACAAATCACAAGCTCATCAATCTACAATGAACTTAATGAAAAAGAAGCTTGTGAGACATCTATTCCCCTACGTTTTTACAAAGATCATCCTCCACAACAGATGATTGGAAGCTTGCATGAACGAGTCACACGGTCCAGGTTTTGCGATCCAAACTCTCATGCTCATTCTGCTTTTGTTGCTTCTTTTGAACCCAAAGATATATCACATGCACTCACTAATGAATCTTGGATTATTGCCATGCAAGAAGAGTTAGAAAATTTTGAAAGAAATAATGTTTGGAAACTTGTACCTCCACCTCAAGGCCACACTTTAATTGGAACTAAATGGGTATATAAAAATAAACAAAGTGAGGATGGGGTTGTGATTAGGAATAAGGCTAGGTTGGTTGCTCAAGGTTTCACTCAAGTTGAAGGTCTAGATTTTGATGAAACTTTTGCTCCTGTTGCTAGATTAGAAGCCATAAGAATTTTGTTAGCTTTCGCAGCATCTAAAGGTTTTAAGCTATATCAAATGGATGTTAAAAGTGCTTTTCTTAATGGCTACATAGATGAGGAGGTTTATGTCAAACAACCACCAGGTTTTGAAAATCCAGATTTTCCTAATCATGTTTACAAACTGTCCAAAGCTTTATATGGTCTCAAACAAGCCCCTAGAGCATGGTATGATAGGCTAAAAACATTCTTACTTGAAAAGGGGTTTACAATGGGAAAGGTTGATAAAACTCTTTTTGTGCTTAAACATGGCAATGACCAATTATTCGTTCAAGTGTATGTGGATGATATTATCTTTGGTTGTGTTTCTCATGACCTTGTGTCCAAGTTTTCAGCAATGATGAGTTCCGAATTTGAAATGAGTATGATGGGTGAACTCACTTACTTTTTGGGGCTGCAAATCAAGCAAACCAAGGAGGGTACCTTTGTGCATCAAACAAAGTATACCAAAGATCTCCTAAGGCGCTTCAACATGGACAAAAGCAAGCCTCTTCGGACACCAATGGGAACAGCAACAACACTTGAACTTGATGAAGATGGTGAATCCGTGGATCAAAAAGAATATAGAAGTATGATCGGATCACTTTTGTACCTTACAGCATCAAGACCGGACATACAATTCAGCGTATGTCTTTGTGCACGGTTTCAAGCTTCCCCACGTGTTTCACATCGTCAAGCCGTCAAAAGGATTCTCAGGTACTTACATGGAACTCAAGAATTTGGCATTTTTCTTCCTTCTTCCTCAATCGTTTCTTAGAAAGCTTTTTCGGATGCTGATTTTGGGGGTTGTAGGATTGATAGGAAAAGTACTTCCGGTGCTTGTCATTTTCTTGGTAATTCTCTTGTTGCTTGGTCCTCTAGAAAACAAAGTTCAGTTGCACAATCCACAGCCGAATCTGAGTATGTAGCTGCTGCTAGTGCTTGTTCACAAATTCTTTGGATTGTTCAAACACTTAAGGACTATGGGGTTGATCTAGATAGTGTTCCACTGTTCTGTGATAACACTAGTGCTATTTGCATTGCTAAAAACCCCGTGCAACATTCTAGAACTAAGCACATTGACATTAGGTATCACTTTCTCCGTGATAATGTTGAAAAAGGAAACATTGTGCTTCACCATGTAGATACCGAACAACAATTGGCTGACATTTTTACAAAACCTTTGGATTTCACTCGTTTTTGTTTCATCCGTAGTGAAATAGGGGTTATGCACCCTCATGGCTTAAATTGAGGGGGAGTTTTTTTTAAAAAAACTTGGGAAGTCTATGTATGAATCTGAAATTAAAATAATATGAGCATAGTTTTTCATACATATATGACTTTGTGATTCCTGATACATGCTGAAAGTTCTTACTACATTACTCGTGTTATACATCTTGTAGTTTTTGCCATGTCTAGTAATTGGAATAATTACTTACACTAAATCTGGTCATGATCGAACTTTCTTGCTGTTTTAAACTTGTTGCATGCTCACAAATGTTTTTAATCATTAAGAATTTATCAAGTAATCAACTCTCATGTTGAGTTTTTATGAACAAATATAAATTGAGAAAAGATCAAGAGAATATGCATGCATCGCACTTCTTCTTTTGAGATGGCTTGTCATTGCACTTAGATATGAACTTGGAAGAAGTTGTGTATGACTAAAACCATGTCCTTAAGCTTCTGATTGTCAAATGACATAGGCTTGGCTTGGTTGGTTAGAATAAGGCAGATGCGCATATAATCTCTTGCAAATATCATATGATCTAGATTTATGCTTTGAAAATAATAAAATGCAGCAACTAGTGTCATGCTTTCAGGTTTTGAAATAGTTAAGTTTGTGAGATCATGACCTGCTAAAATTGAAAATCACACTTGCTCTCTAGCATGGCTTACACTACCTTATGTATTTCATTGATGTGATAATGTAAGGTACTTGATAGTATGACTTGGATGAGCTTTGTTTATATGTATATGTTATAATATGCTCATAACAACTAAAGAAGGAGAGATAATTTGTTTATATCTCATAACAATTAAAATTTCTTTTTTACCTTGCTGAATACATTGTCAAAGGGGGAGAGATTAATCACATATTTAAAAAAAAGGAGAGATAATAAAGGGGGAGACATTTTCATTTTCAAAAGGGGGAGAGATTTTCATTTACGTTTGTTTTACAAAAGGGGAGAAATTGTTTTCAAAACTTTTATTTGAATAAGCCAATGTTCGGAATTTTAAATGGTGTTGCCAATGCATTCATCAAGGGGGAGATTGTAAGACCTATGTGTGCTGAATACATTGGCTTGTAGTGAATACACTTGGCTTTGATGATAAAAGTTTTAAATATCACAAAAACAATTTTTTATCAAGGTCCGACTCTAGCTCCGAGCTACAGCAAGGTCTGACGACAGGTCCGACTTGTTTTGGGTAGCTCCGGCTACGTTAGATGCTAGGTCTGACTTCTTGGTAAGGTCCGACTAAGCTTTAGTTAGCTCCGGTGAGCTTTATTTTTAGCTCCGGCATATATCTGATAGCTCCGGCATATATCTGATAGCTCCGGCATATATCTGATAGCTCCGGCATATATCTGATAGCTCCGGTATATATTTGATAGCTCCGACATATTTTCGTTAGCTCCGGCATGCCTTTGCTAAGCTCCGACGTACTTTGTCTAGCTCCGGTTTTTGGATTGACTAGTTCCGACTAGTTTTAGTAAGCTCCGGGTCTAGGATCTACTAGTTTTGGTAAGCTCTGGATCCAGGATCTAGTAGTTTTGGTAAGCTCCGGCGCTAGGTTCTACTAGCTTTTGTTAGCTCCGGATCAAGCTCCGGGTTGCTCTGGCAAGGTCCGGAACTTGACTGCAGTGTTTCTGTTTAGCTCCGGGTTGCTCTGGCAAGGTCCAGAACTTGACTGAAGTGCTTCTGCTTTTCATTTGCAATGTTTCGTACTTGATTTACTTGTTAGGAAAGATTGCTTAGTATTCATTTGCTAAGTTTTTGGTGCGTTTTGGATGATACGGCTGATATCGTTTTGCTATACTTTGCAACATGCTTATGTGAAGTTCTCACGTAAGGTGTTGTGTTCGGAACTAACGTGAGTCAAGTCGAGGACTTGGGCTCGTATGGATTGGTTGTTTGTTCATGTGCAGGTGTTGCTTGAGTTCAAGTCATGGCTGGTGACAGGATCCATTGGACTAGTCTCAGGAGGAGATGAGGTTCCAACAACCAAGTTCGGGAGGAACTGTGGTTGAGCGGGTCAGGAGGTCGCGCAGGATGATTGAATCAAGGGTAGTGCATATGAAGGTCGAAGGAAGGTGTTCGCACGTATGCATGCGGTGCATGACGTGGCTATATGCTTCTAGAGACGGATTATGGAAGGAAGATCTGATCGGAAGGATCAGATCGTATCGGTTGAAGACTTTGGCTGCGGCAGAGTCGGTTATGGCTCGGTATGGGAAGTATCGAGTTGGTTATGTTAGGATTTCGTGTGTATCATGAAATTGAGTTGTTTAGGAATGTGGGATATGTTCCTAAGGTGTTTGGAAGTCTTAAGATTGCTTCTATCTGCGTATAGAAGAATCTTGAGCAGTTATGGTAAGTTCCGATTGTGATCGGATTAGGATTGGAGTCCTAGTTGAGATAGGGATGGCCTAAGGACTGGTTATATAAGCAAGGGAAGGCCAAAGCTCGTTGTAGACGACTTTGGGGCTGTTCCTCTTGTGTTCTATTGAATAAAATTCGTAGTTCGAAGGAACTTTTGTGCCTTGTTCGTCCGACTTGTTTCAGACAAGTTTTACTCGTCGAGTTTCTGGACAGCACTACCTTTCATCGGTGGTTTTATCATAACTCGAGTTTTATTGATCCAATTGACGTGATTCTTTTTGGGTTGTCTTCACAACTTGATTGTCTATCATCTGTCAAAATTTCACGGTCATTGGATTTGTGGTTTTTGATCTACACGAGTTTCTTTGCAGCAATCAAGAAACTGTTTTTCTCGGGTAGGTCAGATTGACCAGTGTTTGATCTTTTGATCATAACTTGAGTTTTTCTCGACGGATTTTAGTAATTCCTTTTGTGTTGTCTTCGTGACTTGATTCTCTCTTATAACTATCACTTTTGTCATGGTGAAACACGTTTAGATTAGTCTCACACACGATTTCTTTAACAGATCGTTTTTCTACCGAAGGGATTAGGGTTTTATTGTTTCCGCTGCGTAAGATTTTTAAATCTACCATTCACCCCCCCCCCTCTGGTAGCTTTTCACGTGCTCTTCGATCCTACAAAAAATCCTCCAAAGAAGAAGCCGCTACCTCCGGGAGTGGCAAGAAGAAAAAGAAGACCAACGGCAAGAAGAAGCCGTCGGCCGGCACATCCAACGTTGCAGCCACTGCAACTCCAGGTGGCCGGGGGCCACGCCCTGAGAAACGACCTCGACCGTCTTCCGAAGACGGTGGCAAATCCAAAATGTGGTGCCCCATTCACAAAACGGGCAGCCACAGGCTGGAAGACTGCCGGGAGGTCCAAAACCTTGCCGAGCGCTACCACAAGCGCCGGGAAGGGTCTCCCTTCCGACAGAGGGAGGGAAAACAGAAGGTTGACGAAGCTCCGGCTGAAGAGGAGTTAGGCTTTCAGGACCCCAAAAAGGTCCTGAAAGCCGTCTACACCTCCGTCGACGATGACTCCGACGTCTCCGACAACGAGCGTCGGAAAACCATGAACACCATCTATGGTGGATCATGGGACATCACTTCTCGTCGCGTCATCAAGACTATGCGGCGGGATATGGCTGCTGTAGCTCCTACGGCTAGACCGGAGCCACATCGAAAGTGGATGGACACACCCATCACTTTTGATGCTTCAGACTGTCCTCAAAGCATGGTCGGAGCTGGCCAATTACCCTTGATGGTATCTCCCACCATCAACAACATCCAGCTCCATCATGTCATGGTAGACGGAGGTTCGGGGCTTAACCTCATCAGCTTCGAAGCTTTCACTAAGCTTCAGCTCCGACCTTCGGACCTCCAGCCCTCTCGACCTTTCTCCGGAGTAGGTCCGGGGGCCATTACCCCACTCGGAGCTATTACTCTCCCCGTTACCTTCGGAACTCGGGAGAAGTATCGCACCGAGAAGTTGGTCTTCGACGTCGCTCAGATCAACTTACCATTCAACGCCATCTTGGGTAGACCTGCCCTGTACAAATTCATGGCAGCTGCTCATTATGGATACCTGGTGTTGAAAATGCCAACACCAGTAGGCGTTCTCCGGATCCGCGGAGATCGCACTGCCGGAGTAACTGCTCTGGAGGAACTCCACGCACTCACCACAGCGCAAGAGGAGGACTCCAGACAGGAGCAAGCTCCGAAACCCCCGAGCATTCGTCAACGAGGCTCGACCTCTGCACCCCGTGTGCAGCCAAGCGGCGACACCGACATTCCCGTCAAAGTCGTCCAAATTGGTTCCGATGTCACTCAAACTACCCGCATATCGGGTGGGTTGAATGACAAATAGGAACTCGCGCTCATCACTTTCCTCCGGGCTAACGTTGACGTGTTTGCTTGGCAACTGTCACAAATGCCTAGGATCCCCAGGGAAGTGATTGAGCACAATCTGAAGATTTACCCCGACGCTCGGCCTGTGCATCAGAAACCTCGGAAGCAATCTGTGGAGCGACAGAACTTCATCCGACAAGAAGTGAAGAAGTTGCTCGAAGCTGGATTCATCCGAGAAGTCTACCATCCAAAATGGCTGGCAAACCCAGTCGTTGTGCCCAAGGCCGGCGGGAAACTTCGGATGTGCATCGACTACACCACACTGAATAAGGCATGTCCAAAAGATCCATTCCCACTACCTAGAATAGATCAGATAGTGGATTCCACCTCCGGGTGCGAGTTACTGTGTTTTCTAGACGCATATTCTGGATATCATCAAATCAGGATGTCTAGGGAGGATGAAGAGCATACTTCATTCATCACAGTGGATGGATTGTATTGTTACACAGCCATGCCGTTTGGTCTCAAGAATGCAGCTTCAACTTTTGTACGAGCTATGTACAAAACTTTCGAAGAACTCATCAGAGACATAGTGGAAGTGTACGTCGATGACATCATGGTCAAAGTCAAAAACAAGGAGTCCCTCTTGAACACCTTGCAGGCTGTCTTCGATAAGCTGCGGGCCACGCGCACGAAGCTAAACCCAGACAAGTGCGTCTTCGGGGTTAGTTCCGGAAAGCTTCTTGGTTTCCTGGTAAGTCACCGGGGCATAGAGGCTAACCCGGCGAAGATAAAAGCCATTGAAGACATGCGGCCACCAACCCGCATCAAAGACGTCCAAAAGTTAACTGGATGTCTAGCAGCCCTCAGCCGGTTCATTTCAAGACTGGCGGAAAGGGCACTTCCCTTCTTCAAGTTACTGAGGAAGTCCGGACCATTCCAATGGTCTGAAGAAGCAGAGAAGGCATTCCAGGAGCTGAAACAGTTCCTCACCACCCTACCAGTCCTGGTAGCTCCGAACCCTGGTGAGCCTTTATTGCTTTACATTTCAGCTACTGACGAAGTCGTCAGTATGGTTCTGGTTGCGGAGAGACCGGAACTACCCAATACTCAGGAATCCAGACCCCTTCGGGAGGGTCCGGAGGTTCCTGAAAGCGGGTCTGGGTCCCAGCTCCCAGACTTGAACCCACAAGAAGCCACTTCAGAGGACCCGGATCCCTCCGAGAGGATCCAGGTCATTCCTGAAGAAGCTCCGGGTTCCTACACCCAGAACCCGGAGGTCCCCGAAGAGATTCTGGACCCCTCTGAGAGGGTCCGGATCAATGAAGAGGAAGCTCCGTCATCAGTGAAGTGTTACATGATGCCAAGACTCGATACCTAGAGGTGCATAAACTGCTTTATGCAGTTCTTATTGCCTCAAGGAAGCTTCGACACTATTTCCAAGCTCACAAAGTCTCGGTGGTGACCTCATATCCACTTCGAGCGATCCTGCATAATCCCAATTCAACTGGGAATATTGCAAAGTGGGCAGCGGAATTGGCTGAATTCGATCTTGAATTCATTCCGAGACAAGCAATCAAGAGTCAAGCGTTGGCAGATTTCGTGGCAGAATGGACTCCCTCTCCATTAAACCCTGGGGGCCCCAGCGAGCAGAAGACGGAACCTCAAGTTCCAACCTTCACTAAGCCTCACTGGACCCTTTATTTCGACGGCTCCATGCAGAAGCAGGGAGCCGGAGCTGGAATCCTTCTCCTCGCACCAACCGGGGAGAAGGTGAAATACATGGTACACCTTGACTTCAAGGCAACCAACAACATGGCGGAGTACGAAGCACTCATCTATGGATTAAAGGTGGCACTATCATATGGTGTCAAGCAGTTACTGGTCAAAGGAGATTCACAACTTGTCATCAAGCAGGTGAAGGGTGAATGCTCCTGCAATAATCTCCAGCTGGCTGCCTACCTCCTTGAAGTCCAGAGGCTTCAGAAGGACTTCGAAGTCCTAGACCTTCACCATGTTCAGCGTGCTCACAACGCTGAAGCTGACGAACTCTCGACCAAGGCGTCAACTGGAGCTCCGGCTCCTGACGGAACCTTTGTCCGGAGGTTGTCAAAACCCACAGTTCAGCCTGCCGAACTGAACGAAGGGGGCGAGATCAGCATCCCGAAGCTGACGGTCCCGATGGCCCTGTTACCATATTAGCCATCAAGGGTCGTAGGTGCTGCCGGAAGCTCCGAGCAACCCAGCACGCAAGACTCAAATGCTCAAGTCAGTTCCGATGCATGGATCTCGGAGATCCGGAGCTACTTGAAAGACAACATCCTTCCTGACGATGATGTATCCGCTGACCGGGTAGTCAGATTGGCTAAAAGATACACGTTGATAGAAGGGGATCTCTACCGGCGCGGTGCCAACGGCATCCTAATGCGGTGCATCACAAGGGAAGAAGGCTGCGAGCTCCTCGCAGAAATCCATGGAGGCGAGTGTGGGAACCACGCATCTTCCCGCACGCTGGTCGGAAAAGCCTTTCGGCACGGTTTCTACTGGCCTACAGCGCTCCAGGATGCCACTGAGCTAGTGAAGAAATGCAAAGCATGCCAATTTCATGCAAAGCAAATTCATACACCTGCTCAGTCCTTACAAATGATACCTCCTACATGGCCTTTCGCTGTGTGGGGGATGGACATCTTGGGACCCTTCCCAAGAGCCGTTGGAGGTTACAAGTTCCTGTACGTCGCCATCGACAAGTTCACCAAGTGGCCGGAAGCTACTCCCGTTGTGACGATCAACAAACAATCTGCAATCAATTTTCTACAATCCATCATGAGCAGATTCGGAGTCCCAAATAAGATCATCACTGATAATGGGACTCAATTCACAAGCTCCGCATTTCAAGGATATTGCGAAGACCTCGGCATACAAGTTTGCTACGCTTCCGTAGCTCATCCTGCCAGCAATGGACAAGCCGAGAGAGCAAACGCAGAGATCCTTAAAGGACTCAAAACACGAACTTATGAGCGCTTGAAAAAGCACGGAGCCAATTGGATCGAAGAGCTTCCGCCCACTCTATGGGCCAACAGGACTTCTCCAAGTCGGGCAACCGGAGAAACACCCTTCTTCTTGGTGTACGGAGCTGAAGCGATCCTTCCTCCGGAAATCACCTTGGGTTCCCTCCGAGTCCGGACCTTCGACGAAGCCGCGCAGGACCAGCTCCGGCGCGAAGACCTAGACCTCCTCGAGGAGGGAAGGTGCCAAGCAGCTGTTCGGAATGCCCGATACCGCCAAGCTCTACGGCGCTATCATCAGCGGCATGTACACAACCGACAGCTCGAGGAAGGCGATCTGGTGCTACGAAGAATACTATCCAGAGAAGGGCAAAACAAACTCTCCCCCGGCTGGGAAGGGCCCTTCCGAGTGATCAAAGTATCCCGTCCCGGAAGTGTTCGCTTGGCTACCGAGGATGGGACACCTCTTCCAAATCCTTGGAACATCGAGCACCTTCGTAAGTTCTACACTTAATTCCACGGAGGTGAGTCTTAAGTAACTTGAAATGTATGTTATAGAGTCATTGTACAGAGTCGGGTAGTTCCTCCGGGAGAGCAGCCGGACCTTTCCCGAAAGGTTTGAAAAGCTCATGCAACACTTGATACAGTCTCCGGACTAGAAGTGTGGCTAACTACCCTGGGTCAAACGAGAAACCAAACACACTTAGCCAGGTTCCGTACCCTAAGAGTGTACTTGTTTCCCCTGTACCCCGGACCTATAATGAAAGACATCTTCAAGTGAAATAGACTCCACGTGCATTCATTTTTGCATAGGCTCGACATTTTTATTTTTCTCTTTCTTGTCTATAACAGAAACGTGCAATTCTTAAGAAGTTCTAGTTTGACCGGTTTACGTATGATTCGAGTTGAATTGTCGGATTTTTTAGATTTAAATATCGTCTGTGGCCAACTCGCCTGAAAGCCGCCAAGCCATTCTAGGGCCGGAGTGCGCTATCGACTTAGCCTGGTCAAGCACCCTAAGTACGCCACTCTACCTACACCTCGGCAGGCCGAAGTAAGGTGGGTCCATGGATAATTGGATCTAAAAGAAAAGACAATTCATCCAGTCGTATTAAAAATCGTGTTCAACTTAAAATTTTCTTAAGAACCGTAAGCCGCGACGAAGTTATAGACAAGGAACGAATTTTACTATTTTTCTTGGCTTAAGTGTGCAGGAAAAATGAACCCTACGTTGATGGGAAAAACCGGAGCTAACCAAGCTCCGACTCCCACCAGGGCGTCAACCGTCGGCGTAGACTAAAAGATGGTTATTGCCGGAGCTGCTAAGCTCCGACACCTTGGAGTATTAACTATCGACGCTCAACGTGTTGATAGAGGCTATTGCCGGAGCTACTAAGCTCCAGTGATGGACAGTGCCGGAGCTTCTAAGCTCCGACAACTTAAGGGGACCTTCACTATCAAAAACTTCGGACCTAAATTCCACAAGTTCGAAGTAAATTCGTCTTCAACAAAACTCAACATCCTTTTGGTACATGTCCACAATCAAATTGTGCACATCTACCAGGGGGCCAAGTGAAGATAAAGATGTTGAAGACAAAAAAATGAAATTCACAAAAAATTGGGGATTTCATTTCATCTGAAGACCGGAGATTACATCTGGAGACAAGGGATTACAAAATTGAGGAAGAAGAGAAGATACAAGTAAAGGCTAAGAGAGACGGTCCTAGACCCTATGGAAGAACTCGGCGACCTTCTGGGCGACCTCCGACACGCTGGCTCGGGTAGCTTCGCCTTCTCCTTCGACGGGGCCTTCAAGCACCGGGTCCAGAGGAAATCGAGGGTTCCGGCTGGTGTAGCACGTCAACACATATTCTGTGACGTTCCTAGCCAGGGATTGCCCCTCGACCTCCAGTTGGTCCGCGATGACGTCGCCCACCTTGGAGAGCTTGCTGCCCGCAGCGCCCAACGCTTGCAACGCAAGGTCCGGCTCCGGCTCCGGATCATCCGGGAGCACGGGGCTGAAACCCATCGGCGCCAGCGCATCATCGGCCTTGCTCAGGAACTCCCAAATTTGCAGGGAGTCCGCCTTCCTCAGGTTCTTCATCTCTTCCAGGGATCTCCGGGCCGCCGTCAGCTCCGAATTCTCGCGGGAGAGGCGCTCAACTTCTTTGGCGTTTTGCTGGATCTTCGCAGCAACCCGCTTCTCAAGTCTTCCGAGCTCCTCCCCCCGGAGGTGGATCTTATTCCGACGGTCGACCAGGTCCTTCTCCCTAGCCTCTACCTTCTTCTCCCGGGCGACAAGGGCACACTCATATTCGTAGAGTTCCTGCCCCCGCACCCAGGTCTTCTCCTCCTCCTCGAGGCAGCGCTCTTCCAATTTCTTAGCACGCTCCTCGAGGCCCTTGTCCGCCAGAGCTGTTTTCTCGGCGAGCTCTTCTTCCCGTCGCAAGACGTCATCCCGTAGCTCCAGGAGTTTTTGCTCCTCATCCTCGAGCCGTCTTTCCCTTCCTTCAAGTGCCTCTCGGCGCTTGATGAGTGCGGTGCTGATGGCCTTGAGCTGATCAAACCTAGCATTGGCCGCGTCGATAGCAGCCTTAGCTTGGTCGTGGAACTCCCGGGATTGAGTGTCGAGGGCGTGAGTCATGCTCTCCCTCTCGTCCAGCAGCTTGTCCCAGAGCTCCAGCGGATCTTCTCCCGCTTGATCCACTCCTTGTCATCCGCCAGCCTCGACTGCGCCAGCTTAGTCTCGAAGTGGAGCCGATTACGCCACCGCCTAAGGGTTTGGCCCTCCTCTTCAAGAGCCTTGCTATCGTGGAAGAAGGCCAGTTGGACTTGACGTAGACTGGAGCAGGCGTTGTCGATGGACATCGACAGCGAGATGGGCTCCGGACCTTCTGGGATCTCTTCCGCTGGTTCCAGCGGGTCTTCATTTACAAAAATTGGGTCCCACTCTACGAGAGTGGAACCCCGAGCTTCCAAAGTGCTAGGGCCCTCCTCCGGGATGGCCTCAGTCGCCATTGAAGGAGGTCCCGCCACCAAGTCTTCATCTGCCCCCTCAGGCTGGGGGCCTGCGACTTCGTTCAGGCACTCTGGCTCTGCCACAGGTACCATCGACGTCGTCGCCTCCACTGGCTCCGGCCGGGACACTTCTTTTGAGGGAGGCTCAAGCTCCCTCGCCTCTTCAGCCGCCGGCTCTGCGGCCGGCGCTCCAACAATCACCGGCTCTGCGACCGGAGCTTCGGAAGAAACCGGCTCAACTGCCGGAACTACTTCAACTTCCGGCTCGCATGCCGGAGCTTCATCCACCTCCGGCTCAATCGCCGAGGCTTCAGCACTTTCCGGCTCCGAAGCCGGGACTGCTACTTCCACCGACTCAATAGTCGGAGCTTCTACTTCTGCAGCACCAGGACCCGGAGCTTCCACCTCCGGAACGGGTGCCGCTGGCGCATCTTCAATCCCGTTGTCCGGCGCTACCACGGGAACTTCTGGAGACGAGTCGAGGTCCATGACCACGACAGCCGGCGCCGGAGCTGTCGCAGCCTCCGCTTGGGGCGGCACCGGAGCTGGAGCAGAAGCCCTCGCAGCCTCAGACAATGTGGCTGAGGGCGGAGCTTCACTCCCCTTCTTGGGAACGCTGCAGATAAAGAACGAAGAAATTGAGCAAACAGATGCTACAATTAAAAGTTAATCGAGGTAAGAAAGAAAAATTACCTTGGGAGGCTCACGCACCAGCTTGCGCGGAACCTCTTTCCCGGACGATCCGGGCTGGCCACGGTCGGCGTAGGAGCTCCGGGAGGACTCCCAGGACTTGCCATAGCCGCGGGCGTTTCCCGAGTCGGAGCTCTCCTTGATCGGGAGGAACTCCTGGACCTGGAGGCCCTCACCGCTTCTGGTGCTGGAGTCGCGTGCCCGGAGCTGGCACCTCCGGAGGGATCCACCACGGGGACAGTCGCACTCCGAGAGGATCCCACCGCCGGAACAGTAGCGCTCCGGAAGGACCCCACCACGGGGACAGTCGCCACGACGGCGGAGGATCTTCCTTCCTGAGGACGGGGAATTGGGGGGGAGGTGGCAGGCCCGACGGACCTTCCGTCAGCATGTCGCAGCTTTCTCTTCCGGCTCTCCGGCTCCTCCGCCAACTCTTTGCCCTTGCCGACGACCTCAGCTCTTGGCTGTGGGGCAGGGGCGGAGCCGCCTTCAGACAACCCGGGGATCGCCAACCGGGTAGTTGATCTTCTCTCGACGACACCAAGGTCGTCAAGCGCGGGCATCTTTCGCCGGAGCTCCCTGCTGAACTCAACCTCCACGTTCAGAGGGAGGAAAGCCGGCGGCGGAGTCAAGTAATCTCCGTCAACATCGATGCCGTGCTGGAATTTCTTGAGGTGAAACTCCAAGGACTTCCCCACCATGCTGGACTTCAACCCGGTCTCAACCCGGTCCTCGTCCATCACGCTGTTGAGGGCCCAGGCGAGCTTCTCCCTCCTCTTCAGCGGCGCCCACCTGTTGGACAGGAAGTTGCAGAACACCGCCTGGGGAGTCAATCCTCCCTCCACACATTGGCGGATTCTGGTCAAGACAGGGTCGAAAGCTCCCGCCAGCACCGGAACTTCGCTCCATACCGACGTGTCAATGCCAGGCAGACCGTCTGGCAGCTCCAACCGCTCATGCTCTTCCACCCGGACGACCACCCAATCTTTCTTCCAGTCATCCCACTTCCCGGAAGGAAATGACCGGAGGTACTTGAATGGGCACTTCTTGCGCTTCACAAAGTAGTAGAAGCCAAGATACTCATCGCTTCGGCCGGTGGTTTGGACGGTGAAGAAGGTTCGGAAGAGCTCGATGCAGGGAGGGATGCCCACCCACATCTCGCAGAAGTGGACAAAGATGGACACAAGGAGAATGGAGTGAGGGCCAAGGTGGTACAGCTGCAGACCATAGAAGTCCAGCAGCATCAAGAAGAAAGAAGAAAACGGTGGGATCAGCCCCACCATGGCGTACGAGGAAAAGTACACCATCTCACCAGAGTGCTCCTTTTTAAAGGGAAGCTCTCCGCCGGCGCGGACCGAGCGGTTTAAGAAGTCCGAAGACCACCCCATGAGGGCCCGGACTTTCTTCAGATCGCCGTCTGTCTTCAAGCGACTCTCACGCAGACCCAACTCCATCGCAGCAAAGCTAGGCAAGAGAAGAGGAGCAAAGCACAAGTTGGGAGTTTGAGCGCAAGAACAGATGGGAAGCGTAAAGAACTACCGACGGTGCGCTTTCCTTCTTAAGTAAGCCCTCGCAACGCTTGGATGGAAACTGCAGGGGAGTCAAGGATACTACTCGAGAATTCAACCCTGCCGATGACTAGGGGGTGCCGGGACCACCCTGACGATCAAGTTGAGGTTCTTACCCAGGCGAACAATTGTCATCACGAGGCGGGAAACCCAAAGGCGGCGAACTGACAAGGCGCGCGGAACCGATACGGTTTTCGTATCGGGAACCGGCGAGCTTCAATTGCGAGAGATCCGCACGTCAAAGATCTTATCTGCCACCTGAGGTGCGCCACGCGTCGGGATTTAACCGTAAAGCCCCGCCAACGGCACCTCCGAAGACCCTTGAAGACCCAGTTCAAGAGTCGCGAGTATGGACCCACCTCCGACGGAATGACTTCACCCCGGTGACTTTCCCCGGAGGTAGGTCCAGGGGGCCACTGTCGGTACCCTAAAAACCATACACCCCCTGAGGTTACAAAGATCTCAAGGGAAGGACGTCTACTCAAATTGAAGACCCTCGGAGGCCCACTTGTCAGACATAACCGGACCTGCTTCTCCAACATGGTTAACCCCTAGGTTGCCACGTGTACTGTCAGACCGGAGCTACTACCCGCAAGGGTGAAGCTCCGGGCTAGGTACTGAAACGGCACCTCCGGACTTAACCCCTGACCGAGAGAAGCTCCGGACCTGACACGTGCCAGGCCACCCCAGAGCTTCCCGCTTCCCACAAGCAAGCTCCGGAGCTGCCACGTGTCCATACGTCGGAGCTGGCCGCTTCAAACCTCCGGGAGACATTGTAACGGCTCCGGATCTTCAAAGGACAGACGCGAACTTCAAGACCCGATTAATTGTCATTAATTCCACGTTAATGACACTTAATCGGACGATCTTAACACCTGTAACGGCACTGTCGGAGCCGTTACAGGGTTATTAACAACAATTAATCTCGTGTATCAATACTAGTAACCGCCAGGGCCACATGTCGGGCCAGGCTGACTTGTAACGGTTTGTCCTTGTACTATAAAAGGACAAACTGACGATACACGAAAGGATCGGACTCCAGAACGCTCTCAAGTTCACAAGTTAATACAACACACACACACACCCGTGGAGTAGGGTATTACGCTCAGGCGGCCCGAACCACGTAAACCACTGTGTCTCTCGAGTCCTATTGTGATTCACCTTCTTGAGTCTCCGCGCGCCCACACCGAACTACAAACTCCTTCAACACTTTAGTAGTGTCAGGAGATCTGCCGACTCCAACAGTCGACATATACGCTCGTCTCCGATTCTTGATGCCCGTGTCAGAAGAGCTAATGCGAGACGTGCGTTATATATGTCCGTCTCCAATTGTTGTTCCTGTCTTCAGCAAACAGAATGTCCTGGATGTTGTTCCTGGCTTTAGCAAATCATGGCGCATCTAGGACACTCCATCGTGTCCATTAATGCGAGACGCGCCTCCGCTGGCGCATCTCCGATTTACGCCGAAGATCTTTTGTTTCACCTCGTAAAGCTGAGCGCAATGCAATGATCATATAAGGAATTGCGCAAAGTTGCCAGTTGGACACGTCGTAATGTCCTGGATGTTGTTCCTGGCTTCAACACACCATGGCGCATCTAGGATTCTGCGGTGTGTCCGGGGCCACAAAATAATGACAGATGTGCCTTAAATTTGCGCGTCTCTGATTTACGCTGAAAATTTTTGTCCATCGCGCGCTCTCTCCCAACATTTGGCGAAAATTTTTAGTTGTCGCTCGCTCTCTCGACCTATAAACCGCAGATCCTGAGCATGCCGCCACCGTCGATCCTGACCTTCGCGTCATCAGAGAGTTGAGCATGCTAGAGCACGCCGCCTCGTCCCCTGTCCCCGGAGCACACCGCCGCCGTCCCTCTTTCTCAACTCGCTTTTCATCATTGACGCGCTGGCGTCGTCGACCCCTCCCTCGCCGTCAACCTCGACCTTCGTCATCAGAGTGTTAAGCACGCTGAAACACGCCGCCTTGTCCCGTGTCCCCGGAGCACGCCGCCGCCTCGACCCTGACCTCGGTAATCGGTATGAGCACGCCGCCACCTTCACATAAGTGGAAATGTTCTCCCTGTCCCTGGAGCATGCCGACCTGCTGTCATCAGAGAGTTGAGGAACCGCCACTCCGGCTCCTCCACCAGCTCGTCCCTGAGCACGCTGCAGCGTCTCCTGTCCCCGGAGCACGCCGCTGCCTCGACCCTGCCCTCAAAGCGTGCATTCCAGTGATTTTATTGAATTTGAGGATGTCCAATGAAGGCTCATCGTTAAGGAAGTCATTGATCCAAAGGGAGAATTTTCATTACGATATACATTCATCTTCCTTGTTTATGTCCAATGCAGAAGTAATGTATTTGTTTTGACTATCAATGTATATAATGAATTCTAATTCGCAAACCCTTGAAACTGCTGGAAGTGTGGTTGACACTAGTATTTGCCATCCCAGTGCGTTTGATTTCTACATGAAATCAAGGTACCTATGCTGGAATCAGGCTATAAATGCAACAGTGGAATGTAAATTGTTTGTTTTTTCTGGAGACAAGCACACCAGCTCACTACCATGTCCTTTACCATGAGAACAATTTCTCTACTGATGCTTTCCAGATGCTCACCAACTGCCTGTGCTACAAGTAAGCTCGATTCTGCATTCACTAACAGATATTTGGTACCTTATGTGACTGGTTAAGTGAATGTGATTGCAGTTTGATAATGTTTTATATGATTTCAGTGATTTTATTGAATTTGAGGACGATGTCTCAGTCGGAGCATTAGAGGCTATGAAGGCTCATCATTAATGAGGTCATTGATCTGGAGAATTTTCATTACAGTATACTAGATTAGATGATGACAGTTATGATGTGTGTAACTAGTTACATTGTAATCAGGATGAACAATCTTTGTTCTGTAATTAGTATACTTGATAACCATTATTGACACTTTGGTAATATTTAATTGGTCAATATAATTTAACGTGTGATCATTTTGGCATATGTTCGTGAATAATATGTTGCTGACACTGATAATACGGCTGCCAAATCCTGGCTAGCTCCTAATAGTAGACCCTGCCTGTAAACAATCCGTGACGAGCTATAGCAAGAGCATCTCGGATAACCAACATAAAGGAGACAAGCTTCCATAAAGCCTGTCTCACATAAGTTAATAAATCCGCGACGCGCTACAATATAGGATGTCTCGGATCAATCATTATATCTGCGACGGGCTTTGTAAGGGCCTATCACACATGTACGCTGATGGGCGACGCGCGCCAGCGGCATCTCCAATGACCCCGTAAAGGTCGTCTGTTATGACACAAAGAAAAGAGACGCTCTTCTTTTGAGCGTGTCTCGCACCTAGTTTGATCGGCGACGCGCCTTGAAGCCCATCTCTGATGCCAATGTAATGCGAGACACGAAGATGGAGACACACAGTTTGTTCGCCTCCCTTCTTCGTTCGGGCCCATCTCGTATGAGCCTTTCTTACGTAGTGTATGGGCTGTTCTATGTTGTATTCTCATCTCAGATGATGATTGGCACATCCAATGAGATACAAAAGTACAATATTAGAGTATATTTGATAGACTCACTATGTATGAAAAGCTCACCCGAGACGTGCCCGAACGAAGAAGGGAGACGAACAAACTGTGCATCTCCGTCGTTGCGTCTCGCATTATGTTGTCATCAGAGACGTGCGGCAAGCGGGTCACCGATCAGCCAAAGTGTTAGACATGCTCAAAGGTAGCGTGTCTCCTTTCTTTGAGTCATAGCAAACAATCTTTACGATGTCATTGGAGACGTGATTCGTGCGCGTCGCCCATCAACATACATGCAAGACAAGCCCTAATATAGCGTGTCGCAAGTTTATTGACTGATTCGAGACGCTCTTTATTGAAGCGTGTTGCATATTTGTTTACTGATCTGAGACGGGCTTTAAGGAATCATGTCTCGTTTATTTAGGTAATCTGAGACATTCTCTATTATGGCTCATCACGAATTGTTTACAGGCAGAGTCTCCTATTAGGTGCCCCCACCCCTGATTATTCTGGTTGTCGGCTGCATCCTGGAGCTAGCCAGGATTTGGCAGCCGCATTGCTAGTGTTAGCAACATACACATACATGAACACATGTATGGCCAAAAAGATCACACGTTAAATTATATTGACCAATCAAATACACTGTTCATCCTAATTACAAAGTAACTAATTACACATATCATAAATGTCATCATCTAATCCTTTATACCGTATTGAAAATTCTCCCGATCAATGACTTCATTAACTATGAGCCTTCATAGCCTCTAATGCTCCAACTGAGACATGCTCAAATTCAATAAAATCACTGAAATCGTATAAAACATTATCAAATTGCAGTCACATTCGCTTAAACAGTCACAAAAGGGAGCAAATATTTGAAGGCTTAGGAAGAAATTGGTATACAGTTGTAATAGACACAAGAACTGTTAGTGAATGGAGAATCGAGCTTACTTGTAGCACTTACAGTTGGTGAGCATCTGCAAAGCATCAACAGAGAAATTGTTCTCATCATAAAGGACATGGTAGTGAGCTAGTGTGCCTGTCCCCTAAAAAAACAAATAATTTTCATTCCACTGATGCATTAATAGCCTGATATCAAAAACTCATGAGAGAAACACCAATTATAGCATAGGTACCTTGATTCCAGCATGACTGCAGAGATAGAAATCAAACTCACTGAGATGGCAAATGCTAGTGTCAACCACAATTCCTGCAGTTTCAAGGGTTTGCGAATCAGAATTCATTATATACAACATTACTTCTGCATTGGACATAAACAAGGAAAATGAATGTATACCGTAATGAAAATTCTCCCTTTGGATCAATGACTTCATTAGCAATGAGACTTCATTGGACATCCTCAAATTCAATAAAATCAAAATGCACGCTCTGAGGGTAGGATTGAGGCGGCGGTGTGCTTCGGGATGAGCTGGCAGAGGCGCCAGAGCGGCGGTTCCTCAACTCTCTAATGACAGTAGGCTGGTGTGCTTCGGGGACAGGGAGAACATTTACACTTATGTGAAGGAGGCGGCATGCTCATACCGATTACTGAGGTCGGAGTCGAGGTGGCGGTGTGCTCCGGGGATAGGGGATGAGCTGGCGTGCTCCAGCGTGCTCAACTCTTTGATGACAAAGTTCGGGGTCGACGGTGGGGTCGGAGTCAACGGCGGCAGTGCGAGAATGATGAAGAGTGAGTTGAGGAAGAGGGACAACAGTGGTGTGCTCAGGAGCTGCAGTTTCTAGGTCGAGAGAGAGAGAGCGAGAGCTAAAATTTTTTGCTAAGTGTGGATAGAGAGCGCACGAGAGATAAAATTAGCAAAACTCGGTGACGGGCCTATCTAACACGCGTCTCTCATTTCAGCGTCTCCCTTTGGTCGAGAGAGCGCGAGTAAGTTTTGCACGAAAATTTTCGTCAGAGAGTGCGCGAGAGCTAAAAATTGGTCAAAATTCATAGACTTCATATATAAAACACGTCTCACATTATTTTGTGGCCGAACGGGCAAGCCGCATGCGAAAGATGTTGTTCCCCCGAACAACATCTTTCACATGCGGACTTGTCCAACTGGAAACTATGCGCAATGACTTATATGATCGTTGCAATGCGCTCAGATTACCGAGGTGGGACAAAAGATCTTCGGCATGAATCGGAGACGCGCTTAGGTAAGGTGGGTCTCGGATCTTTTTCACCGAACGGGCACTATATGCCAAAAGATGCATCACGGTGTGTTGAAGCGAGAAACAATATCTTTTGGCATCCAGGTATGTCCCACTAGCATCTGTTGCGCGATTCCTTATATGATCGTTGCAACGTGCACACCTTTCTGAGGTGGGACAAAGATCTTCGGCACGAATCGGAAACGTGCCCGAGTAAGGCGCGTCTCCTTTTTGCTGGATCTCAAAAATCGGAGACGCACCATTTTAAAGTGCCTTTCTCATGCACACGTCTCCCTATTGCCACTCGGATGACATTGTGAGCGTCCGTTGTTGGGGTAAACAAATGTAATGGCATTGCAATTAAGGGATATAATTGGAGTTCAGAGATAAAGAAACATAATGACATTGCAATTCAGAGATAATTTGCAACTCAATGAATTTCATAGTTCATACACATTGCATGCCCTCTAAACTAATTTCGAATCTAAACTTATTGATAAAGCTCCCATCGAACAATCTAAACTGTACTGCCCAGCTTGCTCCCGAACACATCTCTTATATTCCTCTGGATCCTGAAATTATTGATATACTTAAAATTAAAAAATGTCGAATGAGGAATGAATAACCTACGTTGGTCACTAACACAAAGTCTGTAACCTTTATAAGTATATTATAGCAATCATTTTCAACATCGGTCACATTTGGCTGATGAAGCAAACACTAAAATTCAAGTAATATAGTTTTAATTGTCAAACTAGTCCACCACCCCTATGAAATATCAATTTAAGCAACATAAGAAACCAGTTCAAATAAGTTCGGCAACAATTACTAATTACATGAGCAAAATAAATTTGTCTTACAATCTCTTGATCAAGAATCCCATTGCAGTGTGCTCCTGAGCAATAGACATTTGGGTGGAAGAAACCACGTGGAAAGCCGCATCTTGGAGGCACCAACGAATAATCCTCCGAGAAGGAGATTATTAGGGGTAGTAACCACCTTCCCAATCAGTCTATAAAGGAAATTAACTAATAAGAGGACGATGGTTATACTCATATGATTGTGCTTGTTCTTCTTGACTAACCCCTTCTTTACCGGGGATGATGCATTGTCACTTCAATAAATCTCCCGGTTCAGGCTTCACAGAGAAATTGAAAATACCGAAAACAAAAGATGGAAAAACAAAACTACAATTAAGTTCATTAGTCCATTGCAGAGCTACATATATGCAACCATGCGACTGGTGTGCCATATGTACATACATGGGCATGATTCTTGCGCCACGCCAAGCGCTCCTCCTTCAGTCGGCTACACGCCAAGCTGATATCTAACCCAGTCATGAACAGTGACGATGAGGACGAGGATGGCAACGACAACTGCGATGGCAAACAGAGGTGACAATTGCACTGGAGTTGGTCGATTAGTAAAGGAGCGTTGGTCTTAGTAAAGGAGCACCGGAGGCAAATAGACGAGTGAGATAAACGCAAGACAAGCGAGACTAAAGTGAGATGCGCGCTATATGAAAGTGTGTCTTCCACTGTTGAAAGAGAGACGTGCAGCACGATGACTGTAGAGAACTTAATTTCGGCAGCGGTGGTGCAGAGACTCGTGCGGCCGACGTGCGGATCTTTCGTTTCCTCGAGGTAGTCTTGATGCATCCCATCATTCCATCAATGCGCGGGAAACCAACCGCTCCATCGGTGACTCTGCACATACCTTATATAGGACGCGCCATCACCCGTCAATTCTCCACAGAGCACGTCGCTCATTCATTTCTTCTTCTTTGTCTTCTCCGCGTTGACAACCCACCACCACCATGGCCAACATTCCACCTCCAAGCCCGCCGATGGAGCCACCATGCAAGAAACTGTGTTGCACCTCCCTTGAGAGATTCAACACTGAGAAGCGCCTCCTTATGATGCAAGAGGCGTATAACAATATGTCTCGCGCCATGAGTTCCTTGGGTTTGGGTACCCTTCCACAGTTTACTGGAATGGGTACCCTCGACCACTACCTCTACACCCTCACGGGGATGGCCGATCGTCTCGACATTCTATTCGAGACGATGGCCAAGGTGCTCGGTGCCGAGGGCCGCAGAAACCTGGTGGCAGTGACAGAGAGCAACCTCGATTTCGGGTTTGCGCCATTGGTGCAGCTGGAGCAACCAGCGCAGTCGGCCCAGGCTCCTGTTGCACCGGCCCCGGAGTCGCCACTGCCGCCGGAGGAGGAGGAGGAGTAGGATTTAGTTTTTGTTTGTTGTTTTTAGTTTATGTTTTTATTTTCTTGTGTCTTCTACTTTTTTCTTGTGTTTTGTAATATATTGTGTTAATGAATAAAATTTATCTATGTTCAACTGTGTGTTCCACTATTGTGAATGAATATTTTCTTGTGTGTTCAACTGTGTGAATGAATGAATGTGTGGTGTGTTTATTTTGTGGACGGTGAACTATGTGAAAGCAATTGCAAACATGCATGATTTTGATTATTTTCTGGACAAGTGAATGATTTAGTTAGCAAGTGAATGTACTCTAAGTTCAGTGATTTTTGATATCAATAGTGAACCGAAGCAAAATGGAGAAAATCATGAAGCTAAAGGAGACATGGATAATTGGAGACGCGCTTTTCGTAAGAGTGCGTCTCCCTTTTAGTAGAGGAGAGGGGACATCGAGCATAGGCAATGCACTTTGGTGATAAGCGTGTCTCCATTTTGCGTCTCCGCACAGACCTTATATAAGGCGCTATCAGTCCCTCCTCTTCTCTTTGTTTGTCTTCTCAGTGCAGACAACCCACCATGACCAACGTTCCGCCGCCAAGACCTCCGAGGGAGCCACCCTACAAGAAACAGTGTTGCCGCTCCTCGAGAGGCTCAACAACGAGCTGCTCGAAATGTTGTTCGATAGGTTGTTCAACCGATTCCAGAGGCTGCTCGAGATGATGGCTGAGGTGCTCGGCGCCGAGGGCTGCAATATCCTTGTGGTGGTGATGGCGAGGAACCTCGGTCGCTAGGTTGCACCACCGTGATTTGAATCACTCGGAGCAACTAGCAGAGCAGCTAGAGCAGCTGGACAGGGCTCCTGTTGCACTTGCGCCAGATGGCCGCCGAAGGAGGAGGAGGAGGAGGGGGAGGAGGAATAGGATTTATATTTTGAAAGTGCATCTAGGAATCCCTTGTGGGTTTTTGTTGATTTATGATAAGCTAATGAGATTCTAACCACTTTGTTGAGATGAGCACAGGTTCTAATGAGAAAATGAGCAAAGTGCCAAAAAGAAAGGAGAATGAGGAGTAATGCGAAAAAGAGCTCAAGAAACAAGTGTAGTAGATCATTGTGTATGGAGTGTGTTAAGGAAACACATCCCAAGAGCTCAAGCACAAATAATATCACACATTGCACATATTTATACAGGACCGGACTAGTCCGACTGACCCCGGACTAGTCCGATATCTTTCTGCACAAAATCGGACAAGTCCGATCACACACCGGACTAGTCCGATATCTCTCAGACTAGAATCGGACTAGTCCTCCCCAATGCGGACTAGTCTCCCAAATACTTCACAAGTTGCACAAAATCGGACAAGTCTGATCACACAACGGACTAGTCCGATATCTTTCTGATGTCAATCGGACAAGTCCAATATTAGCACGGACTAGTCTGAAAAACCCTCTGACCTAAATCGGACAAGTCCTCCAAGTGCGGACTTGTCCCAAATTCACTTAGGGTTTCTCATATCCGGACAAGTCCGATATTTGTCGGACTAGTCCGAAGATTTCCAGAACCAATATCAAACAAGTCCGCTCCCAGCCGGACAAGTCCGATATTTCGGGACACCTGGGTTTGCTACACGCAGCACACCGGACTATTCCAGTGTCCACCACAGACTAGTCCGATCTTTCTAAACCCTAACGGTAACTTTTGGGAACCCCATATAAATAGGTGTACACGGCCCATCTTTCATATAACTCGACCCCCTGCGGCGTCACACCTCCCAAGAGCCTAGAAAACACCCCTCTCCACGAAATCAAACGCAAGAAAGATCAATCCCTTGAGGATACACTCTTGATCATTGGAGAGACACGGTTCATCACTCATTGAGCTATTGGTTTGATTCCCTAACACACTCCTGTGGTTTTCATTGTGATCTTGAGAGTGTGTTCTTGGTGGTGTTCATATTGTAATCTTGGGGAGCCCTCAACGTGTGAGAAGGCCCCGTGAATTTGGTTATTTGCCCTTTGTGATTAGTGAAGAGGATTGGCCTCCGTAGCGATCCGACGAGGGTAGGGTTGGAGAAGACACGATCCTTTTGTGGACTCCTCAACGTGGATGTAGGTTGCCTCTGTGGGAACCGAACGACGGGATAAATTGCTTGTGTTCTCACTTTGCGCACATCGTTCTTACTCTTCATATCAATCTAGGGTTTCAATCAATCTTGTTCACTTTACATTGAAACATTGAATATAAGATTAACTTGTGGTACATCCTAGTTCATAATTTTGTAACACTTTAATTAAAAGTATATTTCCGCTGCATACATCCTAGGATCAAGATAAACGATCCAATTTGATCAACGTAGTCGGTATAATCCGGACTAGTCCGCACTCGACCGGACTAGTCCGATATCTCGAGATTTGATCTGGTTATTAAGTGTTGCAGGTTCTGACAGAAATTCAAAAAGGCCTATTCACCCCCTCTAGGCCACATTCAAGTTTTCTTTTGTTATTTTTAGTTGATGTTGTTTTTCATTTCTTATGTCTTGTACTTTTTTCTTGTGTTATATTATATATTTTTAATGAATGCATGTGTTATATGTGCTCATCAGTGTGATGAGTATCTTGTGTGTTCAACTGTGAACGAATGAGTTTCGTCGTTCAGCGACGTGTTCATGTCTGGCTGTAACCGAAGACAAATGAGACGTGCTTTCTGTAAAGTCTGTCTCATTTCTTTCGCAAAAAGGAGACACTCCTTGTCAGAAGCGTGTCTCCCATTTGTCAGAGAGGAGGGTGCGTCGCAGATACCTACTTAACTGAGACGGGCTATATTGTAACTCGTCTCCTTGTACGTTCAACCGAGCCATGTCAGATCCTCGCTGAAGCGGACACATCTCGCTTAACCATACCAGAGACGCCCTCCTTTGATCGTGTGGCCCATCTTTGTCTCCTATTTGGGTCTCTTACGTAGTGACTATATATTATATATCAATATTGTTATATATATTGGGAAGGTGCCTTGCCCCTAATCTATCTATATTGATCCAAAATCACAATGAATACAACCCACCTTTATACGTAATCTATTCCCTCTTACATTCAGGAAAAGCATGGTATGGAAATGTGTAAGATGAATTTTCATTTGCTTGTAGATTTTTTTCCAACTATGTCGTGTTGGTCAACTATGTCGTGTTGGTCGTAGCCTTTTTGCTGTTGTCCTTTGCAGCAGGAGGGCTGCATGCAAATGATTGCCTGGACCGTGAGTCTCTGGTCCTGTTTTGTTTCTGCTAAAAATCTGCTTATGATAGAAAAAAAAGCAAAAAACTCACCAAAACACCTTGCTTAATTCTTGCTTAGCTCCGAAGCTGCTTAATGCACTACAGGAAACGCGATCATTTATGACGACTGGATTTATTTGCGACGGCCAGCCGTCGCAAATAGATTAAATTGTGACGGCCCGCCTCTGGCCGTCACAAATAAACAGGCCATCGCAAATAACATCTTATTTGCGATGGCCGACCATAAAGCCGTCGCAAATAATAACTTATTTGCGACGTCCAACCCTAGGACCGTCACAACTAAGGTAGCCGTCGTAAATAAATGTTTATTTGCGACGGCTGCTAAAAAGGCTGTTGCAAGTAAACTTAATTGCGACGGCTGTATGGTGGGGCCGTCACAATTTAGGAGGCTGTCGCAAATAAGGGCTTTTATCCCGACCCCGACGGTTGACTCACGTCCACTCAACACACAGCCCCGCCGCCTGCCTGCCGCCCTGCAGCGCCCCGCCGCCGGCCCGCCACCCCGCTGTCGCCGCCCCTGCTCGCCGCCCCCGGCCTCACCGCCCCCGGTCCGCCGCGCCCCCGGCTTGGCTCGCTGCGCCCCTGCCGCCCCGGCCCGCCGCGCCCCCGGCCTCGCCGGCCCCGGACCGCCGCGCCCCCCGCTGCGCCCTCACCGCCCCCGGCCCCTGATGCCTCCTGAGGTGAGCTCGTTTTTTTTTGCTTTCATTTTAGGGTGTGTTTGGAACCCTAGGATCAGAAGGTATGGGATGAATCCATTCTAGATTTTAGGAACAGAATGATTCCATCTCGATGTTTGTTTATAAGGATGGGATGAACCTTGTTTTTTTTTATTGGAAGGATGAAAAGGGATGAGATCGAACGGCTGATAATTAGGAGATAGCTAGTTAATATATAAGATTCAAGCTAATAAGTGTTAGAGAGCATCAGGCAGACCAGGGAGCTCCCACGGGTCATAGCAGTAGAGATCGACGAAGGTGATGAGCTCGACTGTGAAGCACTTGCCCTCCACCTTCCGCTGGAGGTAGAACTCGATGAGCTCCTCCTCGGTCGGGTGGAAACGGAACCCCGGCATCACCAAGTCATCCTCGTGCATGTCGCCGCCCTCTCCACCCTTGCCTCGTCCTCCAGCTCCTGATGCTACCGCCACTGCCGTTGCAGATGCGGCGCCATGATGGCCGTTCTCGTGCATGCCTTTCTGGGAAGCGATGAACACGCATTTGCCATCCTGCAAGATGATGAACACGCTGCTGCTGCATTCACCTGTGCACCTCGTCCAGCCCCGCCGCATGCGCGTCGAGCGCGGCGGCTGGGACGTCACGTCGTTGTGCAGCCGCAGCTTGCCGCCACCGTAGTATCGTGATTGCTGCTTGCTCCCCTGCTCATCGAGCTTTGGTTGCTGGCTCCCCGTTGCTGCTTCCTCCTCAGCCATCCTTTGGTGCTCACAGCCTAAGCATCGATCTGTACATGCTGCTCCACCCTGACATTGAGCTGGGCAATTCCAAAGTGAAATGAGGGACAGAAGAGAGATGGAGCGAGGTGTGTAGTTTGTCAAGTTCTATGGTCGCCATTGCACGAACAGGATGACGGTGAAATACACCATGATCAGCACTGTTCTCGACACCTGTCTTGGAGTGTGTTCGCTTCCATTTCCCTCTCGGCGGTGTTGAACCCTGAGCCGCCGCAGTCTTCTTGCCCTGCCATCGCGGCGTGGACCATGCCGGGTTTGGACGGGCATTATATTCAGTTCTTTGAGTGTTCTAGCTATTTTTATCAAATCGGTCCTCACATAATGTATTTTCTTTACATTGCCCAGGTCCCCTCCCCACCGTCCACACTCAGATCCACTTCACCGCTCAGGTATGGCACCATCATTCTTCTCATATTGTATATGACAGAGTACACTGCTTTTAGCTGTATATGACGACTTGTTGCTTTTATAGTAGCTGCTCTGATATGTATAATGTTCCAACTATTTTTTATCAAACTTTTAATGATGTAACACATTTTCTTTAGATTTGCATCACCATGTTACTAGTTCAGCCTATGTCAAGTGTGTGATCTAGATGTTGCTACATGATTATGTTTTTTTAGGTTTAGATAATTTTTTGTCATGATTTGGTAAATATGTTTATTATGTAGTTTACTAGAATTAATAATTTTTTCTCTTGTTCTTTTGATTGCGTGAGTGTTTAGAATTAATAATTTTTTCTATTCTGTTTAGTGTATGTTTGGACTTTAGTGCATTCATATAATGTTTTTGTGTGACTACTTAATATATATAAATAAATAGGTTTTGGGACGGCTCGGACCAACCCGGCAGGGCACGACATGCAATAAATGTGATCGTGCCGTGTAGACCATAGTAGTCAAGGCGACATGGAAGCGAACGGGTTGGTAAGGACGTAAATGACCCGCGATTGCGTGGACGGTGGAAATGGATGTGGAATTGTCATCTAAGACCAATTTTCCTCTCACTCTTTCTCTAGTTCTTTCCTCTTTCTTAAATGACCTCAATATGAAAATGAGCAACGTAACCTATAGCAATTTATTACCCATTTCGGATTGGCACGTCTCACATGCCATTGGCATGTGAGACGTGCAGGTTTGGAATTGTCCCTTTTTGGACAGCCTGAGCGTGACCGAGGGGGCGTGGCTTGTGATGAGACGCGGGTCCAAATTTGGACGAGATTTCGGTGGCGTAACCCTGTTGTTCTCTGCTGCACCATTTTTGGGCGTGCAGAGGAGAACAGCGGGGTTATACTGCTGAAATTTCGTTCGAATCCAGATCACGCATCTTGTCATGAGCACGCTTTGCTCGGTCACTCTTCGGTGGATTTAGGATCTATCTGCCTAGGTTGTAGGGCCGTGACATAACACAACAATACATTAACGACAACTTCTTTCGCGTTAAACTGCAGAACCAAACATGGGTGAAGACCGCAGTTGGATGTATACGGGCTGGAAGAGCAGAACTGGTGGTCACTCGGATGAGTGGTTTATCAAGTTAGATCAATTTTTGGATCGAGCATTTTTGTTGTCAACGGAAGATATGGTGCGGTGTCCATGTACAAAATGTCGGAACACCAAGTTTTTGAGAAGATTGGAGCTTTCGTTTCACTTATGTCGAAACGGTTTCACTCAACATTATGAAGTGTGGACCTTTCACGGCGAGACTAATTCTCGAGTCATAGCCGAAGTGGATGAGGATGATGATATAACAGAGGTTGATAGGATGGATGAGATGCTAGATGCTCTGGAAGCGGAGGATCCTCTTACAAATGAGGCAGAGAAGTTCTTCGAGGAGCTGAAGAAATCACAAGAGCTGTTGCATGAACACACGGTTGTGACCGTACTTGCTTTCTTGACCAGATTTATGGCAATTAAGTCCAAGTATTTTTTTCCATCAACTGCTACAATGATCTCATGAAATTGATCTGCGATATCCTTCCACAACCTCACAATGCGTCGGGCGATATGTATTATTCAAAGATCAAGATATCTGGTCTCGGTATGAAGTATGAGAAAATCGATGTGTGCCCAGACAACTGCATGCTATTCTGGAAAGAGCACGCCAATGAGAAGATGTGCTTGAAATGTGGTAAATCGAGGTATGTCGAAGTTGTTAATGACGATGGGGATAATGTGATGACAGATGTCGCACATAAGCATCTTTGTTACTTGCCTGTGACACCTCGGTTGAAACGGATATTTCTTTCAAAAAGAACCGCAAGACACATGAGATGGCACAAAGAAGGTAAACGTGAGAACAAAGAATTCTTGACGCATCCTTCCGACGGTTATGCATGGAAGGTGCTAGACCGTTTCGATCCAGACTTCTCTCGTGATGCGAGGAATGTTCGCATCGGATTAGCGACAGACGGATTCTCACTGTTCAGTACAAACACCACGCCATACTCATGTTGGCCCGTCTTTGTCATTCCGTACAACCTGCCATCTGCTTTTTGTACGAAGAACGAGTTCATGTTTCTCAGCCTCATTGTACCTGGACCTGATCATCCCGGGTCACGTCTCAACATGATGTTAAAACCGCTGATCGAAGAATTGAAAGTCTTGTGGACAGGAGTCGAAGCATACGACAGTTACAAGAAGCAGAAATTCAACCTTCGAGCTGCTTATTTGTGGTCCTTCCATTATTTGCCGGCATACGGCATGTTTTACGGATGGAGCACTCACATTCGTCTGACGTGTCCGATATGTGCTTCAGACACGGATTGCTTTCGACTAACTCATGGAGGCAAAATATCTTACTTCGATTGTCACAGATGTTGGCTGCCCTCGAATCATATTTTTAGGCAGCAGAGGCATGTCTTTCGAAAGAACACTGTTGTCACTAAAGGACCACCGAAGCGTCTCAACGGGTCAGAAATTTTTGATATGTTGGATAAACTGGTGCCTGATGAAGGTTGCCCTGGATATTTCGTAGGTTATGGAGAGAAACACAATTGGACTCACATATGTGGACTTTGGGAGCTACCGTATGTGAAGTCGTTGATTCTAATGCACAACATTGATGTCATGCATCAGGAGCATAACATGAGCGAAAGTATCATAAGCACTTGCATGGATATGCCTGGCAAAACGAAAGACAATTATAAAGCTAGACTAGATTTGACAGACATTTGTCACCGTCCAACTCTTGAAATCTCTGAAAGTGGTGGAAAGCCACGTGCTTCTTTCTGTCTTCGATCGATAGAAGAGAAAGAAGTTATGAAATGGATGAAACTTTGAAATTCCAAGATGGTTACGCAGCTAGCCTGAAACGAGCCATAAATGTTAACACAGGAAACCTCACTGGGTTGAAGAGTCATGATTATCACATTATAATGGAAAGACTCTTACCTGTTATGTTTCGAGGCTATCTAGATGATGCGGTGTGGAAGGTTTTAGCCGAGCTCAGCTATTTCTATAGACAACTTTGTGCTAAAGAAATCAAGATCGAGATGATGGATAAGTTTGAGAAGGAGATACCCATACTTTTATGTAGGATGGAAAAAAAATTTCCACCAGGTTTCTTCAATCCAATGCAACATCTGCTTATCCATCTTCCATTCAGTGCTAAAGTTGGCGGTCCTATGCAATGTAGGTGGATGTATCACATTGAAAGAGCGCTACGATATCTGAAACCAATGGTTGGCAACAGGGCAAGGGTGGAAGGGTGCATCGGTGAAGCATATGCTCTTAAGGAAGTAGGATACTTTTCAAGTGTCTACTTTGCGGAAGAAAACAATATCAATACTTCGGCGATGTGGTGCAATGTGGACGAAACACCCCCTCTAAGCGACCTTTCCTTTTTCCAAACGAGAGGCACCACCGTTGGTAGCTACACGACCTACGTGCTATCGGAACATGAAAAGACTGTTGCTTTACTCTACATGTACGCAAATATAGAAGGCATGCAGGAATACATCGAGTAAGTGTTTGTCCTACATCTATGCTAATCGACATATTTTGCTACACATGTACTCTAAAAGATGTTTTTTCATGTTCAGCGAGTTCCACAGACAATGTTGGCCATATAGGCATCAACCTACGGCCAAACAAGTAGAAGCGATGCGAAAAGAAGGAATAAATGGGGGGCAGAGTTTCCTATCCTGGTTTCGAGATTATGCAATATTCTCTCGTCTTCTATATATTATAAATTACAATTATTAAAGAAGTATTATTTTAACTCACGATCATTTATAACAGTGTCGGACTCACAATGTTCATAAAGATTTGCGGCAGCTATCTTATGGATTGGTGAATGTTAGAAGCTATGGTCGATATGACGTAAATGGCTTCCGATTCCGTACAACTCATTTTGAAGCTCTTCGTCCTCTCGAGGCAACATCAAATTCCGGTGTTGTGACGAGAGCAATGGACGCTCAAGGGAATTTAACCGATTATTATGGAGTCATTAACAAAATACTTGAATTTACTTTTACCGGAAATAAAACCCTTCGAGTTGTCTTCTTTGATTGTGACTGGGTTGATCGCACTCATGAAACTCGAGAAAACCAATTTGGAATGGTGGAAGTGAAACATAAGGACCGACTACGAGGTTACGATACATTTGTTCTTGCACATCAAGTTGAACAAGTGTATTATCTACCTTATCCATGCACGAAGCTCAGTGCTTGGTGGGTGGTATATAAGGTGAATCCTCGTGAGCGGCTATATACTCCTGGGGATGATGGTTACCATGATAGCGAAGACGTTGAAGAAGTGTACCAAGAAGAAGAGTTGCCAGACACTTATCGTCGATCTTGGTGCAGGACTCGATCAATTAGTTGGAGATGTTGAAGACGTTGAAGATGTAGAGCCAGATGATATGCGAAAACGAAAATTAGAACAGGCCACGATGGAAGATCGTTGGGCTGGTTTAAGGAGTAGGGCACAGACACATGACAATGATGTTGATGAATTTTGAAAGTGACTACAAGTAATGTTTTCTTGAAGATAGTAACATGAACTTTGTATATTTTATTTGCATATTTACTGATTATCTATTTAAAACAGGATGCCGTCAAAGAAGGGTAAGAAGGTGCCACCGACGAGGGGGTTCTACCCCTCTAGACCTGATGACACTTTTGTTGGTGCCTCATCGACTGGCAGCAAACGCTCTCAGGTGCTGGGGCACGTTCAGACTAGTTCTAGAGCTTCATCACAGGTAAATTTCACTCGTTTTTGACAAATTCTTTAAATTCAATTTCACATTAAACTTACTTATGAATCATTTGAATGTTGTAGTCCTCACCGGCTGACTCAGAGGTTGCGGCGCCAGTTGACCGTGGCTACCCTTCGGTGAGCCAGCCCTCGGCCAGCCAGCCCTCAGCAAGCCAGCCCTCGGCCAGCCAGCCCCCAGCTGGCGATCCTTCTGTTCCTGAGGCTTTTGACTCGGCTGGTGAGGAGTCGTCTAGGTCACCTGACGTGGTGCCCCAGCAGACGCGGAGGACGAGGAGGACTCACTTTGTCAGTCCCCCTGCGGTCCCTTCAAAGAGGATCGTTATTCTTCCAGTCGGAGACAGGTAATAAAAATTATAGTGTTTAATTTTAGTTTCTTTTGGTTAATTAAGTAATCAATCAATAAATATCTTGCACGATTTGGGATGACACGTCTTTCACCGGTGAGAGACACCACAGACCGGTGAATGGTGTCCTCGGGTCCTTAGTGCGTTTGCACTATCCCGGGGTCATCGACGGGGTGCCTGCTCTTTCGTGGGAGGACTACGCACGCATCCATCATCAGGAGCACGGCAACCTTCAGGAGGCCGTATGGGCCAATTTTATGGTAAGTATGTTAAAAAAGTTTCTAAGTTTCAACTCTTAAACTCTTTTAGTGAACATCTCTTCAATATATTCTTTATTGCAGGCAAGATATACTTTAGAGGACCCGAACGACCATCGCCAGTTTGAGGATGTGAGGCGAGTGTTTCACTACAACGCTGCCAAGGCGCTTCGACAAGCTTCGTCGAATGCCCGTGTTCAAATTATTAATGAGCACTTGAAGGCGAACCAGCAGCCTGTGCTACACTTCCGACAAGCGAGCGTGATGCACCTGACGGAGGAGGAGTACACGCAGGTACGTGGAGTGTAGTAAGTATTTTTTTTTGATAATTTCCCCGATGGTATTTTTAACGACTTCCAACTATGTGCAGGGCCACGTGAGCTGGTTGCAGGGTATGACCGATGCATTTCGGGCCCTTTGTCGCTACTGGGCTAGCGATGAGTTTAAAGCTAAGTCCGAGAAGGCTTGAGACTGCAGAGGGGTCGAGGGAAAGAGCAGGCAAGGGCAAGATAACCACTTCCGTTTAGCTAAACGCATGGTAAGTGTGTGTAACATATGTTTATATATTCATAATATATTGTTCGTACTAACGCGTATTGACAGGAGCGCGAGACGGGAGTGCCGCCGACCCCTACTGAGATCTGGAAGAGAGGTCACAGGGACCCTTCTCAGTCGACGGGGTGCAGTCAGGCTGCAGCCGAGCGATTGGTAAGTTTAAAAATCATTCATATTAAATATAACTATATATATTGTTGAACTTACACAGTTTTCTTGTTTTGCAGGCTAAGTACAGGGAGGAGGCTAGGAAGATACACGGCGAGGATTTTGATTGGGAACGTCAACCAATTGATCCGCAAGCCGCGTATGCAAGTGGTGGTGGAAAAGCACACGGAAGGTGAGTTTACAGGTCATTTTATCATTTTCAATTCAAAGTATTCAAGATATTTCAATTTCATATTACTGACTCTATTTTTTATAGGCTCGCCATATTCGACGGAGTTGTCGACTCGAGGGCAGGGAGACCTGCGAGAGGCAGCTCCACGCAGGCTTCTTCGGTAGGCACGACTAGTCGTCGCGCCTCGCAGAGGGACATTGAGATGCAGTCCCTCTTCAGGCGACAGGAGGAGTCGGAACGCCAAAGGATCGTGATGGAGGCCACGATCCAAACCCAGGCAGCATTGTTGGCGCAGATGCGAGAAGCAATGGAGGTAACCAAATTAAAACTTAAGTTCTCATTAATTCAGCATAAATGACTTACTAATAGATAGCATTTAATGTTTGCAATGACAGGCCATGGCTCGGGCGCAAGGTCTGGGGATCCAGCTACCGGTACTACCACCGGTCCTTCCAGGCGATCCTTCTTCTACGGGTCAGGTAATTTGCTATGTAATCCTTCTTCTTCAGCGTAAAAATATTGAGATAGAAGAAAGAGGGAGATAGTTAGATAGAAGAAAAGGATCGAGATAGAAGAAAGAAAGAGAGAAGAAAGAGAGAGAAAGAAGAAAGAGTGAAAGATAGTTAGATAGAGTAGGAGGGGAATGAAGAGAGAGAGTAAGATGTAGATGGAGATAGAGAGAGGGAAAGATAGAGGGAGGGAGATGTAGATGGAGATAGAGGGAGGAAGATAGAGGGAAAAGGATAGCAATAGAGAGATAGAGTGAGAGAGAAAGATACAGCGAGAGAGAAAGAGAGAAATGAAAAGAGAGAGGAAGAGAGGGGGATCTAGATGAAGATAAGGGAGAGGAAGGGAGGGAGAGAGATGTTGATGCATTTATATTCTAACTCTAAGTTTCATTAATTGCAGGGATCCGCGACGGCTGCACAAACGCCGTCGCCGTCGCTACCGCCACCTGGAATGAGCCGCGACGACGACTTCGACTTCAGAGGTGGCTCTGGAAGTGGATACGGAGGTCAGACGGGCGAGTGAGCCCATGTTTAGTTTGTTGATGTTAATGCAATGTTTGGACGATGTGTGTGATGTGTTTTTAAACTGTTTGTGATTTGTTGTGATGAATATTGCCTGTTCTGTGATTCTGGCCATCGAGCCGGTTAGTAATTTCAGTTTTTTAAGAAAATAAAAACCTTATTTGCAACGGCTTTTTATACAGTACCGTCACAAATAAGGTTCCAGGCCGTCGAAATTAAGCCACTGCTATTTGCGACGGCTAGGCCGTCACAAATAAAGATTAATTGCGACGGCTAGACCGTCGCAAATAGCAGTGTGGGTCCTGGGGGAGGACACGTGGGCCCTGCTGGCTGAACTTATTTGCGACGGTCTGGCCATCGCAAATAAGTGTCTCTATTTGCGATGGCCCGACTATCGCAAATAAGCTTTAATTGTGACGGCCCGACCATCGCAAATACTGCCGCGGGGCCCAGCAGCCCACAGCAGTAACTTGCAACGGCCGCTGCTAGCCGTCGCAATTAAGCTTATTTGCGACGGTGGCCGTTGCAAATAACCTTAATTGCGACGACTTATTTGCGACGGCCAAAAACCGTCGCAAATAAGGAAAGCCATCGCAAATTGCTTATTTGCGACGGCATATGGCTTATTTGTGATAGGAGAATTGGTCCCGATCTCCCGATAGGTAATGGATAGGTCGATTGATGTGGAGATCTCGACGTTGATGATCTGAGGCTCTCGAGTAGAACACGAACAACCCCTGAAATCACTACACTACCGCTCCGTTGGTTATCAACCCTGCTGCACACGATTGACCTCGCCAAGAAGGCTAATCCCTGCAAGTGCAACCGAGAACACAAGCAAGAACGTAGAAGAAGCAATCTGAAATTGGTGAATTGGGGTTTCACAAACCGTAGAACGGCGATATTATTGATCTAAGCAAAACCCAATTGTTCATGGTGGCTACTATGGAGTATATATAGGTGGGAGGACTTCCAAGGGGGTGTTGGGGTTTTGACCTAACCCTAACACACGAAAATAATGGACTTAGACTTGATACAAGGCCCAATGGCCCAATACGATGGTGCAGCACCCTGACAGATTCTGTATTCAATATTGTTTCGATATTTCCCGGTGACTCCAAAAGAATTTTGATATGAGACCAGAGCCATTGGAAAGGTTATCCTCTCCCCTTTCTGTGCATATGTAGAACGTCCAAAATGGAGTTCGTATGCATTCTGGGCGTCCGTTTTAGTGCGTACTGCTCCTGGACTCCGAGTTGGATACGATTTGGAGTTTAGTTCGGTTTCCATCTTCTTTGAACGAATTCTCTGGTCTTCCACGTCCCTAATACTCCCTCCAAGTACTCCTTGAACCTCTCCATGGATCCTAATCACAAAAAAATCATTAAGTAGCAATCTATGTTCAAAAACATATAAGGAAATATATAAGAACGAGTTCACCTCTGAAATTAATTGTTGTGTATGAACACTATTGATTGCATCTTGTATATTTAATGGAGTGTTGTTTGTATCCATATAAGTGATGTCCACATCCTCCCCTTCTTGAATTGGAGTCGTCCTCGACTCAAGTTCATCTCCTCTCATGTGTTGGTCTAAATGTGCAACGCCATCAAATCTTCTTGTATGCATGAATGGAGGAGGCCAAGGTGGTGGATGACATAGTGCGCCATCTTGATCTTGTCCATCAAATAAGAGGGCACATTCACTTGAGCCAGGATCCCAAACAAGTAAACATTGTGTCATGTTTGTAGGTGCAATAATAATATGCATGATCTCATCATTCTCCCCTTCTTGATGACAAGCCGTCCTTGGCTTGCTCGTATGTCCAGCAAAAAGTCTTGCTTTGGGTGTAGAGTTTAGGCCCGAGTGAGCACTGTCCATATTGCACAACCGCAGTGAAAAATGTTTTTGTTGTCCCTGCTGCAAGGAAAAAATACTAGAAAAACTTGACAAGATATTATTAGCGTTAGTACATTCATTTACTTGACCATGTTGTTGCAGCACAAAAGGAGCTTCCTCATTTGAACATATGTAAACTTTATGCACCATAAACATACCACTATGTTCATATTTGCCTATAGCATAAAAAATATTTCTGCTTAACAAAGGCAATTGAGACTGAGAAAATATTATCTTCTCTACGATATCTAGATCACAAAGAGTGTCAAATTCAATATAGCCCAAAGTATTTAGAGAAGATAACAATTTCAGCTCATCCCTTTCACATGTAGTTGGGATCAAATGCTTAATTTCAGCACAAGTGAGTAATAAAGTATCAAATTCATTTGGTTGTTCTAGCATAGGTACAATATAATTATCAGCACACAACTCATTTTTGTTGTAAGAATCAGTAGGAAAATCAACTAATGGTAAATGTGTATTATGAAAAGGTTCATCTTGTTGCTGCTCATCGATAGTATGATTGGTAGCAAAATTTAGCACATCTGAAAATGTCATACCTTGGTTAACTGTATAGCATTGTCCATTAACACTACTCTCATTTTCAGCAAGAAATTCAAATGCATTATGAGTTGATTCATCAAAAAATTCAGAAGAGTTGTTCAACACCTCACTCTCATTTGCATCTACATTTATTTGTTCATGTTCCTGCAAAAGGTTAGGCAAAGGAGGAGGTACAACAAGAAAATTCTTCTCAAGTTCATGTATTTCATCTTTGCAATTAGATACATTAGCAAAAGTTTCTCGCATAAGAATTTTCATATCTTTCCATGTTCGAGGTTTTTCTATATCGCTTAAGTTGTCCCACCAAGTTAATGCACAATCAACTAATGCACTAGAAATATTTCTAATCTTTCTCCTCTCACACATATGCAATTTTCCAAAAATTTTATACAACTCTATTTCCCAAGTAATATATTCATCGTAACCAAAACCATCATAAGAAGGAAGAGATGGGAGAATGTAATTACTTCTTGTGGAACGTGTTGTAAAGGTGGTATGAATGTCATGTGAATCCTTGGTTGATGTTTGATTTTTAGTGAGCAACTCCATCGTCGTCTTCATCATGTCCATCATCTCAGCATATAATGCATGATTCTTGCTTTTACCTGACATTGTTAGTAGCAAACAGAAGATAACACAAAAAATATGTTATCCCTATCAAATACAAAGGATAATGGCAAATTGGAAGTGGAATCACACACTCTCAAGTGTCTTACCACGCTCTTACAAGTGTTCTTACCGACACTACAAGTGGCAAACGGTGGCCGGTATGAAGAAACCAATGAAGCGTGGGATGATTGCAAAGGTGTATCGATTCTGCTCAAGAGTAAAGTGTAGCTTGCATAGCACTTTATATGTAGCAAGGATTAGCAACAATGAAATCAGATAATAAAGTTGAATAAGTGTCCAAAGTACTTGTTAAAGTTGCTGGCCTAAATGTGTTCCTAGTAGTTCAAGCTAGCAAGACATGAGACAAAACTAGATGACACAAAGAATGCAAGCACTTCTGTTTTTTGTTGTTTTTTTTCTCCTTTTTTGTGCGGCTTTTGTATCTTCTTTTACACTTGCCTTTTTCTTTTTTCTTCCTTTTTTTCAGAATGTGCTGCAAAAGAAGGACACAATGCAAACACTCAAAGATATCTCGTATGTCTGTTACAGATTTTCTGCTCAATGTTCTAAGGACAATTAAGCACCTTTATAGTCCCCAAATCTAAAAACTTTGAAAATAAATATTATAGATCTATCTCTCCTCTTTAATTTCAGAATATGGAAGATCTATTTTGGATAAGAACAATGGGAGATATTGCCCCCGAAATACGGACTGTTCAGAATTTCTAGATCAATAACAGATTCAGATCTAATGCAATTTCGACATCGATAAATATATTTTCTGGGAGCATGATGAATAAGAAAGTTATAGAAACCTTTTTAAGCTTTCCAGAAAGTACAAGAACTCTAAAATCCGAGTTCGTATGATCGAGGTATGATGAAAATACCGAACTGGACAGAGGCGAATCTAATCTGGACGTTATGACGTGATTCAAAATGATGAATCACACAATGCAAAACTCAAACTAAGACCAAAAACACTTTCTAAACCAGCAATATGACTCAACAACGGACACAAACTCAACAAAACTAAACTGAAAACGAAAGTTGCAAAAGCTCAATGGTGGTTTGGACAAAGTAACGAATAGATCTACTAAACTGCAAATTTTTTGTGGCTTTTTTTGTGGACTCTAGGTATGAATAACAAAACTAATGTAATGGATGGATGATTAACTAACGGGCAACCTAGAAATCTGATACCAATTGATAGGAAAATTGGTCCCGATCTTCCGATAGGTAATGGATAGGTCGATTGATGTGGAGATCTCGACGTTGATGATCCGAGGCTCTCGAGTAGAACACGAACAACCCCTGCAATCACTACACCACCGCTCCGTTTGTTATCAACCGTGCTGCACACGATTTACCTCGCCAAGAAGGCTAATCCCTGCAAGTGCAACCGAGAACACAAGCAAGAACGTAGAAGAAGCAATCTGAAATTGCTGAATTGGGGTTTCACAAACCGTAGAACGGCGATATTATTGATCTAAGCAAAACCCAATTGTTCATGGCGGCTACTATGGAGTATATATAGGTGGGAGGACTTCCAAGGGGGTGTTGGGGTCGTGACCTAACCCTAACACACGAAAATAATGGACTTAGACTTGATACAAGGCCCAATTGCCCAATACGGTGGTGCAGCACCCTGACAGATTCTGTACTCGATATTGTTTCAATAATTCCCGATGAATCCGAGAGAATTTTGATATGAGACCAGAGCCATTGGAAAGGTTATATATCCTCTCCCCTTTCCGTTCATATGTATAACGTCCAAAACGGAGTTCGTATGCGTTCTGGGCGTCCGTTTTAGTGCGTACTGCTCCTGGACCCCGAGTTGGATACGATTTGGAGTTTGGTTCGGTTTCCATCTTCTTTGAACGAATTCTATGGTCTTCCACGTCCCTAATACTCCCTCCAAGTACTCCTTGAACCTCTCCATAGATCCTAATCACAAATAAATCATTAAGTAGCAATCTATGTTCAAAAACATATAAGGAAATATATAAGAATGAGTTCACCTCTGAAATTGATTGTTGTGTATGAACACTATTGATTGCATCTTGTATATTTAATGGAGTGTTGTTTGTATCCATATAAGTGATGTCCACATCAATTTGCGACGGCCCTAGCCGTCGCAAGTCGTTGGTTTCCTGTAGTGATGAGAAGGCCCAAAAAACAACCGTCAGCCCGATTTGCAGGAATGCAAGGTGGAACCAGGTCTGAAATTAAGCGAAGCCTTTTTTCCCTTGGTCCCCGAGTCTTCCCACCGCCAGGTGAGCGAATAACATCCAGGGCTGCCGTCGCTCAGTGGAATCATGGTCACCTTCGCTCCAAGTCGGCCACCTCGCGCACAGGTGCCGCCAGTCCACACCCGCCCGTCTCCCCGACAACTCCCACACCGCCATCTGCCATGTGGACCGCTGCCCTTCGGGGGCTGCTGTCACTGATCGTCGCTTGACGATCAGCAACACTGAAGAAGGAGGTAACGATTCAGTGGAAGGCGCGCCAATCGTTTGAAGTCATGGGCCGGCCCAGGAAGGCGAAGCCCGTACTCAGGTTAAAATACTCAGCCGGCGGGAGAAACCGCTTGTGACAGAATGTTGTGAACCTTCTTCCTCCTTCGTCCACTTCTCTTCTTCCTCTCTCCAATTCTTCATTCCTGTACCGCAACAAACTTTGTTGCAAAGAGAGAGAAAGCATCATTCCGCCTCCATACTTGAGTTCGTCATAGAGTACATAGCCGGGAATTTGTCTCATCGGTGTGATTCTTACAGCCGCCAGCGTCCGCCGAAGGCGCCGGTGCACCAAAGGTCCACCGCCGACCCCTCAGGCATCGCCGGCCCCAACGCTTCCATGCGCCGTTGGCCCGCGTGCCCCAAGGTGCCACCGCCTATGCTTCAAAGCCTGCCGCCGATCGCTCTAGGCATTGAACTGCTTCCACCAGGGAACTCCAATCACTGCAGCAATGTACTAATGATGATTCTCTCCTTATTTGTGAAGTATTGTAAAATTGATTTGAAGATGCATTGGTTGATAATTTGTTTGATCGATGGCGTTCATAAATTTTACAATGTTTGAAAAAAATTGGTGCTGTTGCGGTAATTTCATAAGGATTGTTCACTTGCTTTATGTAGCTACTAATATATGGATTCACAAGCTGACAAGCATACACTACAAGAAACGCGGTCATTTGCGACGGCCGCCCGTATTTGCGACGGCCGGCCATCGCAAATAAACCTGTTTGCGACGGTCCGCAGATGGCCGTCGCAAATTAGATAAACTGTCGCAAATATGGACGTATTTGCGACGGTTTCTAAAGTAGCCGTGACAAATAAGAAGGTCGTCGCAAATTAAGCTTATTTGCGATGGCCTTTTCCGTTAGCCGTCACAAATGGTATTAATTGCGACAGCCAATCCTAGGGCCATCGCAAATAAGCTGGCTGTCGCAAGTTAAAGCCCTATACCGTCGGGCCGAACCGTTCCCTTCGTCATATCCTTACGACTGCCGCCGCCGCTCCGCTCCGCCCCCAGCCCTGCCACCCCTGCTCCCGCCACCGGCCTGCCGCGCTGCCGCCGCCCCGGCCTCGCCACCCCCCGGCCCGCCGTGCCCCGCTGCCCCCGGCCTCGCCGGCCCCGGCCCGCCGCGCCCCCGACTACACTGCCGACCGCCGCCGCCGCTCTGCTCCGCCCCCGGCCCCGCCGCCCCTGCTCCTACCGCCGGCCCGCCGCGCCGCGCCCCAACCGCCCCCGGCCTCGCCGGCCCCGGCCCGCCGCGCCCCCGACTAAACTACCGCCGCACCGCCGCCGTTCTACGCCTCCTCCCAGGTACGCCCCCTCTCTCCCGTCGCCCCCTCGAATCCTAATTCATACTATGGTATGCAAAATGAGAATTAGATGCTAATATAGGCATATATGTGTGCAATATGATGGTATATATGATTATGGGTAATTGGAGGTCCATAATAGGCATTGGTGAAACTATGAGTAGGAGGGCACTTTCAGCATGTTTGAGAAATTATACACATTTTTCTTGCAATTTATAGACAATAATTGGGGTATAAGGTTAGAGTTATGGTCCAATTGAATTATGTGTTGTATGGTCACATATATGTATATGGATATGCATACGTGAGAATACTATGTACAAGGTCAGAACAATGAGAATTAATAAGGAAATTGTGGTTACTAAGTTGTATAACCATCCAAGTGTGCGGTATGTGCTTCAATTCTTGATGCTTAAGTCCATTAATCACCTATAGCCCAAACTATAGTCCTAATAGTGCCTTATACTAAATCTGAAATTAAGCAAATTATAATTGTTCCATTTAGCTGGAAATTATTATCACAAGCTTCTGGGAGTATGACAAGGGTTATGGTAAAGTTTTCAGGTCAAACCAACTAAGTGTGGGCCCACATTAAATATAATAGACCCCTATGTCGCATTATACAACTTATCTAACTATCTTAGTTTCGAGTGTGTAATGTGGCTAATATGTTTTTTGTTCAGATTTTGTAGTAAATGCATAATTAGATTTTGTATATGCTTTATATGTTTTTTGTCTATAGCTTGGTCTGTGATTCTGAATTTCTATTCTGTTTAGTGTATGTTTGGACTTTAGTGCATTCATATAATGTTTTTGAGTGACTACTTAATATATATATATATATATAAAGGGGTTTTGGGCTGGCTCGGACAAATCCGGAAGGGCACGACACGTAATAAGTGTGATCGTGCCGTGTAGACCATTGTAGTGGTACCGTATGCATCAAGTCGACACGGAAGTGAACGGGTTGGTAAGGATGTCAATGACCCGCGATTGCGTGGACGGTGAAAATGGATGTGGAATTGTCATCCAAGACGAACTTTCCTCTCACCCTTTCTCTAGTTCTTTCCTCTCTCTTAAATGACTTCAAAATTAAAATGAGCAATGTAACCTGTAGCAATGTATTACCCGTTTCGGATCGGCACGTCTCACATGCCATTGGCATGTGAGATGTGCAGGTTCAGAATTGTCCCTTTTTGGACAGCCTGAGCGTGTCCGAGGGGGCGTGGCTTGTGACGAGACGCGGGTCCCGATTTGGACGAGATTTTAGTGGCGTAACCCTGTTGTTCTCTGCTGCACCATTTTTGGGCGTGCAGTGGAGAACATCGGGGTTATGCTGCCGAAATTTCGTTCGAATCCGGATCACGCGTCTTGTCATGAGCACGCTCCGCTCGGTCACTCTTGGGTGGGTTTATGATCTATCTGCCTAGGTTGTAGGGCCGTGACATAACATAACAATGAAACTAATAATGATTTGTCTGCTTTAAAGGTATACTCTAACACGTCTCATCATGCTGTCGAAATTTTAGGACCTATCCTGTATATATTAACGATAATTTCTTTTGCGTTAAACTGCAGAACCAAACATGGGTGAAGACCGCAGTTGGATGTATACTGGTTGGAAGAGCAGAACTGGTGGTCACTCGGATGAGTGGTTTATCAAGTTAGATAATTTTTTGGATCGAGCATTTTTGTTGTCAACGGAAGATATGGTGCGGTGCCCATGTACAAAATGCTGGAACACCAAGTTTTTGAGAAGATTGGAGCTTTTGTTTCACTTATGTCGAAACGGTTTCACTCCACATTATGAAGTGTGGACCTTTCACAGCGAGACTAATTCTCGAGTCATATCAGAAGTGGATGAGGATGATGATATAACAGAGGTTGATAGGATGGATGAGATTCTAGAAGCCCTGGAAGCGGAGGATCCTCTTACAAATGAGGCAGAGAAGTTCTTCGAGGAGCTGAAGAAATCACAAGAGCCGTTGCATGAACACACGGTTGTGACCGTACTTGCTTTCTTGACCAGATTTATGGCAATTAAGTCCAAGTACTTTTTTTCCATCAACTGCTACAATGATCTCATGAAATTGATCTGCGATATCCTTCCACAACCTCACAATGCGCCACCAGATATGTATCATTCAAAGATCAAGATATCTGGTCTCGGTATGAAGTATGAGAAAATCGATGTGTACCCGGACAACTGCATGCTATTCTGGAAAGAGCACGCCAATGAGAAGATGTGCTTGAAATGTGGTAAATCGAGGTATGTCAAAGTTGTTAATGATGATGGCAATAATGTGATGACAGATGTCACACATAAGCAGCTTCGTTACTTGCCTGTGACACCTCGGTTGAAACGGTTGTTTCTTTCAAAAAGAACTGCAAGACACATGAGATGGCACAAAGAAGGTAAACGTGAGAACAAAGAATTCTTGACGCATCTGTCCGACGGTGATGCATGGAAGGCGCTAGACCGTTTTGATCCAGACTTTTCTCGTGATGCGAGGAATGTTCGCATCGGATTAGCGACAGACGGATTCTCACTGTTCAGTACGAATGCCACGCCATACACATGTTGGCCCGTCTTTGTCATTCCGTACAACTTGCCACCTGCTTTTTGTACGAAGAACAAGTTCATGTTTCTCAGCCTCATTGTACCTGGACCTGATCATCCCGGGTCACGTCTCAACGTGATGTTAAAACCGCTGATCGAAGAATTGAAAGTCTTGTGGACAGGAGTCGAAGCGTACGACAGTTACAAGAAGCAGAAATTCAACCTTCGAGCTGCTTATTTGTGTTCCTTCCATGATTTGCCGGCATACGGCATGTTTTACGGATGGAGCACTCACGATCGTATGACGTGTCCGATATGTGCTTCAGACACGGATTGCTTTCGACTAACTCATGGAGGCAAAATATCTTACTTCGATTGTCACAAACGTTGGCTGCCCTCGAGTCACATATTTAGGCAGCAGAGGCATGTCTTTCGAAAGAACACGGTTGTCACTAAAGGACCACCAAAGCGTCTCAACGGGTCAGAAATTTCTAATATGTTGGAGAAATTGGTGCCTGATGAAGGTTGTCCTGGATATTTCGTAGGTTATATAGAGGAACACAATTGGACTCACATATGTGGACTTTGGGAGCTATCGTATGTGCAGTCGTTGATTCTAATGCACAACATTGATGTCATGCATCAGGAGCGTAACATGAGTGAAAGTATCATAAGCACTTGCATGGATATGCTTGGCAAAACGAAAGACAATTATAAAGCTAGACTAGATTTGGTAGACATTTGTCACCGTCCAACTCTTGATATCTATGAAAGTGGTGAAAAGCCACGTGCTTCTTTCTGTCTTCGGTCGAAAGAAAAGAAAGAATTTATGAAATGGATGAAAACTTTGAAATTCCCAGATGGTTACACAGCTAGCCTGAAACGAGCCGTAAATGTTAACATAGGAAACCTCACTGGGTTGAAGAGTCATGATTATCACATTATAATGGAAAGACTCTTACCTGTTATGTTTCGAGGCTATCTAGATCATGCGGTGTGGAAGGTTTTAGCCGAGCTCAGCTATTTCTATAGACATCTTTGTGCTAAAGAAATCAAGATCGGGATGATGGATAAGTTAGAGAAGGAGATACCCATACCTTTATGTAAGATGGAATTTTTTTTTTCGCCGGGTTTCTTCAATCCAATGCAACATCTGCTTATCCATCTCCCATTCGAAGCTAAAGTTGGCGGTCCTGTGCAATATAGGTGGATGTATCACATTGAAAGAGCGCTACGATATCTGAAACCAATGGTTGGCAACAGGGCAAGGGTGGAAGGGTTCATCGCTGAAGCATATGCTCTTAAGGAAGTAGGATACTTTTCAAGTGTCTACTTTGCGGAAGAAAACAATATCAATACTTCGACAATGCGGTACAATGTGGACGAAACACCCCCTGTAAGTGACCTTTCCATTTTTTAAACGAGAGGCACCACCGTTGGTAGCTACACGACCTACGTGCTATCCAAACATGAATGGACTGTTGCTTTACTCTACATGTACGCAAATATAGAAGGCATGTAGGAATATTTCGAGTAAGTGTTTGTCCTACATTTATGCTAATCGACATATTTTGCTACACATGTATTCTAAAAGATGTTTTTTTCATGTTCAGCGAGTTCCACAGACAATGTTGGCCACATAGACATCAACCTACGACCAAACAAGTAGAAGGGATGCGAAAAGAAAAAATAAATGGGGGGCAGAGTTTCCTATCTTGGTTTCGAGATTATGTAATATTCTCTCGTCTTCTATGTATTATAAGTTACTATTATTAAAGAAGTATTATTTTAACTTACGATCATTTATGACATTGTCGGACTCACAATGTCTATGAAGATTTGCGGCATCTATCTTATGGATTGGTGTATGTTAGAAGCTATGGTCGATATGACGTAAATGGCTTTCAATTCTGTACAACTCATTTTGAAGCTCTTCATCCTCTCGCGGCAACATCAAATTCTGGTGTTGTAACGAGAGCAATGGACACTCAAGAGAATTTAACCAATTATTATGGGATCATTAATAAAATCCTTGAATTTACTTTTACCGGAAATAAGACCCTTTGAGTTGTCTTCTTTGACTGTGATTGGTTTGATCGCACTCATGGAACTCGAGAAAACCAATTTGGAATGGTGGAAGTGAAACATAAGGACCGACTACGAGGTTACGATACATTTGTTCTTGCACATCAAGTTGAACAAGTGTATTATCTACCTTATCCATGCACGAAGCTCAGTGCTTGGTGGGTGGTATATAAGGTGAATCCTCGTGAGCGGCTATATACTCCTGGGGATGATGGTTACCATGATAGCGAAGACGTTGAAGAAGTGTACCAAGAAGAAGAGTTGCTAGACACTTTTATCGTCGAGCTTGGTGTAGGACTCGATCAATTAGTTGGAGATGTTGAAGACGTTGAAGATGTAGAGGCAGATGATATGCGAAAACGAAAATTAGAACAGGCCACGATGGAAGATCGTTGGGCTGGTTTAAGGAGTAGGGCACATGCACATGACAATGATGTTGATGAATTTTGAAAGTGATTACAAATAATGTTTTCTTGAAGATAGTAACATGAATTTTGTATATTTTATTTGCATATTTACTTATTATCTAATTAAAATAGGATGGCGTCAAAGAAGGGTAAGAAGGTGCTGCCGACGAGGGGGTTCTACCCCTCTAGACTTGAGGACGCTTTCGCTGGTGCCTCGTCGACTGGCAGCAAACGCTCTCAGCTGCTGGGGCACGTTCAGACCAGTTCTAGAGCTTCGTCACAGGTAAATTTCACTTGTTTTTGACAAATTCTTTAAATTCAATTTCACATTAAACTTACTTATGAATCATTTGAATGTTGTAGTCCTCACCGGCTGACTCAGAGGCTGCGGCGCCAGTTGACCGTGGCTACCCTTCGATGAGCCAGCCCTCGGCCAGCCAGCCCTCAGCTTGCGATCCTTCTGTTCCTGAGGCCTTTGGCTCGGCTGGTGACGCGCCGTCTGGGTCACCTGACGTGGCACCCCAGTAGACGCGGAGGACGAGGAGGACTCACTTTGTCAGTCCTCCTGCGGTCCCTTCACAGAGGATCGTGATTCATCAAGTCGGACACAGGTAATAAAAATTATACTGTTCATTTTTAGTTTCTTTTGGTTACTTAAGTAATTAATCAATAAATATCTTGCAGGGTTTGGGACGACACGTCTTTCACTGGTGAGAGACACCAAAGATTAGTGAACGGTGTCCTCGGGTCCTTAGTGCGTTTGCACTATTCCGGGGTCATCGACAGGGTGCCTGCTCTTTCGTGGGAGGACTACGCTGTAACACCCTCATTTTCATGCATCATGCCTTGCATACACTCATATACATGTTTAACATTAACCCATAACAAGAGGAACAAGTTTAAAATTGATTTGGAACAAAACCACACTTAAAAATGTAGGAAAGTGCGGACTAGTCCGGTTTTGCTGAGGACTAGTCCGATTTCTCTCTGACTAAAAACGGACTTGTCCGTTTTTGCTGCGGACTAGTCTGATTTTGGCTCTGGAAACTTTCGGACTTGTCCGATTTTGTGCGGACTAGTTCGATATTCCATGAATCCTTGAAAATTTGCTAAGTCCCTGGACTTTTTCGGACTAGTCCGGTGTTCCAGCAGACTTGTCCGTTTTTCCTCTCTGTTCAAATTCGGACTTGTCCGATTTTTGGCCAGACTTGTCCGATTTTCTCTCTGGACGACTTCGGACTAGTCCGGTCCTGTCCGGACTTGTCCGATATTTCGCGACTTCGAGTTGATCTTTTGTTTTACGACTTGTTTATTGGGTTTCACGTTAAGTGGGCCTAGGGACATCGTACCCAAGCCTCTACTCATCCCAAAACTCGAAATCCATCTAACCCTAGCCTCCACCTCTATATAAACGACCCCACCCCTTGGTTGGACATCTATTTGCCACTTTTCCACCCACCCAAACCCTAGTTCGTGGGGAGCCACCATCAAGGAGGGAGGAGAAGATCCCAAACAAGAAGAAGAAGAGGAGGAAACGAAGGAGGATCAAGATCTCCACCAAGTTTTGTTCTTCACCACCAATTCATCTCCAAGTTCATCACCAACCCTAGATCATCAAGATCCAAGTGTTACCTCCAAGTTTCTTGGTTCATTGGAGTTCTAAACACCTGGTATACCTTCTATTATCTTTTCCTCACGTGAATTCAACCCCTAATCTCCGAATTTACGTCGATCTAGAAAACCCTAATCTGCCGATCTCGTCAAGTGCGGACTTGTTCGGTCCCTAGCGAACTAGTCCGATCTTCCTGGTTAAATTGTGTTGAATTAATTCTAAAATTTGATCTAATCGACCCCAAACCTGTATAAACTTGTTAAAATCTACTAGAGCTAGTTAGTGATCATTAAAAGCAATCTAGTAACAAGTTCTACCTTGCATTGCATCAATCATGCATGTCATGTCATATTGAGTAATATTTGTGCACTCTTTGATTGTGTTTCTTGTTTTGTATGTTTATTATGTGGATTAGACGGATTTGCGCTAGAGAGTGCCACGGAGGATCTACAACATCAAGAGTTTGAAGGCTTTGACCCTAATCAACAGCAAGAGCAAGGCAAGTGTCCTTGAAGCATATTGATCCTGTTTTTAAAATAAATGTTTTGTTTGCAAAACTGCATGCTTGTGTCAAATTGATGGGAAATCCTATGGTAGGAAGTTTACTAGATTTGCTAAACCACCCTTGTCACCTGGAATTTATGGTAGAAAGTCGGGAAGGGTTTTTACCTTTTTGCTTCGCTTAATCAACTGGGATGGAAAACAACTATATCACTCAATTTAATTATGCATGGATGAGATTATGGTTAACATGAACTAGTTAAACATGGTATGGTAATGGATGATCTAAGCAAGCCCGGTATGTGGATGGGTTGGATGTTATGGTGGTTTGCTTGCTTTAGATCTAAGGACCGGTTCATGCGAGAATAAGCCAGGACTACAGTGCCACCACGAGGCCAAGTATGGGTGCGGCGTAGCTGATTAATTAGGGCTTTGCTAGTGCTGTTTGGACCATTGTGGATGCTCGGGGAAGGGGTAGTCGGATTGGGTTTGTTGATGATTGGTGGGACTACCCTGGGATCCGAATGGCTCAAGAGGGGGCCCTTGGTTGAAGATGTGCTCAGTTGGAGGCATCGCCACCGGTGAAACCTCAGTGGGGTCTAAATAGGCTAGTAATCCCTTTGTAAAGGCTATTTTGTGATCTCTTGTCCACACACCAACGGAAGTGTGTAATGTGACCGACGGGTCATGGGCATAAGGGAGGTTCTTAGTTGGCGAAAGGTGATGAAATCACGAACACGTGGGTAAAGAGGTACAAACTCTGCAGAGTGTTAAATAAAACTATCATGATAGCCGTGCTCCCGGTTATGAGCACCTGGGCAACTTCCATGATTAGAGGGTATTTGGTATTGGTAATGGTTATGGTAATGGTTATTGTAATGGTTATGGTAATGGTTATGGTGATGGTTATGGATGGTTATGGATTTATTTGTGGTATTGAATATGGTTATTGGCAATGGTGAAATCTGGAATTATTGATTAGGATGGTGAATTATGGACTGGTATTATGATATTATTTATGATTATGATGGGTTTACTTCACATACTTATACTATATTGCTTTTCGAATGTTTAAATGTACTTTTCAGCACTTTGCCATTATTATTGTCGTCATTTGAATCAGCCACATGTCATACTTTCCACACTTGCTGAGTACGACATGTACTCACTCTTGCAATCCCCCCCCCCCCAACAGTTGCAGGTCAGGATTGGGAGTTTAATGGTGATAATGCGGAGTTCTAGGTTGTGTCTACCGTCAGCTTTGCCTGTGGTGTTGATTGGAGCTGCGCATACATACCCTGTCGCTTATGCTGCATAGTTGCTTAGTTGTTTAATTAGTTTATTTCCGCTGCATTAGTTAGACTTGTCATTAATATTCATTAGAGCTTGTATTCAAGGATAATCTGGTTTGTGTAATAAAATTTGGTTAATTAATCTTGTCTTGTGGTAATTTTCTGTATACTCTTCGTGATTGCACTCGTGTATGTGTGATGAACATCCTGGGCACACATATGCGTTAGCTTGGTTCATTTTCGGAACCGGGCGTCACAGATTGGTACCAGAGCCACAGGTTGACCGTAGGACGCAGCCTAGATAGAATGGACACTTTAGAGCACATAGGAGCACTCAGGAATCGATGTGTTTTTGCTTAGTGTGTTGTTTGCTATATATATATTGTTTGCTTGTGTGCTTAATAGAGGATTTTGGGATGCTTTAGCATTGCCATGTCCACCTAGGCTAGTGTAGCTAGTTGGTCAGCTTCATATCCCTTGATGCATATAGTTGGGGACGTTCTCTAATTCTTACCTACTGCTTTTCTTCAGATGGTGAGGACTCGCAACCAGAGGGATGGCAGTGATGAAGAGGAGAACAATGGAGTGCCTCAGAACAACAATGGGCAAGGATCTACTCAGGGAGCTATCAACATCGAGCAGCTATTGGCCATGCAAAACCAGCTCATGCAGACCATGATACAGACTATGGGACAGCTGCAGACTGGTAATATCAACAATCAGCCCCACATGCCTCCACCGCCACCCCCACCTCCTCATGACCGATTGGGAGAGTTTATGAGGACTAGGCCGCCAACCTTTGCTCAAGCCGCAGACCCTATGGATGCGGATGATTGGCTCAAGTCCGTGGAGAAGAAGCTAGCCATTGTCCAATGCAGTGACCGGGAGAAGGTGCTATTTGCTTCTCATCAACTCATTGGAGCAGCTGCTGATTGGTGGGATTCTTATTGCAATGCTCATGAGAACCAAGAGAGAATTACCTGGGCGGAATTCAAGGAGAGTTTCCGTTCTCATTATGTGCCGGAAGGTGTTATGATCTTGAAGAGGCAAGAATTTGAGAACTTGAGACAAGGAAAATCAAGCGTGAGTGAATATCTCAATAAATTCACTCAACTCTCAAGATATGCGCCTGAGGATGTTAGCCGGGACAGCCGGAAGCAATACTTGTTCATGAGGGGATTGAACAATACGATCCAAGTACAATTGCTCAACTGTGATTATGTCAATTTCCAGAAGCTTGTGGACAAGGCAATTGTGGTTGAGAACAAGATCCGTGAGATGGAGCAAGAAATCAAGAGGAAGGCGCCGTATCAAGGACAGCAACAAGGAAGTAATGTGCGCCCTCGCTTTGCGCCGCCCAATGCGCCTCATTACAGCTCCTCTATTCCTGCTCAGCGCCCTGGTTATGCACCGCGCCCAACTCAGTTTGTGCAGCAGCGCCCTGTCATGCAAGCACCTAGGCCTCCGATGCCTTATGCACCTCGTGCTGATTTTCCTGGAGCCAATGTTCAAAACCAAGCTCGTCCCAATAATTCTGGTGGAGTTAAGAAGTGTTATACTTGTGGAGAAGCTGGACACTTTGCGCATCAATGTCCTAAGTCGGGCCTTGGTCAAGGAAGCGATGCACCAAGGCAAAACCCAAGACCTAATGGAGGACAACCACAAGGAAGCCATGGACAGCAGAATTTTGCTCGTGGCAACGTGAACCATGTCTCTACGGAGGATGCTCAACAAGCGGATGACGTGGTCATTGGTATGTTTCTCACCAACTCCAACCCCGCGACTATGTTATTTGATTCTGGAGCATCGCATTCATTCATTGCATCGAAGTATGTTGCCAAGTATAGTTTGCCTATCTCTCATATGAAGTTTACTCTGTTGGTTAAGTCTCCTGGAGGAGAGATGAGGACAAATATAGTATGTCCAAAAGTAAGCCTTAGAATAAGGGGGGTAGACTTCTCTGCCAACCTCATTGTTTTAGATTCTCAAGGGTTGGATATTATACTTGGTATGGACTGGTTGAGGAAGCACAATGGAGTTATTGAGTGTGCCACAAAGACAGTGAAGTTGACTAATGAGGAAGGGATCACCGTAGAATTTGAAGCAACCCAACATGCACCGAAGCAATTAGAGCTGAATCATATGGACAGTGTCGCAATTGAGGAGATTCCAGTGGTGTGTGAATTTTTGGATGTTTTTCCGAACGAGTTGCCAGGTATGCCACCCGATCGAGACATTGAGTTTGTTATTGATTTAATACCTGGAACTGCACCTATAGCTAAGAGGCCGTATAGGATTCCTCCTATGGAATTAGCGGAGCTCAAGAAGCAAATTCAAGAGCAATTAGAGAAGGGTTTTATTCGCCCTAGTTCTTCACCTTGGGGAGCGCCTGTGCTGTTTGTGGACAAGAAGGATGGATCCCAAAGGATGTGCGTGGATTACCGAGCTCTCAACGAGGTGACCGTCAAGAACAAGTACACCTTGCCCCGTATAGAGGATTTGTTCGATCAGATGAAAGGTGCCTGTGTATTTTCCAAGATTGATTTGAGGTCAGGATACTTTCAAATGAAGATTAGACCGTCAGACATACCCAAGACAGCTTTTAGGACACGGTATGGATCTTATGAGTACACCGTGATGTCTTTTGGATTGACAAATGTGCCTGCCTACTTTATGTACCTCATGAATAAAGTCTTCATGGAGTACTTGGACAAGTTCGTTGTGGTGTTTATTGATGATATTATGATCTACTCGAAGGATGAGAAGGAACATGAGGAACACTTGAGGCTTACGCTGCAGAAATTGAGGGAGCATCAATTGTATGCCAAGTTCAGCAAGTGCCAGTTTTGGTTGAAAGAGGTGCCATTTTTGGGTCATATAATCTCAGGAGGAGGAGTATCGGTTGACCCCGGAAAGGTGAGAGACGTGTTGAAGTGGGAGCCGCCACAGAATGTCAAGGAAATTCGGAGTTTCCTTGGAATGGCTGGATATTACCGCCGATTCATCAAGGACTTCTCCAAAATAGCCAAGCCTATGACCGAATTACTCATGAAAGGGAAGGCATTCCGATGGACTCAAGCTTGTCAGGATAGCTTTGAGGAGTTAAAGAAACGGTTGACAACCGCGCCGATGTTAGTATTACCGGACGTGAGCAAGAGTTTTGATATATATTGTGATGCATCAAGACAAGGATTAGGATGTGTGCTCATGCAAGAAGGCCAAGTGGTAGCTTATGCATCGAGACAACTAAAGAAACATGAGTTGAATTATCCTACACATGACCTTGAACTCGCAGCCGTGGTACACGCCTTGAAGATATGGAGACACTATGTATTTGGTCACCGATGTGAGGTTTATACGGATCACAAGAGTCTCAAGTACATATTTACGCAAATGGATCTGAATCTGAGGCAACGCCGATGGTTGGAGCTCATCAAGGATTATGACATGGGAATCAACTATCATCCGGGAAAAGCCAATGTAGTGGCCGATGCCTTGAGTCGGAAAGGAGTAAGCCATCAACTTACAGTTCGAGAGTTGCCGTCCGAGTTATGTAAGGAGTTTGAACGGTTGAACCTCGGGTTTGTAAATGAGATGGAGATGATGGATTTAAATCCGACCTTGGAGCAAGAAATTCGAGAAGCACAGACCATAAATGAGGAGATCAAGGAAACCAAGGAGAGAGTCACAAGGAACAAGGTGATTCGATGGTGTAAAGTCCAATGGAAGCACCATACCGAAAAAGAAGCAACTTGGGAGCTAGAAGATGATCTCAAGAAGGAATTTCCCTATCTCTTCTCTTCCGCGTCGAATCTCGAGGACGAGATTCATTTTAAGGGGGGTAGGTTTGTAACACACTCATTTTCATGCATCATGCCTTGCATACACTCATATACATGTTTAACATTAACCCATAACAAGAGGAACAAGTTTAAAATTGATTTGGAACAAAACCGCACTTAAAAATGTAGGAAAGTGCGGACTAGTCCTGAGGACTAGTCCGATTTCTCTCTAACTAAAAACAGACTTGTCCGTTTTTGCTGCGGACTAGTCCGATTTTGGCTCTGGAAACTTTTGGACTTGTCCGATTTTGTGCGGACTAGTTCGATATTCCATGAATCCTTGAAAATTTGCTAAGTCCCTGGACTTTTCCGGACTAGTCCGGTGTTCCAGCAGACTTGTCCGTTTTTCCTCTCTGTTCAAATTCGGACTTGTCCGATTTTTGGCCAGACTTGTCCGATTTTTGGCCAGACTTGTCCGATTTTCTCTCTGGACGACTTCGGACTAGTCCGGTCCTGTCCGGACTTGTCCGATATTTCGCGACTTTGAGTTGATCTTTTGTTTTACGACTTGTTTATTGGGTTTCACGTTAAGTGGGCCTAGGGACATCGTACCCAACTCTTTTAGAGCCCATGTGGAACTCTAAACCGGCCTCTACTCATCCCAAAACTCGAAATTCATCTAACCCTAGCCTCCAGCTCTATATAAACGACCCCACCCCTTGGTTGGACATCTATTTGCCACTTTTCCACCCAACCAAACCCTAGTTCGTGGGGAGCCACCATCAAGGAGGGAGGAGAAGATCCCAAACAAGAAGAAGAAGAGGAGGAAACGAAGGAGGATCAAGATCTCCACCAAGTTTCGTTCTTCACCACCAATTCATCTCCAAGTTCATCACCAACCCTAGATCATCAAGATCCAAGTGTTACCTCCAAGTTTCTTGGTTCATTGGAGTTCTAAACACCTGGTATACCTTCTATTATCTTTTCCTCACGTGAATTCAACCCCTAATCTCCGAATTTACGTCAATCTAGAAAACCCTAATCTGCCGATCTCGTCAAGTGCGGACTTGTCCGGTCCCTAGCGAACTAGTCCGATCTTCCTGGTTAAATTGTGTTGAATTAATTATAAAATTTGATCTAATCGACCCCAAACCTGTATAAACTTGTTAAAATCTACTAGAGCTAGTTAGTGATCATTAAAAGCAATCTAGTAACAAGTTCTACCTTGCATTGCATCAATCATGCATGTCATGTCATATTGAGTAATATTTGTGCACTCTTTGATTGTGTTTCTTGTTTTGTATGTTTATTATGTGGATTAGACGGATTTGCGCTAGAGAGTGCCACGAAGGATCTACAACATCAAGAGTTTGAAGGCTTTGACCCTAATCAACAGCAAGAGCAAGGCAAGTGTCCTTGAAGCATATTGATCCTGTTTTTAAAATAAATGTTTTGTTTGCAAAACTGCATGCTTGTGTCAAATTGATGGGAAATCCTATGGTAGGAAGTTTACTAGATTTGCTAAACCACCCTTGTCACCTGGAATTTATGGTAGAAAGTCGGGAAGGGTTTTTACCTTTTTGCTTCGCTTAATCAACTGGGATGGAAAACAACTATATCACTCAATTTAATTATGCATGGATGAGATTATGGTTAACATGAACTGGTTAAACATGGTATGGTAATGGATGATCTAAGCAAGCCTGGTATGTGGATGGGTTGGATGTTATGGTGGTTTGCTTGCTTTAGATCTAAGGACCGGTTCATGCGAGAATAAGCCAGGACTACAGTGCCACCACGAGGCCAAGTATGGGTGCGGCGTAGCTGATTAATTAGGGCTTTGCTAGTGCTGTTTGGACCATTGTGGATGCTCGGGGAAGGGGTAGTCGGATTGGGTTTGTTGATGATTGGTGGGACTACCCTGGGATCCGAATGGCTCAAGAGGGGGCCCTTGGTTGAAGATGTGCTCAGTTGGAGGCATCGCCACCAGTGAAACCTCAGTGGGGTCTAAATAGGCTAGTAATCCCTTTGTAAAGGCTATTTTGTGATCTCTTGGCCACACACCAATGGAAGTGTGTAATGTGACCGACGGGTCATGGGCATAAGGGAGGTTCTTAGTCGCCGAAAGGTGATGAAATCACGAACACGTGGGTAAAGAGGTACAAACTCTGCAGAGTGTTAAATAAAACTATCATGATAGCCGTGCTCCCGGTTATGAGCACCTGGGCAACTTCCATGATTAGAGGGTATTTGGTATTGGTAATGGTTATGGTAATGGTTATTGTAATGGTTATGGTAATGGTTATGGTGATGGTTATGGATGGTTATGGATTTATTTGTGGTATTGAATATGGTTATTGGCAATGGTGAAATCTGGAATTATTGATGAGGATGGTGAATTATGGACTGGTATTATGATATTATTTATGATTATGATGGGTTTACTTCACATACTTATACTATATTGCTTTTCGAATGTTTAAATGTACTTTTCAACACTTTGCCATTATTATTGTCGTCATTTGAATCAGCCACATGTCATACTTTCCACACTTGTTGAGTACGACATGTACTCAATCTTGCAATCCCCCCCCAACAGTTGCAGGTCAGGATTGGGAGTTTAATGGCGATAATGCGAAGTTCTAGGCCGTGTCTACCGTCAGCTTTGCCTGTGGTGTTGATTGGAGCTGCGCATACATACCCTGTCGCTTATGCTGCATAGTTGCTTAGTTGTTTAATTAGTTTATTTTCGCTGCATTAGTTAAACTTGTCATTAATATTCATTAGAGCTTGTATTCGAGGATAATCTGGTTTGTGTAATAAAATTTGGTTAATTAATCTTGTCTTGTGGTAATTTTCTGTATACTCTTTGTGATTCCACTCGTGTATGTGTGATGAACATCCTGGGCACACATATGCGTTAGCTTGGTTCATTTTCGGAACCGGGCGTCACATACGCACCCGTCCATCACCACGATCACGGCAACCTTCAGGAGGCCGTATGGGCTGATTTTATGGTAAGTATGTTAAAAATAGTTTCGAAGTTTTAACTCTTAAACTCTTTTAATGAACATCTCTTCAATATATTCTTTATCGCAGGCAAGATATACTTTACAGGACCCGAACGACGCTTGCCTGTTTGAGGATGTGAGGCGAGTGTTTCACTACAACGCTGCCAAGGCGCTTCGACAAGATTTGTCGAACGCCTGTGTTCAAATTATTAATGAGCACTTGAAGGCGAACCAGCAGCACATGCTACACTTTCGGCAAGAGAGCGAGAGGCACCTGACGGAGGAGGAGTACGCGCAGGTACGTGGGGTGTAGTAAGTATTTTTTCTGATTATTTCCTCGATGGTATTTTTAACGACTTCCAACTATGTGCAGGGCCACGTGAGCTGGTTGCAGGGTCGGACCGGTGCATTTCGGGCCCTTTGTCGCTACTGGGCTAGCAATGAGTTTAAAGCTAAGTCCGAGAAGGCTCGAGAGTGCAGATGGGTCGAGGGGAAGAGCAGGCATGACCAAGATAACCACTTGCGTTTAGCTAAATGCATGGTAAGTGTATGTAACTTATGTTTATATATTCATAATATATTGTTCGTACTAACATGTATTGACAGGAGTGCGAGACGGGGGTGCCGCCGACCCCTGCTAAGATTTGGAAGAGAGGTCACAGGGGCCCTTCTCAGCCTCAGGGGTGCAGTCAAGCTGCAGTCGAGCGATTGGTAAGTTTATAAATCATTCATATTAAATATAACTATATGTATTGTTCAACTTACACGGTTTCCTTGTTTTGCAGGCTAAGTACGGGGAGGAGGCTAAGAAGATACACGGGGAAGATTTCGATTGGGAACGTGAACCAATCGATCCTCAAGCCGCGTATGCAAGTGGAGGTGGAAAAGCACATGGAAGGTGAGTTTATAAGTCATTTTATCAATTTCAATTCAAAGTATTCAAGATATTTCAATTTGATATTACTGACTCTCTTTTTTATAGGCTCGCCATATTCGACGGAGTTGTCGACTCGAGAGCGGGGAGACCTGCGAGAGGCAGCTCCACGCAGGCTTCTTCGGTGGACACGGAAGGTCGTCGCGCCTCGCAATGGGACATTGATATGCAGTCCCTCTGACAAACTGTAGAAGACAACTTCAGGCGACAGGAGGAGGAAAGGAGGGAGGCGGAACACCAAAGGATCACGATAGAGGCCACGATTCAAACCAAGGCAGCAGCGTTGGTGCAGATGCGGGAAGCAATAGAGGTAACAAAATAAAAACTAATGTTCTTATTAATTCAGCGTAAATGACTTACTATAGGTAACATTTAATGTTTTCAATGACAGGCCATGGCTCGGGCGCAAGGTCTAGGATCCAGCTACCGGTACTACCACCGGTCCTTCCAGGTGATCCTTCTTCTGCGGGTCAGGTAATTTTCTATGTCAACTTAACAATTTTATTTTTAACTCCACTTAACCAAAATAAATCGAGGAAACGGAGTGACACTGAAAGATAGATAGAGTGAGAGATGAAGTTAGAAGAGGGAGGAAGATAGAGAAAAAAGGATTGAAATAGAAGAGAGATGAGATAGTTAGATAGAAGAAAAGGATTGAGATGGAAGAAAGAGAGATATAAGAAAGAGTGAGAGATAGTTAGATAGAGTGCGAGAGGAATGACGAGAGAGAGGGAGATTGGAGATAGAAGGAGAGGAAGAGAGAGAGAGAAAGGGAGATGTAGATTGAGATAGAGGCAGAAAGATAGAGGGAAAATGATAGCAATAGAGAGATGAAAGAAGAGAGGAAGAGAGGGGATCTAGAGAGAGATAGAGGGAGAGGGAGGGAGAGATGTTGATGCATTTATATTCTAACTCTAAGTTTCATTAAATGCAGAGATCTGCGACGGCTGCACAAACTCCATCGCCGTCGCTACCGCCACCTGGAATGAGGCGCGATGACGACTTCGACTTCAGAGGTGGCTTCGGAGGTGGCTACGAAGTTCAGACGGGCGAGTGAGCCCTTGTTTGATTTGTTGATGTTGATGCCATGTTTTGACGACGATGTGTTGTGATGGCATGTTTGGATTGTTGTTATATGACTATTTGTAATATATATTGTCTGTTCTGTGATTCTGGCCATCGAGTCGGGTAGTATTTTCTGTTTTTTTTTTAAATAAAAACCTTATATGCGACGGCTTTTTATACAGTACCATCGCAAATAAGCTCCAGGTCGTCGCAAGTAAGCCTCTGCTATTTGCGACGGCCTGGCTGTCACAAATAAGCATTAATTGCGATGGCTAGGCCGTCGCAAATAGCCGCGTGGGTCCCGGAGGAGGACACGTGGGCCCTGCCAGCTGAACTTATTTGCGATAGCCTGACCGTTGCAATTAAAGCGGGATTCCTGTAGTGATAAATCTCTGGTTACTTTATAAGGATATTTGAATGACAGAAAATGTTCAATTGATGACATGACTATTTGTTTCACGTATTGTTCAATTGCTGTCAGATCGCTGTTGAAATAGCGACACTAGTGTTTTCACAATGCCCCTGAATTCATTATATTGCTTTCTTTATTGCTTACTGTTCAGATTCGCGGATGTCTTGTTCAGGGGAGTCATGAGTGTGATCAACTGAAATTTCCCCTTGTTTCTGTATTAGCAGACAAACCATTTGTCATCATACGATTTCAAACAGTGCTACTAATAATAAGTAACCAAAATTGAAAAAAAAAACCTAAAAAAATGATAAAAAGAGTTGTCATCACCTCCAGGGTTGTACATGTCATTTTACAGGCAGACAGCGATAAGCCACCGAAAATAATCCCCAACATCTCCAGCCAATCACTTAGCCAGACCATGGGCTCATAAGAAAATCATGCTCAACAGATTATCGAATCACATAGAAGCGAATCCAAACAGGACCTCTCTTGCCTCTGGTGCAGGACCATCCAACTCACAACACGTTTTCTTTATTTGTTATTTTTTTCACGTAGAAAAGAATCCACAATGGAAGTCCTAAGTCAAATGTAGTTCACAATAGTACCAAATAATTGTACGTTAGAGATTCAAAGCGTGTTAGGAGACACTCCCTCCATCCCAGATAAATGACGTTTTTGAACTAATAATTGTAGTTGAAAAACATCATTTATTTAGGGATGGAGGGAGTACATTATAGATGACTCTATACGGACATGTCCCAAATAAAAGAATAAAAAGCATATGGCACAGTCGGAGCATTGAACCCATCACCAATGGTTGTCAAAGACTGGGTGCTAATTTGGCAAATGGCAGGAGCACGGCACCTAGGAGTGACTCACCCTTAATTGTCATGTTTTCTTCTTCTACTCTTCCTCTTTGCTGCTCCATGCAGTTGTAAAAAACTCTTTCATCTTATATCAATGAAGCCGAACAATGGGGACTTTCGAAAAAATTTACACAAGATGCATGTTAAATAGACCAATGTAGCATTAAGTATCCACCCAATCATGCATGAGATACTCTTCACATATGTCACATATGCCTTCACAGTATCAGCAGAGAACATGAGAGTGAATGTTCAACCTCAGGTACTTTTTGGTACCACCTCGAGATACTCTCATCTATGAGGTTGTCAGGTTGATCGAGAATCGAAAGTGCAAGGTTGTAAAACCCACCACCAACCTCTTTATGGCAGAAGCTTGGACCCCGCTTCCATCCAGATGCGTATAAAAGCGCATAGATATACACAAGCAGTCAAAAGCGAACACTACCCATATACTAATGTCAAAGATTGAAAATAATTGCTCATTGTGCTGAGAATTAGAAATAGGAGGAATCAGGAGCACAACTGTAGTGTATGTTGCGGATGCCATGGAACTAGAGAAAATGCAGTTATAGGCAGGAGCAAAACTGGACACGATGTCGGATCTGAAATCTCCATGCAACCAGTGCACTAGTGGATTTCCCATTGAAACATGTGCTATCCCCTCAAGCAACTCAAAGTGTAGAGAATGGGGGCAAAGACGTTTCAAGGACATTCGGTTGCTATTTATTGCTCATCGGAGTCACCAAATTTTGGAAAACAAGAGCGATCACGACTTGGGTGATATGTAGGCAACATGATTCTCAGAACATGGATGACATGCCTGGTTAGTGCGAGGATTGTGGAGCGTCAGTGTGAGGGGGCATGGGTCTTATACAGAGTGCTTCCTTTTTCCTTGAGACCACTCCATGGTATATTCGATAAACTTATATATACATCTAAATGTATTGTTTGAATGTACCAATTGAGTGAATTATTAGTGTTATACAGTATATGCATGCTACGTGGTTCTCGTTGCACAAATGACATGTATGCGACCAGTAGGAGGAGCCGAGTTTTATGGAGCGTCCGAGTAATGCATAAGGCTTCTCCCCCAAATCCAGTTATTTTGGGGCCTGACTAATCCATGCCGGCACATGAGGAACCAAGTCGTGGCCCCTGTCCGACACGTACCAATTTTTTAAGGAAAGTTTTTCTCTCCACAATCTTTTAAAAAACATTTTATCAAACTTTTGGTCCAAACTTTTGAATAAGTTTCACCGAACTTGAATAAGGAAAAAAACATTCTGGTTAGGTGGAGTCTACCACATTAAGACAGCTCGCTGTGTCAGCGTGGCTGATGGAAGCGAGCGAGCATGTGAACGTGTCGCGTGGCCCGTGCCGCAAGCGACCCAAGCTGCAGCCGCGCATGTACTACCCAGTTTTGGATATCATATACTTCCCCGGTTTCATTTTATTTGACATCGACATAAAAAAATAGAGGGAGTAAACTATGGAATATATCATATATATCATTTGACATGTACTTCACGCGTTCCCAAATATTTGAGAATGGAGGTACGTAGTACTTATTAGCATGTATGACCAGGAGTACTCAAAGTTTTCTGGCTGAGTAGTACGTAGTGTGTTATGCACTGTTTGTGGAATTTACTTAAGATTATTTCAAGAATGCATCTTCTTGTTAATGTACGGAAAACAGTTGATCGGGAGCTGCCCATTTATAAGTTGATATTTCAACAAAAATATATATTGAAGCTCCGTGGACATTTTCTTACCACGAGTACCATAATTCATGAGGCTGATCCAGAGTACTATTAAGTGCAGCGGTTTATTAGTGCACCAACAGATTTCTTTGAACCCTGATCTCCTCCTCCCCTCCCGAACACATGAATAAAAGATGTAGATAGAGAGGCATTCTAAAGCAGACATTACAAATAATAATTTTAGAGGTGGAATAGAAGGCATCAGGAATTACATCCCGATGAATGTTGTGGGTATCATGATGACAGAGCAGATGCAGTGATCGATGATTCCAAAAGCTGGTACTGAACCAGTTTGGACCGCGTTATGAAACCAGAGCACTAGAGCTAACATAGTTGAGATTTGTGGGTAGAGACTGCAAGAGCTCTGAAGGACACGGGATGAGAGAAGGGTCGAGCCACATTCCTTGTGGAAGCTAGAACCACCGTTAGATGGGAGGCTGCTGTGTAGGTACTTTCCCTCACCAGCATTCTCCATGCCATACACAGTGGCGAAACTTGCAAAGATTTTATTATGGTGCACAGTATACAATGCAGGATTAGTTCAGAAGCACCTGCACTATCATCCACTCATTTAGTATTAGCCCTCACTTCGTTATGATAGAGTTGATAAAATGCAGCTCAAAGCCATTTCAAAACTGCCACTAAGTAGAGATGCTTCATAGAATTTCCATCCTTAAAATAAATAACCACTGTGGAATCAAAGGTAGTAGCGATTATATCCAGGAGATAATTGTGTTCTTGAACTGAATGAGCATGCATCTTAGAGATAATAAGAGGATGGAAGCCAGCAGAAGCATATCTACTCGTTGGCATCATGCCATCCCGTCAAGGAGAAACCACTGCGACATATCGACAGTATGCAGCCAGAGGAATCCCCGGGCACACTGTTCTGACATGTTCACCATAAATTACGAGGAAAGAGAGGAGTATGTCATGCAAGAGCAGTTAAAAACACGGAGTTATCCGATAAGAGCGGTGGTTTTTAGCAATTCTGTTGTGTTGCTCATGACCCTTTTGCTGGTGTTCGCAAACCTCTCTCATCTATGGTTCAGGAGCACCACAACACATATTCCATATATTCCTTTTCTTTTTGCACAGAAAGCAATCTTCTCGTTCAAATACAATAATCAAAATACGTATTATGCAGACAGTCAATGCATGCCATACCATTCGTTTGCGCCTGGGCTCGGAAATCAGCAGCATGCTTGGCTCCACACAGTTGCAAATCTAGCAAGCAGGCATCAAATGACCCATTCTATAACAATTGCTTGGTCGGATCAAGCAAGAAGGAAAGATGCGGGTAATGGCGGGTCCTCAAGTAGTCCGTTCAGGAGCAAGGTCAAGCAGAAGTAGTGTGTGTGTGTTCTGCTTGCTGAGGTGTGCCTCTGTGGACACATGGGTGCACCTGGCGCGTTGTACTCTAAAATCTACAGTACATCTCAACACAAATCTGCTATTCGTCTTAACACGAAGATGCACAACTCTTTCACGTATTCGAGAAAGAAAAGCATTCTTCAATTTCCTCTTCCTCACTTACACATGCAGAGGCTGTATTGGCGGAAGATCTTGGGCTCTTTCTTAATATACAAGATCTATGTTAAATCAACCAATGTAGCATTAGATAGCTCATATTCTCTTCTCGCCCACAACTTCAACGTATCAAGAGAGAACATGAATGGGAATGCTCAAACTTCTTTTTTGTAGTGCAACATATATGAGATTGATGGAGAATAATAAGTGTGAGGTTACACCCCACCAATCAAGCAGGCATCAATATCCTTTTTATGAAGCCTGAACCCCGGCCCTTTCCGTCCCTAACACGTGCATATAAAAGGCCCACCAATAGGCAGGCAGTCACGAAGCAAATGATATGCATGATAATGTTAAAGTTTGGAATGGAAGCACAACTCATTGTGTTGGGACTTAGAAAACTCATTGTGTTGGGACTTAGAAATAGGTGGCATCAGGAGCACCAAGCAAATGTGGTTATACACATGATATGTAAATAGTACGGTGCTGATCCGGAAAAGGTTATTTAACCACTGCACTAGAGCAGACTCTTTGAAACTAGTGCATTCTCGTAAACAGACGTACCAAGCATCTCAAAAGTGCATTGGTAAACTGGACTACACTACAAGAAATGATGAATATGGTGTCGGTTTATCTATAAACGTCGAGGCCGTCGCTTATAGTAAGCTTAAATATGTCGGTTTTTTAAAACCGACATTCATCAAGTTATGGCTGTCGGCCAGCCGCCACAGTCCGAGGGTCATAACTAAACACGTCGATTAGGCGGACACAGCCGACATCTATAAGATAACTGACGGCTAGGCGAGCTCAACCGATGGCTCTAACTAGGCACTAAATGTGTCGGTTCAAGAGGCCGACATCCATAAACTTATAAAGGTCGGCCCATATCCCCACGCCGACACACATAACTAAATATGTCGACCTCCGCCCCAACCGATGCTATTATGTGGGCCCCGTGGACGACATTGACCTAATCATGTGCGCTCCGCTCTCTCACACTCCTCTCCATCTCGCTCCGCTGCCGCCTCGCCATCTTCTGCGCCCCGCCCGCCGCAATCATTATCGCGCCACTGCCCACTGCAGTCCCGTGCGCGCCGCCCACCTCTGTCTCGCGTGCACCCCCATCTCAATCTCGCATGCGCCGCCCGCGCCCCCACCCGCCCCCTGTCGAAGGACAGCTGTCGTGCCTCTCTGTCCGCGGTGCCGCCCGCCCCACCGCCCGTCTGGTGCCGCTCAACGCCCATTTGTGCGTCTCTCAAGGTTAAATTCTTATGTTTTACATGGTGAAAATTTAGTTATTAATGCAAACATGAAAGTTTAATTATGGTAAGATTGAAATGTATTTTCAAAGATTAACGTGTATGCAAATTTGAATGTTTAGTATGGTAAGATTGAAATGTATGGTAAATATTGGAATGTATGTTTAATTATGGTAAGATTGAAATGTACGCAAATTTAAATGTTGATTAACATATTATGTATGTTAGAATGTTTAGTTTGCATGTTGATTAACGTATTATGTTTAAATGTTAGAATGTTCAGTTTGAATGTTGATTAACATATTATCTATGCAAATTTGAATATTTTGTTTGAATGATTAACATATTATGGCATACGTGTCGTGTGAAGTTGATTAACATATTCTAGTTTGAATGTATATAGTTATACTGAATTTCCAAGTTTAGTTATACTATATTTCGTATGCATGAATGTAAGATACGTCACAACCCAGCACGACATGCATTGAATGCGTTCGTGTTGTAAATGATGGTTCTAGTAGTATTGTACATGTCAAGACGAGCACGGAGGTGTACGCGACAATGAGGATGGCCAATTACCCGCACGTGGACGGTGGACTAGGACTTGGAACTTTCAACTCTGACCAACTTTCTCCCTCTCTCTCGTTCTTTCCTCTCTCGTAAATGACTGGAAAATGAAAATGAGCAACATAACCTATAGATAATTGTCGAGGTGTCTAAACTGACACCTCCACCGGACCTACTCGGGAGCAGTTCGCAGAGGTTCGATGTATATTTGAGGGGCTAGTCCTAGCAAGATCGAGTGCAGTGGACGATGAACATGAGGGATTTACGTGGTTGGGGCCGCCTGAGCGTAATACCCTAGTTCACGGTGGTTTGTGTGTTGTATTGCTTGAGTCTGTATCTCCGTCTGAGCGAAGTTATCTAATTCGGTGGTCGCTCGGTCCTTTTATAGTCTAAGGTCGAGCGGCCTACAGGTGGGGCCCGAGGCCCGACATGTGCCCCTGGGTATACCGAATCCTCCCTAAGATCTGGGAGTAAATGTTATCCCCTGACAACAGCTTCAATGTGCCGCCTGTCCATACACTGCTGCAGGTCTACGAATAGTCCCCTCATCATGGTCGGTCATGTCTTTTCTGTCTCGTCGGGGCTTCTCATTGGTCCGCCGTACGTAGTAGTTCGGCTCTGACTAGTTATGACAAGACCGGCCACAGTCCACTTGACTTATGAGTGCGAGCTCCCACTTGCCTAGGGAACATGCGCGTCTTGGCTTTGGCGTCCTGAGCACGCCTCCCTTCTCTGAGCCTTCTGTGGGAAAGTTCAGGCTCGGTGCTGCCTGACACGTGGCACCTCCCGGATCTTACCTCAGCGGGACGCCCAGTTCCGGGAGGTTGGATCCGGAGCTGCCGGGAACTAGCAGCGTTGGACCCTCAGTGGGACGTCCGGGTCTAGGAGGTTGGATTCGGAGCTGCCGGGATTGTCGCAATATCGGACCCTCTTCCCAGGAGGGGAGGTCCGGAGCCACCGTCCTAGCGGCCTCGCCGGATCATTCCCCAGCGAGGTGGTGGGCCCAGGGCCGCAGTCGGCATGGAGGCACTAGACTTTCCCTCGACGGGAGATGCTACTGTACCACTTGCCACATAGCCCTCTGGGCCCATGTCTGGCCTCGCCCCCATGGGCGGTGGGCCCAGTGTTCATTTATCCCTGTACCCAGGGATACCCGGTTCGCCAGGCACCGACAATAATGATGATTTAATTGCGACAATAAATCACTCTGAATTAAAATTTTTAATCAAATCTTGAACAAACTTTAATTGTTAACAAAAATCGAGGCGAATGAATGTGCAAATACGAACATGCACCCATTTAAAAACGAATCAAACTATAGAGTAGATATGGAAAAGAAATGAACGCGTAAGGTATGCAGTCTAATTTAAAATGCAAGTAGACACGTACTTGTGAGATCATCGCTAATGAATATAAGAAAATTAAAGAGAACAGTTTAATGATTGATAATCATAAAATTTTAGCGCAAATCGAATCAAAATATACTTATAAAATCGGAGGCAACAACTAAATAATACGCCTAAGTAGCATGAATATATGTGTGTATACATACATACATACATACATACATACATACATACATACATACATACATACATACATACATACATACATACATACATACATACATACATACATACATATATATATATATATATATATATATATATATATATATATATATATATATATATACATCCAAGAAGAACTGGAATTTAAATTACCCAAACTGGATTCAAATTCAAACTTAAATGAAATAGGAAAAGGTAATAAGAAGAGAAATTGAAACAAATGGGCAAAGCCCACCTTTTCCCTCTCCCTGGTGCGGCCCAGCCAAACGGCCCGCTCCCCTCCTCCTATCTTTTTCTCCTCCCGCGGCCCAATTCTTTCTCCAGCGCGCGACCCGTCCCATATTCTCTAGCGCAGCCCAGAAGCGAACCAGTATCGTCTTCCTCCTCCCGCTTACCCTTCAAGGCCGACCATCGCTCCTCGTTTCCTAGCATGATATGCTGCGCTGCGCTGAGCCGCCCGTCACTCACCTTTTGGTGCCGAATCATAGCCATCGTGACCAGAACGCGACACCCCGTCGCATCGCGCGCGTGGAGAAGCCCGCACCGCCTCCTTTACCTCTCTTCGCGTCACCAGTCACAATTATGGCTTCGACTGCACGTCGCGCACGTGTCCATTTGTTGCCAGCTAGCAAGCGTGGCACGTGCACCACGGAGCCCCTGCGCGCGCCTCTGCTCATGCCAAAAGGCACGCCCGCCACCGCCTCACGTCGGACCGCCTCTTACCCCTTATAAAAGGGCACCCCTATCCCTCATTCACTCGCGCGAGTTGCCCTCTAACATCTACAGGACACCTCTGAGCTTGCGAAGCCCTCATCGAGCTGAATTTTGCCGTTCCTCACTTTCTTCCTCTCCGCCGGTGACCTCGCCGTTCCAACACATCCGAGCCGAGGTAACAAAATTACTTCTACCGTTTAACCGATGTGTAGAACGCGTGGAACACGTGTTGTTTGGTCACTTAGAGCACTACCGGTAGATCACGATGGTCCCTCGTCGGCGCCGCCGCGCGCCATAGCCGCCGGCGAGCTAGGAGCTTTTTGCAGACATTACACCTTGCCCTTAAGCTGATACTTGACATAGGGAACACGGTAGTATACCTAGTTTGGTAGGGGGAGCAAGAGAAGCCGAACATCGCCGAGTGGCCACCATGTTTGTCATCACCTCTCCGTCGTCGGCCGCCTTGGGTGCCGCCCTGGCCAGGAGAAGCGCACCATCACGCTTTACGCACCCTGGAACGCATCCTTGTGCTGATGTTTGTTGGTTGATCTCTCGTGTGCGCGAGTAGATCGCTGGTGCGCTGCCCCGCACGGCCGTTTCTGCCCGCAGCCAGCCGCCGTCGGTACTGCTCCGGCCCAACTGAGCTCACCAGGAGCTTACCCACACTCTGGAACGCATCTCCAGCAGACTATCCCGTTGGATTGTAGGGCGCGAGTGTAGCTCACCATGTTGCCACCGCTCGCCGCCAAAGCACGCCGTCGGGCGCCGAGGGTGCCGCCCGAGTCCGGGCAAGCCAGCAGAGGGAACCCCTGCCCCTCTGAATGCGTGTCCGACAGCTCCTTTGGAGGGCAAGCCACCCCCTTCCGCAACAAGCCCTCGCCGGCGAGCTCTCGTGGCCACCGCCGCCAACTCCCCTGTTTCACTAGTACAGTGCGCACGTGGCGCCAAATTGGCTGCCACATGGGCGGCCCGAGCGGACGTGTCCACCACCTGGCTGCCACGCGGGTGCAAGGGAACCACACCAGCACGATAGCATGTGCGGCCACTGGGTGGGCACGGTCTTCATAGACTGAGGAGGCATGGCCCATGAACCGAGTCCGTGGCCCACGAAAAACAGCAGCCACTAGCCACTGACCCCATGGCCCCATCGGTCAGCCACTGACACAAGGTAGAAATGCTGAACGCACACAAAGACAACCCAGGCCCACCTACCAGCCTTTGGATGAAGGTTGAACAGCTAGGTATACACGCCAACCACAAAGGCCCACAAGTCAGCCTCTGTTCGGTTTTATGAAACTGCTAGGTCCACACATCAAATGTACACAGGGCTTATAAAACATACTTTTCAAACGTAGGAAAAATTCCATAAAATTTCATAACATAATGATCAACTCTTAGAATGTGCTAAAGTGATTGGTGGTTTAAATAAATTATGTGAATTAGTAAAATATATATAACCATTGATAGATAATTAAGAAATTGAGAAACTCCCACAATTAACCTCCAAAATAGGTAATTTCTCCACCAACAATAATATGAAAACTCTAGAAATATTATATTATACCTATAAATAATGTAAGTAATAATTACATTAAAATAAATTATGCGATAGTAAAGTAATTATTATCATTATTGAAAAGCCATTTAAATAACTATTAATTAGTAAACTTCACCCACAAGCCCTAAATAAAATAATCTTGCTACTAATAATTATCTGAAAATCCCAGAAAATGTTATTTAACTTATATAATATAATGTAAGGGATATTGGACTAATATTAATGATGGAATAAGAATTAGCCATCACTCCCATTGGAAAATCATATAGATATTCATAATTTGTAAAATGCACACAAAACCTCTAATTAGTCATTTTTGTAAATGAATTTCTAAATATTACTAAAATTATATTATTATGACTTTTAGAATAGAAATTGACTAAATAAATTATAGAATAATGAACTACTCACCAGCATCAAAGAGGAGCAATTAGAGAGATATTAGATAATATAAATTCACATGCAAACTAGAGAATAAGTTGGACCCTTTACTAGTGATTCCTGGAAGACCTAATAACCCTACACTAATGAAGTCCTAAAATAGGTTCATTACTTTTAGAACACATTAAGAAAATAATAGATTAAAGCTGATATAAGATAACGGGTCATACGCTATTGAAACTACTGAGATGACTCGAGAATATTAGAACCGTTGCTTAGACTCTAAAATAAGTGAGTCTTACATTAGTATAACATTAGTGAATATACTACTGTGAAGGTAGGATAAATATAAAGAAGGTCCATATAAGTTACAGTCAATTCACTGACCCTACTGTAAGTAGTTTATGATATAAACTAGTGAGTTCACCTTGATTATCATAAACCAAGTAAATAACCAGTAGACTGAAGGAAAACGTATTCAACCCAAAACTTGGAAGTCTTGACACCCATAACTATATAAAGTAATTATTGAAAACCTATAGCATAGTAAGATTAAGAACTAGGCAATCAAACTAGGAAGACCGATGATAACGTTAAATCTTCAATGACTAGTTTACCAAAGAAATAATAATGTTTTCAAATAAGCTACCAGTAGAATGACATATCCTCTGATAAGCCTTCTCAGATCTTAGAAATAGTGTTAATAAACGATTGTTTGTATTTATTGGAGTTTTATTTGAATCCCTTGGATCTTCATTGATGAATCGCATTTTCATTGCGTAGCTACGTACTTAGTAATCGGATAGTTCGTGAAGGCGATGTTCAAGGTCCGGATCACGAAGAACAAGACAAAGACTTGGATAAACCACAACAAAGGCAAGCTCTAACTCCTTGATCATATTTCACCTATGATTTGCAATCGCACCTATGGCTTGTTTTCATTGCATGACTGTATGTCTATTTTAAAATGTTGTTATGCTATGAACCACTTGATGTGGTAGCATGAGCTATGTTGGTGACTAAGTATCGGTGTTAGCTACTAGCCAACGATAAACAGTAACACAGTTACTCGCTATCAATGGCTTGAAACAAGACACTATATCAGTTACAATAATGGCAGTGACTATCACAATCCCCTCCTTGACCTTGAAAACACAACCTCTTGACAACCTAATAGATTCATCGTTGTGCTATAGAAGTGATGTGAGCACCTTCTTGTTAGTATTATGCTTAGGAACCCCTACGATGTTCGCATCGCGAACCACTTCACATTGTATACATGATTGTGAAATTTTTTAAAAGGTGTTTGGTGGTGTGAGTTATGATATGGGTGAGAGATTAATGAACTGTGTGTGTGAAGGGGAAGGGTGGTCGAGGCGGGTATGGTGATGGGACGCCGAGGTCTCCCTAAGAGGTATACCAGCTGCGGCTGTGTATTCGGTGTAACCACCGATCGGTGCTGAGTGCTTCAGTAATAGTCCGATGACCATGTTTTTTGGACTAGCCTTATGCTGAGTACTTCAGTTTAGTCTGAGGATTTGTGTTTCAGACTAGTCCTCTGCCAGTTTAGTTCGATGTTGTATGTTCTTAACTAGTCCTTTTGCCAAGGACGGATGGAGCTGCCTCACCAATATAAGGACCGGTTCATTTGACCTCAACATAGTGATTTCGTACAACCACAGAACCTGTATGGGCAGGACTCGCTCTACCTTTCTGGTAACTGCCACATGAGAAAACCTGGAGAGCCATGGAGGGCACGGTGGACCAGGAAATGGCACAGAGACCGAGGGTTGTCTGGTGTCTGGCTGGGTAGTGAATGCCCGAAGAGCCCTTGTGTCGGGCCGAGGTGTGAATGTGGGGTTACGCAGGGAAGATGGGATGAGGGTCATCTCATACCCTTGCTAGGTGTGCATGCCCTGTGGGTAAAGTGTAACTCTGCAGAGTCTTTATCTATCTGGATAGCTGTTGTCACAGTCTTGACACACTATGCTCTGGGCTCCTATTGATTAGTATTAGTGCATCTCCTTGAAGTGTGTGTGTGGGTGGCTGAGGCTGCCGTGTTTTGGGAAAGTGTTGGCACGCGTGCCGGTGTCGTCAGGGCCAAGGGTCCGAAGACTCATCTAAAAGTGAGGGAACTAGGAGGATGGTCTGAAACTCCCCTAGGGCCCGCCAACTATAATAATACTGATTCAACTCCCTCTCCCTCTTATTGCAAAACTCTTTTCAAAGAGAGCCTTTCATAAAATGTTTTTCGGCAAAACTAAGCCGTATGGCCTCTCCTTGCTACATGCCCCAATGCATGAAACACCTCCCCTTGAGTAGTGTTAGGGCTTGCGGAGTACCTTATGTACTCACTCTTGCTTTATATGTGGTTTTATCAGAAGACAAGGAAGCTGAAGCGTGTGAGGATGATGATAGGGTCTAGTCCTACTTCCCAAGTCTGCTTGTTGGGCATGGCGCCGTTCTGCTCCGCTGTTTTGAGGATTTTATCTATTTTGACGGTCACCTCCGACCACAACCAATGTAATCTAGATCATGTTTGTAAGACTTATATTGATTACAAATAAATAATCATTGTATGGATCTCGATCTATTCTGTTGTGTGTACCAACTACTGATCCAGGGAACTGTACGGGATGCACAAGTAGACCCTTGGAAGGCGGGTCCTGACAGAGTGGTATCAGAGCCATACTTGGCCGTAGGACGAAACCTTAGCGTCATCCTAGTTCTTGAACCCATATTTTGAAAAGTATAAAACTATTTTTGAAAGATTCTCTCTCCTCTATGTTCCTTCTGCACTTATCCCCTTCTATGTTTAGAGTAAGATGGACACCAACGCGATACGCAAGGTTGGAATCATGTAACATCTACACCGGATCATTCGAAGATTTGATCAGTTAAACAACCTTCTAATCAATTCAAGAGGGTGTGTAAAGATAGTGGAAGCAATTACTCTACCAAGTCTACTACAAGATGACATCGTCATGTATCAAGAACAACATTACGATCGGTGGAAGAGCAACCATGTACAACGCTACATTCTCAGTCACATCGATAGAATCCTAGAATGAATATAGTGCCCATGAGTAGAATGGCTTAGTCTATAGTGACCTAGAGTAAGCCACAAATAGAACGATAATAGAATAATAGATAAGTTTGTAATCTAGTTATGTTTGAGTGTGATTCGACGATTTTCATTTGGTTCTTTGATTGAGTGAAATTGTGTGCTCTAATATCAATACAGATCAATAATCAAATGAAAGAAGATAAGTTGGGTGTCTAATAAAATAAATACATGTGGGTTACGTGCATTTATATACCTACGCATGTATGCCTGTATGTATATCGAATATAATGCACCAATAAGAATACACAATATAATATTTAATATATATGCAAATGAACATATATACGTAAAATAAAACTTAAAGTATACCTACATACGTATACACGCGAGGATAATAATAATGGTCAAAACAAAGTCTTCCACCCCTCCCTTCCTACCATATAAATGAAATAGCCATTCAGAAGCCTATTTCTGTTCCAGCTCACCATGAGCATACTGCTCATGCAGGAACACCGTCTCGATCCAAGTACTCCAGTTAACTCTCAAAGTCAATAAATAAATAATTAAATACATAAATAAACCAAACAAAACCAAATAGAACTACTTATAATAAAATATTAATTTATCAATAATAATAGTAATAGAAATAATAATAATAATAATAATAATAATAATAATAATAATAATAATAATAATAATAATAATAAACCCGCACTAATGAACAAAAAATATAGAAGTTAAAATCCTATTTAAGTGGGGTAGGATCTTAACAGACCTAAAAGCTCATTAGACAAACGGTGTGGACCATACGCTTATGGACCGATTGGCACACCAGCAAGGATTTACAACCTGTGCCAACCGCAAGGTCACTACAATAAATCATGTTGAGATAACGATAAGAAGTCAGCCACAAGAGCCCCCATAGAGTTCATGACACGTAGTTGGAAGCTGCGCCCATGGAACGAGTGTCGGAAATGTATATATGATCAGATATAGATCTGGAAGGATTACAAGGAATGGAACCATACATAGGAGTGAAGTTTCTGACCACATCAACAACCAAAGCAACATTGAGGGCAAGGAGATCCTATCAGATGAACACATATTGATTGGTCAAATACAAGAGACTCAACCGTAAGCTACAAGAAGGGATTTTCTGACTAAGTTCATCACCTTAGGGAACCCCAGTGTTGTGGTCAAGCGAAAAGAAAGTAAGCTCAGGACGTGCATCGTCTACCGAACATCAGATGAAGTACCAGAATAGATGTTACCCTCAGTCTATGACTTGCTTAACCAGTTAAGAGGGTTAGGTACACATGTGATTTGGGATCAAGTTAATACCAATCCAAGATCATATATGCTAACATCATGAAGCCGGTGCTCGCGACCCAATGTGGAAAATATGAGTTTCCACGGTGGCACCTTACACATTGACCAGCATATCGATCTGCTACTTGAGTCATATGGGCAAGATAGCAGTAGAGGAGCTAGCAGCAAACCTTCCTTTGACAAGCTCTAAAAGCCAAAGTCATGGTAGTGGACCCCACAAAGTCCAAAGATGTCACCTTTTGGGACCCTGTACAATACAGAATATTGAGCAGCACTAGTATGGTCATAGATGAAAGAACGTCATTCTATGACTCCGCCCATAGTAAGGACCCTAAGAATCAGAAATCGGAACCAGAGGTAGTCAACGGTAACAATAAACAAATAACCATCGTAAGAATTCACCCACCATGGTGAATGTGGGCTAGGGGGGGGGGGGGGGGTGAATAGGCCCTTTTGAGTTTTGTCGGAACCTGCAACACTTAACAACCAAATCAAATCTTGAGATATCGGACTAGTCCGGTCAAGTGTGGACTAGTCCGATCTGTACCAACTAGGTTAATCAAATTTGATCGATTATCTTGATCCTAGGATGTAAGCAGCAGAATTATACTTGTAATTTAAGTGTTGCACGACTATGAACTAGGGTGTATTCTAGTTTAATCTTAAACTTAATGTTTCAACGTAAAGTGAGCACGATTGATTGAAACCCTAGATATATATATGAAATGTAAGAACAATGGGCGCAAAGAAAGAACAAAATGATTTTATCCCGTGGTTTGGTTCCCACAGAGGCAACCTACGTCCATGTTGAGGAGTCCACAAAAGGGTCGGGTCTTCTCCAACCCTACCCTCGTCGGATCGCCGCGGAGACCAATCCTCTTCATTGATCACAAAGGGGAAATAACCGAATTCAAGGGTACTTCTCACACGTTGAGGGCTCCCCAAGATTACAACAAGAACACCACCAAGAACACACTCAAAGGATTACAATGAAAACCATAGGAGTGTGTTAGGGAATCAAACCAAGAGCTCAATGAGTGATGAATCGTGTCTCTCCAATGATCCAAAGTGTATCCTCAAGGGATTGATCTCTGTTGCTTTTGATTTCGTGGAGAGATGTGTTTTTGAGGCTCTTGGGAGGTGTGACGGCACAGGGGGTCGAGAGTTATTGGAAGATGGGCCATGTACACCTATTTATATGGGATTCCCAAAAGTAATTGTTAGGGTTTAGGAATATCGTACTAGTCCGTTATGGACACCGGACTAGTCCGGTGTGCTGTATGTAGCAAACCCTAGGTGTCCCGAAATATCGGACTAGTCTGACCGAGATCGGACTTGTCTGATTTTGGTTCTGGAAATCTTCGGAGTAGTCCGATGGATCTCGGACTTGTCCGAAAAAGTGAAACCATAAGTGAATTTGGGGACAATTCCGCACTTGGAGGACTTGTACGATTTAGGTCAGAGGGATTTTTGGACTAGTCCGTGCTAATATCGGACTTGTCCGATTGACATCAGACAGATATCGGACTAGTCCGTTGAACGATCAGACTTGTCCGATTTTGTGCAACTTGTGAAGTGTTTGGAGGACTAGTACGTCCTGGGGAGGACTAGTCCGATTCTAGTTAGAGAGATATCGGACCAGTCCGTGGTGATATGGGACTTGTCCGATCTTGTGCAGAAAGATATCGGACTAGTCCGGGTTCAGGCGGACTATTCTGGTCCTGTATAAACTTGTGCAATGTGTGTGATTATTTTTGCTTGAGCTCTTGGGTTGTGTTTCCTTAACACACTCCATACACAATGATCTACTACATTTGTTTCTTTAGCTCCTTCCCGCATTGTTCCCCATTCTCCTTTCTTTTTGACACTTTGCTCATTTTCTCATTAGAACCTGTGCTCATCTCAAAAAAGTGGTTAGGATTTCATTTGCTTGTCATAAATCATCCAAAACCCACAAGGGATTCCTAGATGCACTTTCAATCTCCCCCTTTTTGGTGATTGATGACAACCAATTGAGATTTCAAAAAATATGATAAAAAGTTGAGATTTTCATAAAGTGTGCATATATGAGTTTAAAACACATTAAGCAATGAAACCATGATCCATATGTGGACTCTTTATGGTGGGATGAAGAACTAAGTGTATAGAAGCAATAATCATGATGAGAATGACATAATTGATATCAACACATCGACAACAAGCATATATGTCATTCTTATAGCAAAATCGCAGATTTCATCAATTTCATCATAAGTAGTTTAAAACATTGCATCACAGGACCATAAGTATCATAAGAGAATATTAAAAGTTTTACAACCCACAAAATAGACAAAAGACACAAAGAGAAGCTCTCTTCGCATCCTACAGCTAAAACCTAAGACTCCCCCTCAATCTCTCCCCCTTGGCATCAAGACACCAAAAAGAAGGAGAGGAGAGACCTAAAGTCTTCAAGCCTCGTTGTCGGTCCTCTCATCGTCTTCATCTTCATCTTCTGGCTGAAGATCAGGAGGAGGAGGAGGAACGGAGCCACTTGAGTCCCCAATGCCAAAATAGGCAAGCTCGGAGGGGGTCAAGGGCCCGAGCTCGGTGAAATCAGAGTCGGAGTCATCAGAAATTACTGGAGATCCAATGGGCTCGATCTCTAGCTTTTGGCAAATCTGCTTCATGTTCTCCTTGACATATCTCATGTCATCCTTTCTTCTTTTGTTGAGCTTGTGGGACTTCACCTCAGCCTTTTTGCAGGAGGCAAAAATAGCAGCCATGTACTTAAATATGCCACTTGGGGACCCCTTTTGAGGAGGGGTCCTAGTGGCGGGAGCAGCCCTAGCACCAGCATTGGCTCTCGCTGGAGCCTCAGGACTGAAGGCCGGAGATGGATCAACTTGAACACTTGGCTTTTGAGGCATCTAGGGCCTCAAGGGGAGGTGCTCCACATCCTTGACAAACTCTATGCCTGTGACCTTCTCAATCATGAACATCAGATAAGGAGCATAGCCACAGGACCTGTTCCGTGTGCAGGAGATGTTCACCATGTCGTTCCATATATAGTCAAAGACATCAAATCTTCTTTCTTTGCTAATGACCTTCATCAAGGTCCTGAGATACCCCTGCAACTTCCTGCATCCCCATCCTTGGGGGCAATTGTCTTCCTTAGAACCCTGTTCAACACCACAAAGAAAGGCTTCATATTCTTGGTAGAAGGGTGGTTGAACTTGGAGTTGGGTTCATAGAGGAACTTCATCCTGTCCTTTTCAATGACACCTATGTTGTGGATGATCAAGTTGTCATTGCTTGAGGTGTCAAGATGCAGCAATCTTGCAAAATCTTCATAAGTTATGGTGTACTTGTATCCATGAGTCATCCAAGTCACACTTTCTTCCTCATCACTTGAAATGTGGCAAGTAGCATAAAACTGGTCAATCACCTCATCATTCCAATTGTTCCTGGAGGCGAAGAGATCCTTCAAGCCATGTCTTGCAACTGCCTCGACCACCTCCACAAAAGGTGAGCAACCCTTCTTCTCAAAATGCGCCCAATCTATCCATTGGTTGCGCACCACGGGCGTCTTCATTGGGAGATATACAGACTTGTAGAAGTCTGCATGGAAGTTGCTCCAAAACCTCCCATCAGCAGCTTGCTTGAGACGGCTGTAGCAATCGACATTTCTAAACTTGGCCGCCATGTCACTGCCCTTTCTGTTGAATATCTCCTCTATGGGATCCCTGGCCCCTTCCCTTGCAGCTGACAGCTTTAGGGGGCCAATCGGGCCCGTTGCAATTCCCTTGCCCTTGCCCTTGGCTTGGCGAGGGCCACCTCCTGCAGAAGCCTTGGATGCTGGCTTCTTCACGAGCACCTTCCTTCGAGCCTGGGGAGGAGAAGGTGCTGGCTTGGAAGGGCGCTCTTGGCGCTTCTTGTTTAGGCTTGTCGAGGATCGAAGCACGGCTTGGTGGTCGATCTCGGCCTCGAAGTCGGAAATTTCGTCGTGTGAGTTCGACATGCCCTGAGAATGGATTTCACAAGGCATTGATGAGTATATATGGCAAGGAGTTGCATTGAGGAATTAAGAAGTTAGGGTTGAGTTCAAAAAAATTGGACTAGTCTTGTGTACATGCACGGACTAGTTCGGGTGACCGGACTTGTCCGTGCATGGACCGGACTAGTCCGGTATTCATCCTCAAGAACCTTAACTATGAGACAAATGGAGTTTCTCAATGCAAAACTAGCCTAGCAGCAATGTAATACATCAAGGACACTTGTATTAGGTGACAGAAGCTAGGCTATTCGATCAACAATGACGAAAATGGAGATTTCTAGAGTTTGGGGGAAATTTACCGTAAAATCGCTTGAATCTCGAAGAAGAGCGGGTTGAAAGGCTTACAAGTCAGTGGTCTTCAATCCCTAATCAAAGGAGGTTGATTTCCACACAAACTTGGAGATTTTTGATGGAGAAATCGTCAAATCGCCTTGGGGAGCTCGAGCGTGGAGAGAGAAAGCTTGAGGCAAGTGTGGGGGTGAGGAAGATTAGGGTTTGGCGGTGGCTAGGGTTATGGACACGAAAAATCGGACAAGTCCGAACTTTTCCAGAGGCTATATTGGACTAGTCTGTGGTCTGCCGGACTAGTCTGGCCTAACCGTCTCTCAGTGGACTAGTGTGCACGGGCGGACTAGTCCGGGCAACCATGGACTAGTCCGTAGTCACCAGGGAAGAAATGCTTAGCCCATTCGTATATATTCGAAGGTACATATTAAGAAAATAAGGGGGCATAGAAAATCAAATAATCTTTCTAAATATGATCAGTAAGCATTCAACAATCAAGCAATGATCATAATTCACCAAGATCTAGAAACTAACATAGTTTTTCGGAAAAAATTGAGAGAGATGATTTTCACAACACAATCAATGGATTTTGAAGATAGCATTCAGGTATACAAGATTTCAAGCCACATTTCGAGCATCAAGGATATTTAGTTCATTTCGGAGTTCACAAAAGCATTTTTCATCAAGTGGCTTGGTGAAAATGTCGGCTAGTTGTTTTTTGGTGTTGACATGTGAAATGGCTATATCTCCCTTCATTGAATGATCTCTCAAAAAGTGATGTCGAATGTCTATGTGTTTGGTCCTAGAGTGCTCAACGGTATTGTGGGCAATTTTAATGGCACTCTCATTGTCACAAAGGAGCGGAATAGGGTTCATATTGTAACCGTAATCCCATAGAGTTTGTCGCATCCAAAGGAGTTGTGCACAACAACTCCCGGCTGCAACATACTCCGCTTCGACCGTGGATAAGGCAATGGAGTTTTGTTTCTTGGAGAACCAAGAAACTAGGGATCTCCCGAGAATTGGCATGTACCATAGGTACTTTTTCTATCTACCTTGCATATGGCATAATCTGCATTGGAGTAGCCAACGAGATTGAATTTGGAATCTTTGGGATACCAAAGGCCTAGGTTGGGTGTATGAACTAAATACCGCAAGATTCTCTTAATGGCTGTCAAATGACACTCTTTTGGGTTGGCTTGAAATCTTGCACACAAGCATACACTCAACATAATGTCTGGCCTAGATGCACATAAGTAGAGTAGAGATCCAATCATGGAGCGACATACCTTTTGATCGACGCTTGGTCCATCTTCATTGATATCCAAGTGGCCATTCGTTGCCATGAGAGTCTTTATGGGATTCGCCTTGTCCATTCCAAACTTGTTGAGTATGTCTTGAGTATACTTAGTTTGGCTTATGAACGTCCCTTCCTTTTGTTGCCTCACTTGGAATCACAAGAGGTACTTTAGCTCTCCCATCATTGACATCTCAAACCTATCTGTCATAATTTTACTAAATTCCTCATAAAAAGATTTGTTAGTTGAACCAAAGATTATATCATCAACATAAATTTGACAAACAAAGAGATCATTGTCAAAGTTCTTTGTAATCAATGTATAATCTACTTTACCGATCTTAAAACCATTTTAAATTTAGAAATCTCTAAGACACTCATACCAAGCTCTAGGAGCTTGTTTGAGGCCGTAGAGAGCCTTACGCAATTTAAATACGCGGTCGGGGAACTCTTCATCTTCAAACCCGGGGGGTTGCTCCACATACACCTCCTCCTTGATTGGTCCGTTGAGGAAGGCACTTTTCACATCCATTTGATAGAGCTTGAAATCATGGTGAGTAGCATATGCAAGTAATATTCTAATAGACTCAAGTCTAGCTACGGGAGCAAAGGTCTCATCAAAATCCAAACCTTCGACTTGTGAATACCATTTGGCCACAGACGTGCCTTGTTCCTTGTCACCACCCCGTGTTCGTCATGTTTGTTGCGGAAGACCCATTTGGTGCCGATGATGTTGTACTTGGGTCTTTCGACTAGTTCCCACACCTCGTTCCTTTTGAAATTGTTGATTTCTTCTTGCATGGCCACTACCCAATCCGGATCCTTCAATGCATCCTCAACCCTGCGCGGTTCCAAAAAGGACACAAATGAGTAATGCTCACAAAATTTAGCTATGCGAGATCTAGTAGTTACTCCCTTTTGGATGTCACCAATGATGTTGTCGATTGGGTTATCCATTTGGACGCATTGGTGTACTCTTGGATGTGGTACTTGCTGTCTTGAATCTTCATGATCATCTTCTTCTCCCCCTAAATGGTTGCCCTCATTGACTTGTTGATCATTTTCGTCTTCTTGAGGTTGATCTTGTATGGAAGTTGCCCCTTGATCATTGGCCTCCTCTTGTGGTTCATTTTCCGCATGCATATATAGAGGTGGCTCTTGTGGTCGAACTTCGCCTAACGCCATTCTTCGCAATGCTTGACAAGGAGCTTCTTCTCTATCTAGCACATATGGATCAACTTTCTCCTTTTGGGAGCCATTAGTTTCATCGAACACTACGTCATGTTCTACTTCAACAAGTCTGGAGGTCTTGTTGAATACACGATATGCGTAAGTGTTCAAATCATAACCAAGCAAGAAACCTTCATCGGACTTTGAAGCGAACTTTGAAGTCCTAGGCTTCTTGTTCAAAATGTAGCATTTGGAACTGAAAACTCGAAAGTATGAAATATTAGGCTTGTTACCGGTGAGTAGCTCATAGGATGTCTTTTTGAGTAGTTGATGGAGATAAAGTCGATTTATGGCGTGGAAAGCGGTGTTAACTGCTTCCGCCCAAAATTGATCTGAGGTCTTGTACTCATCAAGCATTGTTCTTGCCATCTCTATGAGGGTTTGGTTCTTCCTTTCGGCAACTCCATTTTGTTGAGAGGAGTAAGGTGCTGAAAACTCGTGTTTTATGCCTTCTATGTCTAGGTACTCCTCAACTTGTGTGTTCTTGAACGTCGTGCCATTGTCACTTTGAATGTTCTTGATTGTCAATGAAAACTCATTTTGAGATCGCTTGAAGAACTTCTTGAGTGTTCCTTGTGTTTCTGACTTATCATGTAAAAAGAAAACCCAAGTGAAGCAAGAAAAATCATCAACAACTACTAAACCATATTTGTTACCGCTGATGCTTATGTAAGCAATTGGACTGAATAAGTCCATTTGAAGTAGCACAAGCATTCTTGTTGTAGTCATGACGTTCTTCGCGGGGTGGGGTGCTCCAACTTGCTTCCTGGCTTGGCATGCGCTACAAGGCCCGTCTTTCTCAAAAACAACATCCTTCAAACCTCGGATGTGATCGCCCTTGAGGAGTTTTTGAAGATTCCTCATACCAACATGCGCTAGCCGTCTATGCCACAGCCAACCCATGTTGGTCTTTGCAATAAAGCATGTGTCAAGTTCCGCTTTATCTTTGTTGAAGTCAACAAGGTAAAGCTTTCCCTTTAACATACCCTTGAATGCAATGGAACCATCACTCCTCCTAGAGACGGTCACACCCTCGTTAGTGAACAAGCAATTATAACCTTTGTCACATAATTGAGATATGAATAGCAGATTATAATCTAAGGAATCAACATGTAATACATGATAAAGAGTGTGTTTAGATGATATGGCAATTTTACCAGTACCGAGCACATTTTCCTTGACTATTGTCTCCAAAATAGATGCCCTCATTTGGATCCTCATTTTCTTCATACTCAACGAACATTCTTCTTTATCCGGTCATATGGTTGGTGCAACCACTGTTTAGCAACCATTTAGATCCACCGGAGGAATAGGCCTGCAAAAACAAATTATGCCTTGGTTTTAGGTACCCAAGCTTGCTTGGGTCCTTTTAGGTTAGTCACAAGGGATTTAGGCACCCACACATGAGATTTGGTATTCTCATGGCGTGGCCCAACATAATGTGCATAAATCTTACCAATATTACTTCTTATTAACACATAAGATGCATCAAAAGTTCTAAAGAGTAACTGTTGTTGTTTATAAAAAGGACTAGTCTGGGAGATCGGACTTGTCCGGAGGACTGACTTGTCCGGACCCCGACCAGACTAGTCCGGTGTTCATGTGTGTTTGATGTGTTAACATTGGACTTTCCAGTTTGAGATGGTCTTCCCTTTACAAAGGCAATGCTCTCCTTGTTATTCTTATGGCTTCTAGCATGTTGCTTTTCACCATAAGAGTAACCAATGCCATCTTTGACGTTTGGAGGTCTTGTGACCAAGTATGCACTACGTGCATATTTGATCTTCTCCTTGTTAAATATGCCATTTTGTGAAGGATGCTTGTCCTTGATGGAGGTTGACTTGTCTTTCAAGCTGGTGTCAACTCTACCGCCTGAACAAGCAATTATAGCTTCAATTTTAAGTGGTTGAGAAGGTGAGCTTGAAGAGGATGAAGGGTCACCTTGCTCGAGTGACTCAACTTGTACTTCAAGGATCTTGTTAACCTTGATTAGATTAGCAAGTTCATCCTTGATTGTAGCATTTGAATCGCTTAACTTCAAGCAAGCTTACTTGCTTGAAGCTAACTCAAGCTCTAGTGACTTGCTTCGCTCCTTTTCAAGTTCTAGAAGCTTGTCAAGTTCAACATATTCCTCCTTTTGGGAGATAATCATGTCTTCTTGACAGTTTATCAACTTCTCCTTCTCAACTAGTTGATCAAGTAAAAACATCATTTTAGCAGTTGTTTTCTTATCTAAGCCAATTAGCATATCTTCATTATCACTATTAATTTTACTATCACTAGAATAGGAATGCACGGAAGAGGATTTGGTAGTTACATTGCGTTTACCTTCCTTTTCCATGAGGCAAGTGTCGTTCCGGTTTCGTGCGCCAAAAGTGGGGAAGAGAGTGGAATTCATGGATGTCTTTTCGATGGCTATGCTGGCCATCTCCCCTTCTTCTTTGGATGAGGACTCATCACTTGAGTCCCATTCTTTCCCCAGATGTGCTTGTTCAACTTGCCTATTCTTCTTGAAGAATTTCTTGGGTCGAGGCTTTGTTTCCTTGGTCTTCTTTTTGTTCTCTTCATATGGGCAATCAACTATAAAGTGGCTATACTCACCACAGTTATAGCATGCCCGCCTCAACTTCGGTCTTGATTTTTCCTTGTACTTCACTGCACTTGATTTAGCACCTTGTCTTGTCTTAATCATTCTTTTTAATTTCTTCATGAATAGTATCATGTCATCTTCATCCAAGCCGCTTCTCTCATCGTCACCGTCTTCTTCTAATTGAGCTTCTCGAGCTTCTTTAGATAAGGGCTTGAGGGTGGACTTCAATGCAACCCCTTTCTTCTTTGCCGAGGTGAGATCGGGATGATTTTTCCAAGTAGCTCATCCGGAGTCATCTTCTTGTACCCGGGTCTTTCTCGTATCATCGAGCATAAAGTGACATTGCGAGGCATGAAAGCTCTAAGAATGATCTTCACCACCTCGTGGTCGTTCCATTTCTTTCTTCCATATGCTCGCACTTTGTTGATGAGCGTCTTCAGTCGGTTGTACATGTCTTGTGGCGACTCATCTTCTTCGATGGTGAACCTTCCTAGCTCGCCTTCAATCATCTCGATCTTCGCCTCTCGCACATCACAATCACCTTAATGTGCGGTTTGCAATGTATCCAATATTTCCTTCGCGATCTCGAGTCCATCCACCTTTGTAAACTCATCCCGACTGAGCGATGAAGTAATGACTACAACAGCTTGGGCATTTCGATGGATTGCTTTCTCTTGGCTAGGTGTGAGCTCCTCATCATCATCAGGGATATCTATTCTTGTGCATACTATGTGCCACAAACTTGGATTGAGAGAAATCAAATGCATTTTAATGTTTTTTCCTCCACATTGAGTAGTCATTGCCATCAAAGTGTGGGGCTTTTCCAAGTGGAATCGATAGATAATGATTGTTGTTAGAATTTAGGCGATTATAATTAAAAGGATATCAGGAGTAGTTGGTGTGACTACTCCCCTTCTTTTTCTTCTCATCTTCGATTTTCACCTTTCCCTTGGAAAGGGTTTTCTTCTGTAGGAGCGCCTTGAGTTCCAGCGTCTCCTCATCGTCATCCTCGAAGTCTTGAATGGCTTCGAGGAGCTTCTCCAATTTCTGGTTCTTGTCTTCTTCAACCTTCTCTTGGTTGATGCTCTTGTGTACGTCCTTCATGTCCGACATGATCTCTTCGAGCGGTTAGTCTCCTATTGAAGAACCTTGCTCTGATACCAATTGAATGTGGCCTAGAGGGGGGGTGAATAGGCCCTTTTGAATTTTGTCAGAACCTACAACACTTAACAACCAGATCAAATCTCGAGATATCGGACTAGTCCGGTCAAGTGCAGACTAGTTCGGTGTGTACCGACTAGGTTAATCAAATTTGATCGAATAACTTGATCCTAGGATGTAAGCAGCGGAATTATACTTGTAATTTAAGTGTTGCACGACTATGAACTAGGGTGTATCCCAATTTAATCTTAAACTTAATGTTCAACGTAAAGTGAGCACCATTGATTAAATTCCTAGATATATATATATATATATATATATATATATATATATATATATATATATATATATATGAAATGTAAGAACAATGGGCGCAAAGAAAGAACACAATGATTTTATCCCGTGGTTCGGTTCCCACAGAGGCAATCTACGTCCACGTTGAGGAGTCTACAAAAGGACCGGGTCTTCTCCACCCTACCCTCGTCTGATCACCACGAAGGCCAATCCTCTTCACTAATCACAAAGGGGAAATAACCGAATTCAAGGGGCCTTCTCACACGTTGAGGGCTCCCCAATATTACAACAAGAACACCACCAAGATCACACTCAAAAGATTATAATGAAAACCACAGGAGTGTGTTAGGGAATCAAACCAAGAGCTCAATGAGTGATGAACCGTGTCTCTCCATTGATCCAAAGTGTATCCTCAAGGGATTGATCTTTGTTGCTTTTGATGTCGTGGAGAGATGTGTTTTTGAAGCTCTTGGGAGGTGTGACGGCACAGGGGGTCGAGAGTTATTGGAAGATAGGCCATGTACACCTATTTATATGGGAATCCCAAAAGTAACCGTTAGGGTTTAGGAATATCGTACTAGTCCGTTATGGACACCAGGCTAGTCCGGTGTGATGTATGTAGCAAACCCTAGGTGTCCCGAAATATCGGACTAGTCCGACCGAGATCGGACTTGTCCGATTTTGGTTCTGGAAATCTTTGGAGTAGTCCGATGGATCTCGGACTTGTCCGAAAAAGTGAAACCATAAGTGAATTTGGGGACAATTCCACACTTGGAGGACTTGTAAGATTTAGGTTAGAGGGATTTTTGGACTAGTCCGTGCTAATATCAGACTTGTCCGATTGACATCAGAAAGATATCGGACTAGTCCATTGAACGATCAGACTTGTTCGATTTTGTGCAACTTGTGAAGTGTTTGGAGGACTAGTCCGTACTGGGGAGGACTAGTCCGATTCTAGTCAGAGAGATATCGGACTAGTCCATGGTGATATGGGACTTGTCCGATCTTGTGCAGAAAGATATCGGACTAGTCCGGGTTCAGGCGGACTAGTCCGGTCCTGTATAAACTTGTGCAATGTGTGTGATTATTTGTGCTTGAGCTCTTGGGGTGTGTTTTCTTAACACACTGCATACACAATGATCTACTACACTTGTTTCTTGAGCTCCTTTCCGCATTGTTCCTAATTCTCCTTTCTTTTTGGCAGTTTGCTCATTTTCTCATTAGAACCTGTGCTCATCTCAAAAAAGTGGTTAGGGTCTCATTTGCTTGTCATAAATCATCCAAAACCCACAAGAGATTCCTAGATGCACTTTCACATGGTAATGATTGCATGTACCCTACAGAGACACCAGTGTGGGATACAGACGAATTTCTGGAACTAAGGTATGTTGCCTTCATGACCAGTCGGACCAGATTATGACAATAGGAGCCACGACCTAATACCGCGAGTGCCAGGCAAGGATGTTAGAGACGCGCCCCTCAAGGTGCGCAATCACACGCAAGACACGTACAAAGTTCTAAAGGACAAGTACCGCATGATGCAATGGACCGACAACCTAAAGCTGGATATTGAGAGCTAGCTGCGCAAATACTCGATATAGTGGCACGGTAAACAGCAACAGTTGCACTATGGTGAAGACGAGTTCAAGGGAACGACCATCTCAAAGCAGTGAAGATAACCTTGCACAAACACCTACCTAAAATGACCATCAAATCTCGAGGACGAGATTCTATTTAAGTGGAGTAGATCTTTCACAGCCCGAATTTTAAACAAAGATAAAAATCACTCTAAATTAAAATTTTTAATCAAATCTTGAACAAACGTTAAACGTTAATAAAAATCAAGGTGAATGAATGTGCAAATACGAACATGCACCCATTTAAAAATGAATCAAACTATAGAGTAGATTTGGAATAGAAATGAACGCGTAAGGTATGCAGTCAAATTTAAAATGCACGTAGACACGTACTTGTGAGATCACCGCTAATGAATATAGGCAAATTAAAGAGAACAGTTTAATGATTAATTATAATAAAATTTTAGCGCAAACCGAATAAAAATATACTTCTAAAATCGGAGGCCACAATTAAATAATACGCCTAAGTAGCATGAATATATGTGTGTGTGTGTGTGTCTATCTATCTATATATATATATATATATATATATATATATATTTATATATATATACATACAATACATACATACATACATACTTATATATGTCAAACAATAATTAAATCTGTAAATCGGATTAAAATACATCCAACAAGAACTGGAATTTAAATTACCCAAATTGGATTCAAATTCAAAGTTAAATGAAATAGGAAAAGTAATAAGAAGAGAAATTGAAACAAATGGGCAAATCCCACCTTTTCCCTCTCCTTGGTGCGACCCAACAAGACGGCCCGCTCCCCTCCTCCTTTCTTTCTCTCCTCCCGCGGCCCAATTCTTTCTCCAGGGCGCGGCCCGCCCCATCTCTGGCGTAGCCCAGAAGCGAACCGGTATCGTCTTCCTCCTCCCTCTTCCCCTTCAAGGTCGACCATCGCTCCTCGTTTCCCGGGATGGGACGCGGCTCGACAACGCCCTGCGCTGCGCTGCGCTCAGCCGCCCGTCACTCACCTTTCGGCGCCAAATCATAGGCACCGTGACCAGAGCACGACACCCCTTCGCATCGCGCACGTGGAGAAGCCCGCACCGCCTCCATCACCTCTCGCCGGGTTGCCATCCTCTCGTTGCATCGCCAGTCGCAATTATGGCTTCGACATCACTTTGTGCGCGTGTCCATTCGTCGCCAGCTAGCAAGCGTGGCGCGTGCACCACGGAGCCCCTGCGCGCGCCTCTGCTTGTGCCAAAAGGCGCGCCGGCCACCGCCTCACATCGGACCGCCTCTTAACCCCTATAAAAGGGCACCCCTATACCACATTCACTCACGCGAGTTGCCCTCTAACATCTACAGAGCACCTCTGAGCTTGCGAAGCCCTCACTGAGCTGAATTTTGCCATTCCTCACTTTCTTCCTCTCCGCCGGTGACCTCGCCGTTCCAACACATTCGAGCCGAGGTAACAAAATTACTCCTACCGTTTAACCAATGTGTAGAACGTGTGGAACACGTGTTGTTTGGTCACTTAGAGCACTACCAGGTAGATCACGATGGCCCCTCGTCGGCACCACCGCGCGCCATAGCCGCCGACGAGCTAGGTGCCTTTTTCCAGCCGTTACACCTTGCCCTTAAGCTGATACTTGACATGGGGAACACGGTAGTATACCTAGTTTGGGAGGGGGAGCAAGAGAAGCCGGACATCGCCGAGTGGCCACCATGTTGGTCATTGCCTCCGTCGCCAGTCACCTTGGGTGCCGCCCTAGCTAGGACAAGCGCACCATCACGCTTTACGCACCCTGGAACGCATCCTTGTGCTGATGTTTGGTTGATCTCTCATGCACGCGAGTAGATTGCCGGTGCGCCGCCCCGCACGGCCGCCGCTACCCGCAGCCAGCCGCCGTCAGTGCCGCTTCGGCCCAACCGAGCTAACCAGGAGCTTACCCACACTCTGGAATGCATCTCTAGCAGACTATCCTGTTGGATTGTAGGGCGCGAGTGTAGCTCACCATGCACCGCCACCACTCGCCACCAATGCACGCCGTCAGGCGCCGAGGGTACCGCCCGGGTCCAGGCAAGCCAGCGGAGGGAACCACTGCCCCTCTAAATGCGCGTCCAATAGCTCCTTTGGAGGGCATACCACCCCTTCCGCACCAAGCCCTCGCCGACGAGCTCCCGTGGCCACCGTCGCCAGCTCCCCTGTTTCACTAGTGCAGTGCGCACGTGGCGCCAAATCGGCTGCCACCTGGGCAGCCCGAGCGGACGTGTCCGCCACCTGGCTGCCACGCGGGCGCAAGGGAACCACGCCAGCACAATAGCATGTGCGGGCGTTGGGTGGGCACGGTCTTCACAGACCGAGGAGGCATGGCCCATGAACCGAGTCTGCGGCCCACGAAAAACAGCTGCCACTAGCCACTAACCCCATGGCCCCATCGGTCAGCCACTGACACAAGGTAGAAATGCTGAACGCAGACAAGGACAACCCAGGCCCACCTGCCAGCCTTTGGTTGAGGGTTGAACATCTAGGTATACACGCCAACCACAAAGGCCCACAAGTCAGCCTCTGTTCGGTTTTATGAAATTGCTAGGTCCACACATCAAATGTACGCAGGGCTTATAAAACATACTCTTCAAACATAGGAAAAAATCCATAAAATTTCATAACATAATGATAAACTCTTAGAATTTGCTAAAGTGATTGGTGGTTTAAATAAATTATGTGAATTAGTAAAATATATATAACCATTGATAGATAATTAAGAAATTGAGAAAGTCCCACAGTTAACCTCCAAAATAGGTAATTTCTCCACCAACAATAATATGAAAATTCTACAAATATTATATTATACCTATAAATAATGTAAGTAATAATTACATTAAAATAAATTATGCGATAGTAAAGTAATTATTATCATTATCGAAAAGCCATTTAAATAACTATTAATTAGTAAAATTCACCCACAAGCCCTAAATAAAATAATATTGCTACTAATAATTATCTGAAAATCCCTATAAAATGTTATTTTACTTATATAATATAATGTAATTGATATTGGACTAATAAAAATGGTGGAATAAGAATTAGCCATCACTCCCATAGGAAAATCATATAGATATTCATAATTTGTAAAATGCACACAAAACCTCTAATTATCCTTTTCGTAAATGAATTTCTAAATATTACTAAAATTATATTATTATGACTTTTAGAATAGAAATTGACTAAATAAATTATAGAACAATGAACTACTCACTAGCATCAAAGAGGAGCAATTAGAGAGATATTAGATAATATAAATTCACATGCAAACTCGAGAATAAGGTGGACCCTTCGGTAGTGATTCCTGGAAACCTAATAACCCTACACTAATGAAGTCCTAAAATAGGTTCATTACTTTTAGAACACATTAAGAAAATAATGGATTAAAGCTGATATAAGATAACGTGTCATACGCTATTGAAACTACTGAGATGACTCGAGAATATTAGAACGGTTGCTTAGACTCTAAAATAAGTGAGGCTTACATTAGTATAACTTTAGGAAATATACTAATGTGAAGATAGGATAAATATAAAGAAGGTCCATATAAGTTACAGTCAATTTATTGACCCTACTGTAAGTAGTTTATGATATGGACTAGTGAGTTCACCTTGATTATCATAAACCGAGTAAATAACCAGTAGACCGAAGGAAAACGTATTCAACCCCAAACTTGGAAGTCTTGACACCCATAACTATATGATGTAATTATTGAAAACCTATAGCATAGTAAGACTAAGAACTAGGCAATCAAACTAGGAAGACTGATGATAACGTTAAATCCTCAATGATTAGTTGACCAAAGAAATGATAATGTTTCAAATAAGCTACCAGTAGAATGACGTATCCTTTGATAAGCCTTCTTAGATCTTAGAAACAGTGTTAATAAATGATTGTTTGTATTTATTGGAGTTTTATTTGAATCCCTTGGATCTTCATCGATGAATCATATTTTCTTCATGTAGCTACGTACTTAGTAATCAGAGAGTTTGTGAAGGGGATGTTCAAGGTCTGGATCATGAAGAACAAGACAAAGACTTGGATAAACCACCACAAAGGCAAGCTCTAACTCCTTGATCATATTTCACCTATGATTTGCAATCGCAGCTATGTCTTGTTTTCATTGCATGACTGTATGTCTATTTTAAAATGTTGTTATGCTATGAACCACTTCATGTGGTAGCATGAGCTATGTTGGTGACTGAGTATCGGTGTTAGCTACTAGCTAACGATAAATAGTAACACGATAGTTACTCGCTATCAATGGCTTGAAACAAGACACTGTATCAGTTACAATAATGTCAGTGACTATCACAATCCCCTCCTTAACCTTGACAACATAACCCCTTGACAACCTAATAGCTCCATTGCTGCGCTATAGCAGTGATGTGAGCACCTACTTGTTAGTACTATGCTTAGGAACCCCTGCGATGTTCGCATGGCGAACCACTTCACATTGTATACATGATTGTGAAATGTGTTAAAAGGTGTTTGGTGGTGTGGGTTAGGATATGGGTGGGAGATTAATGAACTGTGTGTGTGAAGAGAAAGGGTGGTCGAGGCGGGTATGGTGATGGGACGTCGAGGGTTCCCTAAGAGAAATACCAGTTGCAGCTGTGTATTCGGTGTAACCACCGATCGGTGCTGAGTGCTTCAGTAATAGTCCGATGACCATGTTTTTTGGACTAGCCTTATGCTGAGTACTTCAGTTTAGTCCGAGGCTTTGTGTTCCGAACTAGTCCTTCTGCCAATTTAGTTCGATGTTGTGTGTTCCGAACTAGTCCTTTTGCCAAGGACGGATGGAGCCGCCTCACCAATATAAGGACCGGTTTATTTGACCTCAACATAGTGATTTCGTACAACCACAGAACATGTATGGGCAGGACTCGCCCTACCTTTTTGGTAACTGCCACATGAAAAAACCTGGAGAGCCATGGAGGGCTGGTGGACCAGGAAATGGCACGAAGACTGAGGGTCGTCCAGTGTCTGGCTGGGTAGTGAATGCCCGAAGAGCCTCTGTGTCGGGCCGAGGTGAGAATGTGGGGTTACGCGGGGAAGATGGGATGAGCGTCATGTCATACCCTTGCTAGGTGTGCATGCCCTGTGGGTAAAGTGTACAAACTCTGCAGAGTCTTAATCTATCCGGATAGCTATTGTCATAGTATTGACACACTATGCTCTGGGCTCCTATTGATTAGTATTAGTGCATATCCTTGAAGTGTGTGTGTGGGTGGCTGAGGCTGCCGTGTTTTGCGGAAGTGTTGGCATGTGTGTCGGAGTCGTCAGGGCCAAGGGTTCGAAGACTCATCTAAAAGTGAGGGAACTGGCGGGATGGTCTGAAACTCCCCAGGGCCCGTCCACTATAATACTGATTCAACTCCGTTTCCCTCTTATTGCAAAACTCTTTTCAAAGAGAGCCTTGCATAAAATGCTTTTCGGCAAAACTAAGCCATATGGCCTCTCCTTGCTACAAGCCCCAATGCATGAAACACCTCCCCTTAAGTAGTGTTAGGGCTTGCGGAGTACCTTCTGTACTCACTCTTGCTTGATATGTGGTTTTATCAGAAGACAAGGAAGTTGAAACGTGTGAGGATGACGATAGGGTCTAGTCCTACTTCCCAAGTCTGCCTGTTGGGCATTGCGCCATTCTGCTCCGCTGTTTTGAGGATTTTATCTATTTTGACGGTCACCTCCGACCACATCCAATGTAATCTAGATAATGTTTGTAAGACTTATATTGGTTATAATAAATAATCATTGTATGGATCTTGATCTATTTTGTTGTTCATACCAACTACTGATCCAGGGATTGGTACGGGATGCACAAGTGGACCCTCGGAAGGCGGGTCCTGACAGATTTCTAGGTTAATGAATGCAGATTCATCACATTTGTATTTTCTGTAGACTTGGGTTGGGCGACGGGTATGTGGAGCGTGAGGCTTATGCTAGACGACAGTGCTCTAGTGTTAGTTCTAGTTTGTCTCGATCTACTGCAGAGACTGATGAATTAAGAGAAAAATTGAGACGCATCAAGGAGCAGATGCAGATGCAGCTGCAACAGCAACAACAACAACACCAGCAGATGCAACAGATGCAGCAACAAATGCATTATTTGTATATATTACAGGTAACATGTAATCTTCACATTTGAATGATTTATTCGATTTCAAAATGTCTCTATTTATGATCTCACAACTAATTTACTTGATGCAGTTCATGGCTCAAGGTAACACGGGTTGTCAGTTCGGTACGCCACACCAATCTCAGCTTGACATGATGTCTCAGGTACCTTGTCTGTTTTTGTCAAATTACAATATTCATTACCATATGCATTAAATTAGTTAACTGAATATTATTACTTTATGCAGTTCTTCGCCCAAGGTGGCAATGGATTGTAGTTCGCTGTTCCTTGTCTATTGTAGTCAAGACAATATGTTGGCTCCTCATCAAAGGTACAACTGCATAACTTATTAATTTGAGTTATAATGAAATATCATAACTATATGCATCGCAGAGTTCTGAGAGTGGTCAACCATATGTTCCACCTCAAGGATTCATGTCGATGTTGGCTCTTGAATTGCAAACTTATCTAGGTGTTCTTCCACGATGCCTTTCGCTCTGGAGTAGACTCATCTATCACCAACTACAGATGCAACAGTATGACTTGTAGTCTAGTTGCAATACTTATCTTCATAAAAACATATATTAATTTGCACAATACTTGGTGAGTTTTAGTCAAATTCATAGTTGTAATACACTTGGGAAAAAAATGGTGATGAGTTTCTCTTTTATTTGTTAATTTATCACAAGGATCCCGTCATGGAACACCCGAAGGTTGCGATTCTTTCTTCAATCTCAATGACAGATGTGCGAGTGGAGGCTCAAACAACGACATGTGAACTGTGTTTACTCATTTTCGTTCACTTTATAAACTTTATATAAGTTTGAGAACTTGTCGTTCACTCTCGAGTTTGTTGGTTAATTTGTGTGTTGTATTATATTTGCTATTGTGTTAAGTAGCTGAAAAATTATGAATGTGTTGCTGTTGTTTGTGTGCTGCTGTAATTGTGCTAATTTTTTTTTATGACTGCTACTGTATGAACTGGGAGGATCTCCACCCGGAGAGGCAGAGAAAACAGCCGCGATAAAAAAAACTTGTTATAGGCATCGGTTTTGGCCGGGCCGATGCTTATAAGTCCCGTAGAGGCATCCGTCTTGGAGTTTGGCCGACACTTATAACTGCTTTAGAGATGTCAGTTGGACACTGGGCCGACACATTTATGTCCCGTAGAGGCGTCGGTTTTGGAGTTTGGCCGACACTTATAACGGCTTTAAGGATGTCGGTTTGGGCACTAGGCCAACGCTCATAACTTTTAAAAAGTGTCGGTTAATTTCCTAGACCGATGTTCATAGAGATAAGTGTGTCGGGTCCCAGAAACCGACGCACATACCAATTAAAAGCGTCGGCCCCAACGCCCATACCTATTAAAAGCGTCGACTGAATTGTGTCGGACAAGAACGTCGGTTAACCGACATTTTAAGTGTATGTATGTCGGCTACTACAGGCAACCGGCATTTATATGCCCGACGCTCTTTTAATTCTTTCCTGAAGTGCTAGTGCATTGGTAAACACGATGCATGGCTCCACGCAGTTACAAACCGAGCAAGCAGGCATGGAATGACCCATCCTATAGCAATTGTTTGGTCGGATCAAGCGAGATGAAGCGAGGATGTGGGTAATGGCAAGTCCTCAACTACTCTGTTTAGGAGTAAGGTCAAGAAGAAGGTACGTATGTGTTTACTGCTGCTCCGCCCCCTCCCGCTCCAGGCTCCACCGCACCCAGCTCAGCCACGGTCCTCGTCAAACTGCGCGCTGGTGCTCGCCGCCGCCGACTGCACGAACCGCACCTGCGCCTGCAGCTCTAACAGAGACATCCTCGCGTCGCAACCAGAATATACAGCTGGAGGCTAGCTTTTGTCTTGGTTAGGTCAAAGTAATGCTGCCGCCATGAGTTTTGACAAGCTGTTGCTATATACTCCCTCCATACTCCCTCCATCCCATATTATTTGTCGTTTAGGACAAAAATTGTAGTTCACTTTGAACTAAAATTCTTGTCCTAAACGACAAATAATATGGGATGGAGGGAGTACTACTCCATCCCGCGGTGGTGAGATTAGCTAGCGGAAGCAGCAAGTAGGTGGTTACGTGTTGGTAAAATGATTACGGATATACATACTCTTTTTCATGCGCCTGATACATCAGACGATGTATTAATTAGTAATTAAGATGGCTTAATTTTTTAGTTATGTTAGTTGTTAATTATGTTAATTGTAAGGATTATGTTGGTTGTAAAGTAATCAATCAAATAATTTTTTCAATGTATCAACTATATTTTTTTAATTTTGGTAATTATAAAGATTAACTACTAATTAAGGACAATGATTAGTGTTAATTAAGGTCGCGCCTGAAATCTAGACACACCCAAATGATTAACTTAAGCTAGAGTTTAATTTGGCAGATGCGTGCGTAAGTGTGAAACATGCATGTAAATAATACCCATGCATGGATTGTGTAAAGCGGGTTGTTGCCGATGGCGAGCGAGTGAAGAAAAGGTGTAGCAACATACAACAAGAACAGCTTCGTTGTCAACGCAATGATAAACATGTCATTTTATGTTACTACAGGAAACACGATCATTTGCGATGGCCGTCCTAATTTGCGATGGCAGTCCTAAACGCGATCATGTAAATGTATATTCCCTTCATTATTGAAAGTTTGTCACTTTGTAATTCAAAAATAAACTACAAAGCAACAAACTTTCAAAAACGGAGGGAGTATATAGTATACTACACATAATGTGTACCTTTTCAGAGTCTATGCATTTCGAAGAGAGAAGGAGAGAGATATTTCGATAGATGCCGATAGATGTAACACCCACCCTTTTTAAAGAAAAAAAATGTAAAATGAATTCCTTTACAAGAGATAAAAACATTTTCTTTGGAATAAAATTCATATAAGGCAAAATTGCATCATGATTGAATGATTGAGTGAATTTTTTTTTTGAAATTCAAATTCGCTAGAAATTCGGTTTACAAACTCAAATCATAAAAGAAAAGAGAAAGAAAACAAAAAAGAAAAAAAAGGAAAAGAAAAAGGAAAACTCACCCTGGGCCGAATTCCCCAACCGGCCCAACTCCCCTCCTCCCCTTTCCCCCTCACTCTCTCTGTCACCCGGCCCCGCGCGTCAGCCCTCACCCGCACCCTCTCCCCCTCGCTGACAAGCCGACCCCGCCTGTCGGGAGCTCCGTCTTCCTCGCGCCCGCGCCGTAATGCACGCGCGCGTTTACACCGCGCCGCCCACTCACTCCCCCCTCTTCATTTCCAGCCGTTTCACCTCAATCAAGAGTGGAATCATGCCCATGATGATCGCCGCCGGTTACTCTTTCATTCCCCTATATAACCCTGCTGGCCCCTCTCAGATTTCCTCACCCGACACCCCAAACCCTAGCGCCATCGAGCTCGGTAAAACCCATCGCATTCCCGTCGATTCACCCAATTCCCCTCCTCGAAAACTAGCCTAACATCTTCGCCGTGTCCTCAGGATCTTGCCGGACATCTTCGTCGGGGGAATCAAGCTCTACGTCGCCGACTTCGTCGGACGCCCAGGAGCTCCGCCGCCGATCGCCATCGTCGACCACCTTCCGCCCCTCCTCCGGCCGTGCGACAACCGTCGGTGAGACCCCCGTTCACCCCTCTACATTTTGCGCTAGTTAAATGTGCCCCGTAGCCTCTATAGCGTGTTTTCGGCCGCCGCCAGCGAGCTCGCCGCCGCGCGCTCAGCGCCGCCGCGCACCGCCGCCCCACCCCAGTCGTGGCGACGTGGCTCAATGCCCGTCGTCCATTTGGTTTCTACGGCCGAGATTAGATCGGGGCGTACCCCTTCGGTACATTAAATCCGGGCCGTTCATTTTAAATCCCTCGGCCCAAATTCAAACAAACTGTGACCGTTGGTAGATTAACAATGAAGCCCCCTGGACTTTTTAAACTTATTGCAGATTGGTCCAGAAATTTATAAATTTGACCCCAGACTTTATGGAAATTAGGAAACTACTAGTTAATTAATTAAAAAGTGTTTAAAAGCCCCTGGAATATTAGAAAATAGCAAATAAATACTGGAAAATTGTAGAATAACCCCTGGACTTTGTAAAAATATATTTTTAGCCTCTGGAACAGTTCTGTTTTTACAAAAAACCCCTGATAGTTCTAGAAATTAAATAAATGTCCTTAATTTATATAAAATAATTATAAAAATAGATTTAAATATGTTTAAATTATTTACATTTCTGTATTATTTTTATTAATTCATTTAAATTGCTGAATTAATCATAAAATACTTTTTAAGTATATTTAATTCATAGAAATTGTTTTGCACATAGAAATAATTATTAAAAATAGTGTAAAAATTGTAAAATGTACATTTTATGTTATAAGTCTATTTTAAGCATATTTTGAAGAAGAAAAATTTTTAGAAAATAATAATAGGTTTCTAATAAATATAAAAATGGTATAAAAATTGTTAAAAATATGTTTTACCCAATAAATTTCATTTAACTCTAAAATTCTCAATAATTATTATTATTATGCTTATAATTTAAATTAACCATAGAATCACTTTTGCGTAGGAATTTGTGTTTATTTGAATTGTTTGTTCTATGTGTTCTTATTGTATGTTATTATTTTATGTATCATCGTAAATTAGAGTCGGGGCCAGAACCGACATTTAATCTGCAAGAGCAACAATTTCTCGACGACCACTAGGCTCAATTTGGAGGAAAGTTCTTTGACCATCTTGCACCCTTTTTGTTAAGTTTTAGTTAGATGCATGCTAAATTAAAATATAAATCCTATGTTATGTTTCCCTAGTTTTCCCAATAATTCCTTGTCACTTGGTTTGGGTGTTTTACTATTAAATTAGTTTACGCTTAGTCATGCTTAATTGAAATATGATCTATTTATCTACAAGATTACATTTGATGTATTATGATTCATGAATTGATGGCAATAATGGAATTTAGTAGATAGGAATCTGATAGGGGTTTTTGTATGGATTGGTGCATGCATGCACAAGACCTTGGTTTGGGGCTTGACACCTATCGGATTCTAAGGACCAGTTTGTGGAGAAAGTTGCTAAGCCTTTTAGTATCACCACAGAATTGTATATGGGACAACTTGGTTTAGTAATTTGGTCTCTCCTGATGTAGCATAGGTAATTGAACGGGCGGGGAATGGGTTCTACCTTGGGATCCGCATGGCTCAAGAGGGGGCCTCTCCTGGCGGAGGGAAAATAGACTCCAGGTGCCGGAGCGGTGAAACCTCAGAGTACCCATTGCAAGTCGGGAGAACCATCGGAATCACCTCGTAGTGATCTCCTCGCCACACACCTACGGAAGTGTGTAATGTGGTTAGCTACCACGGGCATCAGGGAGGTTTACCTTGGTCCACCTGGCAACAGGGGATGAAATCATGAACTGTGGGTAAAGGATACACACTCTGCAGAGTCTTGTCAAACTCTCTAGACAGTCGTGCTCACGGACACGAGTGGTTTGGAACCAAATTCATAATTAGCACATGGTTACATAATGGATGGTTTGGGTTTGGTCTTACCTGGTTATTTTGGGTTGTTGGTTGGGACTTCACCTAGATATAGGTGCTAAACAACATTAGGAGTAGGTTGTAACTACTTTAGTGCTTTACCTATTATTTGCCTTCCTTGTTGTGAACCACATGTCATAACTTCCCAACTTGCGAGGACCGTTGGTACTCAAACTTGTTAGTTGCATATTTCCCCCCAGTCTACAAAGACGAAGAGGTAAAGAACCAGGACTTCTACGGAGATCCCGATGAGATGTTCTAAGCTGGCGCTCCCCTGTGCAATGCCTGTGCTTGGATCCCCTTTTACTTGTTTTTACGTTGTTTGTGTAATTTTCTTTTAGACCTGGAAGGTCATTTATGTAATAAGGTGATGTACTCGAACATGGCATTATTTATGGTATTTCACTTTCGTCTACACATGTATGAGTTGAAATGATCCTGGCGTACATGTGGAAAGCATCTGGTTGTCTTCTTATTACCAGGTGTGACAAAGTGGTATCAGAGCCGTGTTGCCCATAGGACGCAAGCCTAGATAGAAAAGGACGATTTAAGGACTTTACTATTTTCAAATGTTATTAATTATGAAAATTTCTTTGTATTCTTTACCTTGTACTTGTTTCACTTACTCCTTAATTTGTTTTATTATTAACACTCTCCTGTTTCAAAATTTTAGATGGCCAACATAAGGAGAACTGCTCGCGTGTCCACTGGAGGCTATGTTCCAAACCGTAGGATTGCTGCCCGCCGCACCCCGCTCAACGACCCTCAACATGGAGTGGTGATTTGCACCGATGGAAGAGTTGCAGGACGACTCCGAAGTTGACTTCAAGCTATAATACGCGATGCCGGCTACAGGCACGAGAGACTGTCACTCACCTACCACTCAATCGGGATGTTGCGCTCCTACAGACTAGAGTGGTCATGCAAGCTGTTCATATACTATGGAGATGAGCTACTGAAGGTGCACCATACACCTGCCTCGAGGAGCTCCCGTCGTCATGCGAAACAGGATGTCAGTTGGGAGGCCATTACTTTCTGGAGTCACTCGTACCGCTACCAACTGAGGAATACCGTGCACGCCTACACACCCTAGCGTCCAAGCGATACTGGCAACTTCGTCACCAGGTTTGTGGAGGGACCCTTGAACCTTCCACAGACTCACCAGACGGTTGATGATGTGGAGCGCCTCAGCATTCGACTCCACAAAGCTCAGCAAGAGATACAGGATGTTCGTGACCTCGCAGTGCACTATGAGAGGTTGGTGAGAAGGTATCGTCGGATCACCGACAAGGACCCTGATGGCTATGCTTCTGACACTTCCACATGGATCCCGGACTCCCCTGATCGCCGTGTCGGTCGTGCCGATACTAATTCACTGGACCAGACTTCAGACGAGGAGCCATCTTTAGAGGAGCCTTCTGTGCCGTAGCAGCCTGCCAACTCCCCTCCTCATGGCAACGAGTCCCGTCGAAGTAACTCGGGGTATGATGGAGATGATGATGAAGACCCGGATGAGGACCCTGAGGAGGAGGACCCCGAGGAGCGAGAGTAGACTTCAGCCTATCCTTACAACTCAAGATTAAGACATTTACCCATCAGTTGTAATAAGGTGATGTACTCGAACATGGCATTATTTATGGTATTTCACTTTCATCTACACATGTATGAGTTGAACTGATCCTGGCGTACATGTGGAAAGAATTTGGTTCTCTTCTTATTACCAGCTGAGGAACTACCAGGTATGCCCCCTGACAGAGAAATTGAAATCATTGAAATAGTGTCTGGAACAGCTCCAATTTACAAGCGACCATACAGGATAGATGCTAAACACTTGGCATAATTGAAGGATCACATCAATGAGTTGTTAGCAAAAGGATACATTCGTCCTAGTTCCTCACCCTGGGCAGCTCTAATGATATTTGTACCTAAGAAGGATGGTACACAAAGGTTGTGCATGGATTACCGTGCTCTCAATGCAGTAACTATCAAGAACAAGTATCCTCTACCAAGGATTGGGGATTTGTTTGACCAGTTGAGAGGCGCTTGCGAGTTCTCGAAGATTGACCTGCGTTCGGGGTATCACCAATTGAAGACACGACCCTCGGACATACCCAAGACGACATTCGTTTCAAGATATGGATTATATGAGTATACAATCATGTCTTTTGGCTTGACTAATGCCCCTGCTTATTTCATGTACCTTATGAATAAGGTGTTTATGGAATATCTGGACAAGTTTGTCGTGGTATTTATTGACGACATCTTGATATTCTCCAAAAGTTAAGAGGAACATGAGGAGCACCTAAGATTGGCCTTACAAAAGCTTCATGAACATCAGTTGTATGCAAAGCTAAGTAAATGTGAGTTCTCATTGAAGGAAGTGTCATTTCTGGGACATGTTATATCACAAGGAGGAATAGCAGTAGACCCAAGTGAAAAATGTTCTGAATTGGAAAACACCAGAAAATGTTGGGGAGATCAGGAGTTTCTTGGGAATGGCTGGCTATTATCGCTGGTTCATCGAAGGATTCTCAAAAATATCTCGTCCGTTAACGAAGCTACTTGAAAAGGGAGCTGTATACAAGTGGACACCAGAGTGTGAAGCGAGTTTTACAGAGCTAAAGAAAAGGTTGACTACTGCTCCAGTGTTGATTATACCAGGTATGCAGAAAGAATTTGCAGTCTACTGTGATGCACCCAGATAAGGACTGGGATGTGTATTAATGCAAGAAGAACATGTAGTGGCTTATGCTTCCCGACAACTCAGAAAGCATGAAAGAAATTACCCTACTCATGATTTGGAGTTAGCAGCTGTGGTTCATGCGTTGAAGCTATGGAGGCATTATGTGATAGGAAAAAGAACTGAAATTTATACGGACCACAAGAGTTTGAAGTATATCTTTACCCAACCAGATCTAAATCTCAGACAATGCCGATGGTTGGAACTTATTAATGACTTTGATGTCGGAATCAATTATCATCCTGAAAAAGCTAATGTGGTCGCAGATGCTTTAAGTAGGTCAGCTCAATGCAATAGCTTGACACTACAGGGTCAGCAACCGCAGTTATGTGAAGAATTTGCGAAGCTAAACCTCAGTATTGTGACTAACACTGAGTTAGTGTCCATGTAAGTAGATTCTACTTTGGAGAAGGATATTCGAGAAGGGCAAAAGAATGATAAGTGGATCCAAAAGATTAAGCGGCTAATGAAAGAAGGACAAGCACCGGACTTTGAAGAAGATGAACAATGAACCCTATGGCTAGGAAAGAAAATATGTGTGCCTGATATCAAGGAGATTTGGGAGTTAATACTGAGAGAAGCCCATGATTCGTCGTATTCTATCCACCCGGGAAGCACAAACATGTATCAAGATCTTAAGGATCGATATTGGTGGCATGGAATGAGATTCAATGTAGCAGAATATGTAGCTCTGTGTGACACGTGTCAGAAGGTCAAGGCAGAACATCAAAGACTAGCAGAGTTACTTCAACCAATTAAAATTCCTGAATGGAAATGGGAATAAATAAGTATAGACTTTATTGTGGGATTGCCAAGAACTCAGTCAGGATACGACTGTATATGGGTCATAGTGGACCGCTTGACTAAAGTGGCTCACTTTATTCCAGTAAAAGAAAGCTATTCTGGTTCAAGATTAGCAGAACTATATATGGCAAGAATTGTATGCCTGCATGGGGTGCCGAAGAAGATAATATCAGATAGAGGTACTTAGTTCACTTCCAGATTTTGGCAGAAGTTGCATGAGTCTATGGATACCCGACTAAATTTCTGCTCAGCATATCATCCACAGATTGATGGTCAGACATAGCGCACTAATCAAATTCTTGAAGACATGTTGAGAGTGTGTGCTTTGAAAAACAGTAGGAGTTGGGGCGAGAACCTACCATATGCTGAGTTTTCCTATAACAATAGTTATCAAGCCAGTTTGAAGATGTCTCCGTTTGAAGCCTTGTATGGATAGAAGTGCAGAACACCGTTTTTTTGGAATCAAACTGGGGAAAGCCAAGTATTCGGGCCTGAAGTGTTAAGAGAAGCTGAGAGACAAGTGCAAGAAATCCGGAAGAATTTGAAGACGGCTCAAAGGCAGATGAGTTATGCAGATACTCAACGTTGTGATCTGTCATTTGAGCTTGGTGATTTTGTGTATTTCAAGGTGTCACTCGTGAGAGGATTGAGAAGATTCAAGGTGAAGGACAAGTTATCACCCCGAGATATTGGACCTTTCAAGGTATTGGAGAAAAGAGAAGAAGCCTATCGGCTCAAGCTTCCATCTCACTTATCAGACGTACATGACGTATTCCACGTGTCACAACTCAAGAAATGCTTAAGAGTTCCTGAAGAACAGTTGCCATTGGAAGCAGTAGACGTACAAGAGGACCTGACCTATGTAGAACAACCTATTAAGATTCTCGAGACATCAGAACGGGTTATGAGGAATAAAGTTACTCGTATGTGCAAAGTTCAATGGAAACATCATTCAGAAGAAGAGGCAATGTGGGAAAGAGAAGAAGACCTCAAGTCAGAGTTTCCCAGTCTATTCTCTTAGGCCGTCCAAATCTCGAGATCGAGATTTCTTTTTAGGGGGGTATAATTGTAACACCCAGCCTTTTTAAAGAAAAAATGTAAAATAAATACTTTTACAAGAGATAAAAACATTTTCTTTGGAATAAAATTCATATAAGGCAAAATTGCATCATGATTGAATGATTGAGTGGTTTTGTTTTTAAATTCAAATTCGCTAGAAATTCGGTTTACAAACTCAAATCATAAAAGAAAAGAGAAAGAAAACAGAAAAGAAAAAGAAAAAGGAAAAGAAAAAGGAAAACTCACCCTGGGTCAAATTACCCGACCGGCCCAACTCCCCTCCTCTCTCCCGTGCCGGCCCGCGCCCCCTTTCCCCCTCCCTCTCTCTGTCACCCGGCCCTGAGCGTCAGCCCTCACCCGCACCCTCTCCCCCTTGCTGACAAGCCAGCCCCGCCTGTCGGGAGCTCCATCTTCCTCGTGCCCGCGCCGTAACGCACGCGCGCGTTTACACCGCACTGCCCACTCACTCCCCCCCCCTCTTCATTTTCGGCCGTTTCACATCAATCAAGAGTGGAATCGTGCCCATGATGATCGCTGCCGGTTACTATTTCATTCCCCTATAAAACCCAGCCGTTCCCTCTTAGATTTCCTCACCCGACGCCCCAAACCCTAGCGCCGCCGAGCTCGGTAAAACCCATTGTGTTCCCGTCGATTCACCCAATTCCACTCCCCGAAAACTAGCCTAACATCTTCGCCGTGTCCATAGGATCTTGTCGGACATCTTCGTCGGGGGAATCAAGCTCTGCGTCGCCGACTTCGTCGGGCGCCGAGGAGCTCCGCCGCCGATCGTCGTCGCCGACCACCTTCCGCTCCTCCTCCGGCCGTGCGGCAACCCTCGGTGAGACCCCGTGCACCCTCTACATTTTGCGCTAGTTAAAGGTGCCCCGTAGCCTCTGTGGCGCGTTTTCGGCCGCCGCGCACCACCGCCCCACCCCAGTCGGGGCGTTGTGGCTCAATGCCCGTCGTCCATTTGGTTTCTACGGCCGAGATTAGATCAGGCCGTACCCCTTCGGTACATTAAATACAGGCCGTTCATTTTAAATCCCTCGGCCCAAATTCAAACAAACTGTGACCATTGGTAGATTAACAATGAAGCCCCTGGACTTTTTAAACTTATTGCAGATTGGTCCAAAATTTTATAAAATTGACCCCAGACTTTCTCGAAATTAGGAAATTACTGGTTAATTAATTAAATAGTGTTTAAAAGCCCCTGGAATGTTAGAAAATAACAAATAAATACTGGAAAATTGTAGAATAACCCATGAACTTTGTAAAAATATATTTTTAGCCTCTAGAATAGTTCTGTTTTTACAGAAAAGCCCCAGATAGTTCTAGAAATTAAATAAAAGTCCTTAATTTATATAAAATAATTATAAAAACAAATTTAAATATGTTTAAATTATTTACATTTATATATTATTTTTATTAATTCATTTAAATTGCTGAATTAATCATAAATACTTTTTAAGTATATTTAATTCATATAAATTGTTTTGCACATAGAAATAATTATTAAAAATAGTGTAAAAATTGTAAAATGTACATTTTATGTTATAAGTCTATTTTTAGCATATTTTGAATAAGAAAAATTTTTATAAAATAATAATAGGTTTCTAATAAATATAAAAATGTTATAAAAAATTTTAAAAATATGTTTTACCCAATAAATTTCATTTAACTCTAAAATTCTCAATAATTGGTATTATGCCTATAATTTAAATTAACCATAAAATCACTTTTGCGTAGGAATTTGTGTTTATTTGAATTGTTTGCATTCTATGTGCTCTTATTGTATGTTATTATTTTATGCATCGTCGTAAATTAGAGTCGGGGCCAGAACCGACATTTAATTTGCAAGAGCAACAAGTTCCCGATGACCACCAGGCTCATTTTGGAGGCAAGTTCCTTGACCATCTTGCACCCTTTTTGTTAAGTTTTAGTTAGATGCATGCTAAATTAAAATATAAATCCTATGTTATGTTTCCCTCATTTTCCCAATAATTCCTTGTCGCTTGGTTTAGGTGTTTTACTATTAAATTAGTTTACGCTTAGCCATGCTTAATTGAAATATGATCTATTTATCTACAAGATTACATTTGATGTATTATGATACATTTGATGTATTATGATTCATGAATTGATGGCAATAATGGAATTTAGTAGATAGGAATCTGATAGGGGGTTTTGTATGGATTGGTGCATGCGTGCACAAGACCTTGGTTTGGCTTGACACCTATCGGATTCTAAGGATCGGTTTGTGGAGGAAGTTGCTAAGCCTTTTAGTATCACCACAGAATTGTATATGGGGCAACTTGGTTTAGTAATTTGGTCTCTCCCGATGTACCATAGGTAATTGAACCGGCAGGGAATGGGTTCTGCCTCGGGATCCGCATGGCTCAAGAGGGGGCCTCTCCTGACAGAGGGAAAATAGACTCTAGGTGCCGGAGCGGTGAAACCTCAGAGTACCCATTGCAAGTCGGGAGAACCATCAGAAACACCTCGTAGTGATCTCCTGGCCACACATCTACGGAAGTGTGGAAGTGTGTAATGTGGTTAGCTACCACGGGCATCAGGGAGGTTTACCTTGGTCCACCTGGCAACAAGGGATGAAATCATGAACTGTGGGTAAAGGATACACACTCTGCAGAGTCTTGTCAAACTGTCTAGACAGCCGTGCTCACGGACACGAGTGGTTTGGAACCAAATTCATAATTAGCACATGGTTACATAATGGATGGTTTGGGTTTGGTCTTACCTGGTTATTTTGGGTTGTTGGTTGGGACTTCACCTAGATATAGGTGCTTAACAACATTAAGAGTAGGTTGTAACTGCTTTAGTGCTTTACCTATTATTTGCCTTCCTTGTTGTGAACCACATGTCATAACTTCCCAATTTGCGAGGACCGTTGGTACTCAAACTTTTTAGTCGCATATTTCCCCCCAGTCTACAAAGACGAAGAGGTGGAGAACCAGCACTTCTACGGAGATCCCGATGAGATGTTCTAAGCTGGCGCTCCCCTGTGCAATGCCTGTGCTTGGAGCCCCTTTTACTTGTTTTTACGTTGTTTGTGTAATTTTCTTTTAGACCTGGAAGGTCATTTATGTAATAAGGTGATGTACTCGAACATGGCATTATTTATGGTATTTCACATTCGTCTACACATGTATGAGTTGAACTGATCCTGTCGTACATGTGGAAAGCATTTAGTTGTCTTCTTATTACCATGTGTGACAATAGATAAAACATTGCAGACGTGGAATGTGACACGAGTGATAATGGTATCATAATGCAGCGTGTAGGGTTGGACGAAGGGACAACCAATGAATTGTTAAAGTACTGTTAAGAATTGTCACGCCCGGTCATCGTAAAGATGAACAGACGCTAATCACATGTACGCCAGGATCAGTTGAATCGTACATGCGTCGACGAAAGTGAAATATCATACATTGCCATGTTCGAAATACATAAATAGTCTTATAGTATGACCCGAAGGTCTACAAATACAAACCACAACTATTACAACACTAAACAGTTCATTACTACAGAAAACAAGATAGGAAAGCGGGGCTTCATCTCCATAGGCAGCCGTTGCGCGTATGGTCGCCAGCCTAGGCCAAGTCCTCCGGATTGACGAAGAAATCCTCCGGTGCAGCTTCTTCTTCTTCATACTCTAAAGGAGAATTAAACGCTTGAGTACATAAAGTACTCAGCAAGTGCGGGAAGAGAATGACATGATTGGCTAGAGCAAGGAAAGGCCAAATATGGCTTAGCACTAAGCTTAGAACCTATCCTTAGCTTCCAATTATCAATATCATAATTCAATAAATAATCCACACATGATTAATGATAATGAAAGTACTTGAATCATAATGAACCATCATTTCCCAACCATAGACTAATTATGTACTGGCCCCAAGCCGCTCTTGTCCGTGAGCACGGCTGTCATGACAGTTTTACCAAATCTCTGCAGAGAGTGTACCCTTTCCCCACAAGCAGTGATTCCATCCCCTGTTGCCAGGTGGACTTGAGTAAACCTCCATGTAGCCCGTGGTGATCAACCACATTTCACACTTCCGTAGGTGTGTGGCCCGGAGATCACTACGTGGTCTTTACAAAGGTACTCCCGACTAGTGCTAGCCCTCTAAGGTTTCCACCACTGGGGATTCTCGGAGTAACCCTCCGCCCCAGAGCCCCCTCTTGAGCCTTGCGGTTCCAAGAGCAGATCACCCGCCTCATTCCCCGCACCATCCAACCACTAGCAGTTCATCGGGAGAAACCTAATTAATTGACCAAGCTGCCCCATCTCAGTCTCGTGGTGGTACTATAAAGCTTAGTGGCTTCCTCCATAAACCGGTCCTTAGAATCCGGTGGTAACAAACCCCAATCCCGGGTCTCGTGCAAAATGCACCATACCAAGACTAACCAACCACCAGATTCCTATCCACTAACATTATGTATATTCATCACCAAATTAAAGTAACCATAAAGTTGAGCATAGAACATTTGTATGAAGTCCCAATCCCAACATCTAAGCATGGCTAAGCATAAATAAAGCCTATCTACTTCCCAACCCATTTCAGGTAACAAGGAATAGTAAGGAACAGGGCATGTAGACATGAAGTAGGACATCAATTTAATTAGCATGCAACTAGCTAAATTCCTAAAATAGGTACAAGATGGTCAAGGGCACTTGCCTTCGTTAAAGACTTGAGAGTTGACGAAGTCTTGGTCTTGGAAGTTAAGGTTAGGGTCGTAGTACGATCTAGATATATACCAAGCATGGCAGAATAGAATAAAGCTAAATAAGTAAAGGCACGCAAAACAATACATCACACATACACATAAACACAAAATCCTACACTATTGCGTCCCTACAAGGTATTTATCACTTAACATGGCCAAAGTATGCATTTTATATTTTTCCTACAATTTTGGGATTTTATTATAGCCTAAAACCATTTTTATTGAATTTTCTATAGCAAAAATGTATTTTAAAACATTTATAACAAATATTCCATGGAACAAATATATTTTATCTGAACACTACAATTAATTCACAGCATAAAATAGATTATAACAATTTTTCATAACATTCCTACACTTAATTACCATTTTTATCTAATTTCTACACCTCAAATACAATTAAAGACCCTATTCAGCAAATAAATAAAAGTCCAGGGGCTAAATAAATAGTTTTCTACACTGTACAGGGTCTAAATACATTATTCTACAAAATTACAGGGGTTAGAATGCTTATTTAAATGATTAAAACCAATTTCTAGGGATCCAGGGGCTAGTCTGTGAATTCTGGGGGCTAGATTCGAATTACAGAGAAGCACAGGGGGTAGCTAGTGAATTTCCAGGGGTCCCGGTGCAAATGCGCAGGCGGGAAATGAACTTTGAACGTGGGCCGTCGGATCTGATTTGGACGTGCGAGATTTTAAAACGGCCGAACCGTTACGGCCTTCTAATCTCAGCCGTCGGCCTCAAACCAACGGCCGGGATGCGGCCACGTCGCCTCAAGCGACGCCGGCCACACGCGCGCGGCGGCGCTCGGCACCCGCGGCGATGATGCTCGCCGGCGTTGGCCAAATTGGCCAAAACGCCGCTAATTCCACACGCGCTTTACACTAAACGGAAGAGGGGAAGGTAAGGAACGCACCTCGGGGGGTTTCACTGCGCGAAAACGGTCGGAGGGTGGTCGACGTCGAGGAGTGGCGGCAACCGGCGTCGGCAACTGTTGGACCTGGCAAAACCCCGGCAGATTCTCCGCACCAACTTGCCCGGCGAGCTCCTGGCGACAAGGCGACGCGGTTAGAGGAGGAGGGAGCGAGGATGAGGCACTGGATCGACGGGAACGCGTGCAACGTACCAAGAATGGTGGTTGGCTAGGGTTCGTGCGTGCAGAAGGGTAAAGAGAGGGGGAAGGCGAAGTTTTATAGAGGGGAAATGGGCGTCTACTGCAGGCGAGCGCGAATGGCAGTTTCTCGGGGTAGATCGACGCGGGGTGGAGCAGTTGGAGGGAGGAGTGGCGCGGCGTGGGCGCGGGAAGGAGAGAGGGAGGCGGTTGCGCCGCGAGGAAGAAGGGGAGCGGGGGAAACCAGCGCCGACAGGTGGGGTCCGCTCGGCAGAGAGAGAAGGGAGGGGAGCTTCGGCTGGGCCGACGGGAGAGGGGAGGGGAATTGGGCCAGGGCGAAAAATCGGCCCAAAAGGGGGGTTTTAATTCTTTTCCTTTTTCTTTTTCATTTCTTTACTTTTGATTTGAATTCAAATTCAAATTTGAACGCTTGCTACTCGATTGAACATCAAAAATTCACCCAAAAATGCATGCTACAATGATCAAGGGTTTGAGCAAGTTTTTGTACATAAAATATGGGTGTTACAACTTTACCCCCTTAAAAGGAATCCTGCCCTCGAGATTCGGACGTTCTAAGAGAATAGATGAGGGAAATCCGCCTTGAGAGTTTCTTCTCTTTCCCATGTTGCTTCTGCCTCTGAATGATGCTTCCATTGCACTTTACACATGCGAATGACTTTGTTTCTTGTGATCTTTTCCAGTGTCTCAAGTATCTTGACAGGCTGCTCCACATAAGACAAATCTTCTTGTGCATCCACTGCTTCCATTGGCAATTGCTCTTCAGGCACCCTTAGGCACTTCTTAAGCTGCGACACATGGAACACCTTGTGCACATCTGCCAGGTGTGGCGGAAGCTCAAGCTGATAAGCCACTTCACCACGTCGTTCCAGTATCTTGAACGGACTAATGTAACGGGGTGACAACTTGCCTCTTACTTTGAATCTTATCAATCCTCTCATAGGTGACACCTTCAAGTACACATAGTCACCAACTTCAAATGTGAGATCACGTCTTCGAGTATCCGCATAACTCTTCTGTCTTGTTTGAGCTGCCTTCAGATTCTTCCGAATTTCTTGTACTTGTCTTTCAGCCTCTTGTAATACGTCAGGCCCAAAGATTTGACTTTCCCCAGTTTGATTCCAAAACAACGGTGTTCTACATTTTCGCCCATACAATGCTTCAAAAGGAGACATCTTCAAACTGGCTTGATAACTGTTGTTGTAAGAGAATTCGGCATACGGCAGATTCTTGTCCCAACTTTTGCTATTCTTTAGAGCACACGCTCTTAACATGTCTTCCAATATTTGGTTGGTGCGTTCAGTTTGTCCATCAGTTTGAGGATGATACGCCGAACTGAAATTTAGACGGGTATCCATTGATTCATGCAACTTCTGCCAGAATCTTGAAGTGAATTGAGTGCCTCTGTCTGAAATGATCTTCTTAGGAACTCCATGTAAGCACACGATCCTGGAGATGTACAGTTCCGCCAACTTGGGTCCATTGTAGGTCTCTTTCACAGGAATAAAGTGAGCAACCTTAGTTAGACGGTCCACAATAACCCATATAGAATCATATCCAGACTGTGTTCTTGGTAGTCCCACAATGAAATCCATACTAATTTCTTCCCATTTCCATTCTGGTACTTTGATTGGTTGCAATAATCCTGCTGGTCTTTGATGTTCCGCCTTAATCAATTGACATGTATCACATATGGCCACATATTCTGCTACATCCCGTTTCATTCCATGCCACCAATATCGATCTTTAAGGTCTTGATACATCTTTGTGCTTCCGGGATGAATGGAGTATGATGAGTCATGAGCTTCTCTTAATATCAACTCTTTAATCTCCTTGATATCTGGAACACAAATCCTCTTTCCAAGCCATAAGGTTCCTTGTTCATCCTCTCTAAAGTTCGGAGCTTTCCCTTTCTTCATCAACTGCTTGATCTCCTTGACCTTCTCATCATTCTTTTGCCCTTCTCGTATATCACGTTCAAGGGTTGAGTCCACTTCCATAGCAACTGCTTCAGTGCTAGACACCAGACATAGGTTTAACCTTGCAAACTCTTCACATAACTGGGGTTGAAGAGCTTGTACTGACAAGTTATTGCTTTGCCCCTTCCTGCTTAGAGCATCAGCGACCACATTAGCCTTGCTTGGATGGTAGTTGATTCCCACATCAAAATCATTGATTAACTCCAACCAGCGACGTTGCCTGAGATTAAGATCCGGTTGTGTGAATATGTATTTCAAGCTCTTGTGATCTGTGTATATCTCAGTCCTTTTCCCCATCAAGTAGTGTCTCCATATCTTCAAAGCATGAACAACAGCTGCCAATTCCAAATCATGTGTTGGATAGTTCCTCTCATGTTTCCGAAGCTGCCTTGAAGCATAGGCCACAACATGTCCTCCTTGCATTAAGACACATCCTAAACCATGACCAGATGCATCACAATAGACCACAAACTCCTTCTGCATATTAGGCATCACCAATACCGGTGCACTGGTCAACCTCTTCTTCAATTCGGCGAAGCTTACTTCACATTCGGGGGTCCACTTGAAAGCAACTCCTTTCTCAAGCAACTTGGTTAGTGGTCGAGAGATCTTTGAAAATCCCTCGATGAATCGACGGTAATAACCAGACATACCTAAGAATCTCCGTATATCATGTACACTCTCAGGTGTTTCCCACTTTAGAACATCGGCCACTTTGCCTGGATCCACTGCTATACCTCCTTCGGATATGACATGTCCCAAAAATGATACCTCCTTTAGCCAAAACTCACACTTACTAAGTTTGGCATACAGTTGATGTTGGCGAAGCTTCTGTAGGGCCATCCTGAGGTGCTCCTCATGCTCTTCTTCAGTCTTGGAGTAGATAAGTATGTCATCGATGAATACCACTACGAACTTGTCCAAGTACTCCATGAATACCTTGTTCATAAGATACATAAAATATGCCGGAGCATTGGTCAATCCAAACAACATAACTGTATACTCATATAATCCATATCGGGAGACAAATGCCGTCTTGGGAATATCCGACGGTCTAATCTTCAGTTGATGGTAGCCCGAACGAAGATCAATCTTGGAAAACACACATGCTCCTCTCAACTGATCAAACAAATCTTCAATCCTTGGTAGTGGATATTTATTCTTGATTGTTACCTCATTTAAAGCACGGTAGTCCACACACAACCTTTGAGTTCCATCCTTCTTAGGTACAAATATAACTGGTGCTCCCCAAGGCGATGAGCTAGGACGAATATATTCTTTTGCCAATAATTCCTCAATATGATCCTTTAGTTCAGCTAGTTGTTTAGCATCCATTCTATATGGCCTCTTATATATTGGGGCCGTTCCAGGTACTAATTCAATGATAAATTCAATCTCTCGATCAGGGGGCATACCTGGTAAGTCATCTGGGAATACATCCGGAAATTCTTTCACAACCCTGATGTCTTTGGTACTCTCAAGATGGTTGATTTGCACTACTGCTTCTTGTGTCTGATCTGGCTTGAACTCCACTATAGTGCCATCCGGGTGTGTTAAGCAGACTGTTCTAGTTGCACAATGAATTACTCCTTGATTCTTCGTCAACCAGTCCATTCCCAGAATGATATCTAATCATTGTGAGTCCAACACTATTAGGTTGGCCCAAAAGACTACCCCCCTTATGTTTATACTCACTTTTCGGCATAGATGCCTTGCCACCATCTCTCCTCCAGGAGAGTTTATCAATAATGGCCCATTCAAGAATGTAACTACCATGTCATGCTTCTTTATGAAATCCTTGGATATGAATGAATGTGTAGCACCCGAATCAAACAATATGGTGGCAGGGTGGGAGTTAACAGAAAACATACCGATCACCACATCAGGCGCTTCCTGTGCTTGTTCCAGAGTCACATGGTTGACACGACCAGTTGGGTTTTGCTACTTCTTTGGGCAACTGCTGGCATAGTGTCCCCATTCTCCGCACTTGTAGCATTGTACTCCCGCAGCATTATTTGGTCCCTTGTTGCCTCCTGATTGGTTTCTTGGGGGTTGTCTATTTGGACGGTTAACTGGAGCTGAAGGGCGGGGTGGCTGCATCTGTTGACGTGGGGGTTGCATTGGCTGGCGTGGTGGCTGCTGCTGCTGCTGCTGCTGGCGCATTGGCTGGTTGTAGGGAGTGGGTGGCCTGTAGTTGGAGTTGGGAAACCTCTATCCCGAGTAGTTCATGGGATGAGTCATTTGGTTTGCAGGCGGAGGGTTAAGACGGGGGCGCACATTGCTGCTAGAGGCATGTGCCATAGTCAACTTCCTTTTTCTTTCCTCATCATCCAGTTCCTTCTTAGTCCTCTCCACTTCAAAAGCTTTGTCAACCAGCTTCTGAAAGTCGCCGTAGTCGCTGGAAGACATGGCGAACTTTAACTCTTTGTCCAGCCCATTCTTGAAGCGGAATTGTTTCTTGGCGTCGGTATCCACGTCTGTTGGGGCATAGCAGGATAGCTGGGTGAAGGCATTCAGGTAGGCCCTCACCGTCATACGGCCTTGCTTTAGCATCAGGAACTCTTCACGCCTGGCTTGTATCTCTCCTTCAGGTACGAAGTGATTACGGAAGTTGGTTCGGAATTCTTCCCATGTAATATTTTCCGGGTCCTGGTGGGCTTCGGTGAAGGCGGTCCACCAGTCAGCTGCTGGCCCTTGGAGTTGATGGGAGGCCAACAATACCTTCTCTCTTCCTTCGCAGTGAATGAGCCTCAGTTTGCTTTCAACAATTCGGAGCCAATCCTCGGCCTCCATCGGTTCAGTAACGGTGGCGAAAGTGGGTGGGTGAGTGTTGAGGAAGTCCCTTAGAAAGGACCTAGGCGGGAAAGGTGGTGGTGGTGGAAGGTTGTATTGAGGGGGTGGTGGTGGTGGGGCTTGCTGCAGGTTGGTGACAATTTGGGTGAGGTTGTTAAGTAACTGAGTCTGAAGAGCCATCATCTGTTGCATTTGTTGAGAGGATGGGGCTCCTCGAGCACCCCTTGCATTCCATCCGGGGACACCTCCAAGTTCTTCATCCAGGGGTGGGTTACCACGACCACGGCCTCTACCTCTACCTCGTCCAGCCATCTGTGATAGAGAAGTTCATTGAGGTCTTAGAATAATAGATGAGATAAGAAAGGATATACTAGGGTAACACGGTCCCAACTATATGCATCAAGGGTAATAGATATAAAGCAAGTTCATTAATCAACTAGTGTGGAGGTGGACAAGATGCCTAAGCATTCCACCACTCACACGACACATGAACAAGTCTAAAGACATGGATGTGGACAGGATGCCGAAGCATTCCACAACTCATGTCGCACCCAACACACACAACATAAAGCAAACTACTAGCATAACATCATAAACGACACAACTCAAGACTAGGGAGGGCGTAGCTACACGCTCCTACAAACTAAGGATAACTGTCCTGAGTCGTCCAGCGGGGAAACGACTCCACTCCTACTCGTCGGAGTCCTCCTCAACCTCCATCTCCGGGTCTTCTTCTTCTGAGTCTTCTCTTGAGTTCTCGGGGGAGTTCATGCGGCGGTCCGGAGAGTTCGGGTCCCAAGGCTCCACGTCCGAAGCGTACTGCGGAGAGTTAGGATCAACTCCAGTGATCCTCACGTAGCGCTGGCGAAGTCGCTCGTAGCGGTCGACCAAGTCCCTGCTGTCCTGCAGCTCCTGCTGACAACGCTGGAGTCGCGAAGACAACTCCACAACGTCGTCCACCAGCCTCTCGCACTGAGGGTGAGTCAAGTGCCCCTCGACGTCACGTCCAGTGAAGGCGGCCGTGCCACTAGGGCGCTGAGGGGTGTACGCGTGCTCCGTGCACCCAAGAAGGAACTTATGGGCGTGGCTCCAGTAGGTAGTCGCCTCCCACGTGGCGTCCTCCTCAGCCGCACGCTGGGAGCTCCTCCAGGCCGGAGAGAAGTGCGAGTGCAGCAACTCCGAGTCGTAGTAGACGGCCAGCTGAGAAGTCCACACCAGTCCACCAGTATAGGGTGCAAAGACCCTAGTGGTGTGGTAGACTAAGCGGACACGGTACTCACGGTACCCCGCAGCTCGAAGAAGAGAACGAAGACGGACGTGCATCCTCGAAGCAGCACTCCCGTTGGAGAACAGCGTCGTCTCCCTCCGGGGTGTGTGAGGTGCGGAGCGACTGGCTAGGGTGTGCTGAGGAACACGACCCCCAGTCGACTTACGGGCCGTCTGCTTGGTCCGCGCCATCTACAAACATTTGAAAAGAAGAGAGTGAGATTAATAATCAATAAATCAAGTTAGAATAAAAACAATAAGCAAATCAAGGTAAGAAGCACAAGGGTTGAGATGGAGAGCACAAAGTTTTGGAAATACTATTTCATATGAAAATAGTATAGTCCTTAATTTTCGGCCATTTCTAACTAGGCTTGCGTCCTACGGGCAACACGGCTCTGATACCACTTTGTCACGCCCGGTCATCGTAAAGATGAACAGACGCTAATCACATGTACGCCAGGATCAGTTGAATCGTACATGCGTCGACGAAAGTGAAATATCATACATTGCCATGTTCGAAATACATAAATAGTCTTACAGTATGACCCGAAGGTCTACAAATACAAACCACAACTATTACAACACTAAACAGTTCATTACTACAGAAAACAAGATAGGAAAGCGGGGCTTCATCTCCACAGGCAGCCGTTGCGCGTATGGTCGCCAGCCTAGGCCAAGTCCTCCGGATTGACGAAGAAATCCTCCGGTGCAGCTTCTTCTTCTTCATACTCTAAAGGAGAATTAAACGCTTGAGTACATAAAGTACTCAGCAAGTGCGGGAAGAGAATGACATGATTGGCTAGAGCAAGGAAAGGCCAAATATGGCTTAGCACTAAGCTTAGAACCTATCCTTAGCTTCCAATTATCAATATCATAATTCAATAAATAATCCACACATGATTAATGATAATGAAAGTACTTGAATCATAATGAACCATCATTTCCCAACCATAGACTAATTATGAACTGGCCCCAAGCCGCTCTTGTCCGTGAGCACGGCTGTCATGACAGTTTTACCAAATCTCTGCAGAGAGTGTACCCTTTCCCCACAAGCAATGATTCCATCCCCTGTTGCCAGGTGGACTTGAGTAAACCTCCATGTAGACCGTGGTGATCAACCACATTTCACACTTCCGTAGGTGTGTGGCCCGGAGATCACTACGTGGTCTTTACAAAGGTACTCCCGACTAGTGCTAGCCCTCTAAGGTTTCCACCACTGGGGATTCTCGGAGTAACCCTCCGCCCCAGAGCCCCCTCTTGAGCCTTGCGGTTCCAAGAGCAGATCACCCGCCTCATTCCCCGCACCATCCAACCACTAGCAGTTCATCGGGAGAAACCTAATTAATTGACCAAGCTGCCCCATCTCAGTCTCGTGGTGGTACTATAAAGCTTAGTGGCTTCCTCCATAAACCGGTCCTTAGAATCCGGTGGTAACAAACCCCAATCCCGGGTCTCGTGCAAAATGCACCATACCAAGACTAACCAACCACCAGATTCCTATCCACTAACATTATGTATATTCATCACCAAATTAAAGTAACCATAAAGTTGAGCATAGAACATTTGTATGAAGTCCCAATCCCAACATCTAAGCATGGCTAAGCATAAATAAAGCCTATCTACTTCCCAACCCATTTCAGGTAACAAGGAATAGTAAGGAACAGGGCATGTAGACATGAAGTAGGATATCAATTTAATTAGCATGCAACTAGCTAAATTCCTAAAATAGGTACAAGATGGTCAAGGGCACTTGCCTTCGTTGGAGACTTGAGAGTTGACGAAGTCTTGGTCTTGGAAGTTAAGGTTAGGGTCGTAGTAGGACTCTAGATATATACCAAGCATGGCAGAATAGAATAAAGCTAAATAAGTAAAGGCACGCAAAACAATACATCACACATACACATAAGCACAAAATCCTACACTATTGCGTCCCTACGAGGTATTTATCACTTAACATGGCCAAAGTATGCATTTTATATTTTTCCTACAATTTTGGGATTTTATTATAGCCTAAAACCATTTTTATTGAATTTTCTATAGCAAAAATGTATTTTAAAACATTTATAACAAATATTCCATGGACCAAATATATTTTATCTGAACACTACAATTAATTCACAGCATAAAATAGATTATAACAATTTTTCATAACATTCCTACACTTAATTACCATTTTTATCTAATTTATACACCTCAAATACAATTAAAAACCCTATTCAGCAAATAAATAAAAGTCCAGGGGCTAAATAAATAGTTTTCTACACTGTACAGGGTCTAAATACATTATTCTACAAAATTACAGGGGTTAGAATGCTTATTTAAATGATTAAAACCAATTTCTAGGGATCCAGGGGCTAGTCTGTGAATTCTGGGGGCTAGATTCGAATTACAGAGAAGCACAGGGGGTAGCTAGTGAATTTCCAGGGGTCCCGGTGCAAATGCGCAGGCGGGAAATGAACTTTGAACGTGGGCCGTCGGATCTGATTTGGACGTGCGAGATTTTAAAACGGCTGAACCGTTACGGCCTTCGAATCTCAGCCGTCGGCCTCAAACCAACGGCCGGGATGCGGCCACGTCGCCTCAGGCGACGCCGGCCACACGCGCGCGGCAGCGCTCGGCACCCGCGGCAGCGATGCTCGCTGGCGTTGGCCAAATTGGCCAAAACACCGCTAATTCCACTCGCGCTTTACACTAAACGGAAGAGGGGAAGGTAAGGAACGCACCTCTGGGGGTTTCACTGCGCGAAAACGGTCGGAGGGTGGTCGACGTCGAGGAGTGGCGGCAACCGGCGTCGGCAACCGTCGGACCTGGCAAAACCCCGGCAGATTCTCCGCACCAACTTGCCCGGCGAGCTCCTGGCGACAAGGCGACGCGGTTAGAGGAGGAGGGAGCGAGGATGAGGCACTGGATCGACGGGAACGCGTGCAACGTACCAAGAATGGTGGTTGGCTAGGGTTCGTGCGCGCAGAAGGGTAAAGAGAGGGGGAAGGCGAAGTTTTATAGAGGGGAAATGGGCGTCTACTGCAGGCGAGCGCGAATGGCAGTTTCTCGGGGTAGATCGACGCGGGGTGGAGCAGTTGGAGGGAGGAGTGGCGCGGCGTGGGCGCGGGAAGGAGAGAGGGAGGCGGTTGCGCCGCGAGGAAGAAGGGGAGCGGGGGAAACCAGCGCCGACAGGTGGGGTCCGCTCGGCAGAGAGAGAAGGGAGGGGAGGTTCGGCTGGGCCGGCGGGAGAGGGGAGGGGAATTGGGCCAGGGGGAAAAATCGGCCCAAAAGGGGGTTTTAATTCTTTTCCTTTTTCTTTTTCATTTCTTTACTTTTGATTTGAATTCAAATTCAAATTTGAACGCTTGCTACTCGATTGAACATCAAAAATTCACCCAAAAATGCATGCTACAATGATCAAGGGTTTGAACAAGTTTTTGTACATAAAATATGGGTGTTACAAGAATTGACGGCTTTCACATGGAAAAAGGATAAGCATGCATGTCCAGGTAACGAATTAAGCCATATGATCAGTTTCTAGTTTTTTACAACTTGGTTTCTAGAAACTGGTATCTAAAAAAACTAGATGATGGTGTTTGGATCTTTTTTTTTTTAAAAACAATCTTCTAAAACTATTTTTTTTTAGTTAATGACCATGCTCTACATCATCCCGGCGCTCGCGCACATGGCCACCTTCGCGCTGATGGTGGCCAAAGAGTAGCGTAGATCTAGACCATCTGGACACATCTGGACCAGTTTCAGACCTTAGTCGACATGCTTGGATGATGAGGACAATGGTGCAAAAGTCCATGAAATGACCTACTTGGAAAAATTTATATGGTGTAATAGGATGAGAGGTGACTCTAACATTGCAATCGACACTCGAAAGTTATCTTTTTGGCTACACTACGTCTCTGAGCTGTTCTTCAAAAGTCTACATACCACTTAAGTATATCTTTGGAGCAGATAGTCAGTGATTTTTTCCCCAAACCCTTGGGTGGTGACCTGATCTAGTCTTGAACATAATTACTACTAGGGTGTTTAGGATTATTGTTTTGTCCTTTTTTTAAGACATTGTGCATAATATGATTCAAAGTCGAGTGTGTGTTTTCATTAAAGCTATATCACTTTGATGTATCTGATATAAAAATATTGAAATTCCCTTATTGAAAAATGCTCTTTGTTAGAAATTAACTTTTTGATGTTTGCATCCTGGTTTCTTAAATATAGAATCTAGAAACTGATATTTGCCAGGTCGAGCAAGTTTTTTTATACCGTAATTGATAGGCTACACCCCTCCTAACCAGGCCTGGTGCATGCAAGAGATCTGCTTGTTTGGATGGCTGTATAGTCCTGCGAGCGGGATCCAACTCTCCAACTCATATAAAACACCCTTTTGGGCTCTACAGCCGGGCTGGGCTCGTGCAAGTAGAGGAGCACGGGTCCTCTTGCCAGCCTGGCTGTCTGGTCCTCCTTAGCATGGCTGCCTGCTCATTATGGGGCTGATTGAGAGTAAGTGCAGCGGTGTAGCAACCCCCCACCCCAACCCGAAATGTAAATAAAAGGTATATCTAGTCAAACAGTGATAAAAACCAACAATACACATAATAGAGTAGGAATGGATGCATGGTTTGTAGTGTTGAGACATAGAAATAGGAGGCACCAGGAGTTACATCCCAACGAATGTTGTGGGTACAGAGTGCACGTGATGATATTCAAGTGCAAAATTGGCACCACAATGGAATTGGATGTGGTATGGAACCACATCACTAGTGACTGCATAGTTGGTACAAGTGCATAACTGGTTTGATCGCGCAAGCAGCCCGAAAAGGAAAGGGTGGGAGCAGAGCCGCAAGAAGCATATTTGTTCATCATCAGCATCACCTCCAAAGGGGAAGCCACAACCACGTGAGGACATCAGCAGTATAAAGGCAATAAGATCCTCAGGGCATGGATGACATATGCATATGGTTGGTGCGAGAAGTAATGCTCACACTAAATGATTTTCATTCAACACACCTAACTTTCTCTGTACATAATTTTGTACGATGATGACTCAGAAGGTATGTTTCTATTATTCACATATGCTTGTCGACATGCATGGCCAAAAGTGCACCCAAAGTTTCTTTATTGACTAATTGTTAGACAATAATATTGTGAAATTATTACAAGACTCATAGCACAATGTGCACTTAGAATCATCAGAATCTCATCAAGTAGCATCATATGAGCTGACAATAGGGCATTTAAAATAAAGCACCAGCCCAACCATCGATTAACTCCCCTCTCGTGAGTTAATTAGGCTCGTTTACATAATTAGTCTCAGTTAAAACTCGTAAAATCTCGAGTTCGAGCTCATATGACTTGTTCAATTTTAAACTAATCTACGGATAGAGTATATTAATTATAGATGACCCTATACAGACATGTCCCAAAAATAAAAGAATAAAAAACATATGGCACAGTCAAAGCATTGAACCCATAACCGCCCACACTGAAGCATGCAATCTAAGTCCCAAAGGAATGCATAACACACCATTATTAGCAGAAAAATCAGCAGAATGGTTCCAAGGTTACGATGCCAGCAAGCAGGCATCATCGATTAGACAACCCGTTGTAACAATTTTTATTTTGTCAGATCAAGCATGAAGCAAGGATGCGGGTAATGGTAGGCCTGCGCAGCAAAAGTCCGTAGTTTGTTTAAGGGTAAGAGTTAAACAAGGTGGGTTCTCTCAGCTTGAGGGGCGCTTGCGCGGTGCGCATGACCATTTGTACTTTAAATCTGTAACATCATTCTGTTTTTTTCTTAATATAATGACACAAATATTTTACTCATTCTAGAAAAAACAACAACATATCATTCATTTTTTTCATCACCCCTCTTAAACATCTACAGGCTACATTAGTTCCAGATCCTGATATCCTTTCTAACACACAAGATGCATGTTATATGGACCGATGTAGCACTAAATATCCATTTACTCATCCCACCTATATCTTCAAAGTATCAGGAGAGAAGTATCAAGAGAGAAGACGAGTATGAATGTTCAAACTCAATTACTTTTTTGTACCACCTTGAGATACTCTCATCTATAATGTTGATTGAGGATTTAAAGTGCAAGGCTGTAACCGTCCACCAATACCCTTCTTATGGGTGAAGCCTGAACCTCCTTCCATTCACCTGCATATAAAAGCGCATATACATACACAAGCAGTCAAAAGCGAACACTACACATACTAATGTCAAAGATTGAAATGATAGATGAATATCTCATTGAGCTGAGAGTTAGAAATAGGAGGAATCAGGAGCACCATCCTACTTTATGTTGTGGATGTCATGGAACTAGAGGAAATGCAGTTATAGGCTGGAGCAAAACTTGGCACAATCTGAGATCTAGAATCTCCATGCAACCAGTGCACTAGTGGATTCCCCATTGAAACGTGTGCTATCCCCTCAAACAATTCTAAGTATAGAGGATGGCGGCAAAGACTTTAAAAGGATATTCGCTTGTTATTTATTGCTCATCGGAGTCACCAAATTTTGAAAAACAAGAACAATAACGACTTGGGTGATATGTAAGCAACATGATTCTCAGAACATGTATGACATGCCTGGTTAGTGCAAGGATTATGGAGCATCAGTGTGAGGAGGCATGGGTCTCGTGCAAAGTGCTTATTTTTTCCTTGTACTGAGTCCTAAGTAATAGTGGACACACATATCACTCCATTGTATATTCGATAAACTTATGTGTGTGTGTGTGTGTCTATGTGTATATGTATGTATATATATATATATATATATATATATATATATATAGAGAGAGAGAGAGAGAGAGACTGTACAAAGTTTTTTATCGAATTATTAGTGTTATAATGCATCCGTTTCTTTTTATTTGTCACCAGTTAGTTCAAAAATGAACTAGCCGGTGACAAATAAAAAGAAACAGAGGGAGTACGATATATGCATGCTACGTGATTCTCGTTGCACAAATGGCATGTACGCGACCAGTAGGAGGAGCGGAATTTTATAGAGCGCACGAGTAATGCATAAGGCTTCTCCCACAAATCCAGTTATTTTGGGGCCTGACTAATCAACGCCGGCACATGAGGAGCCAAGTTGTGGCCCCTATCCGATACGTATCAATTTTTTAAGGAATGTTTTCCTCTCCGCGGCCTTTTAAAGTATTATCTTCATCCCAAAATACTTGTCACTATATAGTTCATTTTTATGTAAAGAGTGACAATTATTTTGAGATGGAGAGAGAGAGTAACATTTTATCAAACTTTTGGTCCAAAATTTTGAATAAGTTTCACCAAACTCGAATAAGGAAAAAACATTCTGGTTCGATGGAGTATACCACGTGAAGACCGCTCGCTATGTCAGTGCGGCTGACGAAAGCGAGCGAGCATGTGGACGTGTTGTGCGGCCCGTGCCGCAAGCGACCAAAGGGCCATACTCGAGAGAGTATGTAGATATAAATGAAGCGATTACTCTTCCATGACTACTTGAAGACGTCATCAACACGTATCAAGAGCAGCGTTGAGACGAGTGGAAGAACAACCATAAACACCCCTTCGTACTCCAACCGTAACTGTAGAGCCCTAGGATGATCATAGTGCCCATGAGTAGAATAGCTTAGCCTATAGTGACCTAGAGTAAGTCACGAATAGAACGATTAATAGTATAATATATAAGTTTGTAATCTAGTTAGGTTTGGATGTGATTCGCTGGTTTTCATTTGGTTCTTTGATTGAGTGAAATTGTGTGCTCTAATACAAACACAGATCAATAATCAAATGAAAGAAGGTAAGTTGGGTGTTTAATAAAATAAATACATATGGAATGCGTGTATATATATACTTACACACGTATACCTATATGTGAAGTCGCCTAGAGGGGGGTGAATAGGCAATAAGACCTGAAATGACTTAATCAAACGATATTAAATTCTTGAGGCCAGACTTGTCTGGACAGGGCCAGACTAGTACGCTCAGCATAGGGTGAAAACCTAAAAATTTGGTTTCGACAAGTTATTTGTGGAATTTAAGTTCAACCAAGATGTAAACAATGTATAGTAACTTAGTGCAACTACGGTTGGAAGGTTTAAGCACTTAGATCACAAGATTTCAACAAAGATCAAAAGTGAAAGGCAATGTGAGCAATACGAACCCTAATGGCGCTAGTGATCACAAAAAGTAAAAGACAAGTGAGACAAGATTTATCCTGTGGTTCATCTCCACGAAGAATCCTATATCCACGTTGAGAAGTACACACAAGGACCGAGTCTCACTTGACCCTTCTCTCACCAAGCCACCACGATGGCCGACCTGGTTTCCACTATATCAATGGGTAATCACCAAGTTTGATGGGGCTACTCACAAGTTGAGGCTCTCACAAATCAATACAATGAGGAGCACACGAAGCTCAACTCACACAAGCCACAAAACACAATCACATTGTGCAAAGAGATCAAACCGAGAGCCCAAGCGCGATGATCTTCCTTTACTCTCCTCCCCAAACCCTAATCTCTTCAAGATTTGGTCTTAGAGGGCTAGTAGGACGAGTAGAATGCTTTGGAAGGCTCTTGGTCACTTGTGGCGGCGCTAGGGTTCGAGACTTCTTCAAATGAGGTTGGGGGTCCCCTTTTTATAGGGGTCCCGAGCCCTTCTGCTGACCTCAGCAAAAGGGCGGACTAGTCCGACCACTGGCCCCGGACTAGTCTGGCCCTATGAGACCATTGACCTCTGGTAAGGTCCCGACAACTGCCACACTCCGCGACGATCGTCACGCTACCCGCCAAATTTCCAAATTCAAACAGTCACTAAACAACGGACTAATCTGGTCCAAAACAGACTAGTCCGAAGTAGGACAGAAGGGTTTAGTTCGGCCCAAAACGACCATAGGGTGCGGACTAGTATGACCCTCGAGGGTTTCTCCTCGGTTAATCTCACTAAGTTTCAAACGGACAAGTCCGAACTTTTTCAGAGAGCTTTGGTCCGTCCAAAAACGGACAAGTCTGATCTTCTGGGACTTAGCTCCAAATTCACTAAGAATCACTCTAGAGATGTTTGGTCCGTCTCAAAATGGATTGGTCTGCCTGGCCGGACTAGTCTGGCCTTGAGGCCCGGACTAGTCCGGCCTCCTAGGGTTTTTTCTCACTTTGGCTTCTCACTTAGGTTTTTCTTTAAACCACCACTTCGAGACCTTTAGAATGATCTCAATGAACATGATACATCCACCCTTTCACATGACACGGCTCATATAAGCTCATCTTCATAGAAACCCTAATTTCTACTTCTTGAGCCTTTGACGCCCGTTATGTCCTTTTTCTTTTTGAAGGGATTCATCTCTTTTCAATCATTGTACTTGTGCTTAGGATCAACTTAGCTCATTAGACTCTTAATTGTCGTCATCAATCATCCAAAACCCACGGGGATGCCTAGATGTACTTTCAATCTCCCCCTTTTTGGTGATTGATGACAACACATTAAGACTTCAACAAAAATGATAATAATTTGTTTTTCATAACATGTATTTGTATGAGTGAATCCCCCTCAATGTATGCATCATGAGTAAGAGAGATCTGAGAGAGTTCTCATACATATACACGTTATGGTGGGGTGCCTAAGTGATGTGCTCATAAGTTGCGATAAAGCAACAAATATGCAAGACAAGCATGTAACTTAAGCATAACATCACAATTGATATGAATTAAGTCTTACAACAATTTAAGCGAGAGTTTTAAACATAAAAACATAAGTCCAATCTTGGATCAATCAATCTCTCCCACTAATAACTAAGTAGAACTCTCAATCTCTCCCCCTCAATCTCTCCCCCTATCTAAGTGCCTCATACACCAATCCAATCACCCTTCAATCTCCCCCTTTTGGCATCAAGACAATAAAAAGGAAAAATAGGAAGGATGAGCCCTTAAGTCTACTCGTCGTCATCACTAGCGTCATCGTCATCGTCTCCGCCTTGGTGCCCACTGTCGCTCTCCGTGGCTTTCGGATCAATATTAGCATCATCATCATCGATCGGGGCCATGGTGGAAGTATCGTCTTCACCAAATCGAGCGAGCTCCTCGGTGGTGAACTCTGGGAATGGAGTGATCTCTCCATCACTCTCCTCAGCGGGAGACATGGGAATGTCCAACTTGTCGCACACCGCCTTGAGATACTTCTCTTGACGATGCTCCATGCAATGTTGCCAAACTTCTGCCTTCCGGCAAGAAGAGAAAATGGCCTTGAAGCACTTGAGAAATCCACTCCCGCATTGTGATGAAGGCAGAGGTGGCGGAGGAGATGGCACAAAGCGAGAGGAAGAAGCGGGAGGATCCGCATTCTTCCTCCTAGGGGCAGCCGACTCTGGAGGAGGGAGTTGGGGTCAAAGCCTCCGGTGAATTATGTCTTTCTTGAAGGTGAGTCCGGAGATCTTCTTGATCATGTACATGATGTATGGAGCGTATCCACATGATCAGTTTGGAGTATGGGAGATGTTGAAGATGTCGTCGAAGATGTAGTCAACCACATTGAAGCGGACATCTCCATCAATGAGGACCATTAAGTGCCTCAAATTCCCTTGAATTATCCCCGCATCTCCATCCTTGGGGGCAATGGTCTTCCGGAGCACCCTGTTGAGGACACTGTAAAAGGGATTGATGCTCCTTATGTGTCCCGCCTCAAAGGGTACATGGCTAGGATACATGTACTCCAGGGTATCACGATCAACTGGCCTCAAGTTGGAGATAATGATTTCATTGTCCAGTTGGTCCTCCAAGTCTAGAATTTGAGCAAACTCCCAGTAGGTGGTGGAGTATTGCTCTGAATGGGTCATCCAGGTAATCCTCCTGTCCCCATCGGTGTGGAAGTAGATGGTGGAATAGAACTGAGTAATTACTTCCACATTCCAGTCATATTGGAAGGCCATGAACTTCTTCAAACAATGGCGCTCGACAGCCTCAATCACGGCATTGAAGGCCACGTGATCCTTTTGGGCCATGTAGTCCCAGTCAATCCACTGAGCATCGGTGACTGAGGTCTGCCTGGACATGTAGACCGTCCGATAGTAGTCACAGTGGAAGTCACACCAGAAACGGGGATCCACTCTGAGCTTGCGCGCCTTCTCAGTCCCTTTGCCCTTGAAGATGTTGGCATCGAAGGCAGCTGCATGGTTTGGGTTCCGTGCAGGAGAAGACATCCTCAAGGGGCCTATGGGTTGAGAGGCACCCTTCTTGGCCTTGCTTGCAGGCTTCTTGGCAACGATCACCCTCTTCTTGGGTGCAGCATCGACCGGGGCCTTTACCTTATCCTTGGAGGTCCTCTGTAGGATCGAAGAGCACGTGAAAAGCTACCAGAGGGGGGGAGGTGAATGGTAGATTTAAAAATCTTATGCAGCGGAAACAATTAAATACCAACCTCTTCGGCAGAAAAACGATTTCTTAGAAAGGTCGTGTATGAGACTAATCTAAACGTGTTTCACCATGTCAAAAGTGGTATATATCAGAGAGAATCAAGTCACGAAGAAAACACAAGAAGAATCACTCAATTTTGTCAAGGGAAACTCAAGTTATGATTGATAGATCAAACGACGATCAATTTGTTCTACTGAGTAGAAAACAGTTCTGTAACTCTGCAAAGAAACTCGTGTAGGTATAAAAACACAAATCCAATGACTGTGAAATTTTCACAGATGATAGAAAAACAAGTTGTGAAGACAACACAAAAAGAATCACGTCGATTGGATATGTAAAACTTGAGTTATGATAAAACCACCGATGAAAGGTAGTACTGAACAGACAACTCGACGAGTAAAACTTGTCTGGAACAAGTCGGACGAACAAGGCACAAAAGTTCCTTTCAACCATGAACTTTATTCAATAGGGAATAATAGGAACAGCCCAAAAGTCGTCGTGCAACCCCCTCTGTTACATCCACGAGTCTTGGCCTTCCTTGCTTTTATAACCAGCCCGCTGGCCAACTCAACTCAGATCCGGATTCTGATCCTACTCGATCACGAATCCCATCTAACCATAACTGCTCAAGATCTTCCTATACGCAGATAAAAAGAATCTCGAGACTTCCTAACAAACTCGGAACACATCCTGTATCCCAAACACAACTCAACTTTCGTGCAGCACACGAAATCTTCCATAACTAACTCGATATTTCCATATAGAGCCATAACCGACTCAGCCAGCAGCCGAAGTCTTCATCCAGTACGATCCAATCCTTCCAATCAGATCTCCTTTCCTTAAACCGTCTCTAGAACCATGTTTCCACGTCATGCACTGCATGCATATGTGCGAACACCTTCCTTCGACCTACATATGCACCGCCCTTGATTCAATCATCCTGCGCGGCCTTCTGACCCGCTCAACCACAATTCCTCCTAAACTTGGTTGTTGGAACCTCATCTCCTCCCTGAGACTAGTCCATGGGATCCTGTCACCAGCCATGACTTGAACTCAAGCAACACCTGCACATGAATAAACAAACATTCAATACGAGCCCAAGTCTATGACTTGACTCTTATCAGTTCCGAACACAACACCTTATGTGAGCACCCCACATAAGCATGTTGCAAAAACACAGTAAAAACGATATCATCCATATTCAACCAAAATGTACCAAAAACTTAGCGATCTTTCCAGAGATGTAAAGCAAGTACGAAACATTGCATATGAAAAGCAGAGACACTGCGGTCAAGTTTTGGACCTTGCCAGAGCAACCCGGAGCTTGAGCCGGAGCTTACCAAAACTAGTATAACCAAGCTTTCGCCAGAGCTTACAAAACTAGCAGAACCTAGCGCCGGAACTTACCAAAACTAATCAAAGCTAGTCAACCCAAAACCGGAGCTAGAAAAAGTAAGTCAGAGCTTTGCTAAAACATGTCGGACCTATCAAAGACATGTCGGCGCTAAAGTCAAAACTCAGCGAAGCTAACCTAAAACCAGTCGGACCTTGCCAAGAAGTCAGACCTAGCATTGAACGTACCCGGAGCTACCCAAAACAAGTCGGACCTGCTGTCGGACCTTGCTGTAGCTCGGAGCTAGAGTCGAATCTAGATAAAAAAGGTGTTTTGGCAGTAATTCAGAACTTTTATCATCAAAGCCAATGTATTTACCAAAAGCCAATGTATTCAGCACACATAGGTCTCACAATCTCCCCCTTGATGAATGCATTGGCAACACAATTTAAAATCCGAACATTGGCTTATGCACATGAAAAAGTTTTGAGAACAATTTCTCCCCCTTTGTTGATCTCTCCCCATGCACATATTATCTCCCCCCTTTCATACTTTTCCCTCTGAGAAGAATAATGCCAATGTGTGACTAATTTCTCCCCCTTTGATAATGTATTCAGCAATTCATGAGAATATAAACAAATTATCTCTTCTTATGCACATATTCTCTCTCTCTTCGTGCTTATCTCTCCCCTTTCAGTTGTTATGAGCATATTATAACATATACATATAAACAAAGCTCATCCAAGTCATGCTGTCAAGTAACTTACACTGTCACATGTGATGCCCAGTTCCGAAAAATGAACCAAGCTAATGCATATGTGTGCCCAGGATGTTCCTCACACATACACGAGTGCAATCACAAAAGAGTATACAAAAATTACCACATAACAAGATTAATTAACCAAATTTTATTACAAAATCCATATTATCCTCGAATACAAGCTCTAATGAATATTAATGACAAGTTCAACTAATGCAGTGGAAATAAACTAATTAAGCAAACTAAATAGCTAAGCAGCATAAGCGATAGGGTATAGCGCAGCTCCAATAACACCACAGGCAAAGCTGACGGTAGACAAGGCCTAGAACTCCTCATTATCACCATTAAACTCCCAATCCTAACCTGCAACTGTTGGGGGGGGGGGGAATTGCAAGAGTGAGTACATGTCGTACTCAACAAGTGTGGAAAGTATGACATGTGGCTGATTCAAATAACGACAATAATAATGGCAAAGTGCTGAAAAGTACATTAAAACATTTGAATAGCAATATATTATATGTATGTGAAACAAACCCATCATAGTCATAAGTAATATCATAATACCAGTCCATAATTCACCATCTTCATCCATAATTCAAGATTTCACCATTTACCAGTAACCATATTCAATACCAGAAATTAAATCCATAACCATTACCAAACCATAACCATTCCAATATCAAATTCCCTCTAATCATGGAAGTTGTCCAGGTGCTCATAACCGGGAGCACGGCTATCATGATAGTTTTATTTAACTCTGCAGAGTTTGTACCTCTTTACCCACGTGTTCGTGATTTCATCACCTTTCGGCGACTAAGAATCCCCCTTATGCCCATGACCCGTCGGTCACATTACACACTTCCGTTGATGTGTGGCCAAGAGATCACAAAATAGCCTTTACAAAGGGATTACTAGCCTATTCAGACTCCACTGAGGTTTCACCAGTGGCGATGCCTCCCGCAGAGCACATCTTCAACCAAGGGCCCCCTCTTGAGCCATTCGGATCCCACGGTAGTCCCACCAATCATCAACAAACCCAATCCGACTACCCCTTCCCCGAGCATCCCTAATGGTCCAAATAGCACTGGCAAAGCCCTAATTAATCAGCTACGCCGCACCCATACTTGGCCTCGTGGTGGCACTGTAATCCTGGCTTATTCTCGCATGAACCGGTCCTTAGATCTAAAGCAAGCAAACCACCATAACATCCAACCCATCCACATACCAGGCTTGCTTAGATCACCCATTACCATATCATATTGACCAGTTCACATTAACCAGAATATCATTAATACATAATTAAATGTGTAGTGTTGTTTTTCCATCCCAATTAATTAAGCGAAGCTAAAAGGTAAAAGCCCTTCCCGACTCTTTCTACCATAAATTCCAGGTGACAAGGGTGGTTAACAAATCTAGTCAACTTCCTACCATAGGATTCCCATCAAATTGACACGAGCATGCAGTTTGCAAACAAAACATTTATTTTAAAACAGGGTCAATATGCTTCAAGGACACTTGCCTTGCTTTTGCCGTAGATTAGGGTCAAAGCCTTCGAACTCTTGGTGCTGGAGATCCTCCGCGGCACTCTCTAGCGCAAATCCATCTAATCCACACAATAAACATACAAGACAAGAAACACAATCAAAGGGTGCACAAATATTACTCAATATGACATGACATGCATGATTAATGCAAATGCAAGGTAGAACTTGTTAATAGATTGCTTTTAATGATCACTAACTAGTTTTAATAGATTTTAACAAGTTTATATAGGTTTGGAGTGGATTAGATCAAATTTTAGAATTAATTCAACACAATTTAACTAGGAAGATCGGACTAGTCCGCTAGGGACCGGACAAGTCCGCACTTGACGAGATCAGCAGATTAGGGTTTTCTAGATCGACGTGAATTTGGAGATTAGGGGTTGAATTCACGTAAGGAAAAGAGAATAGAAGGTATACTAGGTGTTTAGAACTCCAATGAATCAAGAAACTTGGAGGTAGCACTTGGATCTTGGTGATCTAGGGTTGGTGATGAACTTGGGGATGAATTGGTGGTGAAGGACGAAACTTGGTGGATATCTCGATCCTCTTTCGTTTCCTCCTCTTCTTCTTCTTGCTTGGGCTCTTCTCCTCCCTCCTTGATGGCGGCTCCCCACGAACTAGGGTTTGGGTGGGTGGAAAAGTGACAAATAGATGTCAATCCAAGGGGTGGGGTTGTTTATATAGAGGTGTAGGCTAGGGTTAGATGGATTTCGAGTTTGGGATGAGTAGAGGCCGGCTTAGAGTCCCACACGGGCTATAAAAGAGTTAGGCACGACGTCCCTAGGCCCACTTAATGTGAAATCCAAGAAACAAGTCGTAAAACAAAAGATCAACTCGGAGTCACGAAATATCGGACAAGTCCGGACAGGACCGGACTAGTCCGAAGTCGTCTAGAGAGAAAATCGGACAAGTCTGGCCAAACATCGGACAAGTCCGAATTTGAACAGAAAGGAAAATGGACAAGTCCGCCGGAACACCGGACTAGTCCGGAAAAGTCCAGGGACTTAGCAAAATTTCAAGGATTCTTGGAGCATCGAACTAGTTCGCACAAAATCGGACAAGTCCGAAAGTTTCCAGAGCGAAAAATCAGACTAATCCGCAGCAAAAACAGACAAGTCCGTTTTTAGTCAGAGAGAAATCGGACTAGTCCGCAGCGAAACCGGACTAGTCCGCACTTTCCTGCGTTTTAAGTGTGGTTTTGTTCCAAATCCATTTTAAACTCGTTCCTCTTGTTGTGGATTAATGTTGAACATGTATATGAATGTATGTAGGGCATGATGCATGAAAATGAGGGTGTTACAAACCTACCCCCCTTAAAATGAATCTCGCCCTCGAGATTCGACGCGGAAGAGAAGAGATAGGGAAAGTCCTTCTTGAGATCATCCTCTAATTCCCACGTCGCTTCTTTTTCTGTGTGGTGCTTCCATTGAAATTTACACCATCTAATGACCTTGTTCCTTGTGACTCTCTCCTTGGTTTCTAAGATTTTGACCGGTTGTTCGGCGTAAGTCAAATCTTCCTCTAGTTCCAATTCTTCCATTGGCACTTGTTCTTCCAGTACTCTCAAGCACTTCTTGAGCTGGGAAACATGAAAGACATCATCTACATCTGAAAGATGAGCTGGCATCTCCAACTTATATGCTACTTCTCCTCTTTTGTCCAAAATCTTGAATGGTCTGATATAATGAGGTGCTAGCTTTCCTTTTATGTTAAACCTCTTATAACCCCTCATTGGTGACACCTTGAGGTAAACAAAATCTCCCACTTCAAAGGCTAGTTTCCTTCTCCTATTGTCCGCATAGCCTTTTTGCCTTGATTGGGCAGCCCTCAAGTTTTTATGAATTATTTGGACTTGCTTTTCGGCTTCTTGCAACACATCCGGACCAAATACTTGAGTTTCTCCTGCCTCATTCCAGAATAAAGGCGTCCTACACTTTCTTCCATAAAGCGCTTCATACAGTGACATCTTCAAACTTGCTTGGTAACTATTGTTGTATGAAAATTCTGCGTATGGCAAGCTTTTGTCCCAACTTTTCCCATGCTTTAAAGCACAAGCTCTTAACATGTCCTCCAAAATATGATTGGTCCTCTCGGTTTGTCCATCCGTTTGAGGATGATATGCTGAACTAAAATTCAACCTCGTTCCCAAAGCTTCATGCAATTTTTGCCAAAACCTGGAGGTAAATTGAGAACCTCTATCCGAGACTATCTTCTTAGGGACTCCATGTCGACACACAATATGCTCCATGTATATATCGGCCAATTGTGCAGTTGTATATTTGGTCTTCACAGGAACAAAATGAGATGACTTGGTTAAGCGATCCAAAATTACCCAAATTGAGTCATACCCGGACTGAGTAAGTGGTAACCCGACTATGAAGTCCATTCCAATTTCTTCCCACTTCCATTCCGGAATCTTCAATGGATGCAATAATCCGGCTGGCCTTTGATGTTTCGCCTTGACTCGTTGGCACACATCACACAATGCTACGTATTCGGCTATGTCCTTTTTCATGCTATCCCACCAATAGCAAGTCTTCAAGTCCTTGTACATCTTCGTACAACCAGGGTGAATTGAGTATGGCAAGTCATGTGCCTCCTTTAATATTGTCTCCCGAATATGCTCTACATTAGGAACAACGATCCTCTTTCCAAGCCATAAGGTACCATGTTCGTCTTCATCGAATCTGAATTCTCTCCCTTCCTCGATCCTTTCCTTGATTTCCTTAATCTCCTCATCCGTGGTTTGTGCTCCTCGAATTTCTTGCTCCAAGGTTGGGTTTAACTCCATCATCTCCGTCTCATTTACAAATCCGAGGTTCAACCTTTCAAACTCCTTACATAACTCAAATGGTAACTCTCGAACTGTGAGTTGGTGACTTATTCCCTTTCTACTCAAGGCATCAGCCACTACATTGGCTTTTCCCGGATAATAGTTGATCCCCAAATCATAATATTTTATGAGATCCAACCATCTTCGTTGCCTCAAGTTCAGATCCGTTTGTGTGAAAATATACTTCAAACTCTTATGATCCGTATAAATTTCACACCTATGTCCAAGAATATAGTGTCTCCAAATCTTCAATGCGTGTACCACGGCTGCTAGTTCAAGATCATGCGTGGGGTAATTCTGCTCATGTTTCTTCAATTGTCTTGATGCATAGGCGACCACTCGACCTTCTTGCATCAATACACACCCGAGTCCTTGTCTTGATGCATCACAATAGATGTCGAAACTCTTGCTTACATCCGGCAATACCAAAACTGGGGCTGTTGTCAACCTCTTCTTCAACTCCTCAAAACTATTCTGACAAGCTTCAGTCCATTGGAATGCCTTTCCCTTCATTAGCAACTACATCATAGGCTTGGCTATCTTGAAAAAGTCCTTGATGAATCTACGGTAATATCCAGCCATCCCAAGAAAACTCCTTATTTCCTTGACATTTTGCGGCGGTTCCCACTTCAACACGTCTCTCACTTTTCCGGGGTCAACCGATACTCCTCCTCCTGAAATTATATGACCCAAAAATGGCACCTCTTTCAACCAAAACTGACACTTATTAAACTTGGCATACAATTGATGCTCCCTCAATTTCTGCAACGTAAGCCTCAAGTGTTCCTCATGCTCTTTCTCATCCTTCGAGTAGATCATAATATCATCAATAAACACCACAACAAACTTATCCAAGTACTACATGAAGACCTTATTCATGAGGTACATAAAGTAGGCAGGCGCATTTGTCAATCCAAAAGACATCACGGTGTACTCATAAGATCCATACCGTGTTCTAAAAGCTGTCTTGGGTATGTCCGATGGTCTAATCTTCATTTGAAAGTATCCTGACCTCAAGTCAATCTTAGAGAAGACACAAGCACCCTTCATCTGATCAAACAAATCCTCTATACGGGGCAAGGTGTACTTGTTCTTGATTGTTACCTCGTTGAGAGCTCGGTAATCCACGCACATCCTTTGGGATCCATCCTTCTTGTCCACAAACAGCACATACGCTCCCCAAGGTGAAGAACTAGGGCGAATAAAACCTTTCTCTAGTTGCTCTTGAATTTGTTTCTTGAGCTCCGCTAATTCCATAGGAGGCATCCTATACGGCCTCTTAGCTATAGGTGCAGTTCCAGGTATTAAATCAATAACAAACTCAATGTCTCGATCGGGTGGCATACCTGGCAACTCGTCCGGAAAAACATCCAAAAATTCACACACCACCTGAATCTCCTCAATGGCAGCACCGTCCATATGATTCAGCTCCAATTGCTTTGGTGCGGTTTGAGATGCTTCAAATTCTACGGTGATCCCTTCTTCATTGGTCAACTTCACCATCTTTGTGCCACACTCAATAACTCCATTGTGCTTCCTCAACCAGTCCATACCAAGTATAATATCCAGCCCTTGAGATTCCAAAACAATGAGGTTGGCGGAGAAGTCTACCCCCCTTATTCTAAGGCCTACTTTTGGACATACTATATTTGTCCTCATCTCTCCTCCAGGAGACTTAACCAATAGAGTAAACTTCATATGAGAGATAGGCAAACTATACTTGGCAACATACTTCGATGCAATGAATGAATGTGATGCTCCAGAATCAAATAACATAGTCGCGGGGTTGGAGTTGGCGAGAAACATACCAATGACCACGTCATCCGCTTGTTGAGCATCCTCCGTAGAGACATGGTTCACGTTGCACCGAGAAAAATTCTGTTGTCCACGGCTTCCTTGTGGTTGTTCTCCATTGGGTCTTGGGTTTTGCCTCAGCGCATTGCTTCCTTGACCAAGGCCTGACTTAGGACATTGATGCGCAAAGTGTCCAGCTTCTCCACAAGTATAGCACTTCTTAATTCCACCAGGATTATTGGGACGAGCTTGGTTTTGAACATTTGGAGCAGGAAAATTTGCACGAGGCGCATAAGGCATTGGAGGCTAGGTGCTTGCATGACAGGGCGCTGCTGCACAAACTAAGTTGGACGCGGTGCATAACCAGGGCGCTGAGCAAGAATAGAGGAGCTGTAATAGGGCGCATTGGGTGGTGCAAGGCGAGGGCGCACATTACTTCCTTGTTGTTGTCCTTGATATGGCGCCTTCCTCTTGATTTCTTGCTCCATCTCACGAATCTTGTTCTCCACCACAATTGCTTTGTCCACGAGCTTCTGAAAATTGGCATAATTGCAGTTGAGTAGTTGCACTTGGATCTCATTGTTCAAGCCCCTCATGAACAAGTACTGTTTCCGGCTGTCCCGACTAACATCCTCAGGCGCATACCTTGAGAGTTGAGTGAACTTGTTGAGATATTCACTCACGCTTAATCTTCCTTGCCTTGAATTCTCAAATTCTTGCCTCTTCAAGATCATAACACCCTCGGGCACATAATGAGAACGAAAGTTCTCCTTGAATTCGGCCCAAGTGATTCTTTCTTGGTTCTCATGAGCACTGCAATAAGCATCCCACCAATCCGCAGCTGCTCCAACGAGTTGATGAGAAGCGAACAGGACCTTCTCCCGGTCACTGCATCGGACAATGGCTAGCTTCTTCTCCACGGACTTGAGCCAATCATCTGCATCCATAGGGTCAGCGGCTTGAGCAAAGGTCGGCGGCCTAGTCCTCATAAACTCTCCCAATCGGTTATGAGGAGGTGGGGTGGCGGTGGAAGCATGTGGGGCTGATTGTTGATATTGCCAGCCTGCAGCTGTCCCATTGTTTGTATCATGGTCTGCATGAGCTAGTTTTGCATAGCCAAAAGCTGCTCAATGTTGATAGCTCCCTGAGTAGATCCTTGTCCATTATTGTTCGGAGGTACTCCATTGTTCTCCTCCTCATCATTGCCATCCCTCTGGTTGTGAGTCGTCACCACCTGAAGGAAAGCAATAGGTAAGAATTAGAAAGCGACCCCAACTATATGCATCAAGGGATATGAAACTAAACAGCTAGCTACACTAGCCTAGGTGGACATGGCAATGCTAAAGCACCCCAAAATCCTCTATTAAGCACACAAGCAAACAATATATATAGCAAACAGCACTCCAAGCAAAAACACATCAATTCCTGAGTGCTCCTATGTGCTCTAAAGTCTCCATTCTATCTAGGCTGCATCCTATGGTCAACCTGTGGCTTTGATACCAATCTGTGACGCCCGGTTCCGAAAAATGAACCAAGCTAACGCATATGATGTTCATCACACATACACGAGCGCAATCACAAAAGAGTATACAGAAAATTACCACAGAACAAGATTAATTAACCAAATTTTATTACACAATCCATATTATCCTCGAATACAAGCTGTAATGAATATTAATGACAAGTTCAACTAATGCAGCAGAAATAAACTAATTAAGCAAACTAAATAGCTAAGTAGCATAAGCGATAGGGTATAGCGCAGCTCCAATAACACCACAGGCAAAGCTGACGGTAGACACGACCCAGAACTCCGCATTATCACCATTAAACTCCCAATCCTGACCTGCAACTTTGGGGGTGGGGGGATTGCAAGAGTGAGTACATGTCGTACTCAGCAAATGTGGAAAGTATGACATGTGGCTGATTCAAATGACGACAATAATAATGGCAAAGTGCTGAAAAGTACATTAAAACATTTGAAAAGCAATATATTATATGTATGTGAAACAAACCCATCATAGTCATAAGTAATATCATAATACCAGTCCATAATTCACCATCTTCGTCCATAATTCCAGATTTCACCATTTACCAGTAACCATATTTAATACCAGAAATTAAATCCATAACCATTACCAAACCATAACCATTCCAATACCAAATTCCCTCTAATCATGGAAGTTGTCCAGGTGCTCATAACCGGGAGCACGGCTATCATGATAGTCTTATTTAACTCTGCAGAGTTTGTACCTCTTTACCCACGTGTTCGTGATTTCATCACCTTTCGGCGACTAAGAATCTCCCTTATGCCCATGACCCGTCGGTCACATTACACACTTCCGTTGGTGTGTGGCCAAGAGATCACAAAATAGCCTTTACAAAGGGATTACTAGCCTATTCAGACCCCACTGAGGTTTCACCGGTGGCGATGCCTCCCGCAGAGCACATCTTCAACCAAGGGCCCCCTCTTGAGCCATTCGGATCCCAGAGTAGTCCCACCAATCATCAACAAACCCAATCCGACTACCCCTTCCCCGAGCATCCCTAATGGTCCAAATAGCACTGGCAAAGCCCTAATTAATCAGCTACGCCGCACCCATACTTGGCCTCGTGGTGGCACTGTAATCCTGGCTTATTCTCGCATGAACCGGTCCTTAGATCTAAAGCAAGCAAACCACCATAACATCCAACCCATCCACATACCAGGCTTGCTTAGATCACCCATTACCATATCATATTGACCGGTTCACATTAACCAGAAATATCATTAATACATAATTAAATGTGTAGTGTTGTTTTTCCATCCCAATTAATTAAGCGAAGCTAAAAGGTAAAAGCCCTTCCCGACTCTTTCTACCGTAAATTCCAGGTGACAAGGGTGGTTAACAAATCTAGTCAACTTCCTACCATAGGATTCCCATCAAATTGACACAAGCATGCAGTTTGCAAACAAAACATTTATTTTAAAACAGGGTCAATATGCTTCAAGGACACTTGCCTTGCTCTTGCTGTAGATTAGGGTCAAAGCCTTCGAACTCTTGGTACTGGAGATCCTCCGCGGCACTCTCTAGCGCAAATCCGTCTAATCCACACAATAAACATACAAGACAAGAAACACAATCGAAGGGTGCACAAATATTACTCAATATGACATGACATGCATGATTAATGCAAATGCAAGGTAGAACTTGTTAATAGATTGATTTTAATGATCACTAACTAGTTTTAATAGATTTTAACAAGTTTATACAGGTTTGGGGTTGATTAGATCAAATTTTAGAATTAATTCAACACAATTTAACCAGGAAGATCGGACTAGTCCGCTAGGGTCCGGACAATGAGGCATGATGCATGAAAATGAGGGTGTTACATCACATCAATGAGATACATAAAGTAGTGTAAGCCACGCTAGAGATCGAATGTAATGTTCAATTTAAGCAAGTCATGATCTAACAAACTTAACTATTTCAAAACCTAAAAACATGACACCAGTTTCTGCATTTTATTATTTCTCAAAATACAAATTTAGATCATATGATATTTGCAAGAGATTATATGTGCATCTGCCTTATTCTAACCAACCAAGCCAAGCCTATGTCATTTGATAATCAGAAGCTTAAGGACATGGTTTTAGTCTTATACAACTTCTTTCAAGTTCAGATCTAAGTGCAATGATAAGCCATCTCAAAAGAAGAAGTGCGGTGCATGCATATTCTCGTGATCTTTTCTCAACTTATGTTTATTCATAAAAAACTCAACATGTGAGTTGATTACTTGATTAATTCTTTAAAAGCACTTGTGAGCATGCAACAAGTTCAAAACAGCAAGAAAGTTCGACCATGACCAGATTTAGTGTAAGTAATTACTCAAATCACTAGACATAGCAAAAACTACAAAATGTATAACACAAGTAATGTAGAAAGAACTTTCAGCATATAAAAGGAATCACAAAGTCATATATGTATGAAATACAATGCTCATATTGTTTTAATTTTTGATTCACACATAGACTTCCCAAATTTTGAAAACTCCCCCTCAATTTAAGCCATGAGGGTGCATAACCCCTATTTCACTACGAATGTAACAAAAACGAGTGAAATCCAAAGGTTTTGTAAAAATGTCATCCAATTGTTGTTCGGTATCTACATGGTGAAGCACAATGTTTCCTTTTTCAACATTATCACGGAGAAAGTGATACCTAATATCAATGTGCTTAGTTCTAGAATGTTGCACAGGGTTTTTAGCAATGGAAATGGCACTAGTGTTATCACAAAATAGTGGAACATTATCTAGATTAACCCCATACTCCTTAAGTGTTTGAACAATCCAAAGAATTTGTGAACAAGCGCTAGCAGCAGCTACGTATTCAGATTCAGCTATGGATTGTGCAACTGAGTTTTGTTTTCTAGAGGACCAAGCAACAAGTGAATTACCAAGAAAAGGCCAAACACCTGAAGTACTTTTTCTATCAATCCTACAACCCCCAAAATCAACATCTGAAAAAGCTTTCAAAGTAACAGTTGAGGAAGAAGGAAGAAAAATGCCAAACTCTTAAGTTCCATGTAAGTACCTGAGAATCCTTTTGACGGCTTGACGATGTGAAGCTCGTGGGGAGGCTTGAAAAAGTGCACAAAGACATATGCTAAATTGTATGTCCGGTCTTGATGCCGTGAGGTACAAAAGTGATCCGATCATGCTTCTATATTCTTTTTGATCAACCGGTTCACCATCTTCATCAGGTTCAAGTGTTGTTGCTGTACTCATTGGTGTCCGAAGAGGCTTGCTTTTGTCCATGTTGAAGCGTATTAGGAGGTCTTTTGTATACTTTGTTTGATGCACAAAGGTACCCTCTTTGGTTTGCTTGATTTGCAGCCCCAAAAAGTAAGTGAGTTCTCCCATCATACTCATTTCAAATTCGGAACTCATCATTGCTGAAAACTTGGACACAAGATCATGAGAAGCACAACCAAGGATAATATCATCCACATATACTTGAATGAATAATGAGTCATTTCCATGCTTAAGCACAAAAGGAGTTTTATCTACCTTTCCCATGGTAAACCCCTTTTCAAGTAAGAATGTTTTTAACCTATCATACCATGCTCTAGTGGATTGTTTGAGACCGTACAAGGCTTTGGACAGTTTGTAAACATGATTAGGAAAATCTGGATTTTCAAAACCTGGTGGTTGCTTGACATAAACCTCCTCATCTATGTAGCCATTAAGAAAAGCACTTTTAACATCCATTTGATATAATTTGAAACCTTTAGATGCAGCAAAGGCTAACAAAATTCTTATGGCTTCTAATCTAGCAACGGGAGCAAAAGGTTCATCAAAATCTAAACCTTCAACTTGAGTGAAACCTTGAGCAACCAACCTAGCCTTATTCCTAATCACAACACCATCCTCACTTTTTTTATTTTTAAACACCCATTTAGTTCCAATTGAAGTGTGACCTTGAGGTGGAGGTACTAGTTTCCAAACATTATTTCTTTCAAAATTTTCTAACTCTTCTTGCATGGCAATAATCCAAGATTCATTAGTGAGTGCGTGTGATATATCTTTGGGTTCAAAAGAAGCAACAAAAGCAGAATGAGCATGAGAGTTTGCATCGCAAAACCTGGACCGTGTAACTCGTTCGTGCAAGCTTCCAATAATCTGTTGTGGGGGATGATATTTGCAAATCCATGGGGGAATAGATGTATCACAAGCTTCTTCTTCATGTTCATCACAAATCGATGAGCTTGTGACTTGTGGTTGATCAGGACTAGCATCGGTGATAGCCGGAGCTTGTTCAATGTTCGGAGCTGGACACGTGTCAGCTTTGGAACTACCAGGCAGTATCACCATCTCTTCTTCATATTCGAAAATACCCTCCCGCTGAGGATATGGATCTAGTCCTGCAATACCGAAGCTAGTACTTGGGCTAGCATCATCAAAACAAACTTCACAAGTCTCCACAATTTTGTTAGTTCCAAGCAAAAGCACACGGTATCCCCTAGTGTGAGATGGGTAACCAAGAAACATGCCATCTACGGATCTAGCTTCAAATTTATCAAGATTACCATGTTTCTTAACAAAGCATTTACAACCAAAAACCCTGAGGTGTGAGACACTAGGCCTATGTCCAAACCGAAGCTCATATGGTGTTTTTCCTAGCTTTGCACGCAAGAAAATATGGTTTGAAACATAGCAGGCAGTTGCAATTGCATCTGTCCAAAATTTTCTAGGAGTTTGGTATTCATCAAGCATAGTCCTAGCCATCTCCACTAAGGTTCTGTTTTTCCTTTCTACAACACCGTTTTGTTGAGGAACATATGGTGAAGAAAATTGATGTTCTATTCCATGTTCAGTACAAAAGTGATCAAAGAATTGGTTTTTAAATTCAGTTCCATTATCACTTCTAATTCTTAAGGATCCTGGGTGATCAACTAATAGTCTAAGAATTAAAACCCTAAGATGAGTAAAAGCTTCATTCTTAGATGCCATGAAGTAAACCCAAGAATATCTGGAATAGTCATCAACAATTACAAGCATGTACCATTTTCCTCCAAAGGATTGAACTCGTGCCGGACCAACGGTGTCAACTTGCAAAAGTTGACTAGGTCCAGTTGTCATAGTAATCGTGAGAGGAGCATGTGAACCTGCAACCATCTTAGCATGTCTACACGAAGAGCATACAATATCTTTGTCTCCTTTGAGTTTAGGCAAACCACGTATGCGATCAAGAGCACTAATACGAGTGAGGTGATCAAAGCCTACGTGACCAAGTCTACGATGCCAGAAAAATAACTCTTTTGAATCATTTGCAACGAGACACTTATGCTCAGAAGTTGACATATCAAAATTAGCTTTAAAAACTCTTCCAAAGTGAGACATGTTAAACAAAAGCTCACTATTTGAATTTACAACCTTGCAGCAATTTTTAGTGAAAGGTATTTCCAAATTCTCATCAAGCAATTGAGAAACAGAAAACAGGTTGTACTTCAAGTTTTTGACAAGTGCCACATCTTTTAAAGTGTAGTGATCATTTACTCTAACCGAACCTTTAGCAATAATAGGGGTTGAAGAATTATCGGCAAAAGTAACATTCTCTACACGTGACACAAAAGAGAGGGAGGAGAACCAATCTCTGTTACCGGTCATGTGGCATGAGCATCCTGAATCCACAATCCATATGTTCTCCTTCCTCAAGCGTGAAACCTACACAGAAGAACAATACGTCGATGACTCAATTCCGGGGTTAGTCAATAAGCATTTTGGAATCCAGTACTGAGCCATGCGATGTCCAATAGGAACAACACGCGAAAGTTGTGACACAAAAGCAGGTTTATGAGTCAAGATTTGAGGTTTTCTGTTCTTAACAATTGATTTCGATGTTGTTACTCATTTAGAGCGAAAACCAGTTGCTCTGTAGGTAAGAGTAGAAAGTCCGGAGACAAAAACTGAAGCTCCGGAGGGAACAACAGAAGGTCTGGGAGCTCTCGGAGCTATCTGAACTACCGGGGCTGCTTTTGCTGATTTCTTATCAGAAGGTCCGGAAACTACCTTTTCAACTTTCTAACTCATTAAGGCAGGTTGCATGTTTCTAATTTTAGGTTTAGCATGGAAGTTATGAGATCTAGCAGACATTTTGTCCTTTTTAATTTGTTTAGCTAGTTTATAACAAAAATCTACAACATTATCATCTTTATCACAATAAGTACAATGAAATTTAATATTGTGATCATGTCTAGATGAGCACCCAGCATTAGAAATAGAATTAGAAAGCACTCCTGCAGATTCAAAAATCACATCCTTTTGTTTGGGGACAGTTTTGATTAAGCATTTTCCAAATGATTTTACAATTTGAGGTGGATGTGTTTTAAAATAAAGATGAGAATCAAAACCTAAACCAGTTTTATCATTACAAGATTTGGATGAACTCAGTAGCAAGTTTAGATTTTTGTTCCCAACACAAAACTGCTCTAGTGTCCTATTCATGTCATCAAGTTTCTTAGACAGATCTAGACAGTTTTCACATGAAGTTTTTCCTTTTAATTTGCATTTTGAACAGCTCCTAACTTCATGAGTACGTAAAGCATTGTTCAGAACGGAAATTTCATTCATTGCATCTTTTAGTTTCTTATCAAGATTTTCACATGCAGAACAATGCAAATCATTTGTAGAACAAGAAGCATCTTTTAACTTTTTATCATTAAGTGCAACAAGCTTTTTGTTCTTTTTAATTTCTTCATCAAGTCTATCTAGAGTGGAGGAGTGTGCACTTCTTAACACGGACAATTGTTCATATATTAAGTCACACGAGGGACATGCATCATCACTAGGAATCAAGGATTTTAAACGGTTGATTTTAGATTCTAGTGATTCAATTTTAGCAGCATTATCCCTAAGTTTTTTGTCCTTTTTCTTGACAATAACAGTTGCACGAGAAATAGCATCACACATTTCATTATAGGTAGAACATACCTCATCATCGTCACTGGTGTATTCTGCATCCTCCTGACTTGATCTTGATCTTGTTTTGCCCGCCATGAAGCATATGTTGGCCAGTTCATCATCATCTTCATCACTTTCAAAGTCTATGTCACTTGAACTGAGCTCTTGAAGCGCGGTGATGAAGTTGTTAATCATCTTGCGTCCTATTGTACTCTTCTTCTTCTTATTGGAATTTCCAGAGGAGGTCCAAACCTTGCTTTGTTTTTCTTCACGGGTAGTCGGACCTGAAAAGTTAGGACATTTTGTACGAAAGTGTCCTGTCTTACCACATTCAAAACAGCGTTGAGGTCCGGAGCTTCCTCTCCTTCTAGTTCTCACATTTTGCAATGCTTTTGAAAATCTAGTAGAGATGAGTGCCAACTCCTCTTCTGGAAATTCTTCGATCTGCTCCAGGGTTAGTGAGGACAACAAAGCAAGAGTATTGCAAGATGATGATTGGCCGGAGCTAGACATATCTCGTTGTGAGACAAATGCAATAGACTTGTTTGGGTTCTTACGTGATAAGATGTCAATTTCATGAGTTTTTAGTTTAGAATACAGCACATCTAAAGTTAGAGAAATCATGACAGAATGGATGTTACTTTCATCTCTGAGATTGACATGTCTAATGCATTAAGAAGTTGCCTAGCATTCTCAGCATCAGAAAAGTTAACATTGACACTACGTAAGTTGCTGAGAATTTTATTGAAGCGAGCAAAGAGGTCATCGATGGACTCACCGGGTTGCATCTCGAAACGCATATATTCCTTTTTGAACATATCTTGTTTTACCTCCTTGATTGTGTTGGAGCCTTCATGATAATCACATAGAGCTCTCAAAACATCGTATGCTGATCGGAGGTGCGCGACACGATCAAAGTCGCTTTGAGTGAGTCCTTGGATGATCAAGTTTCGGGATTTGTTGTTGTTGTCGACGTCCCGTAGGTTTGTAGCCGTAACTTGATCGTTTGGTGGCACTTCGTAAGGCTTATATAACTTCTCCCATATTGCGAAGCCTTGTGCCTGGATGAAAGCCTCCATGCGTGCCTTCCATACCTGAAAATCAATACCAGCAAACACACAAGGTTTGGCGGAGTATTTCTCAATGATGATTAGTCAAAAACACGTGTAAATCACAATGATTAGAGCACCATGGTGCTGATACCAATTTTAGGATAGAAGAGCACGTGAAAAGCTACCAGAGGGGGGTGAATGGTAGATTTAAAAATCTTACGCAGCAGAAACAATTAAATCCTGGCCCCTTCGACAGAAAAACGATTTGTTAGAAAGGTCATGTATGAGACTAATCTAAATGTGTTTAACCGTGACAAAAGTGGTATATATCAGAGAAAATCAAGTCACGAAGAAAACACAAGAAGAGTCACTCAATTTTGTCGAGAGAAACTCAAGTTATGATTGATAGATCAAACAACAATCAATTTGTTCTACTGAGTAGAAAACAGTTCTGTAACTCTGCAAAGAAAACTCGTGTAGGTATAAAAACACAAATCCAATGACTGTGAAATTTTCATAGATGATAGAAAAAAAGTTGTGAAGACAACACAAAAAGAATCACGTCGATTGGATATGTAAAACTTGAGTTATGATAAAACCACTGATGAAGGTAGTACTGAACATACAACTCGACGAGTAAAACTTGTCTGGAACAAGTCAGACGAACAAGGCACAAAAGTTCCTTTCAACCACGAACTTTATTCAATAGGGAATAAAAGGAACAGCCCAAAAGTTGTCGCGCAACCCCCTCTATTACGTCCACGAGTCTTGGCCTTCCCTTGCTTTTATAACCAGCCTGCATGCCAACTCAACTCAGATCCAGATTCTGATCCTACCCGATCACGAATCCCATCTAACCATAACTGCTCAAGATCTTCCTATACGCAGATAGAAACAATCTCGAGACTTCCTAACAGACTCGGAACACATCCTGTATCCCAAGCACAACTCAACTTTCGTGCAGCACACAAAATCTTCCATAACTAACTCAATATTTCCATATAGAGCCATAACTGACTCAGCCAGCAGCCGAAGTCTTCATCCAGTACGATCCGATCCTTCCAATCAGATCTTCTTTCCTTAAACCGTCTCCAGAACCATGTTGCCACGTCATGCACCGCATGCATACATGCGAACACCTTCCTTCGACCTTCATATGCACTGCCCTTGATTCAATCATCCTGCGTGACCTCCTGACCCGCTCAACCACAATTCCTCCTGAACTTGGTTGTTGGAACATCATCTCCTCCCTAAGACTAGTCCAACGGATCCTGTCACCAGCCATGACTTGTACTCAAGCAACATCTGCACATGAATAAACAAACAATCCATACGAGCCCAAGTCCGCGACTTGACTCTTGTCAGTTCCGAACACAACACCTTATGTGAGCACCCCACATAAGCATGTTGCAAAAACACAGTAAAAACGATATCATCCATATTCAACCAAAATGCACCAAAAACTTAGCAAATGAATACTAAGCAATCTTTCTAGAGATGTAAAGCAAGTACGAAACATTGCATATGAAAAGCAGACACTGCGGTCAAGTTCCGGACCTTGCCAGAGCAACCCGGAGCTTGAGTTGGAGCTTACCAAAACTAGTATAACCAAGCTTCCGCTGGAGCTTACAAAACTAGCAGAACCTAGCGCCAGAACTTACCAAAACTAGTCAAAGCTAGTCAACCCAAAACCGGAGCTAGACAAAGTAAGTCGGAGCTTTGCTAAAACATGTCAGACCTATCAAAGACATGTCGGCGCTAAAGTCAAAACTCACCGGAGCTAACCTAAAACTAGTCGGACCTTGCCAACAAGTCAGACCTAGCATTGAATGTACCCAGAGCTACCCAAAATAAGTCGGACCTGCTGTCGGACCTTGCTGTAGCTCAGAGCTAGAGTTGGATTTAGATAAAAAGGTGTTTTGGCAGTAATTCAAAACTTTTATCATCAAAGCCAATGTATTTACCACAAGCCAATGTATTCAGCACACATAGGTCTCACATCCTCGCCTCTTGGGCTCTAGCTTGATCCCCCAATGTCACAAGTCTCTTTTTCCTTGGGGCTGCCTCGGCTGCTGCAGAGTTGTGTGCTTCTCGCTGCGTCTTCTTTGCTCTTATTGATGCAAAGTAGGCAGCAACCATTTCTTGATCCTCGCGTCTCCAGCGATAAAGAGCTTGCTTCTCCGCTTTGGCCTCGGAGTCGGAAGGTGGAACATACTCGTTATCTGACATGGTTGCTGATAAGAGAAGCAAGGGAGTGTGTATGAGTCCAAGGAGTCAATACAAAGTAGTAGAATTCACAGAATCAATCAAGGTTAGGATTTTCGCTGTGTAATCCGGACTTGTCTGCCCAGGGGTTAGACTAGTCCGTACCCAACCGGACTTGTCCGCCCTGAAGCCGGACTAGTCCGGTTCACACAACAAGAACCCTAATCTAGAGAAATTTTGTGAAAACTACGGATGCTACCACAAAAGTGGAGGTACATGATCACAATGATGTGCACAACAACATTTGTAAAGAAGTTTCTATCAATAGACCCAAAAGAATTGAATTTCAAGGATTTTGGGGTTAGGTCAAGAATACCTCTTCAAATCGATGAAATGTTGATGAAGAGTCGGCCTTCGATGCTTGAGGAATTGTTCCCTAGCACCTTAGGGCTTCAATCCACGGATTGGAGTCGATTTTTGTTGGTGGGAATCGAAAATTGCCGTTTTGGGGGCGATTTTCGAGCGTTTTTGAGAGAGAGAGAGAGTGTTTGAGTGGAAGTGGAGAGGTCGGGGGCTCCCTGGGGAGGTTAAGTCCCCAAGGGCCGGACTAGTCCGGTCAGGGACCCGGACTTGTCCGGCTATCGGACTGGGTCCGGAATGTTTTGAGTCACCGGACAAGTCCAGTCTAGGGGCGGACTAGTCCGGTCCTAAGGATGAAGACTCCTATATATTGAGTTTTCAGTGGATATTTGATCCTTTTATACTAGATTTCACAAAAGATCTTTGTAAACATGGTCAGTAAGCAATCAACAACCAGACTGTGACCATGATTCACAAGGATTCAATAATTTCAAAATAATTTCTAGAAAATCGTGGAGGATGAGTTTTTTGCAAGCATGTGTGAATTTTGAATATGACAATCAGATGTGCAAGATTCAAGCCACATTTCGAGAATCCAAGATATTAGGCTCACTTCTAAGTTCACAAAATCTTATCTCATCTAAGGGTTTGGTAAATATATCGGACAATTGTTTATCGGTTCTCACATGTGAAATTGCAATGTCTCCTTTGATGGAGTGATCTCTCAAGAAATGGTGTTGAATATCGATGTGTTTGGTCCTTGAGTGTTCAACTGGATTATGGGTTATTTTGATGGCACTCTCATTGTCAAATAGGAGGGGAATATGGCGCAAGTTTGTGTCATAGTCCCTAAGAGTTTGTCGCATCCAAAGAAGTTGTGCACAACAACTTCCGGCGGCGACATAATCCGCTTCGGCTGTGGAAAGAGCAATATAGTTTTGTTTCTTTGAGGACCAAGACACTAGAGATCTACCAAAGAATTGGCAAATTTCTGATGTACTCTTCCTATCAACTTTGCACCCCGCATAGTCCGCATTGGAATATTCAATGAGGTTAAACTTAGAGCATTTGGGGTACCAAAGTCCTAGGCTTGGTGTGTGAACCAAATATCTAAGAATTCTCTTAACGGCGGTCAAATGACACACTTTAGGAGCAGCTTGAAATCTAGCACACATACACACACTAAGCATGATATCGGGCCTAGATGCACATAAATAAAGCAATGAGCCTATCATGGAATGATATACTTTTTAGTCCACACTTGGACCATCTTCATTGAGATCGAGATGCCCATTTGTTGCCATAGGAGTCTTGATAGGTTTGGCTTTGTCCATGTCAAACTTCTTGAGTATATCTTGTGTGTACTTGGTTTGACTAATGAACGTGTCTTCCTTGAGTTGTTTCACTTGAAAACCTAGAAAGAACTTCAAATCCCCCATCATGGACATCTCAAATCTTTCTGTCATTTTCTTAGAAAACTCATCACAAAAAGCTTTGTTAGTAGAACCAAATATAATGTCATCGACATATATTTGGCAAACAAACAAATCATCATTGAAGTGCTTAGTGAATAAAGTATAGTCCGCCTTCCCAATTTTGAAACCATTTTGAGTTACAAAATCTCTAAGGCACTCATACCAAGCTCTTGGAGGTTGTTTGAGTCCATAGAAAGCCTTACACAATTTGTACAAATGGTTTCAGAATTCTTCATCTTCAAATCCGGAGGGTTGCTCCACATACACCTCTTCCTTGATTGGACCATTGAGGAATGCACTCTTGACATCCATTTGATATATCTTAATATCACGGTGAGTAGCAAAGGCAAGTAATATACGAATTGATTCAAGCCTAGCTACGGGAGCAAAGGTTTCCCCGAAATCCAAACCTTTGACTTGTGAATACCCTTTGGCCACAAGTCGTGCCTTGTTCCTTGTAACCACCTCGTGTTCATCTTGTTTGTTGCGGAACACCTATTTGGTGCCTACAACATTCGCATTAGGACTCTTCACAAGCTCCCACACTTGATTTCTTTCGAAGTTTTTGAGCTCTTCTTGCATGGCCATCACCTAATCCGGATCTCGTAGTGCTTCTTCAACCTTGTGGGGCTCCAAGGAAGAAACAAAAGAGTAATGTTCACAAAAGTTTGCAGCACGAGATCGAGTAGTTACCCCCTTTGAGATGTCTCCAAGTATATTGTCAATGGGATGGTCCCGTTGGACGCTTTGATGCACTCTCGGGTGAGGCGCTTAAGGTCTTGATTCATCACCTTGGTCTTCCTCATCCTCATTGTCTCCCCCTTGATTGATGCCTCCATTTTCATCTTCTTGGAGCGCATCTTGGGGGACTTGATCTTGATCATTTGAGGAGGAGCTTGCTTGATATGTAGGATGGTCACTTGCATCTTGAGGTTTTTCTTGTGGTCATATATCTCCATGTGTCATCCTTCCTATCACCACTTGTGGAGCTTCTTCTTGATCTAGCACATGACGATCAACTTGCTCCACTTGGGAGCCATTATTCTCATCAAACACTATGTCACGTGCTACTTCAACAATTCCGGAGGATTTGTTAAAGACACGATAGGCATAAGTGCTTGAGTCATAACCAAGTAAGAAACCTTCATCGGACTTAGAAGCGAACTTCGAAGTCCTAGGCTTCTTGTTAAAAATTAGCATTTGCTCCCAAAAACACGAAAGTAGGAAATATTTGGCTTGTTACCGGTTAGGAGCTCATAAGACGTCTTCTTAAGTATGCGGTGAAGATACAACCGGTTTATGGCATGGCAAGCGGTGTTGACCGCTTCCGCCCAAAACCGGCCCGACGTCTTGTACTCATCAAGCATGGTTCTTGACATCTCAATTAAGGTTGTATTCTTCCTCTCGGACACCTCATTTTGTTGAGGGGAGTAGGGGGCCGAGAGCTCATGCTCGATGCCTTCCTCATCCAAGAATTCTTCAACTTGAGTGTTCTTGAATTCGGTGCTGTTGTCACTTTTTATGGTCTTGATACTTAAGGAGAACTCATTTTGAGCTCCCTTCAAGTACCTCTTGAGGACACCTTGAGTCTCACTCTTATCATGCAAAAAGAATACCCAAATGAAACGTGAAAAATCATCAATAATAATAAGACCATATTTGTTACCGCCAATACTTATGCAGGCAATATGACCAAAGAGATCCATGTGTAGAAGCTCCAATGGTATTGATGTTGTCATAATGTTCTTGGATGGATGTTGTGCTCCAACTTGTTTTCCGGCTTGGCATGCGCTACAAGGTCTATCCTTTTCAAACACAACATTCTTTAAACCATGGACGTGCTCGCCCTTAAGGAGTTTTTGCAATTTTCTCATCCCAACATGGGTTAGCCTTCTATGCCACAGCATCCCATGTTAGTTTTTGCAATTAAGCATGTATCAAGTTGGACTTTATCCGTGGAGAAATCCACAAGATAGAGTTTTCCCTTGAGTACACCCTTAAAGGCAATGGAGCCATTACTTCTCCTTGTGACGGTCAAACCCTCATTAGTGAATAAACAATTATAACCTTTGTCACATAGTTGTGATATGGACAAGAGGTTATAATCAAGTGAATCAACATGTAAAACATTTGAAAGAGTGTGATTAGGGGATATATCAATTTTACCAGTGCCAAGGATTTTTCCTTGGCTATTGTCCCCAAAATAGATTCCTTCACTTGGATCTTCATTTAGCTCATACTCCACAAACATCTTCCTCTATCCGGTCATATAATGAGTGCACCCGCTATCAATAACTCATTTGAATCCACTGGAGGAGTATGCCTACAAGAAAGATTTAAGCCTTGGCTTTAGGTACCCAAGCGGTCTTGGGTCCTTTGATGTTAGTCAAGAGGCACTTGGGCACCCACACACAAGGTTTGGGACTCTTGCGGTGTGGCCCAACATACCTATCATAGGCCTTTCCAAACTTGTTCCTCAATAAAACATATGATGCATCAAAATCATGAAACAGTGGATGAGGTTCTTTCTTAGGCATTTTGGGCGAAGTAGCAATGGTCTTCCCTTTATTGTTGTATGAGCCTCCTTTGACAAAAAAACAATCAAGTCTTTTCTATTCTTAGGAGTTTTGGCGTTTCGCCTCATCTCCCTAGAATAACCAAGACCATCCTTGACAATGATATGTCTTCTGTTGGTATATGCACTACGTGCATATGCCACCTTCTCCTTGTTAAAGATGTCACCCTTTGGTGATTGATTGATTTGTGCCAACTCAAGCTCATATTTAAGCTTTATGGTCAAGTTTGAGCATTTACAAGGTTGAGATGCTTCAGATTTAATATTTGTGGAAGATGAGCTTGTAGAGAAAGAAGGTGCATTGACCTTGAGAGACTTCACTTGTGTCTCAAGGATCTTGTTAGCTTGTGTCAAACTAACAAGTTCATCCTTGAGTACAATTGTAGTGTTCTCAAGGTTTGAACAAGTTTCCTTACTCAAAGCGAGTTCACGCTCAAGTGCCTTGCTTCTTTCTCTTTCAAGCTCCAAGAGCTCCTCAACCTCTTGACATCTCTCCTTTTGTTGGATGAGCATGTCCTCTTTACGGTTGATGAACTCTTCCTTCTCAAATATTTATTCCATCAACAATCTCAATCTTTTCGAAGTACTTTTACTCATGTCCTTAAGCATATGTTCATTTTCACCACTACTATCAAAGTCATCATGAGAAGAAATTGAAGAAGAGGATTTATATTTAACCTTCTTTCTTCCCTCCTTGGCCATGTGACACGTTGGCCTTGACGTCTCCAAGTTGGGGAAGAGCTTGTTCTCCATATTTGTCTTCTTCACAGAAATGGTTGCTATCTTCTCTTCTTCATTGGAGGAGGATTCCTCATTTGAATCCCACTCCTTTCCGAGGTGGGCATGTGCAGGTCGCTTCTTCTTCTTTAAGTACTTCTTCTCTTTGGACTTGCCCTCCTTGTTCTTCTTGTTTTTTTTTTTCATGTGGACAATCCACAATGAAGTGGTCATACTCTCCACAATTGTAACAAGCCCTCTTTGACCTTGTCCTGGGCTTGTCTTTGCTCTTTCTTTCATTTTGGTAGCTCTCCCTCTTTCTTCTAAACATCCTCTTAAAGTTGTTGATGAAGAGAGCTTCTTCCTCATTGGTATCGGGACTTTATTCATCACTCTCTTCCTTTTCTTGTGATCTTGAGGATGTTGCCTTAAATGCGACATCCCTTTTCTTGGAGGAGGAAAGCTTTTGTAGATCATTGTAGAACATTGTTTCTTGCTCCATCATCTCATGGTTGATGATCCTCCCTAGCACTTATTCGGGAGTAATCTTATGAAACCCCGAACTCTCACGCATTAGTGAGCAAAGAGTGACATTTTGAGGCATGAATGCTCGAATCATTCTCTTTACCACCTCGTGGTCGGTCCACCGGGTGCTTCCATAAGACCGACTCTTGTTGATGAGAGTCTTGAGGCGGTCATACATGTCTTGTGGAGACTCACCCTCCATGGTTGTGAACCTCCCAAGCACTCATTCGATCATCTCGATCTTCGCCCCCTAATGACGCGATTGCCCTCATGCACCGTCTTGAGGGTATCCCATATATCCGTGGCAACTTCTAACCCTTCAATGCGGTTGAACTCCTCTTGAGTCAATGAGGAGGTAATCACTCCAACGGCTTAAGCATTGCGATGGAGAAGAACGTCTTGTTCCGGAGTGATGTCTTCCTCATTCTTTGGTAGATGAACATCTGTCATAACAATTTGCCACAAGCTAGGGCTTAAGGAAATGAGGTGCATCTTCATGTTATGCTTTCACATAGAGTAATCATTTCCGTTGAACTGAGGATGTTTGTCAATGGGAATAGACAAATAATGGTTGCTCGCGGTAAGTTGCTCATAATTGTAAGGATATCAAGAGTAGTCTTGTGAACTACTCCCATTGTCGATGTTGACCGGAACAATTGTCTTGTAAGACCTATGTGTGCTGAATACATTGGCTTGTAGTAAATATACTTGCTTTGATGATAAAAGTTTTGAATATCACCAAAACACCTTTTTATAAAGGTCCGACTCTAGCTCTGAGCTACAACAAGGTCCGACGGTAGGTCCGGCTTGTTTTGGGTAGCTCCGGCTATATTTGAAGCTAGGTCCGACTTCTTGGTAAGTTTTGACTAGCTTTGGTTAGCTCCGGTGAGCTTTATCTTTAGCTCCGGCATGTCTTTGATAGCTCTGGCATATATTTGATAGCTCCGGAATGCTTTTGCTAAGCTCCGACGTACTTTGTCTAGCTCCGGTTTTGGGTTGACTAGTTTTGAATAGTTTTGGTAAGCTCCGGTGCTAGGATCTACTAGTTTTGGTAAGCTCCGGCAGGTGCTTCATTCTACTAGCTTTTGTTAGCTTCGGGTCAAGGTCCGGGTTGCTCTGGCAAGGTCCGGAACTTGACCGTAGTGCTTCTGCTTTTCATTAGCAATGTTTCGTACTTGCTTTACATTGTTGGAAAGATTGCTTAGTATTCATTTGCTAAGTTTTTGGTGCATTTTGGTTGATATGGATAATATCGTGTTACTGTGTTTTTGCAACATGCTTATGTGAGGTGTTCACATAAGGTGTTGTGTTCGGAACTAACTTGAGTCAAGTCGAGGACTTGGGCTCGTATGGATTGGTTGTTTGTTCATATGCAGGTGTTGCTTGAGTTCAAGTCATGGCTGGTGACGGGATCCATTGGACTAGTCTCAGGGAGGAGATGAGGTTCCAACAATCAAGTTCGGGAGGAACTGTGGTTGAGCTGATCAGGAGGTCGCGCAGGATGATTGAATCAAGGGCGGTGCATATGAAGGTTACTAGACATCGAAGGAAGATGTTTGCACGTGTGCAAGGAGTGCATGGATGTGGCTACATGGTTCCGAGGCGTGATGAAGAGATATGGACGTAAAAAATGGGTCAGAAAGGTCCAACCGACTAGGTTATGGACTCAGGCTGCGGCTGAGTCGGGTTTGACTCAAATATGGAAAGATTTGAGTTGGTTATGATAGGATTTCGTTTGGGTCACGAATTTGAGTTGTTTAGGAATGTGGGATACGTTCCTAAGGTGTTTGGAAGTCTTAGGATTGCTTCTATCTGCGTATAGAAGAAATCTTGAGCAGTTATGGAAAGTTACGATTCGTGATCTGAGTAGGATTGGAGTCCTAGTTGATGTTGGGTTGGCCTAAGGGCTGGTTATATAAGCAAGGGAGCCCCGAGCTCGTGGTGCACGACTTTGGGGCTGTTCCTATTGTGTTCTATTGAATAAAATTCATAGTTTGAAGGAACTTTTGTGCCTTGTTCGTCCGACTTGTTCCAGACAAGTTTTAATCGTCGAGTTTCTGGACAGCACTACCTTTCGTCGGTGGTTTTATCATAACTCGAGTTTTACAGATCCAATTGACGTTATTCCTTTTGGGTTGTCTTCACAACTTGATTATATATCATCTGTCAAAATTTCATGGTCATTGGATTTGTGGTCTATGATCTACACAAGTTTCTTTGCAGCGTTCCAGAACTGTTTTTTTCTCGGGTAGGACAGATTGACCTTTGTTTGGTCTTTCGATCATAACTTGAGTTTTTCTCGACGGATTTGAGTGATTCTTTTTGTGTTGTATTCGTGACTTGATTCTCTCTTATATCTATCACTTTTGTCATGGTGAAACACGTTTAGATTAGTCTCACACACGATTTCTTTAACAGATCGTTTTTCTGCCAAAAGGGTTTGGGGTTTAATTGTTTCCGCTGCGTAAGATTTTTAAATCTACCATTCACCCCCCCTCTGGTAGATTTTCACGTGCTCTTCGATCCTACAATTGGTATCAGAGCCACGGTGCTCAAATCTTTGTGATTTGCACGTGTTTTTGACTAATCATCATGGAGAAGTACTCCGCCAAACCTTGTGTGTTTGCTGGTATTGATTTTCAGGTTTGGAAGGCACGCATGGAGGCTTTCATCCAGGCACAAGGCTTTGCAATATGGGAGAAGGTATACAAGCCTTACGAAGTGCCATCAAACGATCAAGTTACAGCCACAAATCTGAAAGATGTCGACAACAACAACAAGGCTCAGAACTGGATCATACAAGGATTAACACAAAGCGACTTTGACCGTGTTGCACACCTCCGATCTGCATACGATGTGTGGAAAGCACTTTGTGACTACCACGAAGGATCCAACACGATCAAAGAGGTAAGGCAAGACATGTTCAAAAAGGAATACATGCGCTTCGAGATGCAACCCGGTGAGTCTATTGATGACCTTTTTGCTCGCTTTAATAAAATTCTCAGCAACTTGCGTAGTGTCAATGTTAATTTTTCAGATGCTGAAAATGCTAGGCAATTGCTAAGTGCATTAGATATGTCAATTTGGGAGATGAAAGTCACATCTATTCGTGAATCTACTGTCATGAGTTCTCTTACATTAGATGTACTCTATTCTAAACTAAAAACTCATGAAATTGACATCCTAGCACGTAAGAACCCAAATAAGTCTATTGCATTTGTTTCACAACGTGATATGTCTAGCTCCGGCCAATCATCATCTTGCAATACTCTTGCTTTGTTGTCCTCACTAACCTTGGAGCAGATCGAAGAATTTCCAGAAGAGGAGTTGGCACTCATCTCTACTAGATTCTCAAAAGCATTGCAAAATGTGAGAACTAGAAGGAGAGGAAGCTCCGGACCTCAACGTTGTTTTCAATTTTGTAAAACAGGACACTTTCGTACAGAATGCCCTAACCTTTCAGGTCCGACCACCCGGGAAGAAAAACAAAGCAAGGTCCGGACCTCCTCTGGAAATTCCAACAAGAAGAAGAAAGGTACCATAGGACGCAAGATGATCAACAGTTTCATCACCGCGCTTCAAGAGTTCAGTTCAAGTGACGTGGACATTGGAAGTGATGAAGATGAAGATGATTTGGCAAACTTGTGCTTTATGGTGGGCAAGTCAAGATCAAGTATGGAGGAGGCAGAACACAACAGCGATAATGAAGAGGTATGTCCTACTTGCGAAGAAATGTGTGATGCTATTTCTCGTGCCACTGTTATTGTTAAGAAAAAGGACAAAAAGCTTAGGGATAGTGCTCCTAAAATTGAATCACTAGAATCTGAAATCAACTGTTTAAAAACTTTGATTCCTAGTGATGATGCACGTTCCTCATGTGATTAAATATATGAATAATTGTCCTCATTAAGAAGTGCGCACACCTCCACACTTGATAAACTTGAGTTAGAAATTGAAAAGAACAAAGAGCTTGCTGCACTTAATGATAAAAACTTGAATGATGCTAGCTGCTCTACAATTGATTTGCATTGTTCTACTTGTGATGATCTTGATAAGAAACTACAGGATGCTATGAATGAAATTTCTATATTGAACAATGCTTTACGTTCTCATGAAGTTAAATTTTGTTCCAACTGCAAACTAAAAGGAAAAACTTCATGTGAAAATTGCCTTGATCTGTCCAATAAACTTGATGACATGCATAGGACATTAGATCGGTTTTGTAATGGGAATAAGAACCTAAACTTGCTGCTGAATTCTTCCAAGTCATGCAATGATAAAACTGGTTTAGGTTTTGATTCTCATGCTCATGCTAAGGCACATCCACCTAAAATTGTAAAGTCATTAGGAAGTGGTTGGTTCAAACACAGTTCCTAAACAAAAAGAAGTGGTTTTCAAATCTGCAGGAGTGTTGTATCATTCGGTATCAAATAAAAATATTGATTGCTCATCTAGACATGAACACAAAGTTAAATTTCATTGTACCTACTGTGGTAGATATGGTCATGTCATAATTTTTTGTTATAGACTAGCTAAACAACAGAAAAAGGAAAGGATGATTGCTAGATCTTATAACTTTCATGCAATTAGAAAAACACAACCTGCTTTAATGAGTCAGAAATTTGAAAAGGTAGCTTCTGGAACTTTTGGCAAGAAATCTACAAAGGCAGCTCCGGTAGTTCTGATAGCTCCGAGAGCTCCCGGATCTTCTGTTGTTCCCTTCAAAGCTTTAGCTTTTGCCTCCAGACCTTCTGATTTTACCTCCGGAGCTACTGGTTTTCACTCTAAACAAGTAACAACTTCTAAATCAATTGTTATGAACAGAAAACCTCAATCTTTGACTCATAAACCTGTTGTTTTATCTCAGCTTTCACGTGTTTTTCCTGCTGCGCGTCGTGTGACTCAGTACTGGATACCTAAATGTCTTTTGACTAACCCCAGTATTGAGTCATCGACGTATTGTGCTTCTATGTAGGTTACACGTTTGAGGAAGGAGAACATTTGGATTGTGGATTCAGGTTGCTCACGCCACTTGACCGGTAACAAAGATTGGTTCTCCTCTCTCTCTTTTGTGTCACGTGTAGAAAATGTTACTTTTGCCGATAATTCTTCAACTCCTATAATTGCTAAGGGTTCGGTTAGAGTAAATGATCACTACACTTTGAAGGATGTGGCACTTGTCAAAATTTTGAAATACAACTTGCTTTCTGTTGCACAATTGCTAGATGAAAATCTAGAAATTATTTTCAATAAAAACTGCTGCAAAGTTGTAGGTTCAAATAGTGAGCTTATTTTTAACATGTCTCGGTTTGGAAGAGTTTTTAAAGCTGATTTTGATATGTCTTCCTCTAAGCATAGGTGTCTAGTTGCTAATGATTCAAGGACTTATATTTTTGGCATCGTAGACTTGGTCACGTAGGCTTTGATCACCTAACGTGTGTTATTGCTCTTGATCGCATACGTGGGCTGCCTAAGCTTAAAGGGGACAAAGAAATTGTGTGCTCTTCTTGTAGACTGCTAAGATGGTTGCAGGTTCACATACTCCTCTCACAATGATCATGACAACTGAACCATGTCAACTTTTGCATCTTGACACCGTAGGACCTTCACGTGTTCAATCCTTCGGAGGTAAATGGTATGTTCTTGTTATCATTGATGATTATTCTAGATACTCTTGGGTTTACTTTATGGCGTCTAAGAATGAAGTTTTTAGTCACTTTAGAACTTTATTTCTTAGATTATCAATTGATCACCCAGGATCATTAAAAGCAATTAGAAGTGATAATGGAACTGAATTTAAAAATCAATCTTTTGATCACTTTTGTGCTGAAAATAGAATAAATCATCAATTCTCTTCACCATATGTACCTCAACAAAACGGTGTTGTAGAAAGAAAGAACAGAACCTTAGTTGAGATGGCTAGGACTGTGCTTGATGAATATCAAACTCCTAGGAAATTTTGGGCTGATGTTTTAGCAACCGCTTGTTATGTTTCAAGTCGTGTTTTCTTGCGTGCTAAGCTAGGTAAAACACCATATGAGCTCTGGTTTGGACATAGGCCTAGTGTTACACACTTTCGGGTCTTTGATTGCAAATGCTTTGTTAAGAAACATGGTAATCTTGATAATTTTGAACCTAGATCCTTTGATGGCATGTTTCTTGGTTATCCATCTCATACTAGAGGCTACCGTGTGCTTTTACTTGACACTAACAAAATTGTGGAGACTTGTGAAGTGTCTTTTGATGAAGCTAGCCCAGGTACTAGCTCTGGTGTTGCAGGACCAGATCCGTATCCTCAGGGGGAGGGATTTTTCAAAAATGAAGAAGAGTCGGTGATACTGCCTGGTAGTTCCGAAGTTGACACATGTCCAGCTCCGGACATTGAACAAGCTCCAGCTATCACCTATGCTGGTCCTGATCGTCCACAAGTCACAAGCTCATCAATCTACGATGAACCTAATGAAGAAGAAGCTTGTGAGACATCTGTTCCCCTACGTTTTTACAAAGACCATCCCCCACAACAGATGATTGGAAGCTTGCACGAACGAGTCACACGGTCCAGGTTTCATGATCCAAACTCTTATTATGCTCATTCTGCTTTTGTTGCTTCTTTTGAACCCAAAGATATATCACACGCACTAACTAATGAATCTTGGATTATTGCCATGCAAGAAGAGTTAGAAAATTTTGAAAGAAATAATGTTTGGAAACTTGTACCTCCACCTCAAGGTCACACTTTAATTGGAACTAAATGGGTATATAAAAATAAACAAAGTGAGGATGGGGTTGTGGTTAGGAATAAGGCTAGGTTGGTTGCTCAAGGTTTCACTCAAGTTGAAGGTCTAGATTTTGATGAAAATTTTGCTCCTGTTGCTAGATTAGAAGCCATAAGAATTTTGATAGCTTTTGCAGCATCTAAAGGTTTTAAGCTATATCAAATGGATGTTAAAAGTGCTTTTCTTAATGGCTACATAGATGAGGGGGTTTATGTCAAACAACCACCGGGTTTTGAAAATCCAGATTTTCCTAATCATGTTTACAAACTGTCCAAAGCCTTATACGGTCTCAAACAAGCCCCTAGAGCATGGTATGATAGGTTAAAAACATTCTTACTTGAAAAGGGGTTTACCATGGGCAAGGTTGATAAAACTCTTTTTGTGCTTAAGCATGGCAATGACTCATTATTCGTTCAAGTGTATGTGGATGATATTATCTTTGGTTGTGCTTCTCATGATCTTGTGTCCAAGTTTTCAGCAATGATGAGTTCCGAATTTGAAATGAGTATGATGGGTGAACTCACTTACTTTTTGGGGCTGCAAATCAAGCAAACCAAGGAGGGTACCTTTGTGCATCAAACGAAGTATACCAAAGACCTCCTAAGGAGCTTCAACATGGACAAAAGCAAGCCTCTTCGGACACCAATGGGAACAGCAACAACACTTGAACTTGATGAAGATGGTGAACCCGTGGATCAAAAAGAATATAGAAGCATGATCGGATCACTTTTGTACCTCACGGCATCAAGACCGGACATACAATTCAGCGTATGTCTTTGTGCACGGTTTCAAGCTTCCCCACGTGTTTCACATCGTCAAGCCGTCAAAAGGATTCTCAGGTACTTACATGGAACTCAAGAATTTGGCATTTTTCTTCCTTCTTCCTCAACCGTTACTTTGAAAGCTTTTTCGGATGCTGATTTTGGGGGTTGTAGGATTGATAGGAAAAGTACTTCTGGTGCTTGTCATTTTCTTGGTAATTCTCTTGTTGCTTGGTCCTCTAGAAAACAAAATTAAGTTGCTCAATCCACAGCCGAATCTGAATATGTAGCTGCTGCTAGTGCTTGCTCACAAATTCTTTGGATTGTTCAAACACTTAAGGACTATTGGGTTGATCTAGATAGTGTTCCACTGTTCTGTGATAACACTAGTGCTATTTGCATTGCCAAAAACCCCGTGCAACATTCTAGAACTAAGCACATTGACATTAGGTATCACTTTCTCTGAGATAATGTTGAAAAGGAAACATTGTGCTTCACCATGTAGATACCGAACAACAATTGGCTGACATTTTTACAAAACCTTTGGATTTCAGTCGTTTTTGTTACATTCGTAGTGAAATAGGGGTTATGCATCCTCATGGCTTAAATTGAGGGGGAGTTTTGAAACTTGGGAAGTCTATGTGTGAATCTGAAATTAAAATAATATGAGCATAGTATTTCATACATATATGACTTTGTGATTCCTTTTACATTCTGAAAGTTCTTACTACATTACTCGTGTTATACATTTTGTAGTTTTTGCCATATCTAGTAATTGATAATTACTTACACTAAATCTGGTCATGGTCGAACTTTCTTGCTGTTTTGAACGTGTTGCATGCTCACAAATGCTTTTAATCATTAAGAATTAATCAAGTAATCAACTCACATGTTGAGTTTTTATGAACAATTATAAATTGAGAAAAGATCAAGAGAATATGCATGCATCGCACTTCTTTTTCTGAGATGGCTTATCATTGCACTTAGATATGAACTTGGAAGAAGTTCTGTATGACTAAAACCATGTCCTTAAGCTTCTGATTGTCAAATGACATAGGCTTGGCTTGGTTGGTTAGAATAAGGCAGATGCGCATATAATCTCTTGCAAATATCATATGATCTAAATTTATGCTTTGAAAAATAATAAAATGCAGCAACTAGTGTCATGCTTTCAGGTTTTGAAATAGTTAAGTTTGTGAGATCATGACTTACTTAAAATTGAAAATTACATTTGATCTCTAGCATGGCTTACACTACTTTATGTATTTCATTGATGTGATAATGTAAGGTACTTGATAGTATGACTTGGATGAGCTTTGTTTATATGTATATGTTATAATATGCTCATAACAACTAAAGGGGGAGAGATAATTTGTTTATATGCTCATGACTTGCTGAATACATTGTCAAAGGGGGAGAGATAAGCATGAAGAGAAAGAGAATATGTGCATAAGGAGAGATAATAAAGGGGGCATAAGGAGAGATAATAAAGGGGGAGAAATTGCCTTCAAAACTTTTATGTGAATAAGCAAATGTTCGGATTTTAAATGGTGTTGCCAATGCATTCATCAAGGGGGAGATTGTAAGACCTATGTGTGTTGAATACATTGGCTTGTAGTAAATATACTTGCTTTGATGATAAAAGTTTTGAATATCACCAAAACACCTTTTTATCAAGGTCCGACTCTAGCTCTGAGCTACAACAAGGTCCGACGGTAGGTCCGGCTTGTTTTGGGTAGCTCCGGTTATGTTTGAAGCTAGGTCCGACTTCTTGGTAAGGTCCGACTAGCTTTGGTTAGCTCCGGTGAGCTTTATCTTTAGCTCCGACATGTCTTTGATAGCTCCGGCATATATTTGATAGCTCCGGAATGCTTTTGCTAAGCTCCGACGTACTTTGTCTAGCTCCGGTTTTGGGTTGACTAGTTTTGACTAGTTTTGGTAAGCTCCGGTGCTAGGATCTACTAGTTTTGGTAAGCTCCAGCAGGTGCTTCATTCTACTAGCTTTTGTTAGCTCCGGCTCAAGGTCCGGGTTGCAATGGCAAGGTCCAGAACTTGACCGCAGTGCTTCTGCTTTTCATTTTTAATGTTTCGTACTTGCTTTACATTGTTGGAAAGATTGCTTAGTATTCATTTGCTAAGTTTTTGATGCGTTTTGGTTGATATGGATAATATCGTGTTACTGTGTTTTTGCAACATGCTTATGTGAGGTGTTCACATAAGGTGTTGTGTTCGGAACTAACTTGAGTCAAGTCGAGGACTTGGGCTCGTATGGATTGGTTGTTTGTTCATATGCAGGTGTTGCTTGAGTTCAAATCATGGCTGGTGACGGGATCCACTGGACTAGTCTCAGGGAGGAGATGAGGTTCCAACAATCAAGTTCGGGGGGAACTGTGGTTGAGCTGATCAGGAGGTCATGCAGGATGATTGAATCAAGGGCGGTGCATATGAAGGTTACTGGACGTCGAAGGAAGATGTTTGCACGTGTGCAAGGAGTGCATGGACGTGGATACATGATTCTGAGGCGTGATGAAGAGATATGGACGTAAAAAATGGGTCGGAAAGGTCCAACCGACTAGGTTATGGACTCAGGCTGCGGCTGAGTCGGGTTTGACTCAAATATGGAAAGATTTGAGTTGGTTATGATAGGATTTCGTGTGGGTCACGAATTTGAGTTGTTTAGGAATGGGGGATACGTTCCTAAGGTGTTTGGAAGTCTTAAGATTGCTTCTATCTGCGTATACAAGAATCTTGAGCAGTTATGGAAAGTTACGATTCGTGATCTGAGTAGGATTGGAGTCCTAGTTAATGTTGTGTTGGCCTAAGGGCTGGTTATATAAGCAAGGGAGCCCAGAGCTCGTGGTGCACGACTTTGGGGCTGTTCCTCTTGTGTTCTATTTAATAAAATTCGTAGTTTGAAGGAACTTTTGTGCCTTGTTCGTCCGACTTGTTCCAGACAAGTTTTACTCGTCGAGTTTCTGGACAGCACTACCTTTCGTTGGTGGTCTTATCATAACTCGAGTTTTACAGATCCAATTGTCGTGATTCCTTTTGGGTTGTCTTCACAACTTGTTATCTATCATCTGTCAAAATTTCACGGTCATTGGATTTGTGGTCTATGATCTACACAAGTTTCTTTGCAGTGTTCCAGAACTGTTTTTTTCTCTGGTAGGACAGATTGACCTTTGTTTGATCTTTCGATCATAACTTGAGTTTTTCTCGACGGATTTGAGTGATTATTTTTGTGTTGTCTTCGTGACTTTATTCTCTCTTATATCTATCACTTTTGTCACGGTGAAACACGTTTATATTAGTCTCACACACGATTTCTTTAATAGATCGTTTTTCTGCCAAAAGGGTTTGGGGTTTAATTGTTTCCGCTGCGTAAGATTTTTAAATCTACCATTCACCCCCCCTCTAGTAGCTTTTCACGTGCTCTTCAATCCTACATGTCTTGATATCCTTCTTGGGCACATTGAGCTTCTCACGAAGCCGTGCCTTGAGCATCTGAACTTCTTCGTTGTCGTTTGGATCATCTTGAAAAACATCGACGTTCTTCGTATTGGTGTCATCGACGACCACTGAAACCTCGTTATCACCCTTTCCAGCCATTTCTTCTCTGAGTTGTTAGACTCTTGTGGAGAATCCTGCTCTGATACCAATTTAAAGTCGCCTAGAGGGGGGGTGAATAGGCAATAAGACCTGAAATGACTTAATCAAACGAGATTAAATTCCCGAGGCTGGACTTGTCTGAACAGGGCCAGACTAGTCCGCTCAGCGCAGAGTGAAAACCTAAAAACTTGGTTTCGACAAGTTATTTGCGGAATTTAAGTTCAACCAAGATGTAAACAATGTATAGTAACTTAGTGCAACTACGATTGAAAGGTTTAAGCACTTAGATCACAAGATTTCAACAAAGATCAAAAGTGAAAGGCAATGTGAGCAATATGAACCCTAATGGCAATGCTAATGATCACAAAAAGTAAAAGATAAGTGAGACAAGATTTATCCCGTGGTTCAGCTCCACGAAGAAGCCTACATCCACGTTGAGAAGTCCATACAAGGATCGGGTCTCACTTGACCCTTCTCTCACCAAGCCACCACGACGGCCGACTTGGTTTCCACTATATCAATGGGTAATCACCAAGTTTGATGGGGATACTCACATGTTGAGGCTCCCATAAATCAATACAATGAGGAGCATACGAAGCTCAACTCACACAAGCTACAAAACACAATCACAATGTGCAAAGAGATCAAACCAAGAGCCCAAGCGCGATGATCTTCCTTTACTCTCCTACCCAAACCCTAACCTCTTCAAGATTTGGTCTTAGAGGGCTAGTAGGACGAGTAGAAGGCTTTGGAAGGCTCTTGGTCACTTGTGGCGGCGCTAGGGTTCAGGACTTCTTCAAATGAGGCTGGGGGTCCCTAGCCCCTTCTGCTGACCTCAGCAGAAGGGCGAACTAGTCTGGCCACTGGCCCCAGACTAGTCCGGCCCTATGAGACCACTGACCTTTGGTCAGGTCCCGACAACTGCCACACTGCGCGACGATCGTCACGCTACCGCCAAATTTCCAAATTCAAACGGTCACTAAACAACGGACTAGTCCGGTCCAAGACAGACTAGTCCGAAGTAGGACAGAAGGGTTTAGTCTGGCCCAAAACAGACTCATCTGTGTAGGCCCGGACTAGTCTGTCCATAGGGTGCGGACTAGTCCAGCCCGGGTTTCTCTCGGTTAATCTCACAAAGTCTCAAACGGACTAGTCTGTGCCCAAATGGACAAGTTCGAACTTTTCCAGAGAGCTTCGGTCCGTCCAAAAACGGACAAGTCTGGTCTTCTCGGACTTAGCTCCAAATTCACTAAGAAACACTCCAGAGACGTTTGGTCCGTCTCAAAACGGACTGGTCTGTCTGGCCGTACTAGTCCGACCTTGAGGCACGAACTAGTCCGGCCTCCTAGGGTTTTTCCTCATGTTGACTTCTCACTTAGGTTTTTCTCTAAACCAACACTTTGAGCCCTTTAGAATGATATAAATGCACATGATGCATCCACCCTTTCACATGACACAGCTCATATAAGCTCATATTCATAGAAACCCTAATTTCTACTTCTTGAGACTTTGACGCCCGTTATATCGTTTTTCTTTTTGAAGGGATTCATCTCATTTCAATCATTGTACCTGTTCTTAGGATCAACTTAGCTCATTAGACTCTTAATTGTCATCATCAGTCATCCAAAACCCACGTGATGCCTAGATGCACTTTCAATATGTATATCGAATATAACATACAAAAAGAATACATAAGATAAAATTTAAATTATACGTATGTACGTATATATGTGAGGATAATAATAACGACTAAAATAAAATCTTCCACTCCTCTCTTCCTACCAGATCAACGGAATACCCATTCAGAAGCCTATCCCTATTCGAGCTCACCATGAGCACATTGCTCATGTAGGAACACCGTCTCGATCCAAGGTACTCCAGTTAACCCTAAAAGTCAATAAATAAATAAATAAATACATAAATAAACAAACAATATTACAGATAATAAAATATAAATATATCAATAATAATAATAATAATAATAATAATAATAATAAACCCGCACTAATGAAAACGAAAAAGAAAAGCAGTTAAAATCCTATTTAAGTGGGGTAGGATCTTAACAGACCTAAAAGCCCATAAGACAAACGGTGTGGATCATACCCTTATGGATTGGTTGGCACACCGACAAGGATATACACCCTCTGCCAACCGCAAGATCACTACGATGAATCACGTTGAGATAACAATAAGAGGTCAACCACCAGAGTTCTCCATGGAATTCATGACATATAGATTGGAAGTTACACTCATGGGGCGAGTGCCAGTATTATAAGACGAGTGTCAGTATTATGCACATGCTCAGAGGTATTCCGAGGAGACCTAGTGAACCTGTTGATTACTCTAACTCCCTTAACAGCGCTAATAGACAATCAGCCATGCCAGATGAGCCCAAGTAGACTGACCAAATATAAGGAATGAATAAGTGAGCCATAAGGCAAAATATTTATCCATCTCAGTCCCCACCTTAAGGAGCTCCAATGTTGTTATCAAGAAGAATGGAGACAACCTGAGGACTTGAATTAGTTACCAAACATCGAATAAGGTCGCATAAATACTTGCCATCTTGGATCCATGACATGTTTAACGGGTTAAAAAAAGGGGTTGAGAACACCTACAAGGTCGACCTGAGGTCAGGTGAGAACCGACTCAAGATAATAAACACTTACGTCATGAGGCTAGCTGAAAGTTGCCTAGAGGGGGGGGGGGTGAATAGGCTAATCGACCTGAAATGACTTAATAAAACGAGATTAATACACAGGGGGCGGACTAGTCCGGTCCACCTACAGGGAAAAACCTAAAAAGGGTTTCTAACAGGTTTTAGTCCAATTCTTGTGATGCAAAGTTTTTTAGAATAACTTAGTGAGCCTTAACAAGTTATATGGCAAGTATGAAGCTAATGATCACAACAAAGCAAGGGTGATGAGCAAAACTGGTAAAGCTAACCATAGAAGCAATATGTGATGAATGAACGCTAAGAACACAAGTGACACGAGGATTTTATCCCGAGGTTCGATCCCACACAAGGAATCTACGTCCTCGTTGAGGAGTCCACAAAGGATCAGGTTCAACAACCCTTCTGTCGACTGTTGGAGTCGGCAGATCTCCTGACACTACTAAAGTGTTGAAGGAGTTTGTAGTTCGGTGTGGGCGCGCGGAGACTCAAGATGGTGAATCACGGTTGGACACGAGAGACACTGTGGTTTACGTGGTTCGGGCCGCCTGAGCGTAATACCCTACTCCACGGGTGTGTGGTGTTGTATTAGTTTGTGTATGAAAGGCCACGTCAGTGCGCGTGTGCCTGAGAGCGTCCGAGAGCCTTCGAGAGGCCTTTTGTGTATCGTCGGTCTGTCCTTTTATAGTACAAGGACAGACCGTTACAAGTTAGCCTGGCCCGACATGTGGCCCCGGCGGTTACTAGTATTGATACACGATTAATTGTTGTTAATAACCCTGTAACGGGCTCCGACAGTGCCGTTACAGGTGTTAAGATTGTCCGATTAAGTGTCATTAACATGGAATTAATGACAATTAATCGGGTCTTGAAGTCTGTGGCTATCCTTTGAAGATCCGGAGTCGTTACAATGTCTTCCGGAGGTTAGAGGCGGCCAGCTCCGACGTTTGGACACGTGGCAGCTCCGGAGCTTACTGTGGGAAGCAGGTAGCTCCGGGGTGGCCTGGCACGTGTCAGGTCCGGAGCTTCTCTCGGTCAGGGGTTAAGTCCGGAGGTGCCGTTTCGGTACCCAGCCCGGAGCTTCACCCTTGTGGGTAGTAGCTCCGGTCTGGCAGTACACGTGGCAACCTGGGGATTAACCATGTTGGAGAAGCGGGTCCGGTTATGTCTGACAAGTGGGCCTCCGAGGGTCTTCAATTTAAGTAGACGTCCTTCCCTCGAAATCTTTGTAACCTCAGGGGGTGTATGGTTTTTAGGGTACCGACAGTGGCCCCCTGGACCTACCTCCGGGGAAAGTCACCGGGGTGAAGTCATTCCGTCGGAGGTGGGTCCATACTTGCGACTCTTGAACTGGGTCTTCAAGGGTCTTCGGAGGTGCCGTTGGCAGGGCTTTACGGTTAAATCCCGACGCGTGGCGCACCTCAGGCGGCAGATAAAATCTTTGACGTGCGGATCTCTCACAATTGAAGGTCGCCGGTTCCCGATACGAAAACCGTATCGGTTCCGCGCGCCTTGTCAGGCCGCCGCCCTTGGGTTTCCCGCCTCGTGATGACAACTGTTCGCCTGGGTAAGAGCCTCGACTTGATCGTCAGGGTGGTCCCGGGCCCCCTTGTCATCAGCAGGGTTGAATTCTTGAGTAGTATCCTTGACTCCCCTGCAGTTTCCATCCAAGCGTTGTGAGGGCTTACTTAAGAAGGAAAGCGCACCGTCGGGAGTTCTTTACGCTTCCCATCTGTTCTTGCGCTCAAACTCCCGACTCGTACTTTGCTCCTCTTCTCTTGCCTAGCTGTGTTGCGATGGAGTTGGGTCTGCGTGAGAGTCGCCTGAAGACTGACAGCGATCTGAAGAAGGACCGGGCCCTCATGGGGTGGTCTTCGGACTTCTTCAGCCGCTTGGTCCGCGCCGGCGGAGAGCTCCCCTTTGAAAAGGAGCGCGCTGGCGAGATGGTGTACTTTTCCTCGTACGCCATGGTGGGGCTGATCCCACCATTTTCTTCTTTCTTCTCGATGCTGCTGGACTTCTATGGTCTGCAGCTATACCACCTTGGCCCTCACTCCATTCTCCTTGTGTCCATCTTTGTCCACTTCTGCGAGATGTGGGTGGGCATCCCTCCCTGCATCGAGCTCTTCCGAACCTTCTTCACCATCCACACCACCGGCCGGAGCAATGAGTATCTTGGCTTCTACTACTTCGTGAAGCGCAAGAAGTGCCCATTCAAGTACCTCCGGTCATTCCCTTCCGGGAAGTGGGATGACTGGAAGAAAGATTGGATAGTCGTCCGGGTGGAGGAGCATGAGCGGTTGGAGTTGCCAGACGGTCTGCCCGGCATTGACACGTCGATATGGAGCGAAGTTCCGGTGCTGGCGGAAGCTTTCGACCCTGTCCTGACCAGGATCCGCCAATGTGTGGAGGGAGGATTGACTCCCCAGGCGGTGTTCTGCAACTTCTTGTCCAACAGGTGGGCGCCGCTGAAGAGGAGGGAGAAGCTCGCCTGGGCCCTCAACAGCGTGATGGACGAGGACCGGGTTGAGACCGGGTTGAAGTCCAACATGGTGGGGAAGACCTTGGAGTTTCACCTCAAGAAATTCCAGCACGGCATCGATGTTGACGGAGATTACTTGACTCCGCCGCCGGCCTTCCTCCCTCTGAACGTGGAAGATGAGTTCAGCAGGGAGCTCTGGCGGACGATGCCCGCGCTTGACGACTTTGGTGTCGTCGAGAGAAGATCAACCACCCGGGTGGCGATCCCCGGGTTGTCGGAAGACGGCTCCGCCCCTGTCCCACAGCCGAGAGTTGAGGTCATCGGCAAGGGCAAGGAGCTGGCGGAGGAGCCAGAGAGCCGGAAGAGGAAGCTGCGACATGCTGACGGAAGGTCCACCAGGCCTGCCACTTCCGCCTCGGTTCCTCCTCCTCAGGAAGGAAGATCCTCCGCCGCCGTGGCGACTGTCCCCGTGGTGGGGTCCTTCCGGAACGTTACTGTTCCGGCGGTGGGATCCTCCCGGAGTGCGGCTGTCCCCGTGGTGGATCCCTCTTGTGGTGCTAGCTCCGGGCGCGCGACTCCGGCATCTGGAGCGGTAGGAGCCTCCAGATCCATGGGTTCCTCCCGATCAATGAGAGCTCCGACCCGGGAAACGCCCGCGGCTGTGGCAAGTCCTGGGGGTCCTCCCGGAGCTCCTACGCCGACCGTGGCCAGCCCGGATCGTCCGAGAAAAAGGTTTCGTGCAAGCTGGTGCGGGAGCCTTCCAAGGTAATTAATTTTTTTTTTTGATCTTTACCTCGATTAACTTTTTAATTGTAGCATCTGTTTGCTCAATTTCTTCGTTCTTCATCTGCAGCGACCCGAAGAAGGGGAGTGAAGCTTCACCCTCAGCCACAGTGTCTGAGGCTGTGAGAGCTTCTGCTCCAGTCCCGGTGCCGCCCCAAGCAGAGGCTGCGACAGCTCCGGCGCCGGCTGTCGTGGTCATGGACCTCGACTCGTCTCCAGAAGTTCCCGTGGTAGCGCCGGACCACGGGAATGAAGATGCGCCAGCGGCACCCGTCCCGGAAGTGGAAGCTCCGGGTCCTGGTGCTGCAGTAGTAGAAGCTCCGGCTGTTGAGCCGGAGGAAGTAGCAGTCCCGGCTTTGGAGCCGGAAAGTGCTGAAGCCCCGGCGATTGAGCTGGAGGTGGCTGAAGCCCCGGCATGCGAGCCGGAAGTCGAGGTAGTTCCGGCAGTTGAGCCGGTTACTTCCGAAGCACCGGCCGCAGAGCCGGTGATTGTTGGAGCGCCGGTCACAGAGCCGGCGGTTGAAGAGGCGAGGGAGCTCGGGTCTCCCTCGGAAGAGGTGCCCCGGTCGGAGCCAGTAGTAGCTCTTGCTCCGGAAGCGACGACGTCGATGGTACCTGTGGCAGAGCCAGAGTGCCTGAGCGAAGTCGCCGGCCCCCCGCCTGAGGGGGCGAATGAAGACTTGGCGGCGGGACTTTCTTCGATGGCGGCTGAGGCCATCCCGGAGGAAGGTCCTAGCGCTTTGGAAGCTCAGGGTTCCGCTCTCGTAGAGTGGGACCAAATTTTTGTATGTGAAGACCCGCTGGAACCAGCGGAGGAAACCCCAGCAGGTCCGGAGCCCATCTCGCTGTCGATGTCCATCGACAACGCCTGCTCCAGTCTACGTCAGGTCCAACTGGCCTTCTTCCACGACAGCAAGGCTCTTGAAGAGGAGCGCCAAACCCTTAGGCGGTGGCGTAATCGGCTCCACTTCGAGACTAAGCTGGCGCAGTCGAGGCTTGCGGATGACAAGGAGTGGATCAAGCGGGAGAAGATCCGCCTGGAGCTCTGGGATAAGCTACTGGACGAGAGGGAGAGCATGACCCATGCCCTCGATGCTCAATCCTGGGAGTTCCACGACCAAGCCAAGGCTGCTAACGACGCGGCCAATGCTCGGTTTGATCAGCTCGAGGCCATCAGCACCGCACTCATCAAGCGCCGAGAGGCACTTGAAGGGAGGGAGAGACGGCTCGAGGAAGAGGAGCAAAGACTCCTGGAGCTGCAGGATGACGTCTTGCGACGGGAAGAGGAGCTCGCCGAGAAAACAGCTCTGGCGGACAAGGGCCTCGAGGAGCGCACTAAGAAATTGGAAGAGCGCTGCCTCGAGGAAGAGGAGAAGACCTGGGTGCGGGGACAGGAACTCTACGAATACGAGTGTGCCCTTGTTGCCCGGGAGAAGAAAGTGGAGGCTAGGGAGAAGGACCTGGTCGACCGCCGGAACAAGATCCACCTCCGGGAGGAGGAGCTCGGAAGACTTGAGAAGCGGGTTGTTGCGAAGATCCAGCAAAACGCCAAAGAAGTTGAGCGCCTCGCCCGCGAGAATTCGGAGCTGACGGCGGCCAGGAGATCCCTGGAAGAGATGAAGAGCTTGAGGAAGGTGGACTCCCTGCAGATTTGGGAGTTCCTGGGCAAAGCCGACGACGCGCTGACGCCGATGGGTTTCAGCCCTGTGCACCCGGATGATCCGGAGCCGGAGCCGGACCTTGCGTTGCAAGCGTTGAGCGCAGCAGGCAGCAAGCTCTCCAAGGTGGGCGACGTCATCGCGGACCAGCTGGAGGTCGAGGGGCAATCCCTGGCTTGGAACATCACAGAATATGTGTTGACGTGCTACACCAGCCGGAACCATCGATTTCCTCTGGACCCGGTGCTTGAAGGCCCCGTCGAAGGAGAAGGCGAAGCTACCCGAGCCAGCGTGTCGGAGGTCGCCCAGAAGGTCGCCGAGTTCTTCCATAGGGTCTAGGACCGTCTCTTTTAGCCTTTACTTGTATCTTCTCTTCTTCCTCAATTTTGTAATCCCTTGTCTCCAGATGTAATCTCCGGTCTTCAGATGAAATGAAATCCCCAATTTTTTGCGAATTTCATTTTTTGTCTTCAACATCTTTGTCTTCACTTGGCCCCCTGGTAGATGTGCACAATTTGATTGTGGACATGTACCAAAAGGATGTTGAGTTTTGTTGAAGACGAATTTGCTTCGAACTTGTGGAATTTAGGTCCGAAGTTTTTGATAGTGAAGGTCCCCTGAAGTTGTTGGAGCTTAGAAGCTCCGGCACTGTCCATCGCTGGAGCTTAGTAGCTCCAGCAATAGCCTCTATCAACACGTAGAGCGTCGATAGTTAATACTCCAAGGTGTCGGAGCTTAGCAGCTCCGGCAATGACCTTTGCCACACTTGGTTTGTTGGCAACAGACTCCAGTGACAGGGTCTTCTCACCATCTTTTAGTCAACGCCGACGGTTGACGCCCTGGTGGGAGTCGGAGCTTGGTTAGCTCCGGTTTTTCTCCATCAACGTAGGGTTTATTTTTCCTGCACACTTAAGCCAAGAAAAATAGTAAAATTCGTTCCTTGTCTATAACTTCGTCGCGGCTTACGGTTCTCAAGAAAATTTTAAGTTGAACACGATTTTTAATACAACTGGATGAATTGTCTTTTCTTTTAGATCCAATTGTCCATGGACCCGCCTTACTTTGGTCTGCCGGGGTGTAGGTAGAGTGGCGTACTTAGGGTGCTTGACCAAGCTAAGTCGATAGCGCACTCCGGCCCTAGAATGGCTTGGCGGCTTTCAGGCGAGTTGGCCACAGACGATATTTAAATCCAAAAAATCTGACAATTCAACTCGAATCGTATGTAAACCGGTCAAACTAGAACTTCTTAAGAATTGCACGTTTCTGTTATAGACAAGAAAGAGAAAAATAAAAATGTCGAGCCTATGCAAAAATGAATGCACGTGGAGTCTATTTCACATGAAGATGTCTTTCATTATAGGTCCGGGGTACAGGGGAAACAAGTACACTCTTAGGGTACGGAACCAGGCTAAGTGTGTTTGTTTGACCCAGGGTAGTTAGCCACACTTTTAGTCCGGAGACTGTGTCGAGTGTTGCATGAGCTTTTCAAACCTTTCGGGAAAGGTCCGGCTGCTCTCCCGGAGGAACTACCCGACTCTGTACAATGACTCTATAACATTCATTTCAAGTTACTTAAGACTCACCTCCGTGGAATTAAGTGTAGAACTTACGGAGGTGCTCGATGTTCCAAGGATTTGGGAGAGGTGTCCCATCCTCAGTAGCCAAGCGAACGCTTCCGGGACGGGATACTTTGATCACTCGAAAGGGCCCTTCCCAGCCGGGGGAGAGTTTGTTTAGCCCTTCTCTGGATAGTATTCTCCGTAGCACCAGATTGCCTTCCTCGAGCTGTCGGTAGTGTACATGCCGCTGGTGATAGCGCCGTAGAGCTTGGCGGTATCGGGCATTCCGAACAGCTGCTTGGCACCTTCCCTCCTCGAGGAGGTCTAGGTCTTCGCGCCGGAGCTGGTCCTGCGCGGCTTCGTCGAAGGTCCGGACTCGGAGGGAACCCAAGGTGATCTCCGGAGGAAGGATCGCTTCAGCTCCGTACACCAGAAAGAAGGGTGTTTCTCCGGTTGCCCGACTTGGAGAAGTCCTGTTGGCCCATAGAGTGGGCGGATGCTCTTCGATCCAATTGGCTCCGTGCTTTTTCAAGCGCTCATAAGTGCGCGTTTTGAGTCCTTTAAGGATCTCTGCATTTGCTCTCTCGGCTTGTCCATTGCTGGCAGGATGAGCTACGGAAGCGTAGCAAACTTGTATGCCGAGGTCTTCGCAATATCCTTGAAATGCGGAGCTTGTGAATTGAGTCCCATTATCAGTGATGATCTTATTTGGGACTCCGAATCTGCTCACGATGGATTGTAGAAAGTTGATTGCAGATTGTTTGTTGATCATCACAACGGGAGTTGCTTCCGGCCACTTGGTGAACTTGTCGATGGCGACGTACAGGAACTTGTAACCTCCGACGGCTCTAGGGAAGGGTCCCAAGATGTCCATCCCCCACACAGCGAAAGGCCATGTAGGAGGTATCATTTGTAAGGACTGAGCAGGTGTATGAATTTGCTTTGCATGAAATTGGCATGCTTCGCATTTCTTCACCAGCTCAGTGGCATCCTGGAGCGCTGTAGGCCAGTAGAAGCCGTGCCGAAAGGCTTTTCCGACCAGCGTGCGGGAAGATGCGTGGTTCCCACACTCGCCTCCATGGATTTCTGCGAGGAGCTCGCAGCCTTCTTCCCTTGTGATGCACCGCATTAGGATGCCATTGGCACCGCGCCGGTAGAGATCCCCTTCTACCAACGTGTATCTTTTAGCCAATCTGACTACCCGGTCAGCGGATACATCATCGTCAGGAAGGATGTTGTCTTTCAAGTAGCTCCGGATCTCCGAGATCCATGCATCGGAACTGACTTGAGCATTTGAGTCTTGCGTGCTGGGTTGCTCGGAGCTTCCGGCAGCACCTACGACCCTTGATGGCTGCCATGGTAACAGGGCCATCGGGACCGTCAGCTTCGGGATGCTGATCTCGCCCCCTTCGTTCAGTTCGGCAGGCTGAACTGTGGGTTTTGACAACCTCCGGACAAAGGTTCCATCAGGAGCCAGAGCTCCAGTTGACGCCTTGGTCGAGAGTTCGTCAGCTTCAGCGTTGTGAGCACGCTGAACATGGTGAAGGTCTAGGACTTCAAAGTCCTTCTGAAGCCTCTGGACTTCAAGGAGGTAAGCAGCTAGCTGGAGATTATTGCAGGAGCATTCACCCTTCACCTGCTTGATGACGAGTTGTGAATCTCCTTTGACCAGCAATTGCTTGACACCGTATGATAGTGCCACCTTTAATCCATAGATAAGTGCTTCATACTCCGCCATGTTGTTGGTTGCCTTGAAGTCAAGGTGTACTATGTATTTCACCTTCTCCCCAGTTGGTGCAAGGAGAAGGATTCCAGCTCCGGCCCCTTGCTTCTGCATGGAGCCGTCGAAGTAAAGGGTCCAGTGAGGCTTAGTGAAGGTTGGAACTTGAGGTTCCGTCTTCTGCTCGCTGGGGCCCCCAGGGTTTGATGGAGAGGGAGTCCATTCCGCCACGAAATCTGCCAACGCTTGACTCTTGATTGCTTGTCTCGGAATGAATTCAAGATCGAATTCAGCCAATTCCGCTGCCCACTTTGCAATATTCCCAGTTGAATTGGGATTATGCAGGATCGCTCGAAGAGGATATGAGGTCACCACCGAGACTTTGTGAGCTTGGAAATAGTGTCGAAGCTTCCTTGAGGCAATAAGAACTGCATAAAGCAGTTTATGCACCTCTAGGTATTGAGTCTTGGCATCATGTAACACTTCACTGATGAAGTATATCGGGCGTTGAATGGTCCGGACCCTCCCGGAGGGGTCCGGAGCTTCCTCTTCACTGATTCGGACCCTCTTGGAGGGGTCCAGATTCTCTTTGGGGTCTTCCAGGTTCTGGCTGGAGGAACCCGGAGCTTCTTCAGAAATGACCTGGACCCTCTCGGAGGGGTCCGGGTCTTTTGAAGTGGCTTTTTGTAGGTTTGAGTCTGGGAGCTGGGACCCAGACCCGCTTTCAGGAACCTCCGGACCCTCCCGAAGGGGTCTGGATTCCTAAGTATTGGGTAGTTCCGGTCTCTCCGCAACCAGAACCATACTGACGACTTCGTCAGTAGCTGAAATGTAAAGCAACAAAGGCTCACCAGGGTTCGGAGCTACCAGGACTGGTAGGGTGGTGAGGAACTGCTTCAGCTCCTGGAACGCCTTCTCTGCTTCTTCAGACCATTGGAATGGTCCGAACTTCCTCAGTAATTTGAAGAAGGGAAGTGCTCTTTCCGCCAGTCTTGAAATGAACCGGCTGAGGGCTGCTAGACATCCAGTTAATTTTTGGACGTCTTTGATGCGGGTTGGTGGCCGCATGTCTTCAATGGCTTTTATCTTCGCAGGATTAGCCTCTATGCCCCGGTGACTTACCAGGAAACCAAGAAGCTTTCCGGAACTAACCCCGAAGACGCACTTGTCTGGGTTTAGCTTCGTGCGGGTGGCCCGCAGCTTGTCAAAGACAGCCTGCAAGGTGTCCAAGAGGGACTCCTTGTTCTTGACTTTGACCACGATTTCATCGACGTACACTTCCACTATGTCTCTGATGAGTTCTTGGAAAGTTTTGTACATAGCTCGTACAAAAGTTGAAGCTGCATTCTTGAGACCAAACGGCATGGCTGTGTAACAATACAATCCATCCACTGTGATGAATGAAGTATGCTCTTCATCCTCCCTAGACATCCTGATTTGATGATATCCAGAATATGCGTCTAGGAAACACAGTAACTCGCACCCGGAGGTGGAATCCACTATCTGATCTATTCTAGGTAGTGGGAATGGATCTTTTGGACATGCCTTATTCAGTGTGGTGTAGTCGATGCACATCCGAAGTTTCCCGCCGACCTTGGGCACAACGACTGGGTTCGCCAGCCATTTTGGGTGAAAGACTTCTCGGATAAATCCGGCTTCGAGCAACTTCTTCACTTCTTGTCGGATGAAGTTCTGTCGCTCTACAGATTGCTTCCGAGGTTTCTGATGCACAGGCCGAGCATCGGAGTAAATCTTCAGATTGTGCTCAATCACTTCCCTGGGGATCCCAAGCATTTGTGACGGTTGCCAAGCAAAAACGTCAACGTTAGCCCGGAGGAAAGTGATGAGCGCGAGTTCCTATTTGTCATTCAACCCACCCGATATGCGGGTGGTTTGAGCGGCATCGGAACCAATTTGGACGACTTTGACGGGGATGTCGGTGTCGCCGCTTGGCTGCACACGGGGAGCAGAGGTTGAGCCTCTTTGACGAATGCTCGGGGGTTTCGGAGCTTGCTCCTGTCTGGAGTCCTCCTCTTGCGCGGTGGTGAGTGCATGGAGCTCCTCCAGAGCAGTTACTCCGGCGGTGCGATCTCCACGAATCCGGAGAACACCTACTGGTGTTGGCATCTTCAACACCAAGTATCCATAATGAGCAGCTGCCATAAATTTTTATAGGGCAGGTCTACCCAAGATGGCGTTGAATGGTAAGTTGATCTGAGCGACGTCGAAGACCAACTTCTCGGTGCGGTACTTCTCCCGTGTCCCGAAGGTAACGGGGAGAATTATAGCTCCGAGTGGGGTAATGGGCCCCGGACCTACTCCGGAGAATGGTCGAGAGGGCTGAAGATCCGAAGGTCGAAGCTGAAGTTTGGTAAAAGCTTCAAAGCTTATAAGGTTCAACCCCGAACCTCCATCCACCATAACATGATGGAGCTGGATGTTGTTGATGGTGGGAGATACCATCAAAGGTAATTGGCCAGCTCCGATCATGCTTCGAGGACAGTCCGAAGCATCAAAAGTGATGGGTGTGTCCATCCACTTTCGATGTGGCTTCGGTCTGGCTGTAGGAGCTACAGCAGCCATATCCCACCGCATAGTCTTGATGACGCGACGAGAAGTGATGTCCCATGATCCACCAAAGATGGTTTTCATGGTTTTTCGACGCTCGTTATCAGAGACGTCGAAGTCATCGTCGACGGAGGTATAGACGGCTTTCAGGACCTTTTTGGGGTCCTGAAACCCTAACTCCTCCTCAGCCGGAGCTTCGTCAACCTTCTGTTTTCCCTCCCTTTGTCGGAAAGGAGACCCTTCCCGGCGCTTGTTGTAGCGCTCGGCAAGGTTTTGGACCTCCCGGCAGTCTTCCAAACTGTGGCTGCCCGTTTTGTGAATGGGACACCACACTTTGGATTTGCCACCGTCTTCAGAAGACGGTCGAGGTCGCTTCTCGGGGCGTGGCCCCCGGCCACCGGGAGTTGCAGCAGCTGCAACGTTGGATGTGCCGGCCGACGGCTTCTTCTTGCCGTTGGTCTTCTTTTTCTTCTTGCCACTCCCGGAGGTAGCGTCTTCTTCTTTGGAGGATTTTTTGTGATCCTCCAAGGCTGGTTTGGAGTGCATTTCGCGGCCCTCCGCAGCTCTGGCACATTTGTCTGCCAAGCTAAAGAGCACCGTGACACTGGTGATCTCTTTGATCGCCAGCTTCTCCAACATCTTCTTGTCTCGTACACCCTGTCTGAATGCCACAATGACAGAAGCGCTTGAGATAGAAGGGATTGTGTTGCGTACCTGAGAGAACCTCTGGATGAATGACCGCAAGGATTCTCCCCCTTTTTGCACGACCGCAAAAAGGTCTAGTTCAGTGCCCGGTCGGGTGTATGAACTCCCGAAGTTGGCGGTGAACTGACGGCACAGCTCCTCCCAACTGTCGATAGAGTTGGGTGGAAGGCTCATAAACCAGGACCTGGCGGTCCCAGTCAAGGCCACTGGAAAGTAATTGGCCATTACAGCCTCGTTTCCTCCAGCTGCTAAGATTGCAGTGGAGTATATCTGCAGAAATTCTGCGGGGTTGACAGTCCCGTCGAATTTTTCCGGCAAGTGTGGCCGGAACTTCTGTGGCCATCTAACCATGCGCAGGTGCATGGCTAGGGCGGAACAGCCTCCTCCTACTCCTTCCAGCGCAGAAAGGTCCTGAGCATCCCGTCTTTCACGAGCTCGCTCGATATGGACACGACCATCCTGTTGACGGTATCGGCGATCAAGCTCCGCCCGGAGGTCATGTGTCGAAAGCCGAGATGCCGTATGGGTGTGTCGTGCCCCAGAGGGAAACGACGTCACTTGCTGTGACGCAGCTCGTCTTCTGTTGTTGGAGACATGCGGACCAAGTCTTCCAGACAACGTCCGTCGCTGCGACGGGGCTCGCCCTGAAGGAGGAGGACCCTGGTTGTTGAGGCGTTCGGCCGCTGCTGCGACCAAATGCTCAACATCAGCCCTCCATTGCTCCATGGCATCTCGAGATGCATCCGGAGGTGGTGGTCGCTGGAGAAGAGCACGCGCTGCATGGAGCGCGTGTTCCGGGTTGTCGTGACTTGCCGGCGCAGTATGTGACGCCGGCGCACCATCATGTTCCCGGCACGTTTTGCCGGAGAAGATGGTGGTGGTGGGAGTGTGACTCCTGTTGGTGCTGAGGCTCCTGCTGGTGGCTGCATGTTCGAGGGATTGCCCCCGACAGCCTGAGCAGCAGGTTGCCCGTTGGATGATCCAGCCGTAGAATTCACCATTCTTGAAAATTTCAGGCGCCCCTACCTGGCGCGCCAACTGTCGACTGTTGGAGTCGGCAGATCTCCTGAAACTACTAAAGTGTTGAAGGAGTTTGTAGTTTGGTGTGGGCGCGCGGAGACTCAAGAAGGTGAATCACGGTTGGACACGAGAGACACTGTGGTTTACGTGATTCGGGCCGCCTGAGCGTAATACCCTACTCCACGGGTGTGTGGTGTTGTATTAGTTTGTGTATGAAAGCCCACGTCAGTGCGCGTGTGCCTGAGAGCGTCCGAGAGCCTTCGAGAGGCCTTTTGTGTATCGTCGGTCTGTCCTTTTATAGTACAAGGACAGACCGTTACAAGTTAGCCTGGCCCGACATGTGGCCCCGGCGGTTACTAGTATTGATACACGATTAATTGTTGTTAATAACCCTGTAACGGGCTCCGACAGTGCCGTTACAGGTGTTAAGATTGTCCGATTAATGTCATTAACATGGAATTAATGACAATTAATCGGGTCTTGAAGTCTGTGGCTATCCTTTGAAGATCCGGAGTCGTTACAATGTCTTCCGGAGGTTAGAGGCGGCCAGCTCCGACGTTTGGACACGTGGCAGCTCTGGAGCTTACTGTGGGAAGCAGGTAGCTCCGGGGTGGCCTGGCACGTGTCAGGTCCGGAGCTTCTCTCGGTCAGGGGTTAAGTCCGGAGGTGCCGTTTCGGTACCCAGCCCGGAGCTTCACCCTTGTGGGTAGTAGCTCCGGTCTGGCAGTACACGTGGCAACCTGGGGATTAACCATGTTGGAGAAGCAGGTCCGGTTATGTCTGACAAGTGGGCCTCCGAGGGTCTTCAATTTAGGTAGACGTCCTTCCCTCGAAATCTTTGTAACCTCAGGGGGTGTATGGTTTTTAGGGTACCGACACCTTCCCTCACCAAGTTTACCGCATGGGCCTAACTTGGTTCTCCACTATCACAAAGAATGAATACAAGATTCGTTGGGGCTTCTCACAATCTGAGGCTCCCACCACAATTACAATTGCAAACCACAGAGATTGACTCAAGCCACAGATCACAAAGATTCACAAAGTGCAAGAGATCAAACCGAGAGCTAAAGAGCGGTGTTCTTCCTCTTCTTCACCTCAGCAAACCCTAATCCACACAAGAATTAGTTTTAGAGGGAATGTAGGCAAGAAGGAGGCTTTTGGAGGCTCAAGGTTGCTGTGGCGGCGCTAGGGTTTCAGTTTGCTCAAAGGATGGTTCAAATGAACCCAGGGGACCTCTATTTATAGAGGTCCCAAGCCCATACTGCTGACTTCAGCAGATGGGCGGACTAGTCCGGCCTACAGCCCGGACTAGTCCGGCCTCGGGGACAACTAACGCCCCTGACAACTGTCGCACTGCGCGACAATCGTCACATTACCCGCCAAACTTCAAATTCAAACGGTCACTTCAACAACAGACTAGTCCGGCCCTTACCGGACTAGTCCGATCTCACACAGAACCTTTTGTTCCGTGTGAAAACAGACTAGTCTGAAGACCACGGACTAGTCTGGCCCCATGGGCGGACTAGTCCGGCCATCCCAGACTTAGTCTCTGAAACACCGACTCCTCTCAAACCCGGACTAGTCCGGCCCCCAGGGCGGACTAGTTCGGCCTTAGTCAGGACCTCTTGGTCCGGACTAAAATGGACAAGTCCGTGGTTTTGGGACTTAGTCCCCAAAACCCACTTCACGACTACCCGGACTAGTCCGTCCCGATACGGACTAGTCCGATCTCAGTCAGACCCTTCTGGTCCGACCGAAAACGGACTTGGCCGGCCAGGGGCGGACTAGTCCGGCCACCTGCACGGACTAGTCCGGCCCTACTGCTAGACTACTCCCAACTCTCTTCTCTCAATAGGTTTGACCTCTAAACCGCTTTGAGCTCCCAACTTGATCTCAATGCACTTTACACACACATCCTCACACAAATTAGTCTAAACTCGACACACTAGAAACCCTAGTTTCTCCTTTTCGAGTTGACATCGCTGTTTCCATCTTTTTCCTTTTTGAGGGATTGTGTTTCCACTTAGTCCACACCTGTGCTTAAGATCACTGAGCTCATTAGTCACTTAATTGTTGTTATCAATCATCCAAAACCCACGGGGATCCTAGATGAACTTTCAATCTCCCCCTTTTTGGTGATTGATGACAACACATTAAGTCTTTACATATAAGAGTGTAAATTTGTGGTTTTCATAACGTGCGGGTGTATGAGTGACTCCCCTTTAATGAATGCATCATAAAAGAGAGATTGAGGAAGTCCTTCATACACACACATTATGGTGGGGTGCCTACGTGTTGTGCTCAACAATTTGTGACAAGACATAATAAGCATTAATATGATCAAAGGATAGACATTCAAAGCATCATATTGATATTGAACATTCAAAGCATTCAAAACATAGTCTTGCACAAATTTAACCATTCAACATAACATAGATATTACAATAAAGGAGTGCAACATGTCCACAGATCCAAAATAAGAACTATACTCGACTCTCCACACCTAAATACCCTTGCCCGACTATCTCTCCCGACTGACTCCCAACTATCCCAACTATCTCTCCCCCTTTGGCATCAAGACACCAAAAAGGTAAAAGAAGAAGGGAAACACGACCTCGAAGTCTAGTCGACGTCTTCCTCGTCATCGTCGTCGTCGCGGGAGTCGCTCTCCGTGGCCTCCGGGTCCTCATGATCCTCATCGTCATCGTCGTCATCGGAGGCACGAGCCGAAGGAGCTGCCCGTGAAGAGCTTCCGTCCTCTTGGAGTTGGGCGAGCTCGTCGGCGGTGAAGTTGGGGAAAGGAGTTATCTCCCCATCGCTCGCCTCCGGGGAAGACATAGGGACCTCCAGCTTGTCGCACACCGCCTTAAGATACTTTTCTTGGCGCTTGTGTGCCCTCTGAGCTCGGATCTCTTGCTTCCGGCAGGAAGTGAAGATCGTCTTGAAGCACTTGAAGAAAGCGCTCATCGATTGAGGCGGAGGCGGAGAAGGAGGCGCCACGGGGCGAGATGGAGGATCTGCATTCTTCCGGCGCGGAGGAGCCGACACATCTGGAGGCTGCTGAGGACGAAGCTGGCGATGCGACACATCCTTGACAAAGGACAGGCCCGACACCTTCTCTATGAGGCACATAATGTAGGGAGCATACCCGCAAGAACGGTTGGGGGTATGCGAGATGTTGAAGATATCGTCGAAGATGTAATTGACGAGGTTGAATTTATCCTCCCCATCAACAAGAAGTAGCAAGTGCCTCAAGTTTCCTTGAATCACCCCAGCATCACCATCCTTTGGTGCTATTGTCCTTCTGAGGATCTTGTTCATGATGCTGTAGAAGGGCTTGATGTTGCGAGCATGTCCAGCACTATATTGGACATGACTGGGGTACATGTATGCCAGCTCATCACGGTCCACGGCCTTGAGGTTAGAGATGATGATCTCATGATCCAGATGTGCCTCAAGCCCTAGAATCTTGGCAAACTCTGCAAAAGTGACTGAGTATTGCTCACCATGTGTCATCCATATGATCCTCCTGTCACTTGAGGTGGTGAAGTAGATGGTAGAGTAAAACTGCAGGATCACTTTGACGTTCCAGTCATATTTGAACCCCCATGATCTCCTTGAGCTCATGGCGCTCAGCAGCTACAATGACGGTGTCAAATGCAGAGTGTTGCTTCTTGGCCATGTACTCCCAGTCTACCCACTGTGCTTCAATCACAGGCTTCTTCATGCTTTGGTAGACTAGACGGTAGTAATCGCAATGAAAGTCGCACCAAAACCGAGGGTCGGTGGTGCTCCTTTCATACTTGTACACCTTGTCCGTCCGGAGCCTTCTTGCTTTCTCAGCTCTGTTTCCATGAAAGATATTTGCAGCTATGTCACGCTGCCTGTTGGGATTCCTCTCGGGAGTGTGCACTTCCAGGGGACCAATCGGTTTGGCTTTCCCCTTCTCCTTGATAGCAATGCCCTTGGCCTTCGCAGCCGAGGCCTTCACGGAGGGCTTCTTTTTCTTTGGCTCAGCAGGAGTCGGGGCCTTGCCCTTCTTCGGATCTCTCTCGATCCGGCGTTCAGCAATGTCTTCTTGGGCTGGTTCCTTGCCCTTGTCCTTCTCTCCAAGTGTCACAAGTCTCTTCCTCTTGGAGACTTGTGCAGCAGCAGCCTGAGAGTTGTGAGCTTCACGCTCCTCTCGCTTCTTCTTCTGGAGATCCTTCCGTGACTCCTCAATGGCCCAAACCATTGCTTCATCCTCGTCGTAGGCCAATGCGGCGGCCCGAGCAGCTTGTTGCTTCTTGGCTGCTTGTGCTCTTGCATGCTGCTCGAGATACTTCTTCGCAGCCTCGACTTTGGCTCTTGCTCGTTCTTCGGCGAGACGAAGTTGCTCTGCCTCCCACTCGGGATCAGTGGGGGGAGAAGCGGAACGGCGAGGAGCGGCCATTTTAGCTGAAAGGAATAGAGTCCATAAGATAGAAGGTCAAGGAGATGGAATAATGCGAAAGAATTCACAAAACACAGCCAAAGTGTGATTTTGACCTGTGCAGACCGGACTTGTCCGCTCCAGGGGCGGACTAGTCCGCCTGGCACCGGACTAGTCCGGTTTGCACAGGCTAAACCCTAACTCTAACGGTTTTTCGAGAAAGTTTGGAATCAAGTCGCAATACTCCTAGGGTATGATCACAAGGTCACTAGAAACAACTTTAATGAAGAGGCATCTACCAAAAACTTAATGAATTTAGAATGAGGCTAGTTTTTTGAAAAAGGAGAAATACCTCTTCAAATCTTGAAAAATCGACAAGATTGGGGAGGGATCGCGTCGAGGATGTTTGGGAAAGGTCTCCCTTGCCTCCAAGGAGTCCAATGCACGGATTGGAATCGGTTTTTGGTGGTTGGAATCGAAAATCGTTGAAAGGGGACCATTTTGCGTGCGTGGAAGAGAGAGAAAGCTGGATGAGGAAGTGGAGGGGTCGGCCGCTTCCTGGGGGGTTTAAGTCCCCAGGGGCCGGACTAGTCCGGTAGGGGAGTCAGACTAGTCCGGTCAGCGGACCAGACCCGCACCAGTCCAGATACAGACTTGTCCGGCCATAGGGCGGACTAGTCCGGTCCTAGGAGGCTGGAAACATATATATTTGAGTTTTAGCCACTATAAAGGATCCTCTTGGACATATTGCACAACAAAACCTTATGAATATGGTCAGTAAGCAATCAACATTCAAACTATGACCATGACTCACAAAGTCACTAGTTTTTCAAATATTTTGGAGAAAATTGAGGTAGAGATGAATTTTCCAACCACATGCATTCTTTTGAACAAGGCAAAAGTAAACATTCAGATGTGCATGTTTCAAGCCACATTTCGAGAATCTAAGATATTGAGCTCACTCCTAAGCTCACAAAATCGCTTCTCATCTAGGGGCTTGGTGAATATGTCGGCCAGTTGGTTTTCGGTTCTCACATGTGAAATCACTATATCCCCCTTTAAGGAATGATCTCTCAAGAAGTGGTGTCTAATGTCTATATGTTTGGTCCTTGAATGCTCAACTGGATTATGGGCTATTTTGATGGCGCTCTCATTGTCACATAGGAGAGGAATATGGCGCAAGTTTATACCATAATCCCTTAGAGTTTGTCTCAACCAAAGAAGTTGTGCACAACAACTTCTGGCTGCGACGTACTCCGCTTCGGCTGTGGAAAGAGCAATGGAATTTTGTTTCTTAGAGGACCAAGACACTAATGATCTACCCAAGAATTGACATGTCCCGGATGTGCTCTTTCTATCAACTTTGCACCCCGCATAATCTGCATCGGAGTAACCAATGAGGTTGAACTTGGATCCTTTGGGGTACCAAAGTCCTAGGCTAGGTGTGTGAACTAGATATCTAAGAATTCTCTTCACGGCGGTCAAATGACACACCTTTGGTGCAGCTTGAAACCGTGCACATATACACACACTAAGCATAATATCCGGTCTAGATGCACAAAGATATAACAAGGAGCCAATCATGGAACGATATACCTTTTGGTCCACACTTGGACCATCTTCGTTGAGGTCTAGGTGTCCATTTGTTGTCATAGGAGTTTTGATGGGTTTGGCCTTGTCCATGTCAAACTTCTTCAATATGTCTTGAGTGTACTTAGTTTGACTTATGAACGTGCCTTCTTTGAGTTGCTTGACTTGGAAACCTAAAACAAACTTCAACTCCCCCATCATGGACATCTCAAATCTTTCCGTCATAATCTTAGAAATCTCATCACAAAACACTTTGTTAGTAGAACCAAATATAATGTCATCGACATATATTTGGCACACAAAAAGATCATCATTGAAGTGCTTTGTAAATAGAGTGTAGTCAGCTTTTCCTATCTTAAAACCATTTTCAATTAGAAAGTCTCTAAGACACTCATACCAAGCTCTAGGAGCTTGTTTGAGGCCATAGAGAGCCTTACGCAATTTGAAGACATGGTTTGGAAATTCTTGGTCTTCGAAGCCCGGTGGTTGCTCCACATATACTTCCTCCTTGATTGGGCCATTTAGGAACGCACTCTTGACGTCCATTTGATAGAGCTTAAAATCATGGTGAGTGGCAAAGGCAAGTAATATTCGAATTGACTCTAACCTAGCTACGGGAGCAAAGGTTTCATCAAAATCCAAACCTTCGACTTGTGAGTATCCCTTGGCCACAAGTCGTGCCTTGTTCCTTGTCACAACACCATGTTCATCGTGCTTGTTGCGGAACACCCACTTGGTGCCCACAACATTTGCTTGTGGACGCTTGACAAGCTCCCAAACTTTGTTCCTCTCGAAGTTGTTAAGGTCCTCTTGCATGTCCACCACCCAATCCGGGTCTCTCAAGGCATCTTCAACCCTATGGGGCTCCAAAGAAGAGACAAAGGAGTAATGTTCACAAAAGTTTGCAACACGAGAACGAGTGATTACCCCTTTAGTAATGTCTCCTAGTATGTTGTCAACGGGGTGATCCCGTTGAACACTTTGATGTACACGAGGATGTGGAGGTTGAGCTCTTGAGTCATCATCATCTTCTTCTTCTTCTTGATCTCCCCCTTGATGAATGCCTCCCCCTTGACTTTCGTCTTCTTGGTCGTTTTGAGGTCCTACTTGACCGTCATCAACTTGATCGCGTGGAGGAGTACTTGCATCATCTTGTTGTTGGTCACTTGAGCATTGAGGTTGTTCTTGTGGTCGAACATCTCCAAGTGCCATTCTCCTAAGTGCTTCTTGCGTAGAGTCTTCTTGATCTAGCACACTTTGATCAACTTGCTCCACTTGGGAGCCATTAGTTTCATCAAACACCACGTCGCGTGCTATTTCAACAATTCCGGAGGTTTTGTTGAAGACACGGTAGGCGTGAGTGTTTGAGTCATAGCCACGCAAGAAACCCTCATCGGACTTTGAAGCAAACTTCGAAGTCCTAGGCTTCTTGTTGAGAATATAGCACTTGCTCCCAAAACACGAAAGTAAGAGATATTGGGTTTCTTACCAACTAGAAGCTCATAGGGAGTCTTCTTGAGGAGGCGGTGGAGGTATAATCGGTTGACGGCGTGGAAAGCGGTGTTAACCGCCTTCGCCCAAAACCGATCCGATGTCTTGTACTCATCAAGCATTGTCCTTGACATCTCGATGAGTGTTCTATTCTTCCGTTCCACCACCGCATTTTGTTGAGGGGAGTATGGAGCTGAAAATTCATGCTTGATGCCCTCCTCATCCAAGAATCCTTCCACTTGAGTGTTTTTGAACTCGGTGCCGTTGTCACTTCTTATAGCTTTGATTCTTGAGGCGAACTCATTTTGAGCTCTCCTCAAGAACCTCTTGAGGACACCATGGGTTTCACCCTATCATGCAAGAAAAACACCCAAGTGAAACGAGAAAAGTCATCAACAGTAACAAGACCATATTTGTTACTACCAATGCTTATGTAGGTTATTGGCCCGAAAGGGTCCATGTGTAGCAGCTCCAACGGTCTTGTTGTCATCATGATGTTCTTGGAGAGATGTTGAGCTCCCACTTGCTTCCCCGCTTGGCAAGCACTACATGGCCTGTCTTTTTCGAAGACAACATTCTTCAAGCCATGGATGTGCTCACCGTTAAGAAGCTTTTGTAAGTTACTCATGCCAACATGGGCCAGCCGTCTATGCCAAAGCCATCCCATGTTGGTTTTCGCCATTAAGCATGTGTCAAGTTGAGCTTTATCTGAGGCAAAGTCCACAAGATAAAGCTTTCCCTTGAGCACACCCTTAAAAGCGATTGAGTTATCACTTCTTCTAAGGACGCTCACACCCTCATTAGTGAAAACACAATTATAACCTTTGTCACATAGTTGTGATATGGACAAGAGGTTATAGTCTAAAGAATTAATGTGTAGAACGCTAGAAAGAGTGTGTTGAGGGGAGATGACAATTTTACCGGAGCCAAGGATTTTTCCTCGGCTATTGTCTCCAAAGAGGATTCCTTCATTTGGATCATCGTGTTCTTCATACTCCTCGAACATCGTCCTCTCTCCGGTCATGTGGTTTGTGCACCCACTATCGAGCACCCATTTGGATCCACCGGAGCAGTATGCCTACAAAACAAGATTATGCCTTACTTTTAGGTACCCAAGCGGAGTTGGGTCCTTTGATGTTAGTGGTAAGGCATTTGGGCACCCACACGCAAGGCTTGGGGCCCTTGCGGAGTGGCCCAACATATCTAGCATATACTTTGCCATATTTGTTCCTCATCAAAATATATGATGCATCGAAATCATGAAATAGAGGATGCGGTTCAGCTTTAGGCGTATAAGTGCTAGTTGAGGTGTTCTTCAAAATTGTAGTTGGAGATGAGCTTCCTTTGACAAAGACAATCAAGTCTTTGCCATACTTGAAGGTTTTGGTATCTTGCCTTCCACCTTTAGTATAGCCAAGACCATCCTTGACATTGGGAGGTCTTGTGTTGGTGTATGCACTTCGTGCATACGCCACCTTCTCTTTGTCAAAGATGCCACCCTTAGGTGCTTGCTTGTCTTGAGTCAACTTAAGCTCATCCTTTAATTTAAGAATCAAGTTAGAACATTTGCAAGTTGATATTGCTTTGGATGCAACTTTTGAGGAGGATGAGCTTGTGGAGGAAAAGGCTACATTAGTCTTAAGAGAATCAACTTGAGTCTCAAGGATCTTGTTAACTTTTGTCAAGTTGCCAAGTTCGTCCTTGAGCTCAATAGTTGTCTCCTCAAGACTTGAGCATGTTTTCTTGCTTAGAGCAAGTTCATGCTCTAATGCCTTGCTCTTCTCTCTCTCAAGCTCAAAGAGCTCAATGAACTCTTTACATCTTTCCTTTTCTTTGATAAGCAAGTCCTCTTGCCTATCTAAGAGCTCCTCCTTCTCAAAAATCTCATCCGAAAGCAATTTCATTCTCCGCAATGTGCTCTTGCTTATATCCTTAAACATGTGTTCATTTTCGCTAGCACTATCAAAATCATCATGGGAGGATATGGAAGAGGATGAGTTAGAATTTACCTTTCCTCTTCCCTATTTTGCCATGAGGCACGTTGGCTTATAGTCGTGGAGATTTGGGAAGAGCTTGCTTCCCTTGGAGCTCCTCTCGATGGCTATGGTTGCCATCTTCTCCTCATCTTCGGACGAGGAGGACTCATCGTTAGAGTCCCACTGCTTGCCTAAGTGAGCATGACCGGAGGGCCTCTTCTTCTTGTAGAACTTCTTCTCTTGTGGCTGCCCTCCTTCTTCTTCTTGCCATCTTCATGTGGGCAATCTACCATGAAGTGCCCGTACTCGCCACAATTGTAGCAAGCCCTCTTGTTTTTGGGCCTTGCCTTTTCTTTGCCTTTGCCCTCATGCTTGTATCCTCCTTTTCTTCTCCTCATCATCCTCTTGAAGTTGTTGATGAAGAATGCCTCTTCCTCATCGGTGTCAAGGCTCTCCTCATCATCTTCTGTTTTCTCTTTTGGGGGGCATGTTGCTTTCAGTGTAACATTCTTCATCTTTGAGGCGGTGAACCTTTGAAGGTCATTGTAGAAGAGTGCCTCCTTTTCCATGATCTCGTGATTGATGATCCTTCCAAGGACCTCCTCCGGGGTCATTTTGGCAAACCCCGGACTTTCTCAGATCATGGAGCAAAGAGAGACGTTCCTAGGCATGAATGCCCGAATCATTCTCTTCACCACCTCGTGGTCCGTCCACTTGGTACAGCCATAAGATCTACTCTTGTTGATGAGTATCTTTAGGCGGTTGTACATCTCTTGGGGAGATTCACCATCCATAATGGCAAACCTCCCGAGCTCTCCTTCAATGAGCTCAATCTTTGCTTCCTTGACGACTCGGTTGCCTTCATGAGCCATCTTGAGAGTGTCCCAAATGTCTTTGGCCACCTCAAGTCCATCCACTCGGTTGAACTCATCTCTTGAGAGAGATGAGATGATCACTCCGACCGCTTGGGCATTGCGGTGAAGGAGCACGGCTTGCTCCGGAGTGATATCTTCTTCATTCTTAGGGATGTGCACCCCGGTCAACACAATTTGCCATAGTGAGAGATTGAGTGACACAAGGTGGATCTTCATGTTGTGCTTCCACATCCCGTAGTCAGTTCCATCGAATTGGGGAGGCTTCCCCAATGGGATGGAAAGGTAGTGGTTGTTGGAAACAAGGCGCTCATAGTTGTAGCCTTGTTGGTTGTAGTTGATTGTACCACTCGATGTGGAGGTTGAGGTGTCAACTTTGGGAATCTTCAACTTCTCTTGAAGTTTCGCCTTGAGCTGACGAACTTCTTCGTCATCCGTTGATTTGTCTTGATAGAAGAGAATCTCTTCTGGAGTTGTTTGGATCTCGCTGGTAGAAACTTCTTCGTACCCCATTCCGACCATCTTCTCTCCGAGTTGTTAGACTCTTTTGGGAGAGTCCTGCTCTGATACCAATTGAAAGTTGCCTAGAGGGGGTGAATAGGCTAATAGACCTGAAATGACTTAATAAAACGAGATTAATACACAGGGGGCGGACTAGTCCAGTCCAGGGGTGGACTAGTCCGGTCCACCTACAGGGAAAAACCTAAAAAGGGTTTCTAACAGGTTTTAGTCCAATTCTTGTGATGTAAAGTTTGTTAGAATAACTTAGTGAGCCTTAACAAGTTATATGGCAAGTATGAAGCTAATGATCACAACAAAGCAAGGGTGATGAGCGAAACTGATAAAGCTAACCCTAGAAGCAATATGTGATGAATGAACGCTAAGAACACAAGTGACACGAGGATTTTATCCCGAGGTTCGATCCCACACAAGGAATCTACGTCCCCGTTGAGGAGTCCACAAAGGACCGGGTTCAACAACCCTTCCCTCAACAAGTTTAACGCACGGGCCTAACTTGGTTCTCCACTATCACAAAGAATGAATACAAGATTAGTTGGGGCTTCTCACAATCTGAGGCTCCCACCACAATTACAATTGCAAACCATAGAGATTGACTCAAGCCACAGATCACAAAGATTCACAAAGTGCAAGAGATCAAACGGAGAGCTAAAGAGCGGTGTTCTTCCTCTTCTTCACCTCACTAAACCCTAATCCACACAAGAATTAGTTTTAGAGGGAATGTAGGCAAGAAGGAGGCTTTTGGAGGCTCAAGGTTGCTGTGGCGGCGCTAGGGTTTCAGTTTGCTCAAAGGATGGTTCAAATGAACCCAGGGGACCTCTATTTATAGAGGTCCCAAGCCCATACTGCTGACTTCAGCAGATGGGCGGACTAGTCCGGCTTACAGCCCGGACTACTCCGGCCTCGAGGACCACTGACGCCCCTGACAACTGTCGCAATGCGTGGCAACCGTCATACCACCCACCAAACTTCAAATTCAAAAGGTCACTTCAACAACGGACTGGTCCGGCCCTTATCGGACTAGTCCGATCTCACACAGAACCTTTTGTTCCGTCTGAAAACGGACTAGTCTGAAGACCACGCACTAGTCCGGCCCCATGGACGGACTAGTCCGGCCTTCCAAGACTTAGTCTCTGAAACACCGACTCCTCTCAAACCCGAACTAGTCCGGCCCCCAGGGCGGACTAGTCCGGCCTTAGTCAGGACCTCTTGGTCCGGACTAAAATGGACAAGTCCGTGGTTTTAGGACTTAGTCCCCAAAACCCACTTCACGACTACCCGGACTAGTCTGTCCCGATACGGACTAGTCCGATCTCAGTCAGACCCTTCTGGTCCAGCCGAAAACGGACTTGGCCGGCCAGGGGCGGACTAGTCCGGCCACCTGCACGGACTAGTCCGGCCCTACTGCCAGACTACTCCCAACTCTCTTCTCTCAATAGGTTTGACCTCTAAACCGCTTTGAGATCCCAACTTGATCTCAATGCACTTTACACACACATCCTCACACAAATTTGGCTAGTCTAAACTCGACACACTAGAAACCCTAGTTTCTCCTTTTTGAGTTGACATCGCCGTTTCCATCTTTTTCCTTTTCGAGGGATTGTGCTTCCACTTAGTCCACACCTGTGCTTAAGATCACTGAGCTCATTAGTCACTTAATTGTCGTCATACAAAACCCACGGGGATCCTAGATGCACTTTCACTAGCGTTCGTGACTCGATATAGACAACACGAATTTCGCGGTAATGCCCCATTTACTAAAGGACCCACTAGCCTGCTTCATGAGTTCGATGGGTAAGATGGTAATAAAGGAACAAGGAGTAAGCATTTCTTGGACATGCCCCGAAGACCACAGTTACTGTGGTGGACCCCACAAAGACAGAATTTTTCACTTTTCGAGAACCTCTATATTACGAAACATCAATAAGAACCGACATGGACGAAGTGGAAAGAGCAAAATTCCTTGACCCCATCGGTATTGAGGACACTAGAAGGCGGACACCACAACCAAAAACAACTAGGAAGAATGAGAAGCAAACAACTGTAGTAGGAATTCGCCCATCACGAGAGCGACTGCATGTACCAAATGGACTCGTCAATTAGAGGTAGATACAGATTTCGAATACAAGGTATGTTAGCCCCACGGACCGACTGGACCATTTGAGAAAATAGGAGGCATGACATAACAGTCTAAGAAATGTACCAGGAAGTCAGATATATGTTTGTATTTTGTATAACATCATCCAGACAAGCACTTAAGAATATTTGAGGACCAAGTATTGTTCAATGCAATAGACCAACAGTGAAATACTAGATGTCGAGAACCAGTTGTACAAATACTCGAACTTGTGGCACGGAACAGAGATGTCAAGATCGAGAAACGGCAATCTCAAGGCAGTAAAGATAACCTTAGAAAATGACCCTTACCTACCTAAGATAACCTTCGAAACTCGAGGACGAGACTCTATTTAAGTGGGGTCGATATGTCAAAGCCCGAATTTTCCCAAAAGATAAAAACCACTCCAAATTAAAAATTTTGAATAAAACCCGAACAAACATTAATCTTCAATAAGAATCGAGGCGTAAGAGGGTGTAAATACGAACGCGCACCCATTTTAAAACAAATCAAACTATAAAATAGATTTGAGATGAAAAACTATAGAGAATACATAAAACATAAGCATATACACTTACATGTGAGTTGACCACTGAATAATATAAGTAAATAAAGGAGAGCAAGCAATTTACTGAACATTATGAGAACCTAAGCCGAATCAAACTTCAAAAACCATATCAATATTAAAGAAAACTTGGTTGGCAGTAAATATATACCAGATAACCTATAGACATAGGCACATATATTTTACACATGGATGCACCAAATAATACATTAAATAGAATAAATAAATCTAGTTGAGTATATTTAAATCAAGCAGCTCGCAACCCGATGAGTATAGTTTAAACTTCAATTCTAAGTTTAAAAGGACATAACCCAAAGATTACTCAAACTAGACTCAAATTCAAGTCTGAATAATCCAATCACCTTGGAAATTTATGAAATAAAAATATTTAACTAGAGTGAACTGAGAGGGGATCATTTAAATCCAAACCAAGTTTAAAATAAAATTCAATCTCAAAAGGAATGGAAAAAAGAAAAAGAAAAAGAAAAAGGAAAACAAAAATGGGGGAGAATCCAACCACTTTCCTTGTCCTGCGCAGCCCACCTTTATCCTCCCCGGCCTGGTCCGTTCGGCCCCTCTTTCCTCCCCTTTTTCTCTACCGTGCGGCCCGCTCCCCCCCCCCCCCCCCCCCTCCTTTTTCTCAGCCAGCACGGCCCGTCTCAACGCGCGGCCTGCTCTGCAATCTCGCCTCCCTCTCACGCGGCCCGGCCCAGGACATCACCATCTTCCTCCCGCCGCCTTCCCCTTTGAGCCCAACCGCGCGTCTGTGAAACCCGGGACGGGACTTCGCCCGTCGCTCCAAGCTGCACCGCGCCAGGCGCCGAGCCGCCCTGCCACAACGTCGCCTCCTTCCTTTTTTCCACCTCGCCATCATGGCACCAAGGAAACGGAGGCGCCAAGGAAACGAGCAGCTGCCTTCTGCCTCTGTGAACCGCCATGGGAACCGCCTCGACGGGCTATAAAACGTGCCCCCTTCCCTTCTATTTCGAGCTCAAAATCACCCCCACCTCACTCCCTATCAGTTAGAGTGAAGAACAAAGCCTGAGCGAGCTCAGTCACCTTCAATTCGAAGTCTCCCGTCTTCCTTCCCAATTCCGGCGACCTCGCCCGTTCTGACGCGTCGGGGTCAAGGTAATCCAATTAAACTATCACATAGCTTCTCCATTGCATAGAACGCTTAGAACAATTGTTGCTTTGCCACTTAACGCACTAAGAAACAGATCCCGATGATCCCTCACTGGCGCCGCCGCGCGCCATAGACGCCGGCGAGCTAGGAACTCCCTCCACCCGAGACACATTGCCATACATGCTTGTATTAGCTCATAGGACACGTAGGTACACTTCATTGGAAGGGAGGACCACCGGAGAGTCACTCCCGACGCACCTCCACCATGTCCACCGCGTCCCTCCATCGCCGGCCACCGCGGGGACACACCCGACTAGGCAGAGCGCACCAGCATGCTCCCCACACTCAAGAACACACCCCTGGCACCCTGGTTTATCGAAAACTCGCACGCACGGGTAGATCGATGACGCACCACTGTGCACGGCCACCAGCGCCCGCCGCCGGCCGCCGTCGGTGCCCCTCCGGTCCGGTCTTGTGCACCTCCGCACTCCAGTCGGCCCTAGCGCCGTGTAGGTACAACCCAACCCGAGTGTAACCGCCCTCATGTGCAACTCCGCCGAGTGCTGCCACCATTCACCACTGCATGCCGACGTCGGCGGCAACGAGCGCCGCTCCGGCCTCGCCGCGCTCACCAGGAGCCCCCTTGCACTTGTGAACACGCGCGAGACAATGTTGGTTGGAAAGGAAACCAGCGCCTTCCTGTAGTTCCATCACGGACCGCCGCCTTAGCCTCCTCCAACGAGCTGTCACCGCTGCTCTGACCACCACCTGTACTTGCTACCAGCGCCACTGAGTTCCCCTCACCGAGTTGAGCATGTCCATGCATCATACTAGGAAATAGAAGCGTCACGAGGCTACTCCGGCGAGTCGCCGGCGATCTGCTACCACGCTCGGCCGCTCATGCCGGTGCTGAGCTAGCTGTTGTGCTGGCCAGCCATGTCAGTGGGCACACCCACATGACGGCCCAGTGAGCGCCACGCAAACGCCACCGCAGCCCATCCAACCAGCTCAGCGCAACACCTCAGCCCGCACTTCAGTGGATTTGGTCCACGAAGACCGAAGGCACATTGGCCACTGTCCTCTGGGCCCTGCGTGTCAAAAGACAAAACTGCTAGGTGCACACACACCGACCACCGTGACCCACAACTAGCCTCACTGCTCGACGTTAAAATGCTAGGTCTACCAAAGCTTCATACACAGAAACAAATAAACCTCATTTTTTTAGCAGTAGAAAATTCTGGAAATTTTCCTAAAAATCCTTAATTGCTTTTAGAACATATTATGAGTGATTTATGGAAGAAATTAGTTTTAGATATTGTGGTAAGTATTATCGTCTTACCTAAAATGAATGAACCAATTAAGGAATTGAAGAGAAATTATGTATAGGCTCCAAATTGATAACTTTCCTACAAATAAATTTCTAGAAATTTCCTAAAGCTAATTTCACAGTACCTAAGAACATGAAAATGGGATTTAGTGGCACACATGAGTTGTAGAAAATGTGAGACTCGGTGTTAGATAATAAAATCATTCGATTAATTGGAAAATGGGAATATATATATATATATATATATATATCCCAATCTGATAAACCCACCAAAATAAATATCTAAAAATGATTAAGGATGAAGATGATTGGAATTAATAATGTAATAAACTACTCCACCAATATAAGATATGAAGTAGTAGAATAATTATCCTCCTTATGGAAAATTAGTTAAAGTGCCAACAGTTAGTGGAAAGCCTAATAAACAAACCCCCTCACAGATAATTACCCGAAAATCTCTAAAAGGTATTGCTAGGAATATATAATATAATGTAAGTAGAAATTGACTAATACGTAATATAGAATAGCGAATTAGTGGTCATTCCCATAGGGAAATTAAGTGAATAATCATAATTAGCATAATACACATAGAAGTTCCCAAATAAGTGTATAATCTCTCTGTAAATGACTTTCAAAATACTCCTAGGACTTTAGATAGTAATTGATTAAAATTAAATATAGGATAATGAACTAACTAGTGTCGTTGTGGAAAAATAAATAGATAGCTATGGAATAATAGAAACTCACCTGTAAGCTCTAAACAAAATGGACCCCACACTAGTAGCTCCATGAAGTCATAATAACCATACACTAAAGAAATTACATAAAAAGTTCATAACCATTAAAGTGTATTAAGAAAATAAGAAATTAAGAACTGGAATAAGTTGGTAAGTCACACACTAGTCTTCACTAAAATATTGCCTTAAGTTCAAACACATTAGGACTCATGCTTAGCCTCTAAAATAAGTGGGTCTTACACTAGTAGAACCTTGGTGAATATACTATTGTGAGGATAAGATAATTATAAAGAAGCCTCATAAAGGTTATGAATAACCCGTTGATCGTAATAAAGGTAAATTATAAGTATAAACTGATGAATTAACCATGATAGTCATAAACCCTATAAATAACTAAGAAAACCGAGAATACTGGTAAACATTTCAATAACCAATTAGTTGACTGACGAAATAGTAATGTTCTCAAATAACCCACCAGAAGGATATCATATTCTCTGATGAGCCTTCTAAGAATCATAGAAAATGCGTTATTAAATGATTTTTTGTATTTATTAGAGTTTTATTTGGATTTCTTAGATCTTTATCGATGAATCGTATTTTGTTCGCATATCTTCGTACTTAGTAATCGGAGAGTTCACGAAGGAGATATGCAAGACTCGGATTGTGAAAAACTAGACAAAGACCCTGATAAACATCATAAAGGCAAGCTCAAACTCCTTGATCATATTTCACCTATGTTTTGCAATTGCACCTCTTGGCCTGTTTTGATTGCAAAACCGCGTGACTATTTTAAAACATTGCTATGCTATGAACCACTTGAAATGTGGTAGCATGAGCTATGTCGATGAATGAGTATCGGTGTTAGCTACTAGCCAACGATAAACAGTAACATGATAGTTACTCGCTATCAACAGCTTGAAACAAGACACTGCATCAGTTATGATAATAGCAGTGACTATCACAATCCCCTCCTTGACCTTGACAACACAACCCCTTGACAACCTAACAGCTTCATCACTGCACTATAGCAGCGATGTGAGCACATCCTTGTTAGTACTATGCTTAGGAACCTCTGCGATGTTCGCATCACAAACCACTACACACTATATACATGATTATGAAATGTGTTAAAAGGTGTTTGGTGGTGTCAGTTAGGATGTGGGTGGGTCATTAATGAACTGTGTGTGAAGAGGGAGGGTGGTCGAGGCGGGTATGGTGATGGGATGCCGCGGGCTCCCTAAGAGGTATACCAGCTGCGGTTGCGTATTCAGTGTGATCACCGATCGGCGCTGAGTGCTTCAATAATAGTCCGATGACCATGTTTTTCGCACTATCCTTGTGTTGAGTACTTCAGTTTAGTTCGATGTTATGTGTTCCCAACTAGTCCTTTTGCCAAGGACGGATGGACCCGCCTCACCAATATAAGGACCGATTCATTTGACCTCTATATAGTGATTTCGTACAACCACAGAACTCGTATGGGCAGGACTTGCTCTACCTTTCTGGTAACTGCCGCAAGAGAAAACCTGGAGAGCCATGGAGGACACGGTGGACCAGGAAATGGCACAGAGACCGAGGGTCATCTATTGTCTGACTGGGTTGGTAATACCCGAATAGCCCCTATGTCGGGTCGAGGTGTGATTATGGGGTTACGCGGGGAAGATGGGATGAGCGTCATGTCATACCCTTGCTAGGTGTGCATGGCCTATGGGTAAAGTGTACAAACTCTGCAGAGTCTTAACCTATCCGGATAGCTGTTATCACGGTCTTGGCACACTATGCTTTGGGCTCCTATTGATTATCATTAGTGCATCTCCTTGAAGTGTGTGTGTGGGTGGCCGAGGCCACCGTGTTTTGGGAAAGTGTTGGCATGCATGCCGGAGTCATTAGGACCATGGGTCCGAAGACTCATTTAAAAGTGAGAGAACTGGCGGGATGGTCTGAAACTCCCCCCAGGGCCCGCCAACTATAATAATACTTATTCAACTACTTCTCTCTCTTATTGCAAAACTCTTTTCAAAGAGAACCTTGCATAAAATGCCTTTCGGCAAAACTAAGCCATATGGCCTCTCCTTGATACAAGCCCCAATGCATGAAACACCTCACCTTGAGTAGTGTTGGGGCTTGCGGAGTACCTTATATACTCACTCTTGCTTTATATGTGGTTTATCAGAAGACAAAGAAGTTGAAGCGCATGGGGATGACGGTTAGGTCTAGTCCTACTTCTCAAGTCTGCCTGTTGGGCATGGCGCCGTTCCACTTTGCTGTTTTGAGGATTTATCTATTTTGGTGGTCACATCTAATGTAATCTATATCATGTTTGTAAGACTTATATTGATTATAAATAGATAATCGTTGTATGGATCTCGATCTATTCTGTTATGCGTACTAACTACTGATCTAGGGATTGGTACGGGATGCACAAGAGGACCCTCGAAAGGCGGGTCCTGACATAATACGGTTATAGGCGGAAGCAAAACTTGACACGATCTGAGATCTGAAATCTCCATGCAACTAGAGAAAATGCGGTCAAGCAGAAGCTATGTGTTTACTGCTTCTCGAGTGTGCCTCCATGGACGCTATAGTGTGTGCGACGTGTTGTACTCTAAAATCTACAGCTCAACACAAATCCGCTCTTCCACTTAACACAGAGCTATACAACTCTTTCACGTATTCGAGAAATAAAAGAATTCCTCTTCCTCACACACGTAGAGGACGTATTGAGCTATTGGCGGTAGATCTTGTGCTCTTTTTTTTTTGAATATGGAAGATCTATGTTAAATCAACCAATGCAGCATTAGATAGCTCATCTTCTCTTCTGACCCACAATTTCCACATATCAAAAGAGAAAATGAATGGTAAAGTTGAAACTCTATATTTTTTAGAACAACATAAGACTGCTCGTACTGGAGTACACCAAACGGTATGGTTCAACTGTCTGCATCGAGATACTCTAAATGATACTCTAAAATAGAGTACAAAAATGATCTTCAAATTTAGAATGTTACTTCGCGTACTCTAAAACGCTCTTGCGCTGGTAGTATAGAGTGTGATATATAGTATGATGAGTGTAAAAAACTATAATATAGAGTAGAGAATATTTTAGAGATTACTGTATAGGATAAAAACTATTCTTTTAAAGTAGCACTAGAGTACAATTAGTGAGCATAGTCTAAGCTCATCTATGAGTGATAACAAATAAGTGCAAGGTTGCACTAAATATCCATATACTCATCCCACCTATATCTTCAAAGTATCAAGGGATAAGACAAGTGTGAATGTTCAAACTCAGTTACTTTTTTGTACCACCTCAAGATACTCTCATCTATGAGGTTGATCGAAGATCTAAGTGCAAGGTTTTAACCCACCACCCAACCTCCTTATGGGTGAAGCCTGAACATCCTTCCATCCACATGCGTATAAAAGCGCATATACATACACAAGTAGTCAAAAGCGAACACTACACATACTAATGTCAAAGATTGAAATAGTAGATGCATGGCTCGTTGTGCTAAGAGTTAGAAATAGGGGAAATCAAGTGCACCGTCCTAGTGTATGTTGCGGATGCCATGGAACTAGAGGAAACACGGTTATAGGTTGGAGCAAAACTTGGCACAATCTAAGATCTAAAATCTCCATGCAACGAGTGCACTAGTGGATTCCCCATTGAAACATGTGATATCCCCTCAAGCAACTCAAAGTGTAGAGGATGTGGACAAAGACTTTAAAAGGATACTCACTTGCTATTTATTGCTCATCAGAGTCACCAAATTTTGAAAAATAAGAGCGATACTTGGGTGATATGTAGGCAACATGATTCTCAGAACATGGATGATGCTTGGTTAGTGCGAGGATTGTGGAGCATCAACATGAGGAGGTGTGGGTCTTGTGCAAAGTGCTTCTTTTTTCCTTGTACTGAGTCCTAAGTAGCAGTGGACACAAATATCACTCCATTGTATATTCGACAAACTTATATGTCAGTACCCTCAGTACCGGGTACCCCGCGCACAAGATGAAACAGTTAAGGACCTTGCCTTCCCCGCATAGGCAAGCTCTGATGCTGCCACGTGTCCCACGAAGCCGGACCCCGTCTCTCCTCAGAGGTGGGCTCCAGACCTACCACGTGTCCCGCGGAGCCGGACCCTATCTCTCCTCAAAGGTGGGCTCCAGACCTGCCACGTGTCCTGCGAAGCTGAATCCCGCCTCTCCTCAGAGGTGGGCTCCGAACACGCCACGTGGCCAATGGCTCTCTCTCTCAGCGGTAGCTTGCGGGAGTTAAGAGCGGCATGCTATGTCAACTCACGCATTGAAGACATGTGCCTTCCCCGAGCGCATAGGTGTGACGCACGCCTCTGTCAGATACCGTTGTGTCTAGTCACATCGCAGTGAAGGCGCCGTAGGCCTACCCCACTCCGCCAAGTGGGTAGCTTAAGACGACAAGACAGATGGACGGGACATTCCCTGCTGTCATCAATGACTACACATAACCACTGGCGTCCGACACAACAAGACGGTGGGTCTTCAAACCGCGATAGGAGGCAGCGTACGCAAAAAGCCTTAGATCTTGTACAGGATAAGATCACCCTGGGGCCACCTGTCAGGCCTTAGACCCCACTTGTAAGCTTTCCAGCCTTGACTATAAAAGGATCAGGCAGCACCCTTTACTAGACATGCTCTCTGGTCCGCTCAGACTAGAGATCTCTCGCCTCATATACACAGTCAACACACACATACACACTCAACACACGCATTCCCACCAGCAATAAAACTCACACCGTGGAGTAGGGTATTGCGCTCCGGCGGCCCGAACCACGTAAAACCATTATCTCATCATCTTCCATACGCGCAATCTCAACCGAGGACTAAGCTATGCCGATCAAGAACCTTCGTGGGCTGCTCTCATAGCAGATCAGCGGGAAGTGTTGCAAGAACACTTTGACATTTGACCTCCTGCAGGCATATGATCATCAGGCGATGAAGTTGGACAAAAAGTTTAATCTCTGCTTGCTTTGCTCTACTGTTGAGGCCACAGACATTCCATGAAATAAAGTAGTATAAACAAACAGGTTCTGTCATTGGTGTTTGGAGGAGCGACTAAACAGAGCTTTAGAACCCCTGATCCGTGAGGGTGAGTCACCCAGGAGAAGAAAGAATAGAGTAGTAGGCTCGCAAAGATCTGCCACACAAACAACCCCTGGGACCAACATCACGCTAGAAGGAGACCAATAGAAACGGCATTGTGGCCAAGAAAAGATAACAGTGAGACAGGACACACTGATCAGGCGAGTACTGCTCGACCTAGGAACAAAAGCATCAGACCCCCACCATAACCGACAGCTCAGAAAGCTAACAACCATGACAACACGCATCTTGGGATCGCCAAAGGTGCAACTCACCGTGACCTGACAGTATGACATAATAAAAAGGACAACACGACTAGACACAGAATCGCTAAGACAAATCATTTGCTCTCGAGGCCATCCACCTTGTTGTCCTTCTTCGACCGCTTCTTTTTCTTGTTCTTGCGCTTCTTCTTCAGTTCCGCCACTCTTGTTACCGCAGTGACAGCTTCCAGTGCAGACGGCGAGAGGGGTTTTTTATATGTGTCAAGATACTGTCTAAGGGTTATGTCGTGCAAAGGCTGATCTAGCTTGAGGAGCCCCCATTTTTTTTCGTGAGGAGCTCCTGGGCCATTTTGGCAGCAGGCTTACGATTTTTAGCCTTGTTCTTGAGTCGAGGACTGTGCCACTGCATGGCATGCTCCTTCTTAGTTTTGGAACGACCAGAATCATCAAGGTTTACCTTAGGAACTGGGAGGAGCAAGGACTGAGTGGGGCGAGCTACTTCCTCAGAGAAATTGATCATTCGATCGATGACAGGAGCCAGCTCATGAGACCCTGCCGAAGTAGTCTGAGTTGTGGTCTCCATGTTTAGGGTGTCATGAACACCAACAGTGTCAGATGGTTGATCTGGCAGTTCTCTCGGTACTACCGTTGGTAGCTCACGGAGTTTATAGTTCGGTATTGGGTGCGCAAAGATTCAAAAGACGATGCCAAATGGACACAAGGATTTACGTGGTTCGGGCCGCCTGAGCGTAATATCCTACTCCACAAGGTGTGTAGTTGTTGTATTGGGTATCAAAGTTGTCTCTGGGAGGGTTCAAGAGAGCCAAGAGCCGTCCCTTGTGTATCATCGATCAGTCCTATTATAGTACAAGGACCGGTCGTTACACCGTTAGTCTGGCCCGACATGTGGCCTTGGCGGTTACTGGTACTTAATACACAATTAATGAGATTAATTACCCTTAATGGCATGGTAACGGGCTTGACAATGCCATTACCAGTATTAAGGGCCTTCCAATCGTATGTCATTAATATGGTATTAATGACACTTAATCGGGTCTTGAAGTCTTTGATTACCCCTTGAAGGTCCGAGCCATTGGGGGTTCCACCAGTCTGATTGTTGAGGCTGAAGGTCTGGCGGTTGGACACGTGATAGCATCGGAGCTTTCCGTCTGGGAATGGTAGGTCGGTACCGAAGCTTCCCTCTGTCGGGGGTTAGGTTCGGGGGTGCCGCACAAGTGTTTAGCCCGGATCTATCCCATGTGTGGGATGTAGGTCCGGTTGCAGTATACACATGACAGCACCAGGACTAACCATAGATGGGAGGCAGTTCCGGTCTCGTATGACACGTGAGGCCTTTGCAGGTCTTCAGCTCAGACAGGTGAAGTTCCTTTGGTCTTTTTGTAGTTCCAAGGGGTATACGGTACGCAGGGTACCGACAGTGGCCCCCTGGGCCCACCTCTGGGAGAGACCTTTTGGATGAAGTCGTTCTGCCAGAGGTGGGTCCATCCTTCAGTTTTTGAGCCGCGTCTTCAAGGGTCTTTGGATGTGCCATTGGCGGTAGTTCGTAGTTAAACCAACACCGCTTGGCATATCCAGGATGCGGCAGGTGAGATCTGGGCGTGCGGATCTCACGCAATCGAAGGTCACCGGTTCTCGACACAAAAATCGTATCGGTTACGCGCGCCATGTCAGGCCGTCGCCTTTGGGCTTCCTGCCTTTCATGATGACAACCGTTCGCCTGGAGTAAGGACCTCGACTTGATCGTTGGGGTGGCCCCGGACCCCCTTGTCGTTGGCTCCTCTGCGGTTTCCATCCAAACGTTGCGGGGGCTTACTTAAGAAGGAAAGCGCGCACCGTTTGGGGATTCTTTACGCCTTCATTGGGTACGCCATGGCGCGTTTGATCCCGCCTTTCTCCTCCTTCTTCCTGATGCTGCTAGATTTCTATGGTCTGCAGCTCCACCATCTGGGCCCCCACTCAATTTTGCTAGTGGCGACTTTTGTCCACTTTTGCGAGATGTGGGTGGGCGTGCCCCCTTGCGTGGAGTTGTTTCGGACCTTCTTCACTATCCACCCAACCGGGAAGAGTGATGAGTTCATCGGCTTCTACTACTTCGTGAAGCGGAAAAACTCTCCCCTCAAGTACTTGAGGTCCTTCCCTTCTAGCAAGTGGGATGACTGGAAGAAAGACTGGGTGGTCATCACCATCGAGGGACATGAGAGGCTAGAGCTGCCTGAATGCCTTCCTCGTGTCGACACCGACACTTGAAGTGACGTGTCGGCGCTGTTTAGAGAGTACAGGCCCATCCTGGACAGAATCCAGGAATGTGTCGAAGGTGGGGTGACCCTGCAGATGGTCTTCGACAACTTCTTGATGAACAGGTGGGCCTCGCTGAGGGCTAGGAGCCGACCTGCCTGGGCCTTCAACAGTGAGATGGATACCAACCGCATTGAAGTCGACTTGGACACCAACTTGGCCGGTGAAGCCTTGAAGACCCATCTCAAGAAGTTCCAGGCTGGGAACATCGGTCCTGGCGACGTGTCTCCACCGGCGGCCTTCCTGCCCCTGAATATGATTCCGGAGGAGTGCAGAGTGCTTCGGAGGAAGATGTCGCTGTTGGACAACTTGGGCCTGGTGGAGAGGCGATCAACCTCCGAGGTGGTAATCCCCGGAGCTTCTGAAGGCGGCTCCACTCCCGCCCCAAAGCCAAGAACTAAAGTCGTAGGCAAGGGCAAGGAGTTGGCCGAGCCCTCGAGCCGTAAGAGGAAGCTGAAGCATGCTGATGGGAGGTCCGTCAGACCTGCTCCTTCCACGAAAGCTCCTTCTCCCCAGCGGAGGAGGTCTTTGGTGGTGGCAACTACTCCAGCATCAGCATCTCCCCGGGGGGCTAGCTCCGGCCATGTGACTCCAGTACCAGGGCCAGTTGAAGGCGCTGGGTTCGGAGGTCCTTCTGATCGAGGGGGGACTCAACCAAAGTGACGCCGGCAGTACCAGCGAGCTCTGGGAAACCTTTCGGAGCTGGCACGCCAGGGGCGACAGGGTCCGGCGCCGAGCGTCCGGAGAAGAGGTTCTGCGCTAGCTGGAGTAGAAGCCTTCCTAGGTAAATTTTGTTTTTTACCTCAGTTGGTTGTTTTTTAGTTGTAACTGCGTCTTGAGTTTCTTCGTCCTTCATCTGTAGTGTCCCCAAGAGAAGGACTGAGGCTCCAGCTCCCGCGACAGCAACTGATGCTGCAGAGACGGAAGCTCCAGCTCCAATTCTAGTGCTGCCCCAAGAGGTGGCAGAGGTTGGGGTAGCTCCGGCGCCAGCTGTCATCGTCCTGGACCTTAACTCATCCCCAGAAGCTCCTGTGGTAGCGCCGGACCACGGGAATGAAGATGTACCAGCGGCACCAGCCCCGGAGGTTGAAGCTCTGGGTTTGGATGTTGAGATGACGGACGCTCCTGCTTTAGAGCCAGAGGTAGATGCGATTCCGGCCCTAGAGCTAGATGTTGTTGAAGCCCCGGCAGCAGAGCCGGTGGTTGATGAAGTTCCGGCAGTAGAGCCGGTGGCTGATGAAGTTCCGACGCTCGAACTGGTCGTCGAAGAAGTTCCGGCGCCTGAGCCTTTTGCTGCAGAGGTGCTGGCGTTCGAGCCCCTGATGGTCGAAGCGCCAGCGCCTGAGCCGGTGGTGCAGGAGGCGCCAGCGTCGGAGTCGGAAGTGTCTTTAGCTTTGGCAGGATCTTCAATTCCTGCCCCAGAGGCAGTAGTCCCGGAGGTGCCCACGCCTGAGCCAGGATGCCGAGATGAAGCTGTCGGACCCCCGCCTAAGGGGCCAGTTGTTGATGACCTGGCGGCGGGACCTTCGGATCCAACTCCAGAGGTTGAAACTTCTGTCGCAAGACCTTCCTCGGCGGCGGCTGAGGTTATCCCGGAGGACGGCCCTAGTGCGGTGGAAGCTCAGGGGACCGCTCTTTTAGAGTGGGAGCCAATTTTTGTCACAGAGAACCCGCTGGAGCCAGTGGAGAGGACCCCGGCAGGTCCGAACCCAATCCCTCTGTCATTGTATTTTGACAACGCCTGCTCCAGCCTTTGTCAAGTCCAGCTGGCTTTCTACCACGACAGCAAAGCTCTCGAAGAGGAGCGCCAAACTCTTAGGAGGTGGCACAACCGGCTTCAGTTCGAGACCAAGCTGGCGCAGTCGAGGCTGGCTGACAACAAGGAGTGGGTGAAGAAGGAGAAGGTCCGGTTGGAGTACTGGGGTAAGCTGCTGGACGAGAGGGAAAGCATGGTGTGATCCCTCGACAACCAGTCCCGGGCTACCCACGAACAGGCCATAGTTGCCAATAACGCAGCGAATGATCGCGGGGAGAAGCTCAATGCTATCCACGACAGCCTCGTCAAGCGCTGGGAGGCCCTTGAGGAGCAGGAGAAAAAGCTCGAAGATGAAGAGCAAAAACTCCTGGAGCTGCGGGATGACCTCATGAAGAGGGACGAAGATCTTACTCAGAGGTTGACTCTGGGTGACAAGAGTATCGTGGAGCGCACCAAGAAGTTGGATGAGCGCTGCGAGAAAGAGGGGAAGAATGCTTGGTAGCAAGGACATGACCTCCACAAGAAGGAGAATGAAATTACTGCCAAAGAGAAGAAAGTGCGGGACCGGGAGAAGGACCTGGTCGACCGCCGGAACAAGATCCACCTCCGGGAGGAGGAGCTCAACAAACTCAAAAGACAGGTTGCTGAAAAGATTCAGCAAAACACCAAAGAGGTCGAGCGCCTCGCTCGGGAAAATTCGGAGCTTGCATCGGCCAGAAGATCCTTGGAGGAGATGCGGAGCTTGAGGGCTGTATGGTTCCAACAAGTTTGGGGCTTCCTGGGCAAAGCCAACGACGCGCTGACGCCCATGGGTTTTAGTCTCGTGCGTCCAGATGACCCGGAGCCGGAGCTGGACCAGGCGTTGCAGGTGTTGAGTTCGGCAGGCAACAAGCTCACCAAGATGGGCAATTTCATCGCGGGCCAGTTGGAAACCGAGGGGCAATCCCTGGCAAAGAGCGTCGCAGAATTCGTATTGACGTGCTACACAAGTCGGGACTCTCAATTCCCCCTGGACCCAGTGCTTGAAGGCCCCATCGACGGAGAGGGAGAAGCCGCCCAAGCCAGCTGTCAGAGATTGCCCAGAAGGTCGCCTCGTTCTTCCATAGGGTCTAGGACCATCTCTTTGTAGCTCCCGCTTGTATTCTCTCTTCTTTTTCTCCAATTTTGTAGTCTCTTGTCTCCAGATGAATGAAATCCCAATTTTTATGAATTTCATTTTCTGTCTTCAATACCTTTGTCCCACTTGGCCCTCTGGTAGATGTACACAATTTCATTGTGAACATGTACCAAGAGGATATAACAGTTGTTGAAGACTTGTGTGCTTCAAACTTGTAGAACGTAGGTCCGAAGTCTTCGATAGTGAAGGCCCCCTGAGGTTGTCGGAGCTTAGCAGCTCCGGTATTGACCATCGTCGGAGCTTAGTAGCTCCGGTAGCAGTCTCCATCAACGCGTAGAGCATCGACGGTTAGTCCTCTTGGGTGTTGGAGCTTGGTAGCTCCGACAGTGACCTCTGTCAACTCGCGGTGTGTCGACAGCAGACCCTACTGTAGAGTCTTCCCACCATCTTTTGTTCACATTGATGGCTGGCCCCCTGGATCTGCCAGAACTTTGTAGCTCAGGCAATGCCTACTATCAATGTTTGGAACATCGACAACAGACCATCTTGGGGGGTGTTGGAGCTTTGGTATCTCCAACTTTATCCACCATCATCATGGAACCTTTATTTTTCCTGCACATTGAAGCAAAAAAAATAGTAAAATCCATTTCCTATGTATAACTCAATTGTGACTTACTGTTCCAGAGAAAGTTTTAGGTCGAACACAATTCTAAATACAATCAAGTGTGTTTCCTTGTTTCCTTCAGGTTCGATCGTTTCTGGACTCGCCTTACTTCGGCCTGCCGGGGTGTAGGTAGAGTGGCGTACTTAGGGTGCATGACCAGGCTAAGTAGATAGCACACTCCGACCCTAGATTGGCTTGGCGGCATTCAGACGAGTAGACCATTAACAATGTCTGGACCCGAAAGAATAGATAATGCAACTCGAATTGTACACGAACTGATCGAGCTAAAGTTTCTTAAGAATTGCACAACTTTGTTATAGACCAGAAAGAGAAAAATAAAAAATATTGACCCTGTACAAAATAAATGCACGAGGAGTCTGTTTTCACACAATGATGTCTTTCATTATAGGTTCGGGGTACAGGGGAAACAAGTACACTCTTTGGGTACGGAACCAGGCTAAGTGTGTTTTGTTTCTTGTTTGACCCAAGGTAGCTAGCCACACTTTTAGTTCTGAGATTGTGACAAGTGTTGCCTGAACTTTGCGGACCTTCCGGGGAAGGTCCGGCTGTTCTCTCAGAGGAGCTACCCGACTCTGTACAATGACTCTATAACATATATCATATGTAACTACAGACTCACCTCCGTGATATTAAGTGTAGAACTTACGGAGGTTCTCAATGTTCCAAGGATTTGGGAGAGGTGGCCCATCCTCAGTTGCCAAGCGAACGCATCCGGGACAGGATACTTTGATCACTCGGAAGGGTCCTTCCCAGCTGGGGGAAAGTTTGTTTAATCCTTCTCTGGATTGTATTCTCTGTAGCACCAGATCGCCTTCCTCGAGCTGTTGGCTGTGAACATGCCATTGGTGATAGCGCCGAAGAGCTTGGCAGTATCGGGCATTCCGAACAGCTGCTCGACACCTTCCCTCTTCAAGGAGGTCAAGGTCTTCACGCCGGAGCTGCTCCTGCGTGGCATCGTCGAAAGTCCGGACCCGGAGTGACCCCAAGGTGATTTCCGGAGGAAGTACTGCTTTGGCTCCGTACACTAGGAAGAAGGGTGTCTCTCCAGTTGACCGGTTTGGAGTTGTCCTATTGGCCCACAGTGTGGGCGGAAGATCTTCAATCCAGTTGGCTCCATGTTTATTCAGGCGCTCATATGTGCGCGTCTTGAGTCCTTTTAGGATTTCTGCATTTGCTCTTTCAGCCTGGCCATTGCTTGCCGGGTGAGCTACGGAAGCATAGCTGACTTGGATGCCGAGGTCTTCGCAATATCCTTGGAATGCAGAGCTTGTGAACTGGGTCCTATTATCAGTTATGATCTTTCTTGGGACTCCAAATCTGCATACGATGGACTGCAAGAAGTTGATAGTTGATTGCTTGTTTATTATCACAACTAGAGTTGATTCCGGCCATTTGGTGAATTTGTCAATGGCAACGTATAGGAACTTGTAACCTCCGATGGTTCTTGGAAAGGTCCCAAGATATCCATCCCCCACACAACGAATGACCATGTAGGAGGTATCATTTGTAGAGGCTGAGGCAGTGTGTGAATTTGCTTTGCATGGAACTGACATGCTTCGCATTTCTTCACTAGCTCAGTTGCATCCTAGAGCGTTGTAGGCCAGTAGAAGTCATGCCGGAAGGCTTTACCAACCAGCGTGCGGGAAGACGTGTGGTTCCCACACTCGCCTCCATGGATTTCCTCGAGGAGCTCGCAACCTTCTTCCCTTGTAATGCACCGCATTAGGACGCCGTTGGCACCACGCCGGTAGAGATCCCTTTCTACCAATGTGTATCTTTTAGCCAATCTGACTATCTGGTCAGTGGATATATTATCTTCAGAAAGGAAATTGTCTTTCAAGTAGCTCCGGATCTCCGGGATCCATGCATCGGAACTAGCTTGAGGATTTGAGTCTTGCGTGCTGGGTTGCTCGGAGCTTCCTGCAGCACCTACGACCCTTGATGGGCGCCATGATAACAGGGCCATCGGGACCGCCAGCTTTGAGGTGCTGGTCTGGCCCCTTTGCTCAGTTCGGCAGGCTGAGCTGTAGGTTTAGACAACCTCCGGACGAAGGTTTCGTCAGGAGCCGGAGCCCTGGTTGAAGCTTTTGTTGAGAGTTCATCAGCTTCAGCGTTGTTGAGACGCTGGGCGTGGCAAAGATCCAGGACGTCGAAGTCCTTCTGAAGCTTCTGGACCTCAAGTAGGTATGCCGCTAGTTGAGGGTTGTTGCACCAACATTCACCTTTGACTTGTTTTACAACAAGTTGTGAATCACCCTTTACCAACAGCTGCTTGAAACCATATGATAGTGCCACCTTGAGCCCATAAATTAGTGCTTCATACTTCGCCATGTTGTTGGTCGCCTTGAAGTCAAAGTGCACCACGTATTTAACCTTCTCCCCGGTCGGAGCGAGGAGAAGGACTCCAGCTCCGGCCCCCTGCTTCTACACGGAGCCATCAAAGTATAAAGTCGAGTGAGGCTCAGTGAAGATCGGAACCTTGAGTTCCGACTTCTGCTCACTGGGGCCCCCAGGATTTGATGGAGAGGGGGTCCATTCCGCCACGAAGTCCGCCAGAGCTTGACTCTTAATCGCTTGTCTTGGAACGAATTCCAGATCGAACTCGGCCAGTTCAGCCGCCCACATTGCAATATTCCCTGTAGAGTTGGAATTATGCAAGATTGCATGCAGTGGATAAGAAGTTACCACTGAGATCTTGTGAGTTTGGAAGTAGTGTCGAAGCTTCCTGGAGGCAATAAGAACTGCGTAGAGCAGCTTATGCACCTCCAGATACCGAGTCCTGACATCATGGAGTACTTCGCTGATAAAGTACACTGGGCGCTGGATCGTCCGGACCCTCCCGAAGGGGTCCAGAGCTTCCTCCTCATCTACCCAGACCCTCCCGGAGGGGTCCGGACCTTGTTCGGGGACCTCCGGGCGCCAGTTGGAGGTACCCGAAGCTTCTTGTGAAGTGACTCGGGCCTTCCCGGAGGGGTACGGATCTTGTTGCTCAGCAGCAGTGACTCCTTCATTTGAAGGAGAGGAATCCTCTGGAGTCTCTCCTTGAGGATCTGGGTCTGGGAGCTGGGACCCAGACTCGACTTCAGGTAGCTCCGGACCCTCCCGAAGGGGTCTGGATCCCTGAACTTGAGATGGTTCTGGCCTTTCCGCAACCAGGACCATGCTGACAACTTCACCAGTTGCCGAAATGTAAAGCAGGAGTGGCTCACCAGGGTTCGGAGCTACCAAGGTTGGTAGGGTGGTGAGGAGCTGCTTCAACTCCTGGAATGCCTTCTCTGCTTCTTCAGACCATTGGAATGGTCCGGACTTCCTCAACAGCTTGAAGAAGGGTAGCGTCCATTCCGCCAGTCTTGAGATGAACTGGCTAAGGGCAGCTAGATATCCAGTCAGCTTTTGGACGTCCTTAATGCGGGCTGGTGACCGCATGTCTTCAATAGCTTTTATCTTCGCCGAATTTGCTTATATTCCTCGGTGATTTACCAAGAAACCAAGATGTGTTCCGGAGCTAACCCCGAAGACACACTTGTCCGGGTTCAGCTTTGTGCGAGTGACTCGCAGCTTGTCGAAGACAGCTTGCAACGTGTCAAGGAATGACTCCTTGTTCTTGATCTTGACGACGATGTCATCGACATACACTTCCACTACGTGTCTGATGAGCTCTCCAAAAGTTTTGTACATAGCTCGTACAAGTGTTGAAGCAGCATTCTTGAGACCAAATGACATGGCAGTATAGCAATATAATCCATCTACTGTGATGAATGAGGTATGCTCTTCATCTTCCCTGGACATTCTGATTTAATGATACCCAGAATATGTGTCCAGGAAACACAGTAATTCGCACCCGGAGGTGGAATCCACTATCTGATCTATTCTAGGTAGTGGGAATTTGGACATGCCTTATTTAGTGTAGTGTAGTCGATACACATCTGAAGCTTCCCGCCGGCCTTGGGTACAACGACTGGGTTTGCCAGCCATTTTGGGTGGAAGACTTCTCGAATGGATCCAGCTTCAAGCAACTTCTTCACTTCTTGACGTATGAAGTTCTGTCGCTCTACTGATTGCTTCTGAGGCTTCTGATGTACAGTCTGAGCGTCAGGATAGATCTTCAGATTATGCTCGATCACTTCCCTAGGGATCCCAGGCATTTGCGACGGTTGCCAGGCAAACACGTCGATGTTAGCCTGAAGGAAAGTGATGAGCGCGAGTTCCTATTTGTAATTCAGACCTCCCGATATACGGGTGGTCTGAGCGGCGTCGGAACCGATTTGGATGACTTTGACGGGAATGTCGGTGTCGCCGCTTGGTTGCACGTGAGGTGTGGAGGTTGAGCCTCGATGACGAATGCTCGGTGGTTTTGGAGCTTGCTCCTTTTCGGATTCTTCCTCCCGCGCCGTAGCAAGCGTGTGGAGTCCTTCCAAAGCTATCACTGCGGCGGTGCGATCTCCACGGATTCGGAGAACACCAGTTGGTGTTGGCATCTTCAACACCAAGTAGCCATAGTGAGCAGCAGCCATGAACTTTATAAGGCTGGTCTACCTAGAACGGCATTGAAGGTTAAGTTGATCTACGCCACGTCGAAGACCAAGTTCTCAGTGCGGTAATTCTCCCGGGTCTCAAAGGTCACCGAAAGAATAATTGCACCGAGTAGGGTTATGGCCCCCGGACCTACTCCGAAGAAAGGTCGAGAGGGGCGAAGGTCTGAAGGTTGGAGCTGAAGCTTGACAAAAGCTTCGAAGCTTATGAGGTTCAGTCCCGAACCTCCGTCCATCATCAAATGGTGCAGTTGAATGTTGTTGATGGTTGGAGATACCATCAATGGGAGTTGGCCAGCTCCGATCATATTTCGAGGGCAGTCTGAAGCATCGAAAGTGATGTCAGTGTCCATCCACTTCCGGTGCGGCTCCACCCTGGCGGTGGGAGCTACTGAGGCCATGTCCCGCCGCATGGTCTTGAGGACTCGGCGGGAGGTGATGTCCCACGAACCACCAAAGATGGTGTTCATGGTTTTCCGACGTTCGTTGTTGGAGACGTCGGAATCATCGTCGACGGATGTGTAAACAGCCTTCAAGACTTTTTTTAGGGTCCTGAAAGCCTAACTCCTCTTCAGCCGGAGCTTTGTCGACTTTCTGTTTTCCTTCCCTTTGACGGAAAGGAACTTCTTCCCGACGCTTGTTGTAGCGCTCGGTAAGGTTCTGGACCTCACGACAGCCTTCCAAGTTGTGGCTATTTGACTTGTGTATAGGACACCACATCTTGGAGCTGCCTCCGTCTTTAGGCGACGGCCGAGGTCGTTTTTCGGGGCGTGGCCCCCGGCCACCCGGAGCTGCAGCAGTTGCGGCTGTAGGTGTGCCGGCCGACGGCTTCTTCTTGCAGTTGGTCTTTTTCTTCTTCTTACCACTCCTAGAGGTAGTGGCTTCACCCATGGAGAACTTTTTGTTGTCCTCCAGAGGTGGTTGGGAGTGCATTTCACGACCCTCCGCGGCTTTGGCGCATTTGTCTGCCAAGCTGAAGAGCTCCGTGACGCTGGTGATCTCCTTGGTCGCCAGCTTCTCTAGCATCTTCTTGTCTCGTATGCCCTGTCTAAATGCCACAATAACAGAGGCACTGGAGATAGAAAGAATAGTGTTTCGTACCTGGGAGAACCTTTGGATGAAGGATTGCAGGTGTCGAAGGTCGTAAACGACACTTCCCCCGAACCTGCTTAGAGAGCAGCCCGCGGAGGTTCTTTGGATTCACGAGGGCTAGTCCCAGGAGATCGAACGCAGCAGGATGATGAACACAGAGGGTTTACGTGGTTCGGGCCGCCGGAGCGTAACACCCTACGTCCACGAGAGTGTTTGTGTATTGCCTTGCTTGAGCGTGTATGAATCTTAATCTAATTTTTCCCCCTTCTGCGAAGGTCGTCTGCAGAGTCCTTTTATAGTTCAAGGACTCTGCAGTCACAAGGTGGGCCCCAGGACCCGACAGGTGGTCCCGGGAAGAGCCAAATCCTATACAAGATCTAGGATTAATTGCTATCTACTTCCCTTTGTCAAGGGTGTCAATGCGCCGTCCCGTTGCGTCGTGCGCCAGGGCTACACATAGTTGGTGATGATGGTAGTGCACGTCCAGTCCGTCTTGTCCTCGCGGCCCATTTGTCCGTCTTGCAGCGTGGGTCTGTACCGACTACTTGGACAAGACAGGACACTAGAGCCTTGACCTTCGCATGCGCAACTCAGCTTGCCTGGGGAAGGCGCGTGTACTTAATGCCTGTCTGAGCAGCGCACGCCTTCCTTTACTGCGGCTTCCTACCGCACTGAGTCAGCCGTCCGCCACGTGATTGTGCCGGAGCCTGCCTATGTGGGGAGTCGAGCACTTGACGGAACAGGCCATGTGGTGCATCCGGAGCCCACCCCTATGGAGGGGTGGAGACTCAGCCCTGCAGGCCACATGGTAGTTCCGGTGCCTTTCACTGGGAGGGCGCGGGCCTGGCCCCGAGGTCCCGATTGACCACGTGGCGGCTACGGAGCCCGCCTCAGCGGGGAGGCGAGGGTCCAGTTCTGCCGACCACGTGGCAGCTTGGGAGCCTCCCCCGGCGGAGAGGTAGGATGTGGTCCTTCCCTCCACGAGTGGTAGCCTCGGATTCGGCCTCTTAAGTAGAGGTAGAGTGCTTAGCGGTTTTCTCCCTGTGCGCGGGGGTACCCGGTCTGCGGGGTACCGACAGCAGGGATTCTCCCCCCTTCTGCTTGACAGCAAAAAGGTCCAGTTCAGTGCCTGGTCGGGTGTATGAACTCCCGAAATTGGCGGTGAATTGTTGGCACAATTCTGCCCAAGTGTTAATGGAGTCGGGCGGAAGGCTCATGAACCAAGACCTGGCGGTTCCAATCAAAGCCACGGGGAAGTAGTTGGCCATTACGGCCTCGTTGCCTCTGGCCGCAAGAATTGCGATGGAGTAAATCTGGAGAAATTCGGCAGGATTGACAGTCCCGTCAAATTTCTCCGGTAGGTGAGGCCGGAACTTTTGTGGCCATCTGACCATGCGTAGGTGCATGGCCAGAGCAGAACAGCCTCCTCCTACTCCCTCGGGAGCAGGACTATCTCGGGCCTCTCGCCTTTCACGAGCACGCTCGATATGGACGCGGCCGTACTGTTGGCGGTAACGACGATAAAGCTCCGCCTGGAGGTCGTGAGTTGAAAGCCTGGTTACCGTATGAGTGCGTCGCACCCCGGAAGGCAGTGACATCACTTGTTGAGACGCAGCACGCCTCCTATGTTGGGAAGCGTGCGGACCAAGTCTACCCGACACAGTCCGATGCTGCGATGGGGCCCGCCCCGAGGGGAGAGGACCTTGGTTGCTAATGCGATCGGCTGCTGCTGCAACCAAATGTTCCACATCAGCCCTCCACTGCTCCATTGTACCCTGGGATGCGCCTGGAGGTGGTGGGCGTTGGAGAAGAGCATGCGCGACTTGGAGCGCATGTTCAGGGTTGTTATTCGCCGATGTCGTGACTGACGCAGATGCCCCGTCTCGCTGTCCAGCTTGACTGCCGGTGCGGACGGCGGCGGTGGAGGCATGACTCCTGCTGGAGCCACAACACCTGCTGGCTGCTGCACATTGGAGGGATTGCCCCCAGCAGGTTGCACTGTAGGGTTGCCTTTGGACAATCCAGCAGCAGAGTTCACCATCTTCGAATCTCGGGCCCCCCTACCTCGCGCGCCAGCTATCGGAGGGTTGATCCGGCAGTTCTCCCGGTACTACCGTTGGTAGCCCGCGGAGTTTATAATTCGGTATTTGGCGCGCAGAGATTCAAAACACGATGCCAAATGGACACAAGGATTTACGTGGTTTGGCCGCCTGAGCGTAATACCCTACTCCACGGGATGTGTAGTTGTTGTATTGGGTATCAAAGCTATCTCTGGGAGGGTTCAAGAGAGTAAAGAGACGTCCCTTGTGTATCGTCGACCAGTCCTTTTATAGTACAAGGACCGGTCGTTACACCGTTAGCCTGGCCCGACATGTAGACCTGGCGGTTAATGGTGCTTAATACACAATTAATGAGATTAATTATCCTTAATGGCATGGTAACGGACTTGACAATGCCATTATCAGTATTAAGGGCCTTCCGATCATGTGTCATTAATACGGTATTAATGACACATAATCGGTTCTTGAAGTCTTTGATTACCCCTTGAAGGTCCGAGCCATTGGGGGTCTCACCAGTCTGATTGTTGAGGCTGAAGGTCCGGCGGTTCGACACGTGGCAGCATCGGAGCTTTCCGTCTGGGACGGGTAGGTTGGTACCGGAGCTTCCCTCTGTCGGGGGTTAGGTCCGGAGATGCCGCACAAGTGTTTAGTCCGGAGTTATCCCATGTGTGGGATGTAGGTCCGGTTGCAGTATACACGTGGCAGCACCAGGACTAACCATAGATGGGAGGCAGGTCTGGTCTCGTATGACACGTGAGGCCTTCGCAGGTCTTCAACTCAGACGGGTGAAGTTCCTTTGGTCTTTTTGTAGTCCCAAGGGGTATACGGTTCGCAAGGTACCGACAAACAGCCTCCTTCAAAATAGCGGGTTCGGTTTCTTGGGCTCTAGAAGGGCCAACAACTTCTCCTTCTAGAGTCGGGTTCTCTACATCGGATCCAAGTTGTTCCGTGGAATCAGTGAGGATACACGGGACCACTGGTTGGAGGGATGAGTCGACAGCTACGGGGATAGCAATCTTAGAGGGTTAAATGACGATGGCATCTGAGATGGCACCGCGATCCACCTCAAAAGTTTGCATAGGGCTACCAGCGGAGTCAGCCAGTGGCTCAGCGGGCCATGGACTAGGTTGGGGGACAATAGTTATAGCATCGGATACCGATGAACAATGGGATTCTGACGGTAATGTAGAACTCCCAACCTACGCATAATTTTGAATCGACTTTTCAGCCTGTCCATGTATTTGCATCTTCAACGGACTTGGCTCTCCATAGCTGCCTCAGGGCTTTGCGTTCCTCGAAGGTAGGGTCCCATTTGCTAGGAGTGGGGAAGCATGCAACTTGCAATGTCTAGAGCTTTCACCCCACATCCAGCTATCGTGTCGTGGTCGATATGGGGAATGACCCCGATCAGAACTTCAGTTGCCTACCCATTTGACCATTCATAACTGAAAGTTGCCTAGAGGGGGGGTGAATAGGCTAATCGACCTTAAATGACTCAATAAAACGAAATCAATACTCAAGGGGGCGGACTAGTCCAGTCCACCTGCAGGGAAAATCTAAAAAGGGTTTCTAACAAGTTTTAGTCGTATTTTCATGATGCGAAAAGTGTTAGAATGATTTAGTGAACCTTAACAAGTTATATAGCAAGTATGAAGATAAGGGTCACAATGAACCAAGAGTGACGAACAAAAACGGTAAAGCTAACCCTAGAAGCAATGTGCGATAAATGAAAGGGAAGTACACAAGGGACACAAAGATTTTATCCCGAGGTTCGATCCCACACAGGAATCTACATCCCCGTTGAGAAGTCCACGAAGGACTGGGTTCAACAACCCTTCCCTCACCAAGTTTACCACACGGGCCTAACTTGGTTCTCCACTATCACAAGGGTGAATACAAGATTCGTTGGGGCTTCTCACAATCTGAGGCTCCCACCAAAAATATGATTACATATCACAAAGAATGACTCAAGCCACAGATCACAAAGATTCAACAAGTGCAAGAGATCCAACCGAGAGCCTAGAGCGGTGTTCTTCCTCTTCTTCACCTCACCAAACCCTAATCCACAGAAGAATTAGTTTTTAGAGGGAAGGTAGGCAAGAAGGAGGCTTTTAGAGGCTCAAGTTTGTTGTGGCGACGCTAGGGTTTTAAAGTACTCAAGGGTTGGTTCAAATGAACCCAGGGGACCTCTATTTATAGAGGTTCCCAGCCCATACTGCTGACTTCAGCAGATGGGCGGACTAGTCCGGCCTACGGCCCGGACTAGTCCGGCCTTTGGGACCACTGACGTCCCTGACTACTGTCGCACTGCGCAGCAATCGTCACGCTACCTGCCAAACTTCGAATTCAAATGGTCACTTCAAAACAGACTAGTTCCGTCCAAACCGGACTAGTCCGATCTCACACAGAACCTTTTGTTCCGTGTGAAAATGGACTAGTCTGGAGACCACAGACTAGTCCGGCCCCCAGAGCGGACTAGTCCGGCCTCCCAGACTTAGTCGCTGAAGCACCAACTTTCTTACCAATCCGGACTAGTCCGCACCCGGAGCGGACTAGTCCGATCTCAGTTAGTACCTTTTGGTCTGGACTAAAACGGACAAGTCCGTGGTTTTGGCACTTAGTCCCGAAAACCCACTTCATGACTACCCTGACTAGCTCGTCCCACTACGGACTATTCCGAACTCAGTCAGACCCTTCTGGTCCGGCTGAAAACAGACTTGGATGGCCAGGAGCGGACTAGTCCGGCCACCTGCACGGACTAGTCCGGCCACTCCTGCCGGACTTCTCCAACTCTCTTCTCTCAATAGGTTTTGATCTCTAAACCGCTTTGAGTTCCCAACTTGATCTCAATGCACTTTACACACACATCCTCATACTTATATGGCTAGTCTAAACTCGAAACGCTAGAAACCCTAGTTTCTCCTTTTCGAGTCGACATCGCCGTTTTCATCCTTTTCCTTTTTGAGGTTTTGTGTTTCCACTTGAGTCCACACCTGTGCTTAAGATCACTGAGCTTATTAGTTACTTAATTGTCGTCATCAATCATCCAAAACCCACGGGGATCCTAGATGCACTTTTAGTGACATTAACAGTCTGGCTCTGGTGTGGTGGCCAGAGTCATACTGGTCGTCGTCATCTCTAGAGGGACGCCGCAGGTAGGTAGGGGGTGGCATCCCAAAGAAGGGGGGTCTAGGTCATCCTCCGGCAGATCACCATCCACCTTCCCGAACTGCTAGTGTAACTCACGGATAGGTCATCTTCCTTCTGCTGGGAGTTCATCTGAGGGATGGTGATAGAAAAGACGGTCCTCGATATAGTCAATATGTATGAAGATACAATAAGTGTGACCATTCTGCAGATTGTGAGGCCTGTTGAAGTGCATCTGGAGGTCCAACCCTTGCTGCCCCGAGGGTTGTGTGAGTGAGAGATACATGACCTGAGGGATTCTACTGGGATCATGACAAAATGCCAAGCAAATGAAGACACGAAAATCTTCTTTCTGTCTGGACTCGGGAGCCACATGATGAATGGCACAAGAGTCCCCCAGAGCTTTCTTCGCCACGTCTTCGTACCAAGCATGGAGTGTTCCGATGTGCCCCAGAGCCATTCCTTGTCTTATTCACCAGTAAGACCCTCCGCGACACGGCTTTCACCAAAGGACAGATCTGGGACGGCCACATAATGGCTTCCTTTAGCTCATCGCGGGAACTAACCCCTAGGGCACCCTCTCCGGTAACCACCAGGGCCCTGGCAGAGAGGTGGTGGAGTCTCTGATCCATGTCATTAGTGAGAACTGCAACTCTTTCGGCATATCATGGCATGCTCCTAGGGTTGCCAGGGTATTCAATTGTATTACTGCGCGGACCCGATCACGGCCTCTAGAGCAACGGAAGTCCATAGTGTTGCCGCCGAAAGAATGTCTTCGCTCCATCTCAGAAGAGGTGACAAGGTTGGGACTACCAGGTGGGTACGGAGTGGGGAGGATCAGGTGGGGAGTGGGCCATAGAGGTTTTTTGTGAGGAGCTGCAGAGGAGGGAGGGGGTATATATCAGCCCGCTGTCTGCCCAAAACTTGATTAGGGCATCCCATAGAGATATGTCCATAGGCTTTGCAAATCCAACATCTCCTAGGTTCCCTACATTGGGGCTTTAAATGATCACTAGCTAAGCAATTGAAACATCGCCCTCTCAGCTTGCTCTTAAAGTACTGCGGATTAAAGTTGTCAGCAATCAGAAAGGCATAAGTGCTCTGTTGCTTGCCTCACCACCGTTTTGGTTTGACCTACTGCCATTGAGCATCCATGTTGTCTGATGCGTCCCTTTTACTGGATTGGGTAACTAGAGGATACGAAGTCAGAGATAGGCTTCTGTATTGGGGATACGCAGTGATGACCGGATCTTCATTTCTCTTCCCCATACGACCAACTATCTGGTTTCTAGCCCAAGGATCTACTCCCGGTCTGGCCTAACCTGTCCAAGAGGCACGGTTGGTCTTCCTCCCGGAAGCGAGCAACGGCAAGCTCGAGATTGAATCGGACCTTCCTAGGAGGGAGGAAGGTAGAGGAAGAAGGGCTACCTCTACCGCAAGATGCATCAACATGCAAGGAACTTTTAATTACCTCAGCAAAGGATTTGACACGCATACCAGGGATTATCGGGGGGTAGTTGGAGCTTCCATGCTTGAGCGCAGGTTTCCACTGACGACCTCCACAGGAATTGCTAGAATTCGTCGCTTCTCACTTTGATTTCCCCAGCTCTTGATCGCTCTGGCTCTGAAATCTTTGAGAAGATGCCTTCCGCCATGGGAACACCTCCAGGCTACGCGGATGAACTCCGCCGACTTCAAACCTCGACCTTTGGATGAAGCGGGGGGGTTGCCGATATAGATTTCGGGGCCCCGGCGTGGATCGTCGTCTTCGGTACTGGATTAGCCTGGGGAGGAGGCCGGATCTGTGGAGAGGGGCGTGGATTCGGGGAGAAATCGATTTCATGGGGTGCGGAGGTTGCTAGGCGAGGGGGGCATGGTGACACACACACATATATATGCTTGCTATATGTGATTATCATGTAGTCGTGTTGTGCCGCAAATGACAGAAAGTGCAGCTGTGCGTGTGTACTAGAAGTTTTGGTTAATTATTTCATAATAAAGGATTATATAACATCTATCTTTTGGCATGTAATTATGGACGCGTACGACATGGGTTACTCAAAGTTTTCTGAGTGAATAGTACTGTGTTACGCACTGTTTGTGGAATTAATTTAAGATTATTTAAAGAACGCATCTTGTAATTATCTATGTGTTTATGTACGGTAAAACAGCTGATCAGGAGTTGCCCATTTACGAGTTCAGTGGATCTTCCGACAAAAATATATTGAAGCTCGTGGACATGGTCTTACCACGAGTACCATCATTTATGAGGCTGCAGATTGAGAGTATGCAAGAGCAGCGATTTACTGCACACCATCAACCGATTTCGTTAAAGCCGGAGCTCCTTTTCTCCTCCCGAACCTGTGAATAGAAGGCGGAGATAGGTAGGCATTCTAAAGTAGGCACATTACAGGTAATAATTTTAGAGGTGTATGGATGCACCCGTTCATTATTTTTGGATATGCATGGAAATGGAAGACGTCAGGAGTTACACCCCGATGAATGTTGTGGGTACCATGGAGGCTGAGCGGGTGCGGCAATTAAGGATTGCAAACACCGTAATTAACTTAGATTTGAGTGTGTTATGAAAGCAGAGCACTAGTGCTAACATAGTTGAAATCTGTGAGTAAATCAAATGAGATCCCAAACATCTTGAAGTACATAGGATGGCTTACGGGAGCAGCCTCATCCCTTGTGGAAGTCAGAGCCACCTGCCGATGAGACACTGCTGATAATAAGAGGATGGAAGCTTGGACCCCTCTAAAAAAGGACTTTTACGATCTAAAACAATGGTCAATATTTTATTAAAACTACTAATTAGTACTCCATTCGTCTCAAAATACTTGTTACTTGTTAGTTCATTTTGACAAATATTTGAAGATGAAAGGAGTATTCTTGATACAATGGTTCACATCTGTTATCTTCTACCTACAGATTTTGTTAAACTATGGGTAGTAATATCAGAAAAATAAAAGTGATAGACTAGAAATTTAATTCAAAATGAACTAAAATTCTTGTCTTAAACGTCATTTCAGAAGAGAGAATATTTTTTAATAAAGTCACATAAATAATTTGATTAATCTCTTCTGCAGATTGGGTAGCGGGCGGGTATGGACGAATGCATGTTTGAGTGTTTCACAGCATTGATCACATTCTTCCGGGACAGATCAGACTGCACACAACAGCCGCGTTGCCGAAAACACGCACATGCATAAAAGGTGCACCTAGGCTAGCAGTTAGATGCTGACAGAACATATATCGTTTGGAAGTTGAAATGGATGAATGATACACATTGTGTTGGAGCGCTTAGAATTAGGAGGCATCAGGGGTCACATGCATCTTGTAGATTTTGCATGGCCAATGGATCGATTCAAATCAGATGCGGTTATAAACAAGGGAGTATGGCTGTACAAGAATTTTGGAAGAGCTGTGGAACCAGAGCAGTAGCGGCGCGAGGTTATATCCTAGAGATATTTGGGTGCTTGAACTGAATCTTCATGCATCACTCCATCCCGTCAAGGTGAAACCACTGCAACATATGGACAGTATGCAGGCAGAGGATCCTCGCGGCACACTGTTCCTACATGTTTAACATAAATTATGAGGAAAGAGAGGAGTATGTCATGCGGAAGCCATCACAAACTCAGAGTTAACCGATAAGAGTCGTGATTTTTCATGATTCTTTTGTGTTCCTCATGACCCTTTTGCTGTTGAACCTCACAGCAGCAGGGGCTGCTGTTTGCAAACGAGCGCATCTGCCCCTGCTTTTGGAAGTCCTCTCTGTCCATGGTTCAGGAGCACCACAACACATATTCCATATTCCTTTTCTTTTCACGACACCTGGGAACTCATCAGAATAGTTCTACAGTGCCAGCAAACAGGCATCATCAGACAATCCGTTCTGTAGCAATTTTTATTTGGTCAGATCGAGCAAGAAACAAGGCTGTGGGTAATGGCAGGCCTCTCCAAAATTCAGGTCGTTTGTTGAAGGGTAGGCGTAAACAGTGTGTGTTCTCTCTGCTTGTGTGGGTGCGCATGGCCAATTGTACTTCAAATATGTAACATAATGCAATTCTGCTCTTTTTCTTAATACATTGACATTAATCTTTTGCATATCCGGGAAAAACAACAACTCATCATTTATTTTCCTCATCGCCCCTCTTGCACATGTCCAGGCTACATTGGTTTCAGATCTTGATGTATTTTGTATCATGCAAGATGCATGTTAAATGGACCAAACAAGCACTAAATATCCATATACTAATCTCACCTACTTCCTCCGTCCCAAAAATATATCACTTTGTAGTTTATTTTTGAACTACAAAGCGACAAACTTTTTGGAATGGAGGGAATATATCACAAAAGTATCAAGAGAGAACACAAATGTAAATGTCCAAACTCAGGTACTTTTATGTACCCTCTAGAGATACTCTCATCTATGAGGTTGTCATGTTGATTGAGAATCAAAAGTGCAAGAGGTTGTAACCCACCACCAACCTCCTTATGAGTGAAGCATGAACCTTCTTCCGTCTACATGCATATAAAAGTGCATAGATATACACAAACGGTCAAAAGCAAACATTACAGATACTAATGTCAAAGATTGAAATAATAGACACATGGCTCATTGTGTTGAGAGCTAGAAATAGGAGGAATCAGGAGCACCGTCCTAATGTATGTTGCAGGTGCCACGGAACTAGAGGAAATGTGGTTATAGGCGGGAGCAAAACTTGGCACGATCTGAGATCTGAAATCTCCATGCAACTAGAGGAAATGTGGTCGAGCAGAAGCTATGTGTTTACTGCTTCTCGGCGTGCAATGGGTGCATGCGGCGCGTTGTACCCTAAAATCTACAGCTCAACACAAATCCGCTCTTCCTCTTAACACAGATATACAAATTTTTCACGAATTCGAGAAAGAAGAAAATTCCTCTTCCTCACACATGCAGAGGACGTATTGGGCTATTGGTGGTAGATCTTGTGCTCTTTTTTTTTAATATGGAATATCTATGTTATATCAACCAATGTAGCATTAGATAGCTCGTCTTCTCTTCTGACCCACAACTTCCACATATCAAAAGAGTGAAAATTAATGGTAACGTTGAAACTCAATATTTTTTAGAACAACATAAGACCCCCGCACTGGAGTACACCCAACTGTATGGTTCAACTGTCTGCATCGAGATACTCTAAATAATACTCTAAAATATAGTATAAAAATGATCTTCAAATTTAGAATGTTACTTCACATACGCTAAAACGCTCTTGCGCTGTTAGAAAGTTAGTCCAGGTCCTGTTTTGGTAGTATAGAGTGTGATATATAGTATGATGATTGCAAAAAACTATAATATAGAGTAGAGAATATTTTAGAGATTACTGTATAGGATAAAAATTATTCTTTTAAAGTAGCACTAGAGTACAATGAGTGATCATAGTCTAAGCTCATCTATGAGCGATAACAAATAAGTGCAAGGTTGCACTAAATATCCATATACTCATCCCACCTATATCTTCAAAGTGTCAAGAGAGAAGACGAGTGTGAATGTTCAAAATCAGTTACCTTTTTGTACCACCTCAAGATACTCTCATCTATGAGGTTGATCGAGGATCTAAAGTGCAAGGTTGTAACCCACCACCCAACCTCCTTATGGATGAAGCCTGAACATCCTTCCATCCACATGCGTATAAAAGCACATATACATACACATTGTGCTAAGAGTTAGAAATAGGAGGAATCAGGAGCCCCATCCTAGTGTATGTTGCGGATGCCATGGAACTAGAGGAAATGCGGTTATAGGCTGCAACAAAACTTGGCACAATCTAAGATCTAAAATCTCCATGCAACCAGTTCACTAGCTAGTGGATTCACCATTGAAACATGTGCTATCCCTTCAAGCAACTCAAAGTGTAGAGGATGGGGGCAAAGACTTTAAAAGGATACTCGCTTGCTATTTATTGCTCATTGGAGTCACCAAATTTTGAAAAACAAGAGCGATAACGACTTGAGTGATATGTAGGCAACATGATTCTCAGAACATGGATGACATGCCCGGTAGTGCAAGGATTGTGGAGCATTAACGTGGGGAGATGTGGGTCTCGTGAAAAGTGCTTCTTTTTTCCTTGTACCGAGTCTTAAGTAACAGTGGAGACAGATATCACTCCATTGTATATTCGATAAACTTATGTCAAAGTTATATATATATATATATATATATATATATATATATATTGTTTGACTGTACAAAGTTTTTTGACTGAATTATCAGTGCTATACTCCCTCTGTTTTTTTATTTGTCACCGGTTAGTTCAAAAATGAACTAGCCGGTGACAAATTAAAAGGAAAAGAGGGAGTACTATATATGCATTCTACGTGATTCTCGTTGCACAAATGACATGTATGAGACCAGTAGGAGGAGCGGAGTTTTATAAAGCGCACTAGTAATGCATAAGGCTTCTCCCCCAAATCCAGTTATTTTTGGGCCTGACTAATCCATGCCAGCACACGAGGAGCCAAGTTGTGGCCCCTATCTGACAAACATACCAATTTATTAAGGGATGTTTTCCTCTCCACAGCCTTTTAAAATATTACCTTCATTTCAAAATATTTGTCACTCTCTAATTTATTTTTGAACTAAAGAGTGACAAGTATTTTCGGAGGGAGTACATATTATCAAACTTTTGGTCCAAAATTTTGAATACATTTCACCAAACTTAAATAAGGAAAAAACATTCTGGTTCGATGGAGTCTACCACATGAAGACCGCTCGTTATGTCAGTGCGGCTGACGAAAGCGAGCCAGCATGTGGACCTGTTGTGTGGCCCGTGCCGCAAGCGACCAAAGGGGCAACCACACATGTACTACCCAATTTTGGTTATCTTATACTCCCTCTGTCCCTAGAAATTTGTCACCTTCTAGTTTATTTTTGAACTAGAAGGTGACAAACTTTTGGGGACGGAGGGAGTACTTCCTCCTATTTGACATCAACACCAAAAAATAAAATGGAGGGAGTAAATGATGAAATATATAACATATATATTGACATGTACTTCATCCATCCCCAAATATTTTTTACCAATGACAAATATTTGAGAACGGAGGTAATACTTAATAGCGTGTATGACCAGGAGTGCTCAAAGTTTTCTGGCTGAGTAGTACGTAGTGTGTTATGCACTGTTTGTGGAATTAATTTAAGATTATTTCAAGAATGCATCTTCTTGTTAATGTACGGAGAAAATTTGATCGGGAGCTGCCCATTTATAAGTTGATATTTGGACAAATTTTATATTGAAGGTCGTGGACATTTTCTTACCACGAGTACCATCATTTATATATGAGGCTGATACAGAGTATTGTCAACAGCAGTGGTTTATTAATACACCAACCGACTTCTTTGAACCCTGACCTCCTCCTCCCCTACCGAACACATGAATAAAAGACGTAGAGAAACAGACATTCTAAACATAATAATTTTAGAGGTGGAATAGAGATGCATCACTCCTTGTGTTGGGACATGGAAATGGAAGGCATTAGGAATTACATCCCGATGAATGTTGTGGGTACCATGACAACGGAGCAGATGCAGTGATCAACGAGTCCAAAAGCTGGCAGTGAATCAGTATGGACCGCATTATGAAACCAGAGCACTAGAGCTAACATAGTTGAAATCTGTGGGTAAATCAAATGAGATTGCAAGAGCTCTGAAGGACACGGGATGAGAGAAGAGTCGAGCCGCATTCCTTGTGGAAGCTAGAGCCACCGTTAGATATGAGGCTGATGTGTAGCTACTTTCCCTTGCCAGCATTCTCCATGCAATACACAGTGACAAAACTACCAAGGACTTTATGGTGGTGCACAATATACAATGCACAAATAGTTCACAAGCACCTATATTGTCATCCACTCATTCAGTATTAGCCCACTTCGTTATGATAGAGTTGATAAAATGCAGCTCAAAGCCATTTCAAAACTGCAACTAAGTTATGTTGGGCCTAATCTTGTGTTTTTTTAATTAGTGCGTGTGTGTGCATGGTGCATGTGTAGTTAGTGATTAAGTGTGTAGTTAAGTGTTACATGCATGGAGCAGGACATGTGGTTGGGAGTGGGACGTGCAGCAGGACTAAGTACTGATGAGTGAGACGTGTTGCCTGCCATGCGCACCAAGGCATGCTGCCTGCCATGCAGTGGCTGATGAGCAGTTGAATAAGGACGTGTCAATTGTTTGTTAGCGCAGAATGCTATTAGTTGTTGGTTTCTGCATGTGCTGCTTCTGGTGAAGGAACGAGTCTGTTGGAGGAGTGGAGCTCTGGTTATTGAAGATCGAGTCGCACGGGTTGTTACGAGTAGTGGCCGATGCATGCAGATCTCTGATCCGTAGTTGTAGGTTGGTAGTGGTGCTGTTTGGCCGGCCAGTGAGTGTTCGGCTATAAAATCCGGTTGTAACCTCTATGTGAGAAGAAGAGAGCTAGTGGGAGTGAAGAGCACGTGTGGTGCAGTGTGCTAGTGTCGTTAGTGTGTGCTAGTGCAGTGTGTGCGCTGTGAGTGTTTCCTGGTGTGGAGTTAGCAGCTGTGTGAGTGTGTGTTCAGCTGTAGTTCTTGTGTTGTGCGCTAAGTGAAGTCCACAAAGAACTAAATGACAGGTGATTGTGTGCTACAATACTTGTGTGTTTACGAGAGAGAGCTGGGCCAACAATTGGTACGAGAGCCTTAGTTGTGTGTTTACGAGAGAGAGCCGAATCGTCGCATTGGTGGTAACAACGGAAACGGTAGTTGTGTGTTTACGAGAGAGAGCCGAATCGTCGCATTGGTGGTAACAGCGGAAACGGCAACCATGAGGTTGTTATGAAGGAGGAGGGGGTGACATTGCATTACCCCATGCTTTTGGAGGAGAACTACGGCGTGTGGGCAGATGAAGATCTTCCTGCGTGCCCAAGGTGTGTGGGCAAGCACGTGTCGTTGAGAAGATGGATCAAATGAATCTCACCGCCATTGTCCAAGTTGTGTCGGAGGGCTTAGTGATGGCCATATCGGAGAAGGAGACGGCAAAGGAGGCGTGGGATACGCTAAAGGAAATGCGTGTAGGTAAAGATCATGTCAAGAAGGCCAGTGTACAAACTCTCAAGAGAGAGCTTGATGATACGTACATGGGTGATTCTAAAAAGATTGGTGATTTTGCTTTGAAGGTGACCACTATCGTGAACGAGATATGTGCTCTTGGCACGAAAGTGGAGGAGGCAAGCGTCGTCGAGAAGATCTTGCATTCCTTCCCCGACAAGTTCCTACCCATTGTGAGCACCATAGAACAATAGGGGGATGTGGCAGCGATGTCAGTGGCTGAAGCTGTCGGGCGCCTGCGGGCGTTCAAGGAGTCTTCCAAAGGGCGACAACGTGATGGTGATGTGAAGAAGCTGCTGGTGGCAAATGGGGAGCCACGACTCACTCATGCGGAGTGGGAGGCCATAATTGCTCAAGAGAAGCGCAATGGTGAAGTCTCCGGTAGCAGAGGCAACAAGAATGGTGAGAAAAAATTTCACCGCAAGTTCGATAAGTCCAAGATCGACTGTCGTAAGTGTAGTGAGTTTGGTCACTTCATCGACGAGTGTGATGCGGTGAAGAAGAATGCAGATGGCGTGGCGCAACTTGCCATCGCATACGTGGATGATCACCCGGCATTACTGTGATGTCATGTGGGGGTGCTTGAATAAATCCCAACAAGATTAGGGGGTGATTGTTGGGTCTAATCTTGTGTTTTTGATTAGTGTGTGTGTATGCATGATGCATGTGTAGTTAGTGATTCAGTGTGTGTAGTTAAGTGTTACATGCATGGAGTAGGACATGTGCTTGGGAGTGGGACGTGGAGCAGGACTACACTACTACAAAAAACATTTTTACAGGCACCTCAATTTTTCAAACACAATCGGTCCTTAAAAATATGCGACTATGATGACGAATGATATAATAACTGCTTGTGATGAAAGAACAACACAGGCGGATTTTAAAGAACAACCGTCTGGGTAAATACATGATCTTCACAATCGATTCTTAATTAAGAACCACCTGTAATGCAATGAACTTCACAGTCGGATATTAAGAAACAACCGCCTGGGTAAATACATGATCTTCACAGTCGGTTATTAATTATTAACCGTCTGTAATGCAATGAACTTCACAGACGGATTTTAAGAAACAACCGCCTAGCTAAATACACGATCTTTGTTGGCGGTTCTTAATTAATAACCGTCTGTAATTCAATGAACTTCACAGATGGATTTTAAGGAACAACCGTCTGGGTAAATACATGATCTTCGTTGGCGGTTCTTAATTAATAATCGTCTGTAATGCAATGAACTTCATAGACGGTTCTTGATTAACAACGGCCTGAGAAGATCATGTATTTTCAGTGGCGGTCATTGTTTAATTATCATAAGCGGTTTTCATTGAAATTACAGGGGGGATGTAGTTGCAATTATCACAACCGTATGTAGTCGTGCAGGCAAAATTGTATCAGGAAAAAAACACAGATGAGCTAGCGGATACTAGTACAGTAATGCATTATAGGAAATGCTCGATCACCAGTGAGGCTGGCTTAATTGTGATAATACACCATTAGAGGCTTTACAATTGTTCAAAGATAATTTCTTTACACACTGAACAAAAATCATGCTACATTCATTGTAGATCGACGATGAAGCTCCCATCGATCAATCTAAATTGTACCGTCCTGCTTGCTCCCGAACACGTCTCTTATATTCCGCTGGATCTTGAAAATATTGACATTATTTAAATTAACAAATGTCGAAGGAGGAATGAATAACCTACATTGGTCACTAAGTCAAAGTGTCATCTAACCTTGATAAGTAGATTATAGCAATCATTTTCAACATTAGGCACATTTGGCTGATGCAGCAAACGCTGAACTTCAAGTAGTATAGTTTTGATTGTAAAAGCACTGCACCACCCCTACGAAATATAATTTAAGCAATATAAGAAAACCAGTTCAAATAAGTTCGACAACAATTGTAAGTAATAATTACATGAACAAAATAGGTCTATCTTACAGTCTCTTGATCAAGAATCCCAGTGCAGAGTGCTCCCGAACGATGGACATTTGGGTGGAAGAACCCAATTGGAAAGGCGCATCTTGGAGGCACCAAGGGATAGTCCTCAGAGAAGGAGATTGTCAGGGGGTAGTAACCATCTTCCCATTCAGTCTGCAAAAGAAATTTATTAATAGGAGGACGATGGTTAAACTCATATTGTGCTTGTTCTTCATGACTTACCCCTTCTTTACCGGGGACGATGCACTGCCACTTCAATAAATCTCCCGATTCAGGCTTCGCAGAGAAACCCTACGCGGAGAAATTGAAAATACCAAAAACAAACAACACGGAAAAACAAACTACAGTTAAGTTCATCAGTCCATTACAGATACATATGTATATACAACCATGTGACCGGTGTGCCATATGTACATACATGGGGATGGTTCTTGCGCCACGTCAAGGGCTCCTCCTTCAATCGGCTACACGCCCGAGACATCATTATCTGAAAGACCAAACTTCCAAACTTCCAAATCATTGAGTCCAAACGCATATGTACACAAATGCAAAAGGACACAATCCATATACCAACATTGTTCTAATTTGATTTCAGAAGATACAAATATATACAATATATATCATCTCGCATTGCTATATACATTTTTTCCAGCATTGACATCTTCTCGCATATAGGGTTTCAAATTCTTTTTAATGCTTCTCTCTACGCGCTTGATATTTTCTGGTTCGGTGAAAAGGTACATCTCTTCATACTGATTATATTCCTCTTCATTATCTCCCACATTGTCAACCCCAATAATATTTTGCTTTCCAGAAACAACTACGTGCAACTTCTCAGTTTCTGGATCTTGAACATAAAAAACTTGTGCAACATTATCGGCGAGAACCCACAGGTCATCTTTGTAACCGACTTTATTCAAGTCTACCAGTGTCAGCCCGTAATTGTCCACTTTCAAACATTCAGGATGTTTGACCCATTGGCACTTAAATACAGGCATTACCATTCTTTCGCCATAATCGAGTTCCCATATTTCCTCTATGAACCCGAAGTATGTGGTCTTCTGCCCTTGTGAATCCTAAGCCTCAATACGAACACCACTATTTTGTGCAACACTCTTACCGTCTTTTTCTTTAGTGTAAAATATGTAACCATTGATGTCATATGTTTGCCATGATGTTACCAAAGCAGATAGGCCACAAGCTAACTTCTTCATTGTTGCCTCTTCTATAGTGTTTCCGTATGATATATTTTTGTCCATTAACCATTCAGTGAAACATCTTCTGTGCTCTTTCATGATCCAGTCCTCTTTACGGTCTTGGTTTTTATCACGAAGCTCAATTTGGTGTTCCTCGATGTACGGCTCAGCTATTGTGAGTTGTTGTAGTACACCAAAATGTGCATGGTGTACATTCTTGTAATCTTGAACAATAAAAGTTTTCTTACCCACTTTGCCTCTCCCACGTAGTCTACCCTCATGTACCGGCATAGGCACACCTATCGATTTTCCATCTTTGATGTAATCAGCGCAACCCTCAATCACTTCTTCAGTGGTGTATCCTTCCATAATTGAACCCTCTGGGTGAGCACGGTTCCGCACATAACCTTTTAATACTCCTAAATATCTCTCCAACGAAAACATATGATGTAAATATAGTGGCCCCAATGCTTTTATCTGATCAACAAGATGTATGATTAGGTGTACTTGCATATCAAAAAAGGATGGTGGGAAACACATCTCAAGCTTGCACATTGTCTCGACGATGTATGTTTTTAGATAGTCTAAATCTTCACGTGCTATCACCTTTTGCGATACTGCATTGAAGAAGTAACACAAACGTGTGATGACAACTTTTATATGCTCAGGTTTGATTACTCTTATTGCAATGGCAAGAAAAACTCTCATCATCATGTGACAGTCGTGAGAATTATAACCAAATAAAGACAAGTCTTTCATCGAGACTAGTTTGCGGATATTGGATGAAAAACTTGTGGGCACTTTGATCCCACGCAAGCATTCGCAAATTGCTTTTTTCTCTTCTAGCGTCAAGTTGTAGCTGGCTGGGGGAAGGTAATGCTTCCCGTTCGCCTTTTCTACTGGATGAAGCTCTGGTCTCAAATCAAGATTTACTAGGTCCATACGTGAATTTAATCCGTCCTTTTTTTTCCTCGGCATGTCCAACAAGGTCCCAATCATGCTGTCAAATACATTCTTTGTAACGTGCATCAAATCAATACTATGGCAAAATTCCAGATTCTTCCAATACGGAAGATACTTGAAAAAATTGATTGTTTCTTGAAAGCCATGTCAGTTGTATCATCCGAAGGTGTACTTTTCTTTCTCTTAATTCTTTTACTCTTTTTCCCCTTACCGAAAGCAATATGAATGTTTTTGACCATTTGAAACACAAGTTTTCCACTGTAAGGTTTTGGTGCAGTATCTTTTTCGATTTTGTTATCAAATTGTTCTTTCATCTTCCTATACTTGTGTGTATCTGTCAAGAACCATCGATGTCTCATGTACACCGTCTTTCCGGATGAAGTGAGGTATAGAAATCCAGTTCTATCCACACACCTAACGCAACCTTTCTTCCCTTTCATTTGTCCCGATAATGTAAACAGTCCGGGATAATCATGCACGGTAACAAATATCATTGCTCTTAGCGTGAAATACTCCCGCTTGTACTCATCCCATGTACGTACCCCTTCATTCCACAATTTCGCCATATCATCCATTAAAGGTTCTAAGAACACATCAATTTCGATGCCGGGTTGTTTCGGACCTTGCATAAGAACAGATAATAAGATATATTTCCTTTTATGACACAACCACGTCGGTAGGTTGTACATAGTTAAGACCACGGGCCATGTGCTGTGTATGCTCCTTTTTCACCAACTGGATTCATTCCATCTGTACCCAAGGCAAACCTCAAATTTCTGATTTCCTTCGCAAATTCTGGATACTGAATATCAAAATTTTTCCACTGCGTTGCATCACCAGGGTGTCGTATATGTTTTTCATTCTTCTTGCGTTGCTCGGAATGCCAAAGCATAAGTTCAGCCTCCCTAGGGTTTGAAAACAAACGCTTCAAGCGATCAATTACCGGAAGGTACCACATCACCAATGCAGGAATTTTTCTCTTATTCTTCCCGTCTGCATCGCCAGAAGTATCGTCATCGTCACCTTCAGGACCAATAATAAACTTCTTATTCTTCTGAGTCTTTTTCATATTGGTAATATACTGGTGATTGTAGTCCTTCTTGTATCTACTGACACCACAAATGGGGCATCTAGTTGCGAGCTCATGCTCTTTGCGATACAGAATACAATGGTTCACACAAGCGTGTATTTTTGTCACACCTAGTGCCATCGGGCAAAGAAGTTTCTTCGCTTTATAAGTGCTTCTGGGCAGTTTATTTGGATTTGGAAGAATTTCTGCCAGAAGATTCAAAAGATCAGAGAAACTACAATTGGACCATCCGTCCGTAGCTTTCAACTTTAGTAGTTCTAAGACTGCACGCAATGTAGTAAACTCTTTATCACAACCGTTTGACTCATCATATAAAAGCTCTGTCGCCGCATTCTGCAATGTCTCCATTTTACTTAAACCTTTGCTTGCTCCCATAGAAGTCAGTACATATGGTTCAATATGACACAACATCTCCTCACAATCGAACTCATCATCATCATCACCAGCTTGATTGTCACTACCATCATCGATATGAACATTATCATCATCTGAGCCTCTCTCATCATCTTTATCCACATCATGTGTATCTAACTCACCATGCTCTGTCCATATTGTGTAGTTATTTTTGAAACCTCTTTTTACCAAATGAGATTGGATTACTCTAGTATCCGTCCAAGCAATCTTATTTTCGCAGTCGATACATGAACATAATATGTCATCTATCTTTTGCAACTTTGCATGTCTCTTGGATGCTTCAATAAAATTTACAACATTACGAATGTACATAGGATCGGGTCTTGGCATGTTATACATCCACGCTCGACGGTCCATGCTTCAATAATAGAATTTTTGTCAGATTTACAAAATTTGGCCACAAATATTCTCTAAAGGTCTTCTATAAAATGAATTTACAGGGACATAACAAGTATGATTAGAGCGACTAATGTAGGAGACGGGCGACGTCTTGAGGCGGACGGAGTCAAAGGGGAAAACAGGCCCAGCAGCATGGGCTAGGTCTGGGTGGGATCCGGTCTGTTATATCGGGAAACAGGCCCAGATGCATCTTATATATATTACAATAGCATCTGTTAATTAAACATCATATTCATGTCACATAATAGGTACAAAAAGGAAACAATCCATATAGTCCATACATCAATATACCAGAACACAATCCATACAGTCCTTACACATGCAAAAGGACAGAATCCATATACCAGAACACACAAAACTAACAGCTTATCAGCTAATGAAAATATACAAAGAAAAAGTAAGGAAACTACATTTACCTTGCAGAGGCGTCAACACGGTGGGGAGGCGTCAGCACGGTGGGCCGGCTGGGTGGAGAAGTGGCGGTGCGGGGTTGAGCGGCGGCGCGGCAGTATGGGCTGGGCGGCGGAGAGGCGGCGCGGCGCAGGGGAAATTCAACAGCCTGGCGGCGTCGATATAAATTCTCCAGGGTTGCGTTTTGACTGCGGTGAGGGGTCCTTATATAGACGTCGGTTTTTCACAGGTGGTTTTTAACTTTATTGCAGGCGGGTTTTACTTACCAACCGCCTGAGAATATGTTTATTAATTAAGAAGTAAATATCTTCACAAGTTGTTGGTACTTAATAACCGCCTAAGAAGATTTTTATCTCAGGCGGGTATTACTTAACAACCGTCTGAGATAATGCCAACTGAACAAAATATTTTTAAAACTTGTATAGCTGACATTGTAATGTTTTGGTAAATATCAAATTAATTTCTACTCACATATTATTCACATTTGTGTATCTCATAAAAAAAGTTCCTTCACTCAAAATTGTTGGTATGAACATATTTGTATAATTTATACATGTATGAATTTTTTAAATTTTTTTAAAAGCACTCCAACATGTCAAACTTCAAATTATCCACCAGTATTCATTGACACTTGATTGAAATATGTACAAAACACAAGAAATACGTACAAGAACACTTGATTGAAATCCTAAAACTACACTACGGCTCCGCCTCCTCCATCCTCTCCGCCAACTTCTCAAACCACGCCAAGCGGTCCTCCTCCGACTCGTCGTCGTCATCATCGTCGTAGTCGTAGTCGTCACCATGGTGGTGGTCGCCGTCGTCGTCGCCGTCGTCGGAGGACGACTCGTCGTCGCCGTCGTCGGAGGACGACTCGTCGTCATCATCGTCATCATCGTCGTCGTCGTCCTCCTCCTCCTCCTCCTCCTCCTCCTCCTCCTCCTCCTCCTCCAGCGACGATGCAGGGGTCGGCTGCTCCGGCTGAGCCGATTGCTCTGGCTGTACCGGTGGCTCCGGCTGCATCGGCGGTGAAACGCGCTGGTCGTCATCATTCACCATCTCGGGGGAGCTGCAGCGTATCCGCTTGCAGGGTGGCTGCCTCGGCGGGCTAGGTGGCGGAAGGTTGGCCATGGCTGTGGTGGTTCGTCGGCGCCGGGCTAGGAGAGGTGGAACGATAGAAGAATAAGAAAGGAGTGCAAAAGTTATGTGCTTGTACATAACCGACGACGCGCCTTATATATGGTCTGTGCGGAGTAGACGAGGGAGCGGTTCGTTTCCCGCGCATTGAACTCTTTGCAGACCTTGTGCGGCGCACAATTAAACCACTGTGGAAGACGATCTTGAGAGATCCTTCCGTCGCACGTGTCCCTGCACCTCGTGCGGCGCGTCAGTTAATTAACACTTCTCAGGCCGTTAATTAACATATTGTAGTTTCAAAAATGTTTATCTCAGGCGGGTATTACTTACAAACCGCCTGAGAAAAAAAGAAGTAAAAATCTTCACAGACGGTTGGTACTCACCAACCGTCAAAGAATATATTTATCTCTGACGGGTATTACTTAACAACCGCCTGAGATAATTCCCGATACGGTTCTTCAGTTTACTTATCCCTTGCTTCTTTTTTATTTAGATTCCAATATAAATACTCAAACATGTTTACATTCTACAAATTGTGTTCAAATTCGATGATTCTTTCTTCTACATTTGTATTAAATTAACATCTACCAACTGAACAAAATATTTTGTTCATTGCGCATTGAACTCTTTGCAGACCTCGTGCGGCGCATAATTAAACCACTGTGGAAGACGATCTTCAGAGATCCTTCCGTCGCACGCGTCCCTGCACCATGGCTTCTTAACTTCTCCGCAGACCTCGTGCGGCGCATCAGTTAATTAACATCTTCTCAGGCCGTTAATTAACATCTTGTAGTTTCAAAAATGTTTATCTTAGGCGGTTATTACTTAACAACCGCCTGAGATAATGCCCGATACTGTTCTTCAGTTTCCTTATCTCTTGCTTCTTTTTTATTTAGATTCCAATATAAATACTCAAACATGTTTACATTCTGCAAATTGTATTCAAATTCGATGATTCTTTCTTCTATATTTGTATAAAATTAACATCTACCAACTGAACAAAATATTTTGTTCATTGCGCATTGAACTCTTTGCAGACCTCGTGCGGCGCACAATTAAACCATTGTGGAAGACGATCTTCAGAGATCCTTCCTTCGCATGCGTCCCTGCACCACGGCTTCTTAACTTCTCCGCAGACCTCGTGCGGCGCGTCAGTTAATTAACATCTTCTCAGGCGGTTGATACTTACCAACCGCCTGAGAATATATTTATCTTGGGGACGGTTGTTACTTACCAACCGCCTGAGATAAGCCCATTGAGTTCCCCTTGCTGCACGATATTGCGGTCCTGATCGCGGGGTGGGTCGCCACAACCTCCACCCAGCCCATGGACGACCTCTCCAGTCTACGCGCCACCTGCAAGGCCATGCACGCGGCGTGCCGTGATCCCACTGTGGGCAGGCGCGTGGCACTGGAGCGGGATAGCAGCTGGGAGTGGTTCCAACAGCACGGGAACGGGAGCTACGACGCCCTCGTGGAGCGCCTGGCCAACGTGGGCAACCCTCATGCATGCTATGTCACCGGGTTCGACCTCGTCTTCATCTACGGCCGCGCGCAGGCGCAGCGGGGCACCCAGTTCCTTGCCCGGGCGGCCGCGAACGGCCACAAGGTGGCGGCCTATGTCCTCGCCATGCTCCGCTACGACGCCGACCGCGGGGACCGCGACGCCCTCGAGTATATCCGGCAGGTCGAAGGCGAGGCCCACGTCGGCGACAACACGGTCGGCTCCGTCGCGATGAAGAGGACCAACAAGGAGTGTTGCCGGTGTCGGAATCAAGCCATGCAGAGGCTCGACGTTTTCGTGAGCTGGAGGTTACTGCGTAGGCCTCCTCCCGGACCGCCGCCGGTGGCGCTGCCCGACATTGACGATGGCGTTTGCCGCTGCCCAACAGGGGGGAACCAGGGGCCTGCCCGCTGCGGCAGGCGAGGGTGGTCCGAGACCGTCTTCTGTACTGAGAACTGTAGGATTGAGCGCGAGTATGACCTGTTCTCCCATAACGTGTTGTACTCTATGGGTTATATTAAAAATGTCCACTGAAAAATAAATGAAAAAATCATTATATTCATCAAGATAGAAAAATGAAAAATAGCATTTGTTGTATGTTTTTTATGTTCTGACCAATTTCAAAGGATTTATGAAGTGAAATTTAATGGTAACCTTTACTTATCAATAATATTACAAGAAAGTGGATTTTTGCCTTTTAAAGGACCACATTTAATCAAGAATATTAATTAAGAAGAAGTAAATATCTTCACAGGTAGTTGGTACTTAACAACCGCCTCAAAATATGTTTATCTTAGACGGGTATTACTTAACAACCGCCTGGGATAATGCCCGATATTGTTCTTCAGTTTCCTTATCCCTTGCTTCTTTTTTATTTAGATTCCAATATAAATACTCAAACATGTTTAGATTCTGCAAATTGTGTCCAAATTCGATGATTCTTTCTTCTACATTTGTATAAAATTAACATCTACCACCTGAACAGAATATTTTTAAAACTTGTATAGCTGACATTGTAATGTTTTGGTAAATATCAAATTAATTTCTACTCACATATTATTCACATTTGTGTATCTCATAAAAAAAAGTTCCTTCATTCAAAATTGTTGGTATCAACATATTTGTATAATTTATACATGTATGAATTTTTTTTAATTTTTTTAAAAGCATTCCAACATGTCAAACTTCAAATTATCCACCATTCTAACTAAATGCTCATATTCATATGAGGCATTCATCAAATTATGAACACACATTGATTCAAAAAAATTTCAAAAAATATGAAAAAATTCGTAGAGGTTGGTATGATGAGTAAAAATGTCCACTGAAAAAATAAATGAAAAAATCATTATATTCATCAAGATAGAAAAATGAAAAATAGCATTTGTTGTATGTTTCTTATGTTCTGACCAATTTCAAAGGATTTATGAAGTGAAATTTAATGGTAACCTTTACTTATCAATAATATTACAAGAAAGTGGATTTTTGCCTTTTAAAGGACCACATTTAATCAAGAATATTAATTAAGAAGAAGTAAATATCTTCACAGACGGTTGGTACTTAACAACCGCTTGAAAATATGTTTATCTCAGGCGGGTATTACTTAACAACCGCCTGGGATAATGCCCGATACTGTTCTTCAGTTTCCTTATCCCTTGCTTCTTTTTTATTTAGATTCCAATATAAATACTCAAACATGTTTAGATTCTGCAAATTGTGTCCAAATTCGATGATTCTTTCTTCTACATTTGTATAAAATTAACATCTACCACCTGAACAAAATATTTTTAAAACTTGTATAGCTAACATTGTAATGTTTTGGTAAATATAAAATTAATTTCTAATCACATATTATTCACATTTGTGTATCTCATAAAAAAAAGTTCCTTCACTCAAAATTATTGGTATGAACATATTTGTATAATTTATACATGTATGAATTTTTTTTAATTTTTTTAAAAGCATTCCAAAATGTCAAACTTCAAATTATCCACCATTCTAACTAAATGCTCATATTCATATGAGGCATTCATCAAATTATGAACACACATTGATTCAAAAAAATTTAAAAATATATGAAAAAATTAGTAGAGGTTGGTATGATGAGTAAAAATGTCCACTGAAAAAATAAATGAAAAAAGCATTATATTCATCAAGATAGAAAAATGAAAAATAGCATTTGTTGTATGTTTTTTATGTTCTGACCAATATCAAAGGATTTATGAAGTGAAATTTAATGGTAACCTTTACTTATCAATAATATTACAAGAAAGTGGATTTTTGCCTTTTAAAGGACCACATTTAATCAAGAATATAAATTAAGAAGAAGTAAATATCTTCACAGGCGGTTGGTACTTAACAACCGCCTGAAAATATGTTTATCTCACGCGGGTATTACTTAACAACCGCCTGGGATAATGCCCGATACTGTTCTTCAATTTCCTTACCCCTTGCTTCTTTTTTATTTAGATTCCAATATAAATACTCAAACATGTTTAGATTCTGCAAATTGTGTCCAAATTCGATGATTCTTTCTTCTACATTTGTATAAAATTAACATCTACCACCTGAACAAAATATTTTTAAAACTTGTATAGCTGACATTGTAATGTTTTGGTAAATATCAAATTAATTTCTACTCACATATTATTCACATTTGTGTATCTCATAAAAAAAAGTTCCTTCACTCAAAATTGTTGGTATGAACATATTTGTATAATTTATACATGTATGAATTTTTTTCATTTTTTTAAAAGCATTCCAACATGTCAAACTTCAAATTATCCACCATTCTAACTAAATGCTCATATTCATATGAGGCATTCATCAAATTACGAACACACATTGATTCAAAAAAATTTAAAAAAATATGAAAAAATTCGTAGAGGTTGGTATGATGAGTAAAAATGTCCACTGAAAAAATAAATGAAAAAAGCATTATATTCATCAAGATAGAAAAATGAAAAATAGCATTTGTTGTATGTTTCTTATGTTCTGACCAATATCAAAGGATTTATGAAGTGAAATTTAATGGTAACCTTTACTTATCAATAATATTACAAGAAAGTGGATTTTTGCCTTTTAAAGGACCACATTTAATCAAGAATATTAATTAAGAAGAAGTAAATATCTTCACAGACGGTTGGTACTTAACAACCGCCTGAAAATATGTTTATCTCAGGCGGATATTACTTAACAACCGCCTGGGATAATGCCCGATACTGTTCTTCAATTTCCTTATCCCTTGCTTCTTTTTTATTTAGATTCCAATATAAATACTCAAACATGTTTAGATTCTGCAAATTGTGTCCAAATTCGATGATTCTTTCTTCTATATTTGTATAAAATTAACATCTACCACCTGAACAAAATATTTTTAAAACTTGTATAGCTGACATTGTAATGTTTTGGTAAATATCAAATTAATTTCTACTCACATATTATTCACATTTGTGTATCTCATAAAAAAAAGTTCCTTCACTCAAAATTATTGGTATGAACATATTTGTATAATTTATACATATATGAATTTTTTTTAATTTTTTAAAAGCATTCCAACATGTCAAACTTCAAATTATCCACCATTCTAACTAAATGCTCATATTCATATGAGGCATTCATCAAATTATGAACACACATTGATTCAAAAAAATTTAAAAAAATATGAAAAAATTCGTAGAGGTTGGTATGATGAGTAAAAATGTCCACTGAAAAAATAAATGAAAAAAGCATTATATTCATCAAGATAGAAAAATGAAAAATAGCATTTGTTGTATATTTTTTATGTTCTGACCAATATCAAAGGATTTATGAAGTGAAATTTAATGGTAACCTTTACTTATCAATAATATTACAAGAAAGTGGATTTTTGCCTTTTTAAAGGACCACATTTAATCAAGAATATTAATTAAGAAGAAGTAAATATCTTCACAGGCGGTTGGTGCTTACCAACCGCCTGAGAATATACTTACCAACCGCCTGAGATAATCTTCTTCTCAGACGTGAAATTTTAATTAACGATGAACACACTACACATTCATTCATTTACACAGTTGAAGAACACACAAGATACTCATTCATTAACAATATTCAATCACACATCTCACAAAAGAACACACAAGATGCACAATATTTACACAAGAACACACAAGATACGCAAGTAATATTCAATCACATAGATGAAAAAAGATAGATTTCATTCATTAACAATATTTACAAAACAGAAGCAACTAAAAACAACAAAAAGAAAAACTAATTAAATCCTACTCCTACTCCTCTTCCTCCTCCTCCTCCTCGTCCTCCGGCGGCGACTCCGACACCGGTGCAACAGGAGACAGGGCCGGCTGCACCGGCTGCACCGGCGGTGCAACCCCGAGGTTGCTAGCCGTTGCCTCCACCAGCGTTCTACAGCCCTCGGGGCCAAGAACCTGGGCCATCGTCGCGAACAGAATGTCGAGACGATCAGCCACTCCCGTGAGAGCGTAGAGGTAGTGGCCCATGGTACCCATTCCAGTATACTCTGGAAGGGTACCCAGCCCCAAGGCACTCATGGCGCGAGACGTATTGTTGTACGCCTCTCGCGCCATGAGGAGGCACTGCTCGGTGTTGTTCTTCTCGGTGGAGCTGCAACATAGTTTCTTGCAAGGTGGCTCCCTCGGAGGGCTTGGCGGCGGAAGGTCGGCCATAGTGGTGTTGGGTCGTCGGAGCAGAGGAAGATGAAGAAAACAAGAGGATTCAAATTGAGCGATGCGCTTGTGAGCGATAGCGCGTCTTTAAGGCCGCGCGGAGTGGAAAAGAAAGGTCGCGCCTCGGGGAAAAGAAAGGTCGCGCACGCGTGACATGGTCACTGACGTGTGGGACCGGGTACACATGTCAGTGACCGCTGATTAAGTCAGGGGATCCTCATCCCGGTTGGTGAGGGGTCTTTATGTAGGCGTTCATCAAATTAAGAAGAAGTAAATATCTTCACAGGCCCATGTTTAACTCAGGCAGGTGTTACTAACCAACCGTCTGAGATAATTGTATCTTCTCAGGCGGTTGGTAAGTAAAATCCGAGTGAGGTAACAATCTTCTCTGACGGTCGGTACTTAAAATCTGTCTGAGAAAATGTGAGTCTATATATACCCCTCGACAGCATTGGAAAAACCTAACTCGGGCGAAACACTTAGACGCCGTTAGGCTGCCAAAATTTTTTTTGCCGCCAAGTGTTCGCCCTCGTCACTTCCAGGTACGCCGCCGAGCTTCGCCGTCGCCCCCGAGCTTCGCCCTCCTCACTTCTAGGTACGCGGAGCAAAGCCATTTCCGTTGCCGCCGAGCTTCAAGGTAAACCCTAAACCCTTCAACCTTCCATCCTCCTTCGCCGTGCCGCCTCCCTCCCCGCCCTCGCTGCCGCCTTGCATTAGGGTTCGGGAATTAGAAAATGGTAGGCATCCTTGGTTAGGGTTCGGTGGAATTCGAAAAACTGTCAAGTTCGATGGCATCTTTAGTTAGGGTTCGGTGGTGCAAGATTTATGTGGATGGTTATATCACGATAAATTGGTAGTTGGTTTTGTGTGTCTAAAAATGTGAAATCAGTAGCATTTCATCTTTCGGTAGTTTGCAGAGATAAAACTGTCAAGTTCGAATGAATAGGAGTTACTCCCTTCGTCGTGGATGGTTATATCACGATAAATTGGTAGCTGGTTCTATGTGTCTGAAACTGTTCTGACACATTAGTGGTAAACATGATTCTAGACTCTAGTAACAGCAGTATATTCCCTATTTCTATCATCGGCCTTGCATATGCCACATAATTCTCTATTAGGGGCAAGATTTAGCTATATTTGGTTAAGTTGACCAAATTTGGCTAATTTTGGCTAAGTTACATTAGATATAGTTATACTTGACTAATTTTGACTAAGTTATGCTATATTTAGCTATATTTGGCTACTTTTGCTTAGAGTTAGCTATGCTAGACTAAGTTTGGCTATGTTTGCTTTTATTTCTCTAAGTTTCATTTGAGCAATTGTAGCTAATCTATGCTACCAAAGATGTCTGCACTTGTGGCTCCATCAGCTTCATTTGAGCAATTGTACCTAATCTGAGCTACCAAAGTTATGCTATATTTAGCTCTGAAGCCAAACAAGTTGCTGGCCAACTCATTTGTGATGCCAGGAGCATCCTCACGCCCATATCTAGGTACCACTAGGTGTGGCGATAGAGTCTGAGCATATGATGCTGATGTCTATGATACAAGAATTTAGTTAGACCTATATAACTTCAAAAATGTGTTTTGGCTAAATTTACTTAATTGAGCCAAAATTGAGAAAATTTGTTTTAAATATGAACAAATTTAGTTATGCCATTTATTAGATTTTTTGTCTTATTAGATCTAGCATCGAAAGCCCTAAGAAGACTGGTCCTGATAGTAACAACAAAGAAGACAATATGTAGTTTACTGACTCCAGCAGTTCAGGCTCCTATCACAGTCCTTCAGATCCTTTTCCGAATATAAAAATTAAAAAGACTTCAGTGGATCTAGACCCGGAATATGATCCTGCCGACGAGGTATGGATCACGAATCTTAACTTCAGCAGTTCAAGTTAATGTTGGTTGTCAAGTATACAAAGTCTTATAATTTTTTTCTACCTAGATTAATCTCGAAGACAATGAGGTGACATCGGCTCCTAAAACCACAGAAGGTTCTCCAATGGATGAATCCTCAGCTTCACTCAAGCGGAAACGAGGGCAACGAGGTCCCAATAAGGGTCCATTGGACCGCATCATGTACATAACAAGGGTCGGTCCAGGTGGGCTTCCCCAAGAACCACTGGATTCAGTTACCAAGTACCGTAATGCATGCGATTTTCTTGTTAGGGAGGTTGTGCCGATCACAACCGAGAATTGGAGGAAATTACCCGAGCAGACCAATAATGAGTTGTGGGAAAAGATAAAGAAACAATTCAAGTTCCCGAAAGGCATAGAAGAAGCTGTAAAGAAAGCAACATTGGTCTCTTGCGGCAAGAAGTTTCGATGTTGGAAGAGTGAAATGAATGCTTATGTTAAGGCCGATAAGGTCCCTAGCCCGAGGAAGATGGGAAAAATCACACAAGCTTAGTGGCAAGAGTTTGTTCGTCAAAAGAGCACACCTGATGCTAAAGCTCTAAGTGCAACTAGGTCATAGCTTGCAAAAAAGAACAAATACCATCATCGCTTGGGGTCTGCCGGATATGCCCCCAAAGTCCATAAATGGAATAAGATAATAGACGAAATTCTTAGTAAGGGCAATCCTCACCCATTAGAAGGGTGCGATGAGCGAACTCAACGCTGGGTCTTTGCTCGGTCAGGTTTGACCAGCGAGGGCAAACTTGAAAAGCCCGACTCTCTGAATGAAGTAGAGGATAAAATGAAAGAAGTAATTGAAAAGCAACAGAAGGGTCTCTTCAAGCCGAAGAGGGAGAATGCCCAACTTACCGCTATCTTAGGAAACCCTGAACACAGCGGACGGGTTCGAGCGGTCTCTTCTCAAATGTCTTGGCTAGATGGTTTCCCTAAAGATAAAGACACATATAGAAGACGTGAGAAGTTTAAGAAAACACTTGATGAAACGATTGCTCAAAAGGTCAAAGAAAATATGCAAGAAATAATGGAACAACTTAGACAATCAGGACAATTAGTGGCACCGAGTACAATGATGGTTCCGGTGCAAAAGGAGCAATTAGTATCTCCAACTGCCTACCCTAGCAGCGTTGGTTCCGTGCCACGCTCAGGGTCAGCCCATAAGTTCCCCGTCGATGATATTGCTAACGATAAATCTTGTCATCTTCTTGTCCCGATAGGCAGAGCAGGGAACAAAACCAAACAGGTTGCCACTGCTATGGCAAAGCCTGATCGTGACTTCAACGGAAATCCACTTCCGTTGTATTATTCTGTGGTGCAAGTTCTTCAGATCATTGATAATGATTATGAAGATTATGAAATAGACCACGTCACACCTGAGGGGATTGCGACTCTGGGGCAGGCTGTCAACCAATTAATCCTTTGGCACCGACGCGATATCGTGTTGGACGATGAGCCAATTTCTAGCCCCATCGCATCTCCAAATACTGCAACCCCATCTTCTAAGGCGAAAGTGCATGAATATCCACTCCCAGTCTGGGAAGATCCACTCCCCCTATGTCTGAGCAAGGATGATATCCAAGAGCAACAAGTTGGACAACAACTTCAAGCAGTACTAGAGCAAGCTGTTGCTAGTAAAGAGCAACTAGTTGAGCAACAGCTTGAAGTAGTACTAGAGCCAGCTGCTGGGAGTAAAGAGCAATCAGTTGAACAACAGGTTCAACAACAAGCCAGTGTCCAACTTCCGACGACTACTCCTTGATCATCAGTGCCTGTCAAAGTTAGCTTATACGAAAATAAGAAACCTTCATCAGAAGTGTCAAAGTATTTGGAAGCTATGAAGGAAAATATTAGAAAATCGAGTGCATCTCGTTCTTCTCATGAGCCAGCATTAGAAGATATCGAGGAGTGGGAAGAAGACGGTGTCATGTATAATCGGCGGACGGCTTTAGTTAAACCAGGAGTTCCAATATACAAGCTTGAGGATGTTCCTCCTAAATTTGAGAATGGGAAGCCGTTCATGACATCCGTACAACTTAGCAAACAACCCGTCCAGCTCAGAAGAATGCATGAGTGGTACATCACTGCCAGCACAAAATTTGGTCTTAATTGCATCACATTTCGTATTCCAAAAGAAGCATTCTGGAGCACTGGAGTAGATAAACGAGTCATTTTATTTGAAGAGCTGCTTTCCCTTTTCCATCGGGGCATGCTAGATATCAACCTGCTGCTCGTCTGGTGCTTGTAAGTGCTCTAATATTTTGTATTTGCTTTTCTTACTACACGCATACGCATTTCGTGAGATTATAACAATTCTGGACTTCTTCAATAGGATGCAATATATGGATAATGTAAAGTTGGCGTGCAAGACAGGTATCCTTGACCCTACTAGGATTGCAAAGTCGCTATTCGACGTCCAGGCGAATCGAGAATCAAGCCAGTACAAACACATGAAAAAAAAAAGATTTTGAAAGAGCAATTGCAAAACTTAAGAAGGATAGAAAGGCGGAAGTTGCAGCTTACATAGGACATGCGATGTTTAACTTTGTCAGAGACGGCAAGGACCTCGTAAAGGCTCCGTACCACATCGAGTAAGTTCGACACATGACACTGAAATATCAATTATTTGTAATTGTTAACACGTGTGTTTGTATGTTTGCAGTAATCACTACATAATGATCTTCATCAAGCCAACGCGGGGAATGGCAACAGTCTTGGACTCGGCCGATTACCCACCAGATCGTTACAAAGATTTCCTTTCCATTTTGAAAAAGTACGTTTATTCAATAATTTTAATTTATGCACATTTAGAATGTGTTGACAAGTTTTATATGACATTTCTTGTATTACAGCGCTTGGCAGTTTTACGCGGAGCTTGGCGGTCAGACCTCCTAATACAAATGCAGTGGACATTTAAACGTATTATGCTTGTCCGAAGCAGCCTGCTCGGAGTGTCTTATGCGGGTATTATGTATGCGAGCATCTTCGGACCGCCGCTGTATATAGAGTCAATCGTGAGGATTTAAGTTATCCTTAATGTCGATACCTTATTTTCTTACTTTTGTGTTTCATTTTCATTGTAACTAGCATAGTTTAATGCTTATATTCTCTGCTGTTCAATATTACCAGAAACATTATTTTCATATTTTGATTCCAACTTCAAAATTCAATTTCTCATAGTACAACTGCTCTAAAAATACCTACTAAATTCTTGTATACTCTCACTTTGATCTATACTTTGAGATTGTTCAAACCAACACATTCTAAACCTTGTTATGTGTTATATTGCAGCACAAGAAGAATCTGAACGAAGAATGGCTGGTTTGTAGAAGTATTCCTGATGGAGGAGCCGACAGGATTGCTTCTGAACTCTGTCAGTTCATTCATCGCGAAATTTTGCACAAAAAGGGGAAGTTCTTTGATAAGAATGGTTCAGCAGCTGATGTGCCAGAACTTTGCGACTATGCCAATTTAAACAGTTTTTAGTGAAAACTTGTAAACTTTGAGATGAATTGTATCTGTAACTTGTACATATGTATATTGTTTTAGTGAAATTGACTTCTGTGATGATAATATTGTTGACTTTTGTTCTGTGATGATATTGTTGTTTTTTGTTCTGTGATTATATTGAATTGACCTGGAAATTAGAAATAACAGCAATAGTACTGCATGACTGTGAAAAACAATTATCACGGGCAGCTAGATACAAGTAAAGAAACATCTGTGATAACCTAATTTTCACAGGTGGTGTCTGTTATGGTAGAAACCAGCTGCGTTAAAGGGTCTTCACAGAAGGCTGATATAGGTAAACTCCGTCTGTGATAACACCATTATCATAGACGAGTTAGTTATGCTTCAATAATCGTCTGTAAAGACACATTATCATTGACGATTAGTTATGCTTCAACACCCGTCTGTGAAGACACATTATCATAGACGGTTAGTTATGCTTCAAAATCCGCCTGTGAAGACACATTATCATAGACGGTTAGTTATGCTTCAAAACCCGCCTGTGAAGATACATTATCATTGGCGGTTAGTTATGCTTCAATACGCGTCTGTGAAGACTCATTATCATAGGCGGTTAGTTATGCTTCAATAACTGTCTGTGATAAGACATTTATCACAGGCGGTTATATATGCTGCACGACCCGCCTGTGATAAAGTATTTTCACAGGCGGCTATTCTAAGTAATGAACCACCTATGATAATCTGTCTTCACAGGCGGCTAGCCTAAGTGAAGAACCGCCTATGATAATGTGTCTTCACAGGCGGTTTCACTTCTCCGCCTGTGAAATTGCGGATTATCACAGACTCTTCGTTTCAGGCGGTTTTAAAAGCCGTCTGTGATAATAGATTTGGAGCCGCCTGTGATGAGGCTTATTGTAGCAGTGCTAAGTACTGATGAGTGAGACGTGCTGCCTGCCATGCGCACCAAGGCATGATGCCTGCCATGCAGTGGCTGATGAGCAGCTGAATAAGGACGTGTCAATTGTTTGTTAGCGCAGAATGCTACTAGTTGTTGGTTTCTGCATGTGCTGCTTCCGGTGAAGGAACGAGTCTGTTGGAGGACCGAGTGGAGCTCTGGCTGTTGAAGACCGAGTCGCACAGGTTGTTACGAGTAGTGGCCGATGCATGCAAATCTCTGATCTGTAGTTGTAGGTTGGTAGTGGTGCTGTTTGGCCGGCCAGTGAGTGTTCGGCTACAAATTCCGGTTGTAACCTCTATGTGAGAAGAACAGAGCTAGTGGGAGTGAAGAGCACGTGTGGTGCAGTGTGCTATAGTGCCGTTAGTGTGTGCAGTGCAGTGTGTGCGCTGTGAGTGTTTCCTGATCTGGAGTGAGCAGCTGTGTGAGTGTGTGTTCAGCTGTAGTGCTTGTGTGCTGAGTGAAGTCCACAAAGAACTAAGTGACAGGTGCTAGTGTGCTATAATATATACTTGTGTGTTTACGAGAGGGAGCTGGGCCAACAAGCTGCTTCACAGAATTTCCATCCTTAAAAATGAATAATCGTTGTGGAATCAAAGGTAGGAGCGATTATATCCAGGAGATAATTGTGTGCTTGAACTGAATGAGCATGCATCTTAAAGATAATAAGAGGATGGAAGCCAGCAGAGGCATACTACTCGTCAGTGTCACGCCATACCGTCAAGAAGAAACCACTATGACATGGACAGTATGCAGGCAGAGGGATCCTCGGGGCACACTGTTCCGAAGCGTTCACCATAAATGACGAGGAAAGTGAGGAGTATGTCATGCGGGATCTGTCAGAAACACAGAGTTATCCGATTAGAGATGTGGTTTTTCGCGATTCTGTTGTGTTGCTCAGATTCTGTTGTGTTGCTCATGACCCTTTTGCTCATGACGTACAGAAGCAGGTGCTGCGCTGTTCGCAAACGAGTGCCTCTGCCCCTACTTTTGCATTTCTTCTCTTTGTATATGGTTCAGGAGCACCACAACACATATTCCATATTCATTTTCTTTTCGCGAACACCTGGGAAATCAGCATAATGGTTTTACGGTTACGGTGCCAGCAAGCAGGCATCATCAGACAAGCCGTTCTGTAGCAATTTTTGTTTGGTTAGATCGAGTAAGAAGCAAGGCTGTGGGTAATGGCGGGCCTCCAAAATTCAGGTAGTTTGTTTAAGGGTAAAGCGTAAACAGTGTATGTTCTCTCTGCTTCAGGGGCGCATGTGTGGGTGCGCATGGCCAATTGTACTTCAAATCTGTAACATAGTGCAATTATGCTCTTTTTCTTAATACAATGACATTAGTCTTTTGCATATCCAGGGAAAAAAACGACAACTCCTTCATTTTCCTCATCACCCCTCTTGCACATGTACAGGCTACATTGGTTTCAGATCTTGATGTATTTTCTATCACGCAAGATGCATGTTAAATGGACCAAACTAGCACTAAATATCTATATACTAATCTCACCTATATCTTAAAAGTATCAAGAGAGAACACAAATGTAAATGTCCAAACTCAGGTACTTTTATGTACCATCTAGAGATACTCTCATCCATGAGGTTGTCAGGTTGGTTGAGAATCAAAAGTGCAAGAGCTTGTAACCCACCACCAACCTTCTAATGGGTGAAACCTGAACCTTTTCCATCCACATGCGTATAAAAGTGCATAGATTATGCACAAGCAGTCAAAAGCAAACATTCCACATACTAATGTTAAAATTGAAACAATAGACGCATGGCTCATTGTGTTGAGAGCTAGAAATAGGAGGAATCAAGAACACCATCCTAGTGTATGTTGCAGATGTCATGGAACTAGAAGAAACGCGATTATAGGCGGGAGCAAAACATTGCATGATCTGAGATCGAAATCTCCATGCAACCAGTGTACCAGATTCTCATGACGTGGACGGTATGCATGGCCGGTCCGAGAACCAATGCTCATTGAATGATTTTCATCCAAACACACCTTACTTCCATTGTATTCAATTCTGTACGACACAAATGATATATTTCTGCTAGTTAAATATGCTTGTCGACGTGCATGACCAAGAGTGCATCCAAAGTTTCTTTATTGACAATATTGTGTTATACAATATTGTGAAGACTCATAGCAGAATGTGCAGTCAGAATCGCTTGAATCTTGTCAAGTAGCATTATATGAGCTGATAATAATGCATTTACAATCAAGCACAGGCCCAACCATCTATCAACTCTCCTAACGATTAGCAAGTATGGAATCTTCTCTGTTCTATTCTCATCTCGTATGATAATCTACACACCCTACACGATACACACGCATACAATGTTAGAGTATATCTAGAGTATATTTTTATATAGATTAGATATTAGGGAAAAGTCTACATACCCTCCAACTATGAACTAGGGATTAACCCCCAAACTACTAGATTAGGTATTTGACCCCCTACCTATACAAAACCAGTCAATTAATAATACCATTTATGTTTTTGAAGAGTGGTTTTGCCACATTGGCATGATCTGCACGTCCCTACAATGTACCCGTATGTCAGAGACAGAAGACAAACCGCCTTCCTTATTCTTTCTTTGGAAGGCGATCAATCACAGGATACGATCGGTGATTCAGGCCTTTAGGTGTATCCGTCGCCTTTGCCGCCTCCATCTTCTTTTATCTGCGCTTGATCTCCTTTGGGCGGCGGATTTCTGGCGCTAGCGCTCAGGCGGTGGTTAGACACACGGGCGGCGGACCTTGGACGCGCGACGCTCGAGCGCTAGACCATCTGCATGGGCGTGCAGTTGCTCGACTGGTGGCCGTTCGGGCGGCGCCCGGGACATGCAGATGGCGGGTCTTGGACGAGCATCGCTCGAGGGCTCGACCATCTGTGCTCCTGTTCCTAAAGTAGAACAAAGGTACAAAGCACATCTTTTGTGTGCTTCCTCCGCCCGTCCTTGAAAGTTTATCATTTTATAGTTTATTAAGAACGAAGAGAACAGCTGGTAGAGCAGAGGTACAGAGCACATCTTGTGCAGAATTCATGTTTGCAACCTGCATGTAGTTTATTAGTGACTAACGTATCTTCTTGTCAGGCTCATATGCACACTGATGACAATTCTTATTACACGAGCCAACCTGCTTCATATGCACAACAATAAAGCCGGCAAACCATTGTTTAAAATGACTGCTGATCCAAGATAGCTTTGACCTGCTTGCCGCTTCAGTATGTTTAAAGGCTGGTTTTAAAGATGCTCCAAGTTGAGTATGTTTAAGGATATATGTTACGTCCTCCGTTCCCAAATTAAGAATAGAAAACATATGGCACGACCGGAGCATTGAACCCATAACTGCCCACGCTGAAACATGCAACCTAACCGCTGCATGTCCCAAACAATGCATGCGGCGCCTGGGAATTCAGCAGAATGGTTCCGCGGTTACGGTGCCAGCAAGCAGGCATCATCGATCAGAGAACCCGTTCCGTAACAATTTTTATTTTGTCAGATCAAGCAAGAAGCAAGGATGTTCGTCTAAGGGCAAGGCTTAAACGGTCTTGTTCTCCTTGCTTGAGCAGCGCATGTGCAGCAGGTGTGCATGCCCAATTGTACTTTAAGTCTGTAACATAACTCTGCTTTTTTCCTAGCAGAATGACACAAATCTTCTACTCTCTCTATACTTGAAAGTTTGTCAGTTCATTTTTAAACTACAAATCGACAAACATTTAAGGACTGAGAGAGTACGTATAAGAGAAAAAAAACAACAACTTATCCTTCATTTTTCTCACCACCCTGTTGGCATTAACAGATGCTAATGATCAATTACTAGCCACTAATCAATTCGGATCAGATCTAATCTGGGAGCTAACTGCAGTGATTAACACGCACCTTCGGGAATACGTGAGAGGAGCATGCAGAGGAGACAGCCGCTATGGTTACGGAGGCGGAGGCGACGATCTGCAGTTGATGGCGGTTGTGAAGCCTTGGAGCACCTTCCCCGACTTTCTCCCTTTGCCTGATCGGTGGCATGAGGAATTGGGCACTCTGATTTCTAGATCAAAGATCAATCTGAATTATGAGAGGTGCCCATCTATTTATAGGGAAGGGACCAGCCGAGGGGGCCTCCAACCGATTCGGTTGGTGTGTCCCGATCAAACACGAGGGGGATTTTCTAAGAGATTGAGTTGGTTACGAAGTAACCGACTCCTATTATATTTTCTATGTTAATCAACGTGATCAAATTCTAACATTCTCCCCCTTGATCATGGAACTAATTAACTTAGTAACTCAAATGCTAAACTTACGTATATTTCCTCATGCTCAATATAAAGGGCACGACAAATCGAAGACAGCTAGTTACGTACTGCTTGACTCGACGACCACATTATATCTCACACTTAAAAACATACACTAATTCTGAGTTTGACCCCTAAGTATCCAGGAGGTCATAGGTTCTTCCTTAAACCCATGCGCGTTATGTGTTCACAGAACACATTGGGTAGAAGTCCCTTTTGTATGCGATACCGCGAGGATTCGCATGAATCTAATTGCTCAATAATCAATGCTAAGTATGATCCTAGATTTACTTCTTTGCAACACACAACTGATGTTAATGTGTTTGGCTGCACATTTGACTTGTTGCCTTAGAAGTATGAATAACTTATGTGGTTTTTGTTGTCTACTACTTCTTAGTCCGGGTTTTCTTATTTGTCCGCTCAGCGGCCTCATCACTAAGTTGGCGTGAATTAATCACAATGTAGTTACCTTTTGTTTGAAACTTTTTCCACAATAAAGCTTCATCTGCGAGTGTTATTAACTGATGTGGATTTTGCTACACATCTCGCAGGAACTTAGTTTTACTGATCCATGGCTCTTCTAATAATACTAAACTTATTATGGGGCCTGAGTTTCTTGCAAGTGTCAGGACCCGCCTTCCGAGAGTCCACTTGTGCATCCCGTACCAATCCCTGGATCAGTAGTTGGTACGCACAACAGAATAGATCAAGATCCATACAACAATTATTTATTTATAAACAGTATAAGTCTTACAAACATGATCTATATTACATTGGGTGTGGTTGGAGATGACCACCAAAATAGAAGAAATCTTCAAAATAGCGGAGCAGAAAAGCGCCATGCCCAACAAGCAGACTTGGGAAGTAGGACTAGACATAATCGTCATCCTCACACGCTTCACCTTCCTTGTCTTCTGATAAAACCACATATAAAGCAAGAGTGAGTACATAAGGTACTCCGCAAGCCCTAACACTACTCAAGGGGAGGTGTTTCATGCATTAAGGCTTGTAGCAAGGAAATGCCATACGACTTAGTTTTGCCAAAAAGCATTTTATGCAGGTTCTCTTTGAAAAGAGTTTTGCAATAAGAGGGAGAAGTGTTTGAATCAATATTATCATAGTTGGCGGGCCCTGGGGGAGTTTCAGACCATCCCGCTAGTTCCCTCACTTTTAGATGAGTCTTTGGACCCAAGGCCCTGACGACTCTAGCACGCATGCCAACTCTTTCGCAAAAAACAGTGGCCTCGGCCACCCACACACACACTTCAAGGAGATGTGCTAATACTAATCAATAGGAGCCCAAGGCATAGTGTGCCAAGACTGTGACAACATCTATCCGGATAGATCAAGACTTTGTAGAGTTTGCACACTTTACTCACAGGCTACGTACTCCGGATCAGAGAGTAACGCAACACTCATCCCATCTTTCCTGAGTAACCCCACATTCACACCTCGGCCCGACGCAGGGGCTATTCGGGCATTCACTACCCAGCCAGACATCGGACGACCCTCGGTCTCCGTGCCATTTCCTGGTCCACCGTGTCCTCCATGGCTCTACAGGTTTTCTCATGTGGCAGTCACCAGAAAGGTAGGGCGAGTCCTGCCCATACAAGTTCTGTGGTTGTACGAAATCACTATGTTGAGGTCAAATGAACCGGTCCTTATATTGGTGAGGAGGCTCCATCCGTCCTTGGCAAAAGGACTAGTTCGGAACACACAACATCGAACTAAACTGAAGTACTCGACACAAGCCTAGTCCTAAAAGCATGGTGATCAGACTATTACTGAAGCACTCAGTGCCAATTGGTGGCTTACACCGAATACACAGCCGCAGCTGGTATACCTCTTAGGGAGCCCGCAGCATCCCATCACCATACCCGCCTCGACCACCCTTCCCCTTCACGCACGCAGTTCATTAATCTCCCACCCATATCCTAACTCACACCACCAAACACCTTTTAACACATTTCACAATCATGTATACAGTGTGTAATGGTTCGCGATGCGAACATTGCAGGGGTTCCTAAGCATAGTACTAACAAGGGGGTGCTCACATCACTGCTATAGCGCAACGATGAAGCTATTAGGTTGTCAAAGGGTTGTGTTGTCAAGGTCAAGGAGAGGATTGTGATAGTCACTGCTATTATCATAACTGATACAGTGTCTTGTTTCAAGCCATTGATAGCGAGTAACTACTGTGTTACTGTTTATCGTTGGCTAGTAGCTAACACTGACATTCAGTCATCAACATAGCTCATGCTACCACATCAAGTGGTTCATAGCATAACAACATTTTAAAATATACATATAGTCATGCAATGAAAACAGGCAATAGGTGCGATTGCAAAACATAGGTGAGATATGATCAAGGAGTTAGAGCTTGCCTTTACAGTGGTTTACCAAAGTCCTTGTCTTGTTCTTCGTGACTCAAGTCTTGAATATCTTCTTTGCGAACTCTCCGATTACTAAGTACATAACTATGCGAAGAAAATATGATTCATCGATAAAGATCCAAGAAATCCAAATAAATACAAACAGTCATTCAATAACGTGGTTACTAAGATAATTATAAGGCTTGTCGAAGAATATGATATCCTCCTAGTGGCTTATTTAGGAACATTACTATTTCTTTGACCAATCAAATTGGTCATCGAGAAGTTATAACGGTTTTATCGGGTCTTCTAGTTATACAGTGTTTATGACTATTATGGTTAATTCACTAGTTTATATTATAAATTATTTATGTTACGGTCAAGGGTTAACCATAACCTATATGAGACTTCTTGATAATCATCTTATCTTCACAAAAGTATATTCATTAAAATTCTACTAATGTAAGACCCACTTATTTTAGAGACTAATCATGAGTCCTAACGTGTTTGAACTTAAGGCAGCATTTCCAGTGAAGACTAGTGTGTGATTTATCGTCTCATTCTATTTCTTAATATATTATTGCCTTAGTATACTCTAAAGATTATGAATTTATTCTAGAATTCCTTTAGTGCATGGATATTAGGACATCAAGGGATTACTAGTGGAGGGTATATTCTATTTAGGACCTACAGGCGAGTTCCCACTATCCAATAGCTTCTTAATTACTTTTCTACAATGACACTAGTTAGTTCATTGTCCTATATTTAATTTTAATCAATTACTATCTAAAGTCCTGGGAATATTTTGAAAGTCGTATACAGAGGGATTATATACTTAGTTGGGAGTTTCTATTATTAATAATTCCCTAATTATTTTCTATGTAGATGATAATTAGTTCATTGTCCCATATTTTATTTTAGTCACTCATCATTCTAAAGTTCTAATAGTATATTCCTAGAAATATTTAGAATGTTGTTTATGAGGGGATTAATTATTAGCTTATACGTGCAATTTGTTAATATGAATAATTTTCCTATGAGAATGATAACTACCTTTCTATCCCATAATTTATATTAGCCTAACACCATGTGCATTATATTACATATGTCAAATAATATTTTCTAGGGACTCTAGATGATCATTTATGAGGAAGTTAGCCCATCTAAAGTTTATATGTGATTTTCTTCTAACTATTGGCAATTTAACTAATTCTCCTATAGAGATGTTAAGTATTTACTACTCGATACACTTTTATGGTTAAATAATACTGTTTATGTTAATTAATATCTCTTATACCTTTATATTATTATTTTTGGAGGGATTGTCAAATTTGGAGGCTAAATATAGGTTTTCCCAATTTTCCTAGTTGATTAAATGATTTTTTATTAGTTAATAGTAAGTCTATCATTTTATGTAGTTTACTAAGGTCACTCACCACCATTTCTATGGTATAATAATCATTATATAATTTTATGGAACTCCTAGATAATTATTTTAGGGAACAATTTTGAATATTAACATGATTTATTTTAATTTCTTTATTACTATTTCATTTAAGATAAGCTAATAATATCTACCACAATATGTACAATTAATTTCTTTTATCAACCATTCTTAATATGATCTACAAGCTATCAATGATTTTTGGGGATTTTCCCATAATTTTCTTGTACCCAAAAATGCATTTTATGAATATCAGTGTGCACTAAGCGGGTGGCTCTAGCATTTTACAGGACCAGGCAGTGGCTGACTGGTGGGCCTTACTGCGTGCGTGTGTATCTAACAATTTATCTCTCTCTCTCTCTCTCTGTATGGCTGGCAAGGAGGGCCCATCTGTCAGTGGCGCAGGCCCATTCATCACGGTTGCTAGGTGTGCGGTCTACGTGGACCGGGTGCACCCATTAAGGCTAGTGGGGCAGTTCGCACGTGGCGCTGAGGTGGTGATGTGGCATCGATATGGCAGCCACGCAAGCGCCACGCGCGCACACGTAGGCGCCATGAGCCAAGCAGGGGGGCGGCGGTAGCTAACTGGAGAGGCTCGCCAGCAGTCGGCGGAGCTAGTCGGCCGTCTGAGGAGGGTCCGCGGGGCACGCACAAGCTATCTTCGTGCTCGGCTGGTCCTGGGACGCGCCCATGGCGGCGGGCAACGGCGTACGGCGGCTAGAGGTGGCGGTGTTCGGGACAGCGGCGACGGCGGCACAACGCATGGTGAACTACACGAGCCCCGTGCAATCCAACGGGATAGGCTACTGGAGGCGCGTTCCAGAGTGTGTGTAAGGTGCTGGTGAGTTCGGTTGGGCCGGAGCGGCACCGACAGCGGCCGGCGGCGGGCCGTGGCGGCCGCGCGCGACATCGCTCCGTTGATCTATGCGTGCGCACAGCAGACCAACAGGACGACTTGCCTAGGACGTGTTCCAGGGTGCTAGGAGGGTGTTGGGACGCTCGGCTAGGCCAGAAAGCGCTCTACGATCGCCGGCGATAGGGGGCTACGGTGACCACGGCGGTGGCTCGGCAAGGTTCACCTTCCCTTGCTCCTCTTCCCAACCCAATTATCCTAACGCGTTCTAAATGTCAAGGCTAAGATTATGGGCATGGTGGCATGATCGGAACGAGCTCCTAGCTCACTTTCGGCTATGGCGTGCGGCGGCGCTGTTGAGTGATCGTCGAGATCTGTCCCGTGCTGCGCTAGGTGGCAAGGCAACGATTGTTCTAAACGTTCTACAAAATGTAGAATCAATGTCATGGGTTAATTGGAGTACATTCACGCCGTCGCGTCGGAACGGGCGAGGTCGCCGGATTTGGGGAAGAAGGGGGAAAGCTCTGAATTGCCGATCGGAGAGGGCTGCGCGAGCTTGTTTGTGCACAGTGGAAGTGAGAGGGGAACTCGAGCGAGTGGATTTTGGAGAGGGGTACCGTTTTTATAGCCTCGGCGAGGCGGTTTGCTGAGAGGCGGTGGCCGGCGCGGCCTTTGACGCGCACAGAGGTGGCGCGCAGGGGCTCTATGGCGCGTGCACCACGTTTGCTAGCTGGCGAGGAGCGGGCACACACGCGAAGTGACTACCGGGCAGGCGACGTGATGATGACAGGTAAGAACAGAGATACCGGCAAGGTGACAGGGGTGGTGCGGCTTCTCCACTCGCGCGATGCGACATGGCGGCTTGCTCCGGTCATGGTGGCAATGATGTCGGACAGGGCGGCGACGTGACTAAGGTGGTGCGGCAGGGGCGCCAGCGGCGCAAGCGGCACCCGGGCGACGTCTTGTCAGCAGAATCCCGGAGCGGTGTCGGGCTTAGACGGGAACAGAGGAGGAAGATGATGGGGGCAGTTCGCTCTTGGGCAGTCAGGCCGCGCGATGGAGGCTGGGCCGCACGCCAAGAAAAAAAGAAATATGGTCGGGCCGCAGAGAAGAAAGAGGAGAGGAGGGAGTGGGCTGCGGTAAGGGAAAATATGCCGCTGCTGAGAGAAAAGGGGGAGAGGGGAGACGGGCCGCATGAGGAGAAATGGGCTCCTTGACCTTTTCTTATTTTATCTGTTTTCCACTCTTTTCTAAATTTAATTTCTGTTTTGATTTTGAATTTGAATCCACTTCAAGTAATTTAAATTCCGGTTCTTGTTAGATGTATTCTAATATGATTTGTTAATTAAAATACTCATTTGGCGCACATATATATACACATGTATATTCTTATATGTATTATTTAATTACTGCCTCTCATTTTAAAATATATCATAGTTAGGTTTGCACTCAATCAGACCTTTTTATTTGAATTTGGTTTAACTCAACCTGTCTCCTCATCTTGTGAGTTAGGGTTTTCTAGCTCCAGTTATTCGGTCACTTTTATTTTAATCCCTATACCTTAAGCTTTTAATTTGAGTTGAGTTCATGTTTTATTGGCTTTCGTTTTAGATTTTGGGTTACTGTAAAACTCTATGATACTTTTTCAATAGGTTGTTCCTCTTTACCGGCCTGGTTGGATTTAGTGGTGAGTTCGCCTTTCCATGTGTATGTGTTCACATTTGTACACTCATATCTCCTGATTTTCTATTGATGATTAGCATTTGTTCGAGATTTGTTTCAAAATTTTAATTCGGAGTGATTTTTACTGTTTGTTAAAATTCGGGCTGTGACAGATCTACCCCACTTAAATAGAATCTCGTCCTCAAGATTTGGAGGTTGTCTTAGGTAGGTATTGGTTTACTTCCTAAGGTTTCCTTTACTGCCTTGAGATGGTTATTTCCTTGATCTTGACGTCACCGTACTGCAGTTGCTCTCGTTTACTGTGTCACATGTTTGAGTATTCGTACGGTTAGTTCTCGGTATGCAGCGCATCAAGCAGTGACTGCCCTTTAGGACTTTGTACGTGTCTTGCATGTGATTGCACAACTTGAAGGGTGTGTATCTAACATACCTGTTTGGTACTGACGGTAGTAGTGGCTCCTATTATCTTAACGGGTCCGACTGGTCATTGAGGCATCATGCCTTAGTTCCAAAAATTCGTTTGTACCCCACACCGGTGTCTCCCTAGGGTACACGCAGTTACTACCATGGTGGTGAATTCTCACAGTGGTTGTTTATTTATTTTTACCGTTGACTGCCTCTGGTTCTGATTTTTTTTTTGCCTCTTAGGGTCCTTATTATGGGCGGAGCCACATAATGACGTTCTTTCATCTCTAACTATACTAGTGTCGCCCGATACTGTATCGTACAGGGTATTGGAAGGTGACATCTTTAGACTTTGTGGGGTCCACTACCATGACTTTGGCTTTTAGGGCTTGTCCAAGAAAGGTTTGTTGCCAGCTCCTCTACACTATTTTGCCCATACGACTCAAGAAGCAGACTGATGTGTTGGTCGGTACGAAGGGTGTCACTGTGAAAACTCGTATTTTCCACATTGGGTGGCGAGCACCGGCTTCATGATGTGAGCATGTATGATCTTGAATTGATATTAACTTGACCCCAATTCACAGGTGTACCTAAATCTCTTATCTAGTTAAGCAAGTCATAGACTGAGGGTAACATCTATTTGCGCTACTTCATCTGATGTTCGGTAGACGATGCACGTCCTGAGATTGCTTTCTTTTTGCTTGACCACAACACTGGGATTCCCTAAGGTGATGAACTCAGTCAGAAAATCCCTTCTTGTATCTTACGGGTATGTCTCTTGCGTTTGATCAATCAATATGCATCCATCTGATGGGATCTCCTTGCCCTCAGTGTTGCTTCGAGTGTTAACGTGGTTAGAAACTGCATGCCTATGTATGGTTCCATTCCTTTTGATCCTTCCAGATCCATATCTGAGCATGTATACATTTCCGACACTCATTCTATGAGCGTAGCTTCCAAACTACGTGCCAGGAATTCCATAGGAGCTCTTGCGACTGACTTCTTATCGTTATCTCAACGTGATTCCCCGTAGTGACCTTGCGGTTGGCACAGGGTGTAAATCCTTGTTGGTGTGCCAACCAGTCCATAAGGGTATGATCCACACGTTTGTCTTATGGTCCTTTAGGTCTGCTAAAATCCTACCCCACTTAAATAGGATTTTAACTATTATATATTTATTTGTTATTCATTAGTGCGGGTTTATTATGGTGATTATTATTATTATTTCTATTATCATTATTATTGATATATTTATATTTTATTATTAGTAGTTTTGTTTGGTTTATTTATGTATTTAATTATTTATTTATTGACTTTGTGGGTTAACTGGAGTACTTGGATCAAGACGAGGTTTCCGCATGAGCAGTGTGCTCATGGTGAGCTTGACTGGGAATAGGCTTCTGAATAGGTATTTCGTTGATATGATAGGAAGAGAGGAGTGGAAGATTTTGTTTTATTTGTTATTATTATCCTCACATATATACGTTCGTTTGCATATATATTAAAATTTATATTGTGTATTTTTATTGGTGCATTATATTCCATATACATACAGGCATACGTGCATAGGTATATAAATACACGTAATCTGTATGTATTTATTTTATTAAACACCCAACTTATTTTCTTTTGTTTGATTATTGATCTGTGTTGATATTTAGAGCACATAATTTCACTCAATCAAAGAACCAAATGAAAATCAGCGAATCACACCCAAACATAACTAGATTACAAACTTATATATTATACTATTAATCGTTCTATTCGCGTCTTACTCTAGGTTACTATAGTGCTAAGCCACTCTACTCATGGGTATTACAGTCATTCCAAGATTCTATCTATATGACTGGGGAAGGTAGGGTTGCACGTCGTTGCTCTTCCGCCGATCCTGATGTTGTTCTTGACATGTGACGACGTCATCTTCTAGTAGACTTAGTAAAGTAATTGCTTCTTTTATCTTTACATATTCTCTTGAGTTGATTAGAAGGTTGTCTGACTCATCGGATCTTGAATGGTCCAGTGCAGATGTTGCATGGTTCAAACCTCGCGTGTCGCGTTGGTGTCCATCTTACTCTTGAATGGTCAAAGTGTATTGGGTTGAGGTCAGTGAAACTATTAAAGGAAATAAATTAAGTTTTCAACATAGAAGGAGATAAGTGCAGAAAGAACATAGAGGAGAGAGAGAATTTTTCATTAATAGTTTTATACTTTTCAAAATATATGTTAAGGGTATATGATGACTCTAAGGTTTCGTCCTACGGCCAAGTATGGCTCTGATACCACTCTGTCAGGACCCGCCTTCCGAGGGTCCACTTTTGCATCCCGTACCAATCCCTAGATCAGTAGTTGGTACGCACAACAGAATAGATCGAGAGTCATACAACAATTATTTATTTATAAACAGTATAAGTCTTACAAACATGATCTATATTACATTGCGTGTGGTCGGAGATGACCACCAAAATAGAAGAAATCTTCAAAACAGCGGAGCAGAACGGCGCCATGCCCAACAGGCAGACTTGGGAAATAGGACTAGACCTAATCGTCATCCTCACACGCTTCACCTTCCTTGTCTTCTGATAAAACCACATATAAAGCAAGAGTGAGTACATAAGGTACTCCACAAGCCATAACACTACTCAAGGGGAGGTGTTTCATGCATTGAGGCTTGTAGCAAGGAAAGGCCATGTGGGGACCGGAGTCCACACATCCGAGGATCTCATATGGTGGTGCCGTGCGATGCGGCACCTAACAGCACACACGAAAAGGATACCAAAACATATAAAGTTTTCATTTCATAAAAGAAGAGTTTACAAAAGAGTGTACCACAAGGGTACACACGCAGCGGAAAATACATACTCATAATCTCACCTAACTAAGCAGGAGAGAATACATCCATGCCCTAGGACGCTTCTCACTAGCAACATGAAGAACAGTTAGCAGCGGCGTGGTTCACATGAGATTTATCTCGACACCTCGAGTCTCATGTACAAACTGAACAACAGAAATAAAACTAATACCTGCAAAAATTGTTCAAGCGCAAACGTGAGCATAAGGCTCAGCAAGACTAACCCGTCTCACTAGACATATGCAAGGTGAATACTAAGCATAGGTGAGGAATGGCATAAAAGACTCGCCTACAAGTGGATCCTTATAATCATGTTTTAAGTAGAAAATGACATTCTCCAAGCACGGCACATCATGGGCTCCACAATCAAACAAGAAACGCTTTACCAATGATATGACATGCTCAGAGCACATAATGCTATTACAGCTAAAGTATGGGGAAATTGTAAACTTTTAATTGTACTATCTCTAAATCATACAAGGTTGCAAAGTAATTATAATTCAATACAATATGATTTTCTGGCTTCTTTAGTATTTACTACGTCACGACACAGTGAACAAGTGGTACTCTATTACCGCGAGGGACGGTGATTGCAATCAGGACACACTCGGACTGCATGACATGCACACCCGCGTGGGAGACACATACGTGCTCTCCTCCCCGCGTCATACGTGGCCACCTTTCACCCAAGACCCCAATGTCGACAAACCTCTTCATCCCGAGCAAAAGGTCCCCTACACGGATATGTCGAAGTTGTCCGCTAGAAGATTTACACCTTTATGCCTTCGCATCTCCATTCAAGGACAACCGAGGAGTCTCCACACTACAGTCTGGAGTTACATCAGTTTAATGGGTCCCATATACCATTATGCAACCGGTACAGTTCAAGCTTGCCCAATGGTGCCGCATACGGCACGGTCCTCAAGCTACACAAGCAGGGTATGCGACCGAGACTCAATTCTCGCCGCTTCCTATCCATTCCCTACCCGGTCTCAATTTCATTATATTAATCCATTTTCTATTTTAACCAATCTTGTGAGATATGTCCTACATCTCTCGCGAGTAGATTCCAACTACTCGACTTCTACCAGATTTCCTATGCATTAGCAAAGGAGTTACTACAGGTCAAACTGTAACTCGTTCCAACCAAACCCTAGGATTTGTGGTCATGCAAGTGGAGTATCAAACACCTTATACGTAAATGTACAATATAAACTTAGGACATAATGTGAGAAATATTGCAAAACTTTGAAAAGCTCTTAAATGCAAACCGGGGCTTGCTTTAGTTTGCGACTCGAATAAATGTCAATTGTTAGTGGTCCTTCTGTGCAGACTCCGCCAAGGACTTCAAGTGAACACCCTGGCCTTCTCCTCCAAGCGAAACTTCTCGTCGATCACCTATTATCACGTTCCTATCGACATGATATGCATATAAGTGATTAAGTAATTAAGTAATTTAATAATAGACTCTACGGGGTTGTGTAAACTTTAAGAACGAGAAGTTTGACTAGGAAGGACACATATGTCTCTGTTGTGTGGATAAACAAAGGATTGAATCAAGTGGTCATCATAGTTTCGAGATGGGAAGTGAAAGGTGCAATGTAAGCACACCTTGCAACTTAGCAATCGACACTTGGAGCGATGCCACTCAAGAGTGATAAAACTGGTTGGTGAAGAAGTGTTTGACTGAGCCGTGTAAGGTTAACTAAGAGATCAAGGTGGAGCTAGGAAGTTTGTAACCTAGGAGTCGACCAAGGAAGTTTTCTCAACTTACAAAGGTTGTCGACACGACCAAGAATCCTTATCCAAGGTTCGTCTTGGACTATTACTCCTTGTCGGTCGCGACGTTCTCGCATTCCTCTACCCCAGATCATCGATGATCACCAACATCCTGGGTGTGACCTAGAAGGCATTTCATCGACTATCTTGGATACGTCTAGGGTTTGACCGCTCTCGTATCAACTAAAACCAAACTTGGCTAACTACTATTAGTCTGATGTACCTTGGTGGTGTTCCCGCACTAAACGCAATTCAAGCATCCATCGTTTCAGTGCCAAGACATGGCCACGACGCGGAACGTTGTGACGACGTCAGGCGGACGATGACTGCAGGACATTGGCTTGAGCTTATGTGTCGAGTGAAAGAGAGTACCCTAAGGGCAAGCGGCAGTGAATGTGATACATGTAGTGGCACGATGTGGAATGCTTGGTTCCCTCTTGTACTTCAAAACTATGATGCAAGATGGACTTGAGTTCACCATGGTTAACGCACTGGCGCGACCATGGTACAAGGAGGGCAACAACACCACTAGCGGTGATAGGACTCATACATGTGAAACGCACGACATGGTATGCTGGGGTGAGAGTAGAATGGCACGACCAATGTGATCAAAGTGAGTGCGTAGATGGTCCTCGCGACACGCTGATGGCCATGTCGCATGACGATGCAGCTAACACGCACGACGCAACCAAGATGGTGGTCACCACGATGTAAGGAGACGTGTCAATTGAGCGATGTGATGGAGACCACGCGAGCAGACCGCGGTGGCGTGAACTCATAATGGAAGCGGCAGTGACCATCACGTGTGCAGCCTGCCTATGTGGCAAGGAATCACAGGACCAGAGCGAGATGAGCCGAACATTGCGTGAGCACCCGGTACAGCATGCGTGGCCTTCCACCGAGCGAGCACCGCGCGACGCATGACACAACGTGGATGAAAGATTTTGGCACAGGCGGCGAATGGTGGAACGGAAAGCTACACACTTGGAGAGGAACCAGCGACTGATTGGGGCTCGGTGAGGCGGCGACTGCGACACCGGGGCCATGGCATGGTGGCGCCGGAGATTCCGGTGGCCAGGCATGCACTGCAGCGACGGAGGGGCGAGCAGGAGCGCGACATGCGATTGAGGCGAGCGGACGACGGCGTATGGCATGCCGGAGGCGGGTGCAGCACGGGGGAAACGGTAGTGGAGTCGTACACACGAGGAAAGGACGTGAAGGGCTGGAGAAGCGAGATGACGTACCTGGAGAGTAAGCAACGACAGCGAAGCTCCACACGATGGCCGGATGACAGGCGCAGGAGCATGGCGTTGGGCGCGACGTGGCGGCCGGGCGAGCAGCGCGCCGGGGCGAGCGCGGCCGGAAGGTGGAGCGCCGGCGTGGTGGTCGGGCGTCGCGCGGGTGTAAAACCCCACTTTTATGGCATGTGAATTCAGTCATGAGTTTTGTGATCAACTATATTAGAGATCCAATATAGTGATACACATGAACTTTATACCATCCAAACCTTTCTTGCACTCATGGTTAAATTTTATTAACATGAGTATTGTACATCACCACTAATCCTAGAATGATTCTATTCACCCCTCTTCAAATTTTTAGAATTATTTGGATGAAGATTATTAGGGCAATTTAAAGTGCACTACTAATTGGCCCTGCCAAAAATATTCAAATTAGAGGCTCTAAATTTTTCCTTGGCCTTCTAATATTCTCAATAGCTTGCCTACAAAATTTCATGATTTTGGGAACTCATTTGCTATTTTATTTGAGGCGCTTAACAAATTTGAATCAAATTCAAATCTGAATTTTAAATTCTTTCCAACTTCTTTGAACATAAGATTTGAGTTCACCATGGTGTTCAGAATAATTCATTGACCATCTCCACAAAGTTTCATGATTTCTGGAGTTGATCTTCTATTTTTAAATGAATTATTAACTTTTGTGTTGGGGTCTGACTGACCTGTGGGCCCCACCGGTCAGCCGCTGCTGAACGGGTCAGGTCGGCCGCCTGCCATATCTGCGCCGGCGCTCGACCTCTCGACAGCGTGCGCGCATGCAGCTCCAGCGAGCTGCCTGCGTGCTAGCTTGCCGCGGGCTATAAAAGGCCGCCGACGCTCCCATATTTCCCATCCCCGATCGGTGTTTTCCCCCCTCTCGCGGGTTAATCTCCGCCACGCGCCATCGCTGCCGCCCCCCCTCTTCTCCATGGAGTGCCGCTGTCTCGCGCCGTTTCAAGCCACGACTCCAACATCTTAAAGGTGCGCCTAGTCGAGCTCTAACTCTCGGTGCAAACCGTTTCCTTTTTCGTTGAGAATTGAAGAAGTTATCGATCATCTTTCTTCCAGCCGAAGTGAATGAACTCGCTAGGTTTTCGTTTAAGTTTCGTTTCTACAAGTAATCATTCTATGCAATTGCTTAGGTATAGTTTCTATAGAACCTAGTGCTCCTACCTGAGCAAAAAACCACTAAAAGTTATCGAGCAACGGCCGAGGAAATCGAGTTTTGCTCTCCGCCGGTGAGAAAACCTCGGTTCACCGTCAAGCTCATAGTTTCCGGTGGTTTTCTCCTCTTCCACGTCCATTTCCTTGATCGGCATCGTTCCAGGATTGTTTTGAGGAAGATCCCGAGTGGTTTGAGCTACCCTGGAGCAATTTTCATGTTGCCCGAGTGCTCACCGCCGCCGCCGCCGTCGCACGGCCATTTCCGGCGAGTTGCTGGTCCCACCGACCTCACCGTCGTGCTCAGCGACCCCAAAAACCCGCAGGCGGCGAGTTTGAGCGAGTTTGGCCCATCTGTTTAGCCGGCAGCGAGCTCGCTGGCGAGTCACCGCCGCGGGTGCCGCCTCGCGCGGGCACTGGCCCGAGGTAGAAGACGACACGTAGGGTCCCACCTGCCAGCGACTGCGAGATCACGGTGCGGCTGGGATCCCATGCGGCTGCGTGCGAATAGGTCTGTGGACCACGGTGTTGCATTGACCAGAGCGCGCCACGTGGCCCATGGGACCCGCCGATTGAAATTTGAGTTCTGGTGCCAATGGGTTATTAAAATAATTCCAGAAAATTATTCAAATTTATAAATTGAATATCTCTCTGTAGACTACTCCAAAAATCTTCAAACAAATTTTGTCTGAAAGATCTTGAGCTCTAGTTTCTGTCAATACCAATTAGGTTCTCTGAAACACAAAGTTAAATTCTGTATAAAATAATCTTTCCAAATGCAAATGCAATTTTGCAGACAAGTTATCCACTGGAAAAATCCCCAAAATTTCATAAAATTTAGTATCCTATTCTTGACCACCAAAAAAAGTTTGGGAGCCATTGCACCTGTTTAAGCCTCTGTATAGTTCAATCTCCTTTTTCAGTTATTGAATCTTTACAGATGTTCAGTAGCTTTATTATGTCCCAAATTTAAACTAAACCTTCCTTTAGTCATACACTAGCTCCTGTAAAAATCTTGGTTTAATTAACCTACTATCCTAGTCCTAATTCAGTTACAAACTAAATATTGATTTAATGGCTAGAAATTCCATTATAAAGTAAATCCAGAAATTTTTGTCAACTTAGAAATACAATAACTCCTTCCCCAAAGCTTAGGAAATTATGAAAACCAATTTTTCTAAAACCAGAACCACTTCCTCTATCATGATTATCAACTGACAGCTATGTTCAAGCTACAGTTTCTTCTTTAAAATTCTTGGAAGTTATTGCTTGCCATAATTTTAGAGACAACACTATACTTTGATCATCTCCTGTTCTTTGCAAGAGCCTTGATCATATTTCCTAGTATCTACCCTAAAAGTTCCAAAGCCAATTAAGGTCCCTATCATATAGTGATCACCATGAATTAAATTATGGTCTTGGTAATAATTATTTTTCAAAGTCATTTATATACATGTTATATGCATATCGTATAGTGACCGAAATCGAGGAGGAGCCAGAAGCCTTGGAAGAGCACCTTCCAATTATTAACTCAGACTCTCACCTGCAACAAGGCAAGCCCCGATTTGCATTTAAAAGCTTTACAGAGTTTTTACAGTCTTTATCACCTTACGTCATAAGTTGATATTGTGCATTTACGTGTAAGGTGTTTGATACTCCACTTGCATGGCCAAAAATCCTGGGGATTTATTGGAACAAGTTACAATTTAACCTGTAGTAACTGCTTTGCTAATGCATAGGAAATACGGTAGAAGTCGAGTAGTTGGAATCTACTCGCGAGAGATGTAGGACATATCTCACATGATTGGTTAGATAGAAAATGGCATACCATAGTGAAATGGAGACCGGGCAGGGCATGGATAGGAAGTGGCGAGAATTGAGTCTCGGTCGCATAGCCCTGCCTGTGTCGATTAAGACCCGTCTGTATGCGGCCCCTTCGGACAAGCTTGAATTGTACCGGCAATATAATGGACATATGGAATCCAATAAACTGATGTAACTTGGTAACTCGGGTGTCGAGGCCCATTAACTCACCATCGATAGGGGTGGGCTGAGGACAGTAAGGTGTAAATCGGTCGGCGGACACATGAGGTGTTCCGTGTGGAGACCTTCTGTTCGCGGAGGTGAGACGGGCTCAACGTTCGAGTTTCTTGTGAAAGGTGGCCATATACGCCTAGAACTGAAGTGTTATGTAGGTACAGGTGTGCTCGCTGACACTTCCGAACGACGTATGTGTCTTGTTGTCTGGGTGTGTCCTAATTGCAATCACTGTCCCTCGCAGTAATAGAGTACCACTTGTTCACTGCGCCGTGACGTAGTAAATACTAAAGAAGCCAGAAAGTCACATTGTATTGAATTATAATTACTTTGCAACCTTGTATGATTTAGAGATAGTATAATTAAAAGTTTACAGTTTCCCCATACCTTAGCTGTAATAGCATTATGTGCTCTGAGCATGTCATATCATTGGTAAAGCGTTTCTTGTTTGATTGTGGAGCCTATGATGTGCCGTGCTTGGAGAATGTCATTTGCTACTTAAAACTTGATTATAAGGATCCACTTGTAGGCGAGTCATTTACGCTTCACCTCACCTATGTTGTAGTGTCCCTCTTGCATATGTCTAGTGAGACGGATTAGTCTTGCTGAGCCTTATGCTCACATTTGCAGTTAACGAGTTTTTGCAGGTTATACAATTGATGAAGGGTTTCATGATGAGGCTGCACCCCCTCCAGGGTGTACAGCCGAGTGGGAACCCTGCACACTGCCCTAATTGAGTGTTGCTAGTGCAAAGTATCCAAGGCATGGGTAACTTTGCTTTTGCATAGCTAGTGCTGAGAGCGTAGCTATGATATGTATATATTCCTTTACTTCCGCTAGTATTGTAAAAACTTACGCTGTATGAAAAATAAAATACTTCATCTTGTACTTATTTAGGTTCTATTCTTGTATAACTGGTGGGTGTCGCATCGCACGACACCATCCAATGAGATCCTCGGATGTCGGGATTCCGATCCCCACAGACATGGTATCAGAGCATCATTGGGAACAGTGTACTTGAAAAGAACATATTTTCAAAAATTAGGACTTGAGTGAGGAATTAGTTATATGCCTTTATAAGGAGTATTATTAGTATAAGGTATAAAGGTGGTAAACTAACTATGTGTTATTATATTCTGTAACGATGCCCCGATGTCAGGTAAGAGGTAAGGTACGCCACCGAGAGCGGATCAATCTCGGTAAGCTCAGCATACGAGGAGTGGTATGTGAAATTTCCGTGGCTTGGCACGGGAAGTTAATAGGAGTCTATGAAGCTTTCAATGTTTCTGAGAACCTATGACACGCGGTACCCCAGCGTGCTTCAAAGTTAGAGGGAGCCCCCGTCGGGTGGTGTATAACCCCATAGTATGCCTCTCTAGAACTATCCATGTTCTATGGGAGCATGCGAAACACGTATGCCCGAGCGTGTATAAGCCGGATCGTACGGGAGTCTTTGCTGTACAGACGTATTTACAGCCATGTACCTCGAGACATGACCTCGCTCGAGGGCGACTCACACCAGAGTCGTATGCATTTATTTTCATATATGTTATTGTGACTGCTTGTCGTGTATCCTCGTGCCGCCCCTGAGGTGTGAATGTGTGAAAGGGGATTGTTTGTCTTTTGCAGCATTAACTACGGTAGAGGACCGTGTAGAAGCCGTTTGCGACAGAACGATATAGGAACCACCTATAGACGTAACCGGAAATACCGGATAGAATTTCCTTTGGTGAGCTACGTAGTACCGTCAGTATCAAACATGATACTAGACCATCCCCAACGACAAAATGGATGCATAATGTTTTGGAAAGTCCAAATATCAGATGCTGGTAGGTTTGGACTCCATAAAGGGGTTCCGACTCGATAGAATAAATAGAATCAAGATTCTTGTTTTCGGGCAGAAGTTGGCTCGACTTCGCCGGGTTGTAATATTGGTTATTTACTAGAGAGTATAGGGGTATCATATGTGCATGGAAAGCTCGTGAAGATCCCTATAACTTTTCTGTTGACCATAAAGACAGAAAGGCTTGATAATCTGTTGAAATCTGTGGTGTATTGTAACTGCTCCAGATGACCTTCCCATTGTACCAGTCTCTGTATTCTTGCCATAACTTGCTGTAGAAAAATCCACTACCTTGTTGGGATACATGTGTGGAAAGGTTAGGAGGATTTTTACAAGTTTGTTATGGGAGGTTTTTCCTGATTTGGGTTGGAGTTAAACCAAATTGGGAAGTCAATACAGTGAGCTGCAGGATGGCCGGTGCAAACCAGTCAGCTCAACTGTTAAGTTTGGATAGTTATAGCTCTTAATCCAGAATAGTGACATGGTCACATATATACATTTCTGGAAAGGTTAGGAAGTCCTCTATCAACTTTAATTGTCACTCCTGACCTGAATATGGGTGTAGCTATGCCTAATTCCAATTGTTGCAAACTTGGTTCTTGCAGTCCAGAACTTGGAACAGTTTGCACAGGGTTGTGAATTTGTGCGCGATACCTGTATAACAAAATTTTTAGGATGGAACTCTTTTATTTCTGGATTTTTAACGCAATGTTATACAATGTTTATTTTGTCATTAACTCGTTATCTTATCGTGATAAACCTGTATAGAATGTGGAAGTAAGCCCATATACAGGAGAGGTTCTGTCAAAATTTCCAGAAAACTTGAGTCAACTTAAAACCTGTATAGATTCCTCATATTAGTTCGCCTAGAGCTGTATGAGTACAATCTGGAAAGTTTTTGAAGTGTACTACAACTTTTGTATTCAACTTAACTTTTAATTCTGGTATTTCCTGTATAAAACTTTTGGGTTGATACAGGAAGGTCAGCTGATTCAGAACGGTGATCACTTCCAGTTTCCAGATTTTCTTGAATCAATTGATCTTGGATATTTCCTTTTTGTCCAACATTATCATTGATTGAGTTGAATACTTATACGGTGTATTGACATCCGGGTATGTTTGTCCACAGATGGCAGCACCAAGAATTCAGTTGCCTAATGGATGGGTGTTCTCAACGTGCACCGGGCAAGCCGGTTTCCCGGACGTGTTGGTTAGGTTGCTTCGCCAGTTTGGCTACCAGGTGTTGCCTAGCTATTGGGGCAAGAAGTTCCAAGAAAACGGTATGTGGAGTTGCACCATCTACGTCGATGTACCTGCTGGTCCACCGCACCTTGGATGGGCTCCATATTCCATCAAGATCAAAGGGTTGATATTAGAGGAAACATGGAGCTACGCCGCAAGCATTGCCATAGGGAGGTTTTGCAAACTTCATTACCGTAATCTGGTGGGTACTCCATATGAGTTCTTTCCAGTTAACGGAAGGGCTTCTGAAGCCTGGGCAACCCGCTTGCTTGCAGAGGTGGGCGAACACGGTGAAACATCTGCAACAGCCTTAGCGGTGTACGCATACGCATCACATCGGGAGAAGGGAAATCAAAGGGCATGCATAAAAGAACTGACGGACAATCTGAAGCAAGCCATGATTCGAGCGAATCACTTTGAGAGGGCAAATGACGGACTCAACCATCGTTTGAACCTTAGGGAGAATCAATTGCATGACGCTATTATGGATTGAGCCGCATCTCGCCAGGAGACTCTAGAGATGGAAATTGACTTGGAGGCGAGCCTACGCTATGGACACCAGCGGGACACCTAGTTGGATGCGGTGACTGCAGATCGAGATCAGTCCAGAGTGGAGGCTCAGAGCTGGAAGACCAGCTGTGAGCAGGCTCAACAGGAGAACGAGGCCTGGAGGATGTTTATGGTACAGACGGATTGGCAAACTATGATTGCCAAAAGGACGTCACTTTTGAACGAGGCATCATCTTCTACTCCAGCACCCATACCAGTGGTGCCTAATCCTGAGGATGATGAGGAAGAAGAAGATCCTCAGGAGATCGAGTTTTATGAGTAGAGGGCCGTGTTGATATACTTATCACTTTAGGCCGAGTGTAATAATGAGCAGTAAACACCACGTGTGTTGTGTGACTTTATGAGTCTTGTTCTAAATAGTAGTGAGGTCTGTGTACGATGACATGGACATGATGACTTGTGGTGCCCAAGCATAGATGAGACGACTTCTTTAAATGAAGTCTGTCTATTTTTGGAGTTCTATTGTAAACTTGGGCCCAAGATAATATAGATTGTATAAAGTTTGTGCTTTTATCAATATATGTGAATGTTATGCATCATCTATTGTTACCTACCGCATTACTATTTGTCGGTACCCTAAAAACCATACACCCCCTGAGGTTACAAAGATTTCGAGGGAAGGACGTCTACTTAAATTGAAGACCCTCGGAGGCCCACTTGTCAGACATAACCGGACCTGCTTCTCCAACATGGTTAATCCCCAGGTTGCCACGTGTACTGCCAGACCGGAGCTACTACCCACAAGGGTGAAGCTCCGGGCTGGGTACCGAAACGGCACCTCCGGACTTAACCCCTGATCGAGAGAAGCTCCGGACCTGACACGTGCCAAGCCACCCCGGAGCTACCTGCTTCCCACAGTAAGCTCCGGAGCTGCCACGTGTCCAAACGTCGGAGCTGGCCGCCTCTAACCTCCGGAAGACATTGTAACGACTCCGGATCTTCAAAGGATAGCCACGGACTTCAAGACCCGATTAATTGTCATTAATTCCATGTTAATGACACTTAATCGTACAATCTTAACACCTGTAACGGCACTGTCGGAGCCCGTTACAGGTGTTATTAACAACAATTAATCGTTTATCAATACTAGTAACCGCCGGGGCCACATGTCGGGCCAGGCTAACTTGTAACGGTCTGTCCTTGTACTATAAAAGGACAGACTGACGATATACAAAGGGGGAGAAGAAGGCTCTCGGACGCTCTCAGGCACACACGCACTGACGTGGGCTTTCATACACAAGCTAATACAACACCACACATCCGTGGAGTAGGGTATTACGCTCAGGCGGCCCGAACCACGTAAACCCCAGTGTCTCTCGTGTTCAACCGTGATTCACCTTCTTGAGTCTCCGCGCGCCCACACCGAACTACAAACTCCTTCAACACTTTAGTAGTGTCAGGATATTTGCCGACTCCAACAGTCGACAGTTGGCGCGCCAGGAAGGGGCAGCGCCCGAGATTTTCAAGAATGGTGAATTCTGCGGCTGGATCATCCAATGGGCAACCTGCTGCTCAGGCTGTCGGGGGCAATCCCTCCAACATGCAGCCACCAGCAGGAGCCTCAGCACCAGCAGGAGTCACACTCCCACCACCACCATCTTCTCTGGCAAAACGTGCCGAGCAACATGATGGTGCGCCGGCGTCACATACTGCGCCGGCAAGTCACGACAACCCGGAACACGCGCTCCATGCAGCGCGTGCTCTTCTCCAGCGACCACCACCTCCGGATGCATCTCAAGATTCCATGGAGCAATGGAGGGCTGATGTTGAGCATTTGGTCGCAGCAGCGGCCGAACGCCTCAACAACCAGGGTCCTCCTCCTTCAGGGCGAGCCCCGTCGCAGCAACGGACGTTGTCTGGAAGACTTGGTCCGCATGTCTCCAACAACAGAAGACGAGCTGCGTCACAACAAGTGACGTCGTTGCCCTCTGGGGCACGACGCACCCATACGGCATCTCGGCTTTCGACACATGACCTCCGGGCGGAGCTTGATCGCCGATACCGCCAACAGGATGGCCGTGTCCATATCGAGCGAGCTCGTGAAAGACGGGATGCTCAGGACCTTTCTACTCTGGAAGGAGTAGGAGGAGGCTGTTCCGCCCTAGCCATGCACCTGCGCATGGTTAGATGGCCACAGAAGTTCCGGCCACACTTGCCGGAAAAATTCGACGGGACTGTCAATCCCGCAGAATTTCTGCAGATATACTCCACTGCAATCTTAGCAGCTGGAGGAAACGAGGCTGTAATGGCCAATTACTTTCCAGTGGCCTTGACTGGGACTGTCAGGTCCTGGTTTATGAGCCTTCCACCCAACTCTATCGACAGTTGGGAGGAGCTGTGCCGTCAGTTCACTGCCAACTTTGGGAGTTCATACACCCGACCGGGCACTGAACTAGACCTTTTTGCGGTCGTGCAAAAAGGGGGAGAATCCTTGCGGTCATTCATCCAGAGGTTCTCTCAGGTACGCAACACAATCCCTTCTATCTCAAGCGCTTCTGTCATTGTGGCATTCAGACAGGGTGTACGAGACAAGAAGATGTTGGAGAAGCTGGCGATCAAAGAGATCACCAGCGTCACGGAGCTCTTCAGCTTGGCAGACAAATGTGCCAGAGCTGCGGAGGGCCGCGAAATGCACTCCAAACCAGCCTTGGAGGATCACAAAAAATCCTCCAAAGAAGAAGCCGCTACCTCCGGGAGTGGCAAGAAGAAAAAGAAGACCAACGGCAAGAAGAAGCCGTCGGCCGACACATCCAACGTTGCAGCTGCTGCAACTCCTGGTGGCCGGGGGCCACGCCTCGAGAAGCGACCTCGACCGTCTTCCGAAGACGGTGGCAAATCCAAAGTGTGGTGTCCCATTCACAAAACGGGCAGCCACAGTTTGGAAGACTGCCGGGAGGTCCAAAACCTTGCCGAGCGCTACAACAAGCGCCGGGAAGGGTCTCCTTTCCGACAGAGGGAGGGAAAACAGAAGGTTGACGAAGCTCCAGCTGAGGAGGAGTTAGGGTTTCAGGACCCCAAAAAGGTCCTGAAAGCTGTCTACACCTCCGTCGACGATGACTCCGACGTCTCTGACAACGAGCGTCGGAAAACCATGAACACCATATTTGGTGGATCATGGGACATCACTTCTCGTCGCGTCATCAAGACTATGCGGCGGGATATGGCTGCTGTAGCTCCTACAGCCAGACCGGAGCCACATCGAAAGTGGATGGATACACCCATCACTTTTGATGCTTTGGACTGTCCTCGAAGCATGATCGGAGCTGGTCAATTACCTTTGATGGTATCTCCTACCATCAACAACATCCAGCTCCATCATGTTATGGTGGATGGAGGTTCGGGGCTGAACCTTATAAGCTTTGAAGCTTTTACCAAACTTCAGCTTCGACCTTCGGATCTTCAGCCCTCTCGACCATTCTCCGGAGTAGGTCCGGGGGCTATTACCCCACTCGGAGCTATAATTCTCCCCGTTACCTTCGGGACACGGGAGAAGTACCGCACCGAGAAGTTGGTCTTCGACGTCGCTCAGATCAACTTACCATTCAACGCCATCTTGGGTAGACCTGCCCTATACAAATTTATGGCAGCTGCTCATTATGGATACTTGGTGTTGAAGATGCCAACACCAGTAGGTGTTCTCCGGATTCGTGGAGATCGCACCGCCGGAGTAACTGCTCTGGAGGAGCTCTACACACTCACCACCGCGCAAGAGGAGGACTCCAGACAGGAGCAAGCTCCGAAACCCCCGAGCATTCGTCAACGAGGCTCAACCTCTGCTCCCCGTGTGCAGCCAAGCGGCGACACCGACATCCCCGTCAAAGTCGTCCAAATTGGTTCCGATGCCGCTCAAACCACCCGCATATCGGGTGGGTTGAATGACAAATAGGAACTCGCGCTCATCACTTTCCTCCGGGCTAACGTTGACGTATTTGCTTGGCAACCATCACAAATGCCTGGGATCCCCAGGGAAGTGATTGAGCACAATCTGAAGATTTACCCCGATGCTCGGCCTGTGCATCAGAAACCTCGGAAGCAATCTGTAGAGCGACAGAACTTCATCCGACAAGAAGTGAAGAAGTTGCTCGAAGCCGGATTTATCCGAGAAGTCTTCCACCCAAAATGGCTGGCGAACCCAGTCGTTGTGCCCAAGGCCGGCGGGAAACTTCGGATGTGCATCGACTACACCACACTGAATAAGGCATGTCCAAAAGATCCATTCCCACTGCCTAGAATAGATCAGATAGTGGATTCCACCTCCGGGTGCGAGTTACTGTGTTTCCTAGACGCATATTCTGGATATCATCAAATCAGGATGTCTAGGGAGGATGAAGAGCATACTTCATTCATCACAGTGGATGGATTGTATTGTTACACAGCCATGCCGTTTGGTCTCAAGAATGCAGCTTCAACTTTTGTACGAGCTATGTACAAAACTTTCGAAGAACTCATCAGAGACATAGTGGAAGTGTACGTCGATGATATCGTGGTCAAAGTCAAGAACAAGGAGTCCCTCTTGGACACCTTGCAGGCTGTCTTTGACAAGCTGCGGGCCACCCGCACGAAGCTAAACCCAGACAAGTGCGTCTTCGGGGTTAGTTCCGGAAAGCTTCTTGGTTTCCTGGTAAGTCACCGGGGCATAGAGGCTAATCCGGCGAAGATAAAAGCCATTGAAGACATGCGGCCACCAACCCGCGTCAAAGACGTCCAAAAATTAACTGGATGTCTAGCTGCCCTCAGCCGGTTCATTTCAAGACTGGCGGAAAGAGCACTTCCCTTCTTCAAATTACTAAGGAAGTCCGGACCATTCCAATGGTCTGAAGAAGCAGAGAAGGCATTCCAGGAGCTGAAGCAGTTCCTCACCACCCTACCAGTCCTGGTAGCTCCGAACCCTGGTGAGTCTTTGTTGCTTTACATTTCAGCTACTGACGAAGTCGTCAGTATGGTTCTGGTTGCGGAGAGACCGGAACCACCCAATACTCAAGAATCCAGACCCCTTCGGGAGGGTTCGGAGGTTCTTGAAAACGAGACTGGGTCCCAGCTCCCAGACTCAGACCTTCAAAAAGCCACTTCAGAAGACCCGGACCCTTCTGAGAGGGTCCAGGTCATTTCTGAAGAAGCTCCGGGTTCCTCCAACCAGAACCTGGAAGACCTCGAAGAGAATCTAGACCCCTCCGAGAGGGTCCAGATCAGTGAAGAGGAAGCTCCGGACCCCTCTGGGAGGGTCCGGACCATTCAACGCCCGATATACTTCATCAGTGAAGTGTTACATGATGCCAAGACTCGATACCTAGAGGTGCATAAACTGCTTTATGCAGTTCTTATTGCCTCAAGGAAGCTTCGACACTATTTCCAAGCTCACAAAGTCTCGGTGGTGACCTCATATCCACTTCGAGCGATCCTGCATAATCCCAATTCAACTGGGAATATTGCAAAGTGGGCAGCGGAATTGGCTGAATTCGATCTTGAATTCATTCCGAGACAAGCAATCAAGAGTCAAGCGTTGGCAGATTTCATGGCGGAATGGACTCCCTCTCCATCAAACCCTGGGGGCCCCAGCGAGCAGAAAACGGAACCTCAAGTTCCAACCTTCACTAAGCCTTACTGGACCCTTTACTTCGACGGCTCCATGCAGAAGCAAGGGGCCGGAGCTGGAATCCTTCTCCTTGCACCAACTGGGGAGAAGGTGAAATACATAATACGCCTTGACTTCAAGGCAACCAACAACATGGCGGAGTATGAAGCACTCATCTATGGATTAAAGGTGGCACTATCATACGGTGTCAAGCAATTGCTGGTCAAAGGAGATTCACAACTCGTCATCAAGCAGGTGAAGGGTGAATGCTCCTGCAATAATCTCCAGCTAGCTGCTTACCTCCTTGAAGTCCAGAGGCTTCAGAAGGACTTTGAAGTCCTAGACCTTCACCATGTTCAGCGTGCTCACAACGCTGAAGCTGACGAACTCTCGACCAAGGCGTCAACTGGAGCTCCGGCTCCTGATGGAACCTTTGTCCGGAGGTTGTCAAAACCCACAGTTCAGCCTGCCGAACTGAACGAAGGGGGCGAGATCAGCATCCCGAAGCTGACGGTCCCGATGGCCCTGTTACCATGGCAGCCATCAAGGGTCGTAGGTGCTGCCGGAAGCTCCGAGCAACCCAGCACGCAAGACTCAAATGCTCAAGTCAGTTCCGATGCATGGATCTCGGAGATCCGGAGCTACTTGGAAGACAACATCCTTCCTGACGATGATGTATCCGCTGACTGGGTAGTCAGATTGGCTAAAAGATACACGTTGGTAGAAGGGGATCTCTACCGGCGCGGTGCCAACGGCATCCTAATGCGGTGCATCACAAGGGAAGAAGGCTGCGAGCTCCTCGCAGAAATCCATGGAGGCGAGTGTGGGAACCACGCATCTTCCCGCACGCTGGTCGGAAAAGCCTTTCGGCACGGCTTCTACTGGCCTACAGCGCTCCAGGATGCCACTGAGCTGGTGAAGAAATGCGAAGCATGCCAATTTCATGCAAAGCAAATTCATACACCTGCTCAGTCCTTACAAATGATACCTCCTACATGGCCTTTCGCTGTGTGGGGGATGGACATCTTGGGACCCTTCCCTAGAGCCGTCGGAGGTTACAAGTTCCTGTACGTCGCCATCGACAAGTTCACCAAGTGGCCAGAAGCAACTCCCGTTGTGACGATCAACAAACAATCTGCAATCAATTTTCTACAATCCATCGTGAGCAGATTCGGAGTCCCAAATAAGATCATCACTGATAATGGGACTCAGTTCACAAGCTCCGCATTTCAAGGATATTGCGAAGACCTCGGCATACAAGTTTGCTACGCCTCCGTAGCTCATCCTGCCAGCAATGGACAAGCCGAGAGAGCAAATGCAGAGATCCTTAAAGGACTCAAAACGCGCACTTATGAGCGCTTGAAAAAGCATGGAGCCAATTGGATCGAAGAGCTTCCGCCCACTCTATGGGCCAACAGGACTTCTCCAAGTCGGGCAACCGGAGAAACACCCTTCTTTCTGGTGTACGGAGCTGAAGCGATCCTTCCTCCGGAGATCACCTTGGGTTCCCTCCGAGTCCGGACCTTCGACGAAGCCGCGCAGGACCAGCTCCGGCGCGAAGACCTAGACCTCCTCGAGGAGGGAAGGTGCCAAGCAGCTGTTCGGAATGCCCGATACCGCCAAGCTCTACGGCGCTATCACCAGCGGCATGTACACAACCGACAGCTCGAGGAAGGCGATCTGGTGCTACGGAGAATACTATCCAGAGAAGGGCTAAACAAACTCTCCCCCGGCTGGGAAGGGCCCTTTCGAGTGATCAAAGTATCCCGTCCCGGAAGCGTTCGCTTGGCTACCGAGGATGGGACACCTCTCCCAAATCCTTGGAACATCGAGCACCTCCGTAAGTTCTACACTTAATTCCACGGAGGTGAGTCTTAAGTAACTTGAAATGTATGTTATAGAGTCATTGTACAGAGTCGAGTAGTTCCTCCGGGAGAGCAGCCGGACCTTTCCCGAAAGGTTTGAAAAGCTCATGCAACACTTGACACAGTCTCCGGACTAAAAGTGTGGCTAACTACCCTGGGTCAAACGAGAAACCAAACACACTTAGCCTGGTTCCGTACCCTAAGAGTGTACTTGTTTCCCCTGTACCCCGGACCTATAATGAAAGACATCTTCATGTGAAATAGACTCCACGTGCATTCATTTTTGCATAGGCTCGACATTTTTATTTTTCTCTTTCTTGTCTATAACAGAAACGTGCAATTCTTAAGAAGTTCTAGTTTGACAGGTTTACATACGATTCGAGTTGAATTGTCAGATTTTTTGGATTTAAGTATCGTCTGTGGCCAACTCGCCTGAAAGCCGCCAAGCCATTCTAGGGCTGGAGTGCGCTATCGACTTAGCTTGGTCAAGCACCCTAAGTACGCCACTCTACCTACACTCCGGCAGGCCAAAGTAAGACGGGTCCATGGACAATTTGATCTAAAAGAAAAGACAATTCATCCAGTCGTATTAAAAATCGAGTTCAACTTAAAATTTTCTTGAGAACCGTAAGCCGTGACGAAGTTATAGACAAGGAACGAATTTTACTATTTTTCTTGGCTTAAGTGTGCAGGAAAAATAAACCCTACGTTGATGGAGAAAAACCGGAGCTAACCAAGCTCCGACTCCCACCAGGGCGTCAACCGTCGGCGTTGACTAAAAGATGGTGAGAAGACCCCGTCACTGGAGTCTGTTGCCAACAAACCAAGTGTGGCAAAGGTCATTGCCGGAGCTGCTAAGCTCCGACACCTTGGAGTATTAACTATCAACGCTCTACGTGTTGATAGAGGCTATTGCCGAAGCTACTAAGCTCCAGCGATGGACAGTGCCGGAGCTTCTAAGCTCCGACAACTTCAGGGGACCTTCACTATCAAAAACTTCGGACCTAAATTCCACAAGTTCAAAGCAAATTTGTCTTCAACAAAACTCAACATCCTTTTGGTACATGTCTACAATCAAATTGTGCACATCTACCAGGGGGCCAAGTGAAGATAAAGATGTTGAAGACAAAAAATGAAATTCGCAAAAAATTGGGGATTTCATTTCATCTGAAAACCGGAGATTACATTTGGAGACAAGGGATTACAAAATTGAGGAAGAAGAGAAGATACAAGTAAAGGCTAAAAGAGACGGTCCTAGACCCTATGGAAGAACTCGGCGACCTTCTGGGCGACCTCCGACACGCTGGCTCGGGTAGCTTCGCCTTCTCCTTCGACGGGGCCTTCAAGCACCGGGTCCAGAGGAAATCGAGGGTTCCGGCTGGTGTAGCACGTCAACACATATTCTGTGACGTTCCTAGCCAGGGATTGCCCCTCGACCTCCATCTGGTCCGCGATGACGTCGCCCACCTTGGAGAGCTTGCTGCCTGCTGCGCTCAACGCTTGCAACGCAAGGTCCGGCTCCGGCTCCGGATCATCCGGGTGCACGGGGCTGAAACCCATCGGCGTCAGCGCGTCGTCGGCTTTGCCCAGGAACTCCCAAATCTGTTGGGAGTCCGCTTTCCTCAAGCCCTTCATCTCTTCCAGGGATCTCCTGGCCGCCGTCAGCTCCGAATTCTCGCGGGCAAGGCGCTCAACTTCTTTGGCGTTTTGCTGGATCTTCGCAGCAACCCGCTTCTCAAGTCTTCCGAGCTCCTCCTCCCGGAGGTGGATCTTGTTCCGGCGGTCGACCAGGTCCTTCTCCCTAGCCTCCACTTTCTTCTCCCGGGCAACAAGGGCACACTCGTATTCGTAGAGTTCCTGCCCCCGCACCTAGGTCTTCTCCTCTTCCTCGAGGCAGCGCTCTTCCAATTTTTTAGTGCGCTCCTCGAGGCCCTTGCCCGCCAGAGCTGTTTTCTCGGCGAGCTCCTCTTCCCGTCGCAAGACGTCATCCCGCAGCTCCAGGAGTCTTTGCTCCTCTTCCTCGAGCCGTCTCTCCCTCCCTTCAAGTGCCTCTCGGCGCTTGATGAGTGCGGTGCTGATGGCCTCGAGCTGATCAAACCGAGCATTGGCCGCGTCGTTAGCAGCCTTGGCTTGGTCGTGGAACTCCCGGGATTGAGCATCGAGGGCATGGGTCATGCTGTCCCTCTCGTCCAGTAGCTTATCCCAGAGCTCCAGGCGGATCTTCTCCCGCTTGATCCACTCCTTGTCATCCGCAAGCCTCGACTGCGCCAGTTTAGTCTCGAAGTGGAGCCGATTACGCCACCGCCTAAGGGTTTGGCGCTCCTCTTCAAGAGCCTTGCTGTCGTGGAAGAAGGCCAGTTGGACCTGACGTAGACTGGAGCAGGCGTTGTCGATGGACATCGACAGCGGGATGGGCTCCTGACCTGCTGGGGTCTCCTCCGCTGGTTCCAGCGGGTCTTCACATACATAAATTGGGTCCCACTCTACGAGAGTGGAACCCTGAGCTTCCAAAGCGCTAGGACCTTCCTCCGGGATGGCCTCAGTCGCCATCGAAGAAGGTCCCGCCACCAAGTCTTCATTCGCCCCGTCAGGCGGGGGGCCGGCGACTTCGCTCAGGCACTCTGGATCTGCCACAGGTACCATCGACGTCGTCGCTTCCGGAGCAGGAGCTACTACTGGCTCCGACCGGGGCACCTCTTCCGAGGGAGACCCGAGCTCCCTCGCCTCTTCAACCGCCAGCTCTGTGACCGGCGCTCCAACAATCACCGGCTCTGCGGCCGGTGCTTCGGAAGTAACCGGCTCAACTGCCGGAACTACCTCGACTTCCGGCTCGCATGCCGGGGCTTCAGCCACCTCCGGCTCAATCGCCGGGGCTTCAGCACTTTCCGGCTCCAAAGCCGGGACTGCTACTTCCTCCGGCTCAACAGCCGGAGCTTCTACTACTGCAGCACCAGGACCCGGAGCTTCCACTTCCGGGACGGGTGTCGCTGGCGCATCTTCATTCCCGTGGTCCGGCGCTACCACGGGAACTTCTGGAGACGAGTCGAGGTCCATGACCACGACAGCCGGCGCCGGAGCTGTCGCAGCCTCTGCTTGGGGCGGCACCAGGACTGGAGCAGAAGCTCTCACAGCCTCAGACACTGTGGCTGAGGGTGAAGCTTCACTCCCCTTCTTCGGGACGCTACAGATGAAGAACGAAGAAATTGAGCAAACAGATGCTACAATTAAAAATTTAATCGAGGTAAAGATCAAAAAAAAATTAATTACCTTGGAAGGCTCCCGCAGCAGCTGGCGCGGAACCTCTTTCCCGGACGATCCGAGCTGGCCACGGTCGGCGTAGGAGCTCCGGGAGGACCCCCAGGACTTGCCACAACCGCGGGCGTTTCCCGGGTCGGAGCTCTCCTTGATCGGGAGGAACTCCTGGACCTGGAGGCTCCCACCGCTCCAGATGCTGGAGTCGCGCGCCCGGAGCTAGCACCACAGGAGGGATCCACCACGGGGACAGCCGCACTCCGGGAGGATCCCACCGCCGGAACAGTAACGTTCCGGGAGGACCCCACCACGGGGACAGTCGCCACGGCGGCGGAGGATCTTCCTTCCTGAGGAGGAGGAACCGAGGCGGAAGTGGCAGGCCTGATGGACCTTCCGTTAGCGTGTCGCAACTTCCTCTTCCGGCTCTCCGGCTCCTCCGCCAGCTCCTTGCCCTTGCCGATGACCTCAACTCTCAGCTGTGGGACAGGGGCGGAGCCGTCTTCAGACAACCCGGGGATCGCCACCCTGGTGGTTGATCTTCTCTCGACGACACCAAGGTCGTCAAGCGCGGGCATCGTCCGCCGGAGCTCCCTGCTGAACTCAACTTCCACATTCAGAGGGAGGAAGGCCGGCGGCGGAGTCAAGTAACCTCCGTCAACATCGATGCCGTGCTGGAATTTCTTGAGGTGAAACTCCAAGGTCTTCCCCACCATGTTGGACTTCAAACCGGTATTACCCGGTCCTCGTCCATCACGCTGTTGAGGGCCCAGGCGAGCTTCTCCCTCCTCTTCAGCGGTGCCCACCTGTTGGACAGGAAGTTGCAGAACACCGCCTGGGGAGTCAATCCTCCCTCCACACATTGGCGGATCCTGGTCAGGACAGGGTCGAAAGCTTCCGCCAGCACCGGAACTTCGCTCCATATCGACGTGTCAATGCCGAGCAGACCATCTGGCAACTCCAACCGCTCATGCTCCTCCACCTGGACGACTATCCAATCTTTCTTCCAGTCATCCCACTTCCCGGAAGGGAATGACCGGAGGTACTTGAATGGGCACTTCTTGCGCTTCACGAAGTAGTAGAAGCCAAGATACTCATTGCTCCGGCCGGTGGTGTGGACGGTGAAGAAGGTTCGGAAGAGCTCGATGCAGGGAGGGATGCCCACCCACATCTCGCAGAAGTGGACAAAGATGGACACAAGGAGAATGGAGTGAGGGCCAAGGTGGTATAGCTGCAGACCATAGAAGTCCAGCAGCATCAAGAAGAAAGAAGAAAATGGTGGGATCAGCCCCACCATGGCGTACGAGGAAAATTACACCATCTCGCCAGCGCGCTCCTTTTCAAAGGGGAGCTCTCCGCCGGCGCGGACCAAGCGGCTGAAGAAGTCCGAAGACCACCCCATGAGGGCTCGGACCTTCTTCAGATCGCTGTCAGTCTTCAGGCGACTCTCGCGCAGACCCAACTCCATCGCAGCATAGCTAGGCAAGAGAAGAGGAGCAAAGTACGAGTCGGGAGTTTGAGCGCAAGAACAGATGGGAAGCGTAAAGAACTCCCGACGGTGCGCTTTCCTTCTTAAGTAAGCCCTCGTAACGCTTGGATGGAAACTGCAGGGGAGTCAAGGATACTACTCAAGAATTCAACCCTGCTGATGACAAGGGGGCCCGGGACCACCCTGACGATCAAGTCGAGGCTCTTACCCAGGCGAACAGTTGTCATCACGAGGCGGGAAACCCAAGGGCGGCGGCCTGACAAGGCGCGCGGAACCGATACGGTTTTCGTATCGGGAACCGGTGACCTTCAATTGCGAGAGATCCGCACGTCAAAGATCTTATCTGCCGCCTGAGGTGCGCCACGCGTCGGGATTTAACTGTAAAGCCCTGCCAACGGCACCTCCGAAGACCCTTGAAGACCCAGTTCAAGAGTCGCAAGTATGGACCCACCTCCGACGGAATGACTTCACCCCGGAGGTAGGTCTAGGGGGCCACTGTCGGTACCCTAAAAACCATACACCCCCTGAGGTTACAAAGATTTCGAGGGAAGGACGTCTACTTAAATTGAAGACCCTCGGAGGCCCACTTGTCAGACATAACCGGACCTGCTTCTCCAACATAGTTAATCCCCAGGTTGCCACGTGTACTGCCAGACCGGAGCTACTACCCACAAGGGTGAAGCTCCGGGCTGGGTACCGAAACGGCACCTCCGGACTTAACCCCTGATCGAGAGAAGCTCCGGACCTGACACGTGCCAAGCCACCCCGGAGCTACCTGCTTCCCACAGTAAGCTCCGGAGCTGCCACGTGTCCAAACGTCGGAGCTGGCCGCCTCTAACCTCCGGAAGACATTGTAACGACTCCGGATCTTCAAAGGATAGCCACGGACTTCAAGACCCAATTAATTGTCATTAATTCCATGTTAATGACACTTAATCGGACAATCTTAACACCTGTAACGGCACTTTCGGAGCCCGTTACAGGTGTTATTAACAACAATTAATCGTGTATCAATACTAGTAACCGCCGGGGCCACATGTCGGGCTAGGCTAACTTGTAACGGTCTGTCCTTGTACTATAAAAGGACAGACTGACGATATACAAAGGGGGAGAAGAAGGCTCTCGGACGCTCTCAGGCACACACGCACTGACGTGGGCTTTCATACACAAGATAATACAACACCACACATCCGTGGAGTAGGGTATTACGCTCAGGCGGCCCGAACCACGTAAACCCCAGTGTCTCTCGTGTTCAACCGTGATTCACCTTCTTGAGTCTCCGCGCGCCCACACCGAACTACAAACTCCTTCAACACTTTAGTAGTGTCAGGAGATTTGCCGACTCCAACAGTCGACACTATTTATATGGAAGGATGAACTTAAGGCAGTGAGACTTATAGTGTGAATCATTGTATTGCAGCATGGTGCGTACACGTGCATCCCCAGAAGTGGGAGGCTCAAGTGGAGGGCAGGGGGATGACACACCACCCCCGGGGCAGAGTACGCCTCAAACGCAACCACCTCCACCACCTCTGCCAACACTTCCGAGGAGCCTCGTGGAGGTTCTTGTTGCAGTGCTCGGCTCGCGCAACGAGCAAACCGAACTACTGCAAACTCTGGTGCGGCATTCGTCCCGTCAAGGGGGACGACAGGATGATGGACCGCGTCATCAATATCAGAGTTCCTACTCTGATTTCTCATCGACACATCCACCAGTCTTCAGAGAGGCCGATGAACCGTTGGAGGCGGATAATTGGCTCCGCACCATTGAAGGCAAGTTCGGTTTACTGAAGGTGACCGAACAGCAGAAGACACTGTTTGCACCGCAACAACTGCAGGGGTCTGCTGGCGCATGGTGGGACAATTACCTTGCCGCACGCCCTGCAGACCATGTCGTAAGCTGGGCCGAATTCTGGGAGGCGTTCTGCGCCTACCACATCCCTCCCGGGATTTTGAGGAGGAAGCTTCAAGAGTTCTTGGAGCTAAGGCAAGGAGGAAGGAGTGCATACGAGTACTCCAAAGCATTCAACCACTTGGCCCAATACGCTCAGGACCAAGTGAATACCGAAGATCGGAAGCGCGAATGCTTCTACCGGGGTTTGAACCCCAAGTTGAAGGACAAGCTTGTCCTGTTCAACCGCGGCAGCTTCAACGACATCGTCAATGCCGCTATCATGCAGGAGGACGCTACGCGCGAGCTGTCCTCAGATAAAAAGAAGAGGAGTGCTCCGCAGAGCAGCGGAGGTGGTGCTCCTCAGAAGTACCGCATGGTGTACCGATCACCATCCGGCCAGAGGTGGCAACCGCCATCACGACCACCAATGTTAAGTGGTCGCCAGTTCAGCAACTCCGGAGCCCGACCGCAGCAACAACAGGGGATGATCCCACGTGCACTTCCACCTCCACCATGTGCACCGGGATTCCGTCCTCCCATTCGTACTGGCCAGACCCCGTACACGTGTTTCACGTGTGGGCGCACGGGGCACTTCGCCAAGGACTGTCCGCAGAATCGACAAGACGGCGGGCAATCATCCTACCAGGGGCCCAACCAAACCCGCAACCAGCCCAAGAAGCCAACCACCAGAACTGGCAACGTCCACCACCTCGCCATCGAGGACATTCCGGAAGGCGCACCCGTGCTCACGGGTACGTTCTCTATCTTCAGTCATCCTGTAGTCATACTCTTTGACTCCGGAGCTTCACACAATGTCATTAGTAAATCTTTTGTCATTAAAAGTCAATTTCCTATTATACCCACCAAAACTCTATATGTGATTAGCACTCCAGCCGAGAAAACAGTAACAAATGAATTGGTTCCTGGGATATCACTAAACCTAGATGGAACCATATATCTTACTTCACTTCTGATTCTAGAGCATCAGAAATTAGATGTCATCTTGGGAATGGCATGGTTACAATATCATGGTGCTATTCTAGATCTGGTCCCTCGAAAGATATATCTAAATTCTCCACGCCATCCCTCTCAAGTCCTCGAGCTTGAGAAAGCCATTCTAGTGAATTCATCTACCCACAATACCGAGATTATGGAACTTAAGGATATTCCGGTAGTATGTGAATACCCGGACGTATTTCCTGAAGATCTTCCTGGTATGCCCCCAGAAAGAGATATAGAGTTCAAGATTGAACTTGCATCGGGAACAGTGCCCATCTCAAGACCACCCTACAAGATGGCACCCAAGGAACTTGCCAAACTTAAAGAACAGTTAACTGAACTTGAGAACAAAGGTTTCATTCGTCCAAGTTCGTCACCATGGGGTTGTTCTGCACTATTCGTAGAAAAGAAGGATAAGACTTTGAGACTGTGTGTAGACTATCGTCCACTCAATGTTGTCACTATCAAGAACAAGTATCCACTACCGCACATTGATATTCTTTTCGATCAATTGGTGGGTGCTAAGGTATTTTCGAAGATGGATCTTCGTTCTGGTTATCATCAGATTAGGATCCGACCAGAAGATATACCAAATACAGCATTCTCAACAAGGTATGGACTGTATGAGTACCTTGTTATGTCCTTCGGATTGACCAACGCACCGGCTCATTTCATGTATCTCATGAACTCGGTGTTTATGCCCGAATTGGACAAGTTTGTCGTGGTTTTCATTGACGACATACTTGTGTATTCAAAATCCGAAGAAGAACATGCTCAACATTTGCGTATCGTGCTTCAACGATTACAGGACCATCAACTATATGCTAAGTTCAACAAGTGTGAATTCTGGATCAGTCAAGTGCCATTTTTAGGGCACATCATATCAGAAGAAGGGATTGCAGTTGATCCCAGCAAGATCAAGCAAGTCCTCAAATGGGATTCCCTAAAGTCTATACATGAAGTCTGAAGTTTCCTGGGTTTAGCAGGATATTACCGGAGGTTTATACCCAACTTCTCCAAGATAGCTAAACCGATGACAGAACTTCTGAAGAAAGGGCAGAAGTATGTATGGACTGAGGCATGTGAGGCAGGTTTCAAAGCATTGGTGAAACACCTTACAACGGCACCAGTATTAGCTCAACCAGACACAACCGAATCTTTTGACGTGTATTGTGACGCATCAGGAATTGGTTTGGGATGTGTGTTGATGCAGGATAGACGAGTGATCGCTTATGGATCACGGCAGCTTCGAAACCATGAGCAGCACTATCTGACTCATGATCTTGAGCTCGCTGTTGTGGTACTGGCATTGAAGATGTGGAGGCATTATCTACTGGGTAATCTAGTACACCTCTACACTGATCACAAGAGCTTGAAATACATCTTCACCCAGAAGGATTTGAATATGCGACAACGGAGATGGTTAGAGTTGATCAAGGACTATGAGATTGAGATCCACTACCATCCAGGCAAAGCGAATGTAGTCGCAGATGCACTGAGCCGCAAGTCCCATGTCAACAGTCTTTCCATCAACTCCATGGAAGAAGAAGAACCGAGTCTCTACTTGGTTCCATATGGGGCACTCTACAACCTAGCTCTCATTCCTACTATCAAGGAGGATATTATGGCAGCTCAGAAGGAGGACAAGAGGATGTCGCATATTCGGCAAAGAATGAAGAAGGGGGAGATGAAATGTTTTCGAAGTGACGATGAAGGTACCCTCTGGTTTAACAACCGTATAGTGGTACCACGAAACATGGAGCTTAGCAAGAAGATACTGGACGAAGCTCATTTGTCCAAATATTCCATTCATCCGGGAAGCAACAAGATGTACCAAGATTTGAAGAAGAAATTCTGGTGGACTCGGATGAAGAGGGAAGTAGCTAAACACGTATCCAAGTGTGATATATGCCGGCGAGTGAAGGCTGACCATATGAAAGCGGCAGGACAGCTTCAACCTTTAAGCATACCGACTTGGAAATGGAAGGATATCAGCATGGATTTTATTGTTGGGTTGTCTCCCACTCTCCATAAGCACGATTCAATTTGGGTGATCGTTGACCGGTTGACCAAATCGGCTCATTTCATACCTGTCAGCGTCAAGTATGATGTAAAGCGGTATGCAGAACTTTATATCTCCAGAATAGTGTGTCTACATGGTGTACCCCGCAATATCATTTCAGATCGTGGGTCTATTTTTGTCGCTCGCTTTTGGGAGCATCTCCACGATGCATTGGGTACCAAGCTGATTCGAAGCTCGGCTTATCATCCTCAGACTGATGGACAAACCGAACGGGTAAATCAAGTGCTAGAGGATATGCTTTGTGCCTGTGCCATCCACCATGGTAGGAATTGGGATGATCATCTACCGTTGGCGGAATTTTCATACAACAACAATTACCAGGCTAGCATCCAGATGGCGCCATATGAAGCTCTTTATGGCCGGACGTGTCGCACACCCTTGAACTGGTGCGAATCTAGTGAACGAGTGGTATATGGCATCGACTTAATCAAAGAAGTCGAAGAGCAAGTGTGCATTATTCAAACAAATCTCAAAGCCGCACAGTCTCGTCAGAAGAGCTATGCGGACAAGCGACGTCGACCTCTTCACTTCGAAGTTGGGGATCAAGTTTATCTCCGGGTATCCCCTATGAAAGGTATCCATCGATTCGGAGTAAAAAGGAAGCTAGCTCCACATTTTATTGGGACGTTCGAAATAATCAAAAGATGTGGACCTGTGGCATATCAATTGGAGTTACCGCCGTCACTTTCAGGGGTTCACAATGTATTCCACATTTCCTAGTTATGGAAGTGTCTTAAAACTCCCGTTGATGTTCGTATAGAAGATTTGGAAGCTCTCCAACCAGATCTCACTTATTCCGAGCATCCAACTCAGATCATCGATGAGAAGACTCGCACCACAAGAAGCCGCACCTTGTGTTTCTACAAGGTCTTGTGTAGCAACCACAATGCTGAAGAAGCCACGTGGGAAAGCGAGGAGTATCTTAGGACGAACTATCCGGACTTGTTATCGGCATATGTTCGTTAGATCTTTTTCTTTTGCCTTCTTTTGTAATCTCGGGATGAGATTATTTTAAGGGGGGGGGGAATGTAAAACCCCACTTTTATGGCATGTGAATTCAGTCATGAGTTTTGTGATCAACTATGTTAGAGATCCAATATAGTGGTACACATGAAGTTTATACCATCCAAACCTTTCTTGCACTCATGGTTAAATTTTATTAACATGAGTATTGGACATCACCACTAATCCTAGAATGATTCTATTCACCCCTCTTCAAATCTTTAGAATTATTTGGATGAAGATTATTAGGACAATTTAAAGTGCAGTACTAATTGGCCCTGCCAAAAATATTCATATTAGAGGCTCTAAATTTTTCCTTGGCCTTCTAATATTCTCAATAGCTTGCCTGCAAAATTTCAAGATTTTGGGAACTCATTTGCTATTTTATTTGAAGCGCTTAACAAATTTGAATCAAATTCAAATCTGAATTTTAAATTCTTCCCAACTTCTTTGAACATAAGATTTGAGTTCACCATGGTGTTCATAATAATTCATTGACCATCTCCACAAAGTTTCATGATTTTTGGAGTTGATCTTCTATTTTTAAATGAATTATTAACTTTTGTGTTGGGGTCTGACTGACCTGTGGGCCACACCGGTCAGCCGCTGCTGAACGGGTCAGGTCGGCCGCCTGCCATCTCTGCGCTGGCGCTCAACCGCTCGACAGCGCATGCGCATGCAGCTCCAGTGAGCTGCCTGCGTGCTAGCTTGCCGCGGGCTATAAAAGGCCGCCGATGCTCCCATATTTCCCAGCCTCGATCGGTGTTTTCCCCCCTCTCGCGGGTTAATCTCCGCCGCGCGCCATCGCCGCCGCCCCCCCCCCCCTCTGCTCCGTGGAGCGCCGCCATCTCGCGCCGTTTCAAGCCACGACTCCAACATCTTAAAAGTGCGCCTAGTCGAGCTCTAACTCTCGGTGCAAACCGTTTCCTTTTTCATTGAGAATTGAAGAAGTTATCGATCTTCTTTCTTCCGGCCACAGTGAATGAACTCGCTAGGTTTTCATTTAAATTCCGTTTCTACAAGTAATCATTCTATGCAATTGCTTAGGAATAGTTTCTATAGGACCTAGCGCTCCTACCTGAGCAAAAAATCCCTAAAAGTTATTGAGCAACGACCGAGGAAATCGAGTTTTGCTCGCCGCCGGTGAGGAAACCTCGATTCACCGTCGAGCTCATAGTTTCCGGTGGTTTTCTCCTCTTCCACGTCCATTTCCTTGATCGGTATCGTTCCAGGAGTGTTTTGAGGAAGATACCGAGTGGTTTGAGCTACTCTGGAGCAAGTTCCACGTTGCCCGAGTGCTCACCGCCGCCGCCGCCGTCGCACAGCCATTTCCTGCGAGTTGCTGGTCCCACCGACCTCACCGTCATGCTCAGCGACCCCAAAAACCCCCAGGCGGCGAGTTTGAGCGAGTTTGGCCCATCAGTTTAGCCGGCGGCAAGCTCACCGGCGAGTCACCGCCGCGGGTGCCGCCTCGCGCGGGCACTGGCCCGAGGTAGAAGAGGACCCGTAGGATCCCACCTGCCAGCGACTGCGAGATCATGGTGCGGCTGGGATCCCATGCGGCTGCGCGCGAATAGGTCTGTGGACCACGGTGTTGCATTGACCAGAGCGCGCCACGTGGCCCATGGGACCCGCCGATTGAAATTTGAATTCTGGCGCCAATGGGTTATTAAAATAATTCCAGAAAATTATTCAAACTTCTAAATTGAATATCTCTCTGTAGACTACTCCAAAAATCTTCAAAAAAATTTTGTTTGAAAGATCTTGAGCTCTAGTTTCTGTCAATACCAATTAGGTTCTGTGAAACTCAAAGTAAAATTCTGTATAGAATAATCTGTCCAAATGCAAATGCAATTTTTCCAGACAAGATAGCCACTGGAAAAATCCCCAAAATTTACATAAAATCTAGTATCCTATTCTTGACAACCAAAGAAAAATTTGGGAGCCATTGCACCTGTTTATACCCCTGTATAGTTCAATCTCCTTTTTCTGTTATTGAATTTTTACAGATGTTCAGTTGCTTTATTATGTCCCAAATTTAAACTAAACCTTCCTCTAGTCATACACTAGCTCCTGTAAAAATCTTGGATTTAATTAACCTACTATCCTAGTCCTAATTCAGTTACAAACTAAATATTGATTTAATGGCTAGAAATTCCATTATAAAATAAATCCAGAAATTCTTGCCAGCTTAGAAATACAATAACTCCTTCCCCAAAGCTTAGGAAATTATGAAAACCAATTTTTCTAGAACTAGAACCACTTCCTCTATCATGATTATCAACTGGCAGCTATGTTCAAGCTACAGTTTCTTCTTTAAAATTCTTGGAAGTTATTGCTTGCCATAATTTTAGAGACAACACTATACTTTGATCATCTCCTGTTCTTTGCAAGAGCCTTGATCATATTTCCTAGTATCTACCCTAAAAGTTCCAAAGCCAATTAAGGTCCCTATCATATAGTGATCACCATGAATTAAATTATGGTCTTCGTAATAAATATTTTTCAAAGTCATTTATATACATGTTATATGCATATCATATAGTGACAGAAATCGAGGAGGAGTCAGAAGCCTTGGAAGAGCACCTTCCAATTATTAACTCAGACTCTGACCTGCAACAAGGCAAGCCCCGATTTGCATTTAAAAGCTTTACAGAGTTTTTACAGTCTTTATCACCTTACATCATAAGTTGATATTATGCATTTACGTGTAAGGTGTTTGATACTCCACTTGCATGGCCAAAAACCCCAGGGATTTATTGGAACGAGTTACAATTTGACCTGTAGTAACTGCTTTGCTAATGCATAGGAAATCCGGTAGAAGTCGAGTAGTTGGAATCTACTCGCGAGAGATGTAGGACATATCTCACAGGATTGGTTAGATAGAAAATGGCATACTATAATGAAATGGAGACCGGGCAGGGAATGGATAGGAAGCGGTGAGAATTGAGTCTCGGTCGCATAGCCCTGCCTGTGTCGATTAAGGCCCGTCTGTATGCGGCCCCTTCGAACAAGCTTGAATTGTAACGGCAATATAATGGACATATGGAATCCAATAAATTGATGTAACTTGGTAACTGGGGTGTCGAGGCCCATTAACTCACCATCGATAGGGGTGGGCTGAGGACAGTAAGGTGTAAATCGGTCGGCGAACACATGAGGTGTTCCGTGCGGAGACCTTCTGTTCGCGGAGGTGAGACGGGCTCGACGTTCGAGTTTCTTGTGAAAGGTGGCCATATACGCCTAGTACTGAAGTTTTATGTAGGTACATGTGTGGTCGCTGACACTTCCGAACGACGTATGTGTCGTGTTGTCCGGGTGTGTCCTGATTGCAATCACTGTCCCTCGCAGTAATAGAGTACCACTTGTTCACTGCGCCATGACGTAGTAAATACTAAAGAAGCCAGAAAGTCACATTGTATTGAATTATAATTACTTTGCAACCTTGTATGATTTAGAGATGGTATAATTAAAAGTTTACAGTTTCCCCATACTTTAGCTATAATAGCATTATGTGCTTTGAGCATGTCATATCATCGGTAAAGCGTTTCTTGTTTGATTGTGGAGCCTATGATGTGCCGTGCTTGGAGAATGTCATTTGCTACTTAAAACTTGATTATAAGGATCCACTTGTAGGCGAGTCATTTACGCTTCACCTCACCTATGTTGTAGTGTCCCTCTTGCATATGTCTAGTGAGACGGGTTAGTCTTGCTGAGCCTTATACTGACGTTTGCAGTTAACGAGTTTTTGCAGGTTATACAATTGATGAAGGGTTTAATGATGAGGCTGCACCCCCTCCAGGGTGTACAGCCGAGTGGGAACCCTGCACGCCGCCCTAATTGAGTGTTGCTAGTGCAAAGTATACAAGGCATGGGTAACTTTGCTTTTGCATAGCTAGTGTTGAGAGTGTAGCTATGATATGTATGTATTCCTTTACTTCCGCTAGTATTGTAAAAACTTCCGCTGTATGAAAAATAAAAGACTTCATCTTGTACTTATTTATGTTCTATTCTTGTATAACTGTTAGGTGTCGCATCGCACGACACCACCCAATGAGATCCTCTGATGTCGGGATTCCGGTCCCCACAGCGGGCGTGCGGCGCAGGGGCGGCACCAGAGGCGACCAGCAGACGAGCGACGCGGCAGGGTGGCCGGCGAGGGAGGCGTGCGGGCCGGCGATGGACGCGAGTCGGAGCGAGCGGCGGCCGTGGCGGCCAGGCAGAGGCGAGCTGGGGTGCGGCGCTGCTGGGACCAGAGGGCGAGCCCGAGTGGGGCGCGGCCGGGAGGAGCTGGGAGGCGAGGTCAGGCGAGCGGCAGGCGCGGGGCGGAGCGGCAGAATGGCGACCAGCGGGGTCGGGCGAGCTGCGGGGCGGAGCGGCGCGCTCGAGTAGGGGAGATTGCGCGGTGGGGAAAAGAAGGAACGGGTGCGCGGTTGAAGAAGCAAAACAGAGAACCATCATCTGGAGATAAGACTTAGTTGTGGGTCCCACTAAAATTTCACCCTTATCCTTACTCAATTGTTTAAATCAAATTACTAAATTAGTCCAAAATGGTAGGCTAGTTTATTGGACAATTAAATAATCCAAATATAATTTACAATCCTTTATTTGATTGATTTAAATTGGACATGTTGATTTCAATCAATAGAGTATGATTTCTTCCTATAGCTTGATAAAATATAAAATGGGTGAATAATGTTCATTAGAAAAGCTACAAAAGGAATTTTTAAATTGGTTGCTGAAACTGATATTTGCATTAAAGTGGGATTTTACATTCCTCCCCCCTTAAAAGAATCTCGTCCCGAGATTACAAAAGGAAGGATAAAAGAAAATGATCTAATGAACATATGCCGCTAACAAGTCCGGATAGTTTGATCTAAGATATGCCTTGCTTTCCCAGGTTGCTTCTTCAGCGGTATGGTTATTCCACAAGACATTGTAAAAGTGCAAAGTGCGGCATCTTGTGGTACGAGTCTTCTCATCGATGATCTCGACCGGATGCTCAGAATAAGTGAGATCAGGTTGTAGAGCTTCAAGATCTTCCATGCGGACTTCAGCTGGGGATTTAAGACACTTCCGCAACTGAGAGACATGGAATACATTATGAATTCTAGAGAGAGACGCCTGTAACTTCAGACGATAGGCCACAGGTCCGCATTTCTCAGTGATAGCAAACGGTCCGATGAATCGTGGAGCCAGCTTTTCCTTCACCCCAAAACGATGAATCCCTTTCATTGGAGATACACGAAGGTAAACGTGATCCCCAATGTCAAAGTGAAGAGGTCGACGTTGTTTATCTGCATAACTCTTCTGTCGAGATTGAGCAGCCTTAAGATTGGCTTGGATTACTCGCACTCGTTCTTCCGCTTTGTTGACCAGATCAATACCATAGGTCACTCTTTCACCCGACTCACACCAATTCAATGGTGTGCGGCACTTCCTGCCATAGAGAGCTTCATATGGTGCCATCTGGATACTAGCTTGATAGCCATTGTTATATGAAAACTCCGCCAATGGTAGATGATCATCCCAATTTTTACCATGGTGGATGGCACAAGCTCGTAGCATGTCCTCAAGGACTTGATTTACCCGCTCCGTCTGACCATCAGTCTGCGGATGATAAGCGGAACTTCGAATTAACTTGGTACCCAACGATGCGTGGAGCTGCTCCCAAAATCGAGCAACGAATAAAGCTCCACGATCTGAGATGATAGTACGGGGTACTCCATGTAAGCACATGATTCTAGCGATATACAACTCTGCGTACTTCGGGGCATGGTAGTTGATATTGACTGGTATAAAATGAGATGACTTGGTCAATCGATCAACTATCACCAGAATAGAATCGTGCTTACGGAAAGTGAGAGGCAACCCAACAATGAAATTCATGCTAATATCCTCCCATTTCCAGGCTGGTATGCTTAAGGGTTGAAGTTGTCCGGCTGACTTTAAATGATCGGCTTTTACTCGCCGACACGTATCACACTCGGATACATACTTTGCTATCTCCCTTTTCATCCGAGACCACCAAAATTTCTTCTTTAAGTCCTGGTACACCTTGTTGCTTCCCGGATGGATAGAATACTTGGACAAATGAGCTTCGTCCAATATCTTTTTCCGAAGTTCCATATTACGAGGCACCACTATGCGGTCTTTGAACCAAACGGTACCATCGTCATCACATCGAAAACACTTCATCTCTCCCTTCTTCATTCTTCGCCGAATGTGCGACATGCCTTTGTCTTCTTTCTGAGCCTCTACAATATCCTCCCTGATGGTGGGAATGAGAGCTAGATTGTAGAGTGCTCCATAGGGAACCAAGCATAAACTCGGATCATCCTCTTCCATTGAAGTGATCAACAGATGATTTACATGGGACTTGCAGTTCAGCGCATCTGCAACCACATTTGCTTTGCCAGGATGGTAGTGGATCTCAATCTCATAGTCCTTGATCAATTCCAACCATCTTTGCTGTCGCATATTCAAGTCTTTCCGGGTGAAAATGTACTTCAAACTCTTGTGATCAGTGTAGAGATGCACTAGATTGCCTAACAGATAGTGCCTCCACATCTTCAATGCGAGCACCACGGCAGCGAGCTCAAGATCATGGGTCGGATAATGTTGTTCATGATTCCGAAGCTGCCGGGATCCGTACGCGATCACTCTTCTATCTTGCATGAGTACACAACCAAGACCAATGCCAGATGCATCACAATAGACATCAAACAATTTGGTTGTGTCTGGCTAAGCCAACACCGGTGCTGTTGTGAGGTGTTTCACCAAGGCTTGGAATGCTTCTTCACATTCTTTAGTCCATACGTATCTTGTTCCCTTCTTCAGCAGTTCTGTCATTGGTTTAGCTATCTTAGAGAAACTCAGAATGAATCTCTGATAATAGCCAGCCAAGCCCAGGAAACTACAAACTTCATGTACAGACTTGGGAGATTTCCACTTCAGGACTTGTACAATTTTGCTTGGATCAACGGCAATACCATCAGCCGAGATGATGTGCCCTAGAAATGGCACTTGTCGGATCCAAAATTCACACTTGCTGAACTTTGCATACAGTTTGTGATCCCTTAACCTTTGCAACACAATATGCAAGTGCTTAGCATATTCTTCTTCAGATTTAGAATACACCAAGATGTCGTCAATGAATACCACGATGAATTTTTCCAACTCCGGCATAAACACCGAATTCATGAGATACATGAAGTGAGCTGGTGCATTGGTCGACCCAAAGGACATGACAAGATACTCATATAGCCCATACCTCGTCGAAAATGCAGTTTTTGGAATGTCCTTAGGTCGAATCTTAATCTGATGATAACCTGAACGAAGGTCCATCTTTGAGAATACCTTAGCACCCACTAGTTGATCGAAAAAAATATCAATGTGTGGTAGTGGATACTTGTTCTTGATGGTGACCGCATTCAGTGGACGATAGTCCACACACAACCTCAAAGTCTCATCCTTCTTCTTCACAAACAACGCGAAACAACCCCAAGGTGATGAAATTGGGCGAATAAAACCCTTGCTCAATAAGTCATTCAGTTGTTCCTTCAATTCCGCAAGTTCCTTCGGTGCCATCCTATACGGCTTCCTTGAGATTGGTATGGTTCCCGGCGCCAGTTCAATCTTGAACTCGACGTCACGTTCCGGTGGCATGCCCGGAAGATCGTCAGGAAACACGTCTGGATATTCACACACTACGGGGATATCCGCAAGCTTCTTGGCACTTGTGTGATGCACAACTGAGACTCTTGGTGCAGTATTCAAAAGATTTAAAGTGTTGCTACCATGGAATTGAGAATTTAGTTGGACAGTCTGCGAGCTGATATCAAAGATAGCTCCATGATGTGTCAACCATGACATTCCCAAGATGAGGTCAATCCGCTGACCTTCCAAGATGATGAGGTTCACCGGATAGATACTTCCACCCATGCACAACGGTGCTCGAGAGACAACCTCATTAGCTGAAATATTGCCCCTAGGTGAACTGACGCAAAAAGGATGTGAGACAGTCACAATTGGCACTTGATGTTTCAGTACAAAAGACTTGCTCACAAAGTTATGAGTAGCTCCAGAGTCAAACAGAACGACTACTGGTTGATCATGTAAAGTAAACATGCCTGCTAAAATAGGTTCTCCTTCTGGAATGTCCTCAATCGCAGCATAATTAACACTGGCAGACTTCGATGACGTCTTCTTTTTAAATTTATGGTGCTGATTAGAATTCTTGGAAAAGGATAATTGGACACGGTAACGTTCCGTCTTGCGACGTTCCCGTGCTAAATGCATTCTGTGCTTTCCACTGAATTGTGGTGGACTGAAACCCTGAACACCTTGCAGAGGTGGAGCCGCAAGAGCGGGGTCATAAAGTTGTAATGAAGAGCTAGGATGCTCTTGCACCCTTGGCTGAGGTGAAGGAGAAATCTCCACTGGATAAGAGTGATATTGACTCAGTGGTGGTTGCTCATTCAGCCAAAACTCTTGACCGGACGGTAAGTAGTATACCACCCGATCCTCCTGAGGAACATCACCAATAACCTCTTGTGATGTGCTCCTCTTCCTCTTCTCCGCCTTATAGCGAAGAGTTGCATCTTCTTGAACAATAGCCGCATCGACCAATTCATTATAATTGTTGTTATTAAATAATACCAGTCGTGATCGAAGCTTGACACTTAGTCCTTGAAAGAAGCAGCCACACTTCAATGCCTCTGTTTTCACATACTCGGGCGCATACTGAGCCAAACGATTGAACTCCTTGGAGTATTGATAAGCACTCATCGCTCCTTGCTTTAACTCCACGAATTCCTCCAACTTCGTTTTAATCATCCCTGTAGAAATGTGGCGTTTACGGAAGGCATCACGGAACTCCGGCCATGTCACACGATGACCATCTGGGAGCGTGGCGAGATATTCAGACCACCAAGCTTCTGCCGATCCGTGAAGTTGTTGAGCAGCAAATAAGGTCTTCTGATATTCATCACATTGGAGTAACTCAAACTTGGCTTCAATTACACGGAGCCAATGACCCGACTCCAGTGGTTCGATTGCTTCCGTGAACACCGGTGGTTGGGTTGCCAAGAAATCCAGATATGTGACTTGAGGTCGATCAAGTGATCGAGCTTCGGGTGGTACACTCCGCTGTACCAACGCATGTAGAGACTCAGCCATCCTCGATAAGACTTCCTCCAATCCCGTTGACGATGGCACTTGTGGTGGAAGTGAGTCATTTTCACCACGAACGGAAGCACCTAAATCACCCTCAGATTGTGTTGAGTCCATGCTGCAAGAGTGAGCAATACGGTTAAATCCAAAGTCACAATGTCCATGTCCATTGGAATAATACTAAAGACCATAATATGCTCCACTTAGCAATGCAATAAGCATGGTATAAATACGGATTAGAACTTCAAAACCAGACTCAAATAAAGGATAATGCCCAGTTAACACTTCACTTGGGGTTTCACACCTTATGTTATCTAACATGTAGAGCAATCACATCTGGTCATGATGAATAACACAAAATGTAAAACTAAAACGACTTGAGTTGATAACGTCGCACACTGGGTCAGACGACTAGTCTGTAAAAATTAAATATTTATCACAGCTAATTGCTACTTCTCATCTGAAGTTCAACTACAAAGTTGTAGTACACTAGCACAGCTTTCCAGAATGCATTCATATGCCTTCATATCATTCCTGGAACAAAAGTTATGGAATTTTGATTACAGGTCACAAGATGGTTCAAAACTGGAGTATGAACTTCAGTTCTGTTTCAACCGAGCTTCCTGTATAAACTTCAAATTTTTATGCAGGAAAGGTCGGAACCAGAAGTTGAGTTGAATACAAAAGTTGTTTTACACTTTATAACCTTTCTAGAATGTATTTAATTACTGCTATATCATCCTTAGGTTGCAAGTTATGCTATTTTAAAGTTGACAGATTTTTCTGACACGTTCAGCACACTTGCATAGAGAGTAGCAGTTTTGACCCAAAGTTTCCATATTGTTCGGTTCCAAATCTGGAAATGTTCTTATTTACAAAGTTGTAGACAATGTAATAAGATTTCCAGAAAGTACTTATTTGCATTCATATCAGTTTTGGTTTAAGAGATATGCATTTTTTAAGTTTGCTGAAATTTCAGCATTCAGACTTTTATATTCAGTTCAGATTGACCATATTGTATTCAAACTTGATTTGGAAAAGGTAGATGACAGGTTCAGGTCTCGAGCCAATTACAAAAATTGTAGCTGACTCTCTAACCTGTCCAACGGTTACTCGCACGACACCATTGGATGCAAATTCTGTTAGTTATGGATTAAATTCAGAGGTGTACAGATTGCTGTCCAGTTTGGGTATGCCTGGACAGTCTCTGCGATTATCCACATTTCACCCACTTAGAAAAGGATTTTGGTCTCGAGCTGAATAGAGAACTAGTAAAGTACTTCCAAATATTTCTAAGGAGTATTTACTTGCCCTCATAGCACTTCTGGTTGAGAAGATATGTCATTTGCAAGTTGACAGTTTTTCTGAAAATTTGGACAGTACCTCCTTTGTTTAAGGCTGATTTTGTCCAGAATTTTCAGATATACAAACATCAACATTTGCAAAAATTATACATAGCAAACTTGCTGCATACTTTCTCAGGATTCCAAAAATTCATCACAAGAAGTCATACGACAATTCTACAGCGAGTTATGCGAGAAACAGTAACTGCATATAGGACTGTCCACTCGCTGTCCAGATTAAATCAAGTTTAGAAATCTGAAATTTTGAGTATGTTGGAGATGGATTCTGCTCTGGAGTTCTATAGAAACGTTGTATAGGGCTCTCTATACTTTCCAACCCCATAAAGTAGGCCTGCAGAGGTGAAGCCTGCAAAAAGTTATGATTTAATTGGTGAAGAGTTCAGATTCTGTCCCCTCTTCCGGGCTGTCAGAACCTCTTAAATGACACTTCAGTTTAGACCTTGTTAATGTGACTTTTAGCCTTTGTGTTGAATAGGAAATTGATAGAGGACTATTTAAGCTTTCCATATATGTATAAACATGCATAGTTTGCATTTCTAGTTTAAGAGTTATGGCCGTTCAAAGTTCAGAATTTTTCTGACTGTTTCAGATAGCACCTATATACATGTACTATCTTCAACTCTGTTTTCTAATTAGTGATAAACTGAACTTGAGGTATTACTGAATAACAGAGTTGTAGAATAGCTCTTTCCCTTTCGAGAAATGTATCATAATGGAATAGAAGAGCTTCCTACAAGGAAATATGGCAAAAATTCAGATGCTGGTCTGTGTAGTTTTAGAACAGCAGCTGATGTGATAATGGTGCATTTTCATCACCATAAAAGCATCTTTCGGCTTGGAGGTCAATAGGAAACTTATAGAAGACTTCAAAAGCTTTCCAAAAAGTATTCACTTGCCTCCAAAGCCCTCCAGGTTGAAGAGATATGGATTTTCAAGTCAGGTCAATTGTGTTCGAAAACAGAACTCACCGGCTTCGAAACACAAGAATTTGGAAACAAACTCAAATTTTGAAACTTAGCTCAAAACTCAAGTCCGATGGCTAGAACTTGATTCACAACAAATCATTTTCTTTGGAACCAAATGGAATCTTAAAATAGACTTGACGACCTTCTTATCCATAGCATATCACTATGGATCTTCATGCTTAACCAAAATCTTACTCCGGCGAAGTCGAGCTAAACTCTCGCCAGGATCAAAGGACTTTGGTTCACCTACTCTTGAAGAGAAACATTTTACCTTGTCCATAAGATATCAGCAACTAATACTTGGACTTAATATGAATATGAAGCCATTTCTTTCGTGGGGGATGGTCAAAGTATCAAATGTGATACTGACGGTACTACGTGCCTTACCAAAAGAAAAGTCTAACCCGGTATATCCGGATACGTCTATAGATGGTTCTAATACCGATCACTCGCAAACGTATGCTACACGGTTCGCTACCGGAGTTAGTGTACCTGCAGAAGACAAACAATCCCCTTTCACACCTTCACACCTCAAGGGCGGCATGGGGAAACACGACAGGCAGTCACGAAAGTAAATGCATACGACTCTGGTGTGAGTCGCCCTCGAGCGAGGTCATGTCTCGAGGTACATGGCTGTAAATACGTCTGTACAGCAAAGACTCCCGTACGAACCGGCTTATACACGCTCGGGCATACGTGTTTCGCATGCTCTCATAGAACATGAATGGTTCTAGAGATGCATACTATCGGGTTATACACCACCCGACGGGGGCTCCCACTAATTTTGTGTCACGCTGGGGTACCGCGTGTCATATGTTCTCAGAATCATGGAAAGTTTCAGAGACTCATATTGACTTTCCGTGCCAAGCCACGGAAATATCTTATACCACATCTCGTATGCAGAGCTTACCGAGATTGATCCGCTCTCGGCGGCGTACCTTACCTCTTACCTTGAAGACGAAGCGTCGTTACAAAAATTATTTAACAAGTTAGTTCACCACCTTTATAACTTATACTAGTAATAGTCCTTAATGGGCATATAGCTAATCCTCACTCGACTACTTCGGAGTTTTCAAAAATAGGCTCTTTTCGAGCGTGCTATTCCCAATGAAGCTCTGATACCATGTCTGTGGGGACCGGAGTCCACACATCCGAGGATCTCATTGAGTGGTGCCGTGCGATGCGACACCTAACAGCACACACAAAAAGGATACCAAAACATATAAATTTTTCATTTCATAATAAGAAGAGTTTACAAAACAGTGTACCACAGGGGTATACACGCAGCGGAAAATACATACTCATAATCTCACCTAACTAAGCAGGAGAGAATACATCCATGCCCTAGGACGCTTCTCACTAGCAACATGAAGAACAGTCAGCAGCGGCGTGGTTCACATGAGATTTATCTCGACACCTCGAGTCTCATGTACAACCTGAACATTAGAAATAAAACTAATACCTGCAAAAATCGTTAAAGCGCAAACGTGAGCATAAGGCTCAGCAAGACTAACCCGTCTCACTATACATATGCAAGGTGAATACTAAGCATAGGTAAGGAATGGCATAAAAGACTCGCCTACAAGTGCATCCTTATAATCATGTTTTAAGTAGCAAATGACATTCTCCAAGCACGGCACATCATGGGCTCCACAATCAAACAAGAAACGCTTTACCGATGATATGACATGCTCAGAGCACATAATGCTATTACAGCTAAAGTATGGGGAAATTGTAAACTTTTAATTGTACTATCTCTAAATCATACAAGGTTGCAAAGTAATTATAATTCAATACAATATGATTTTCTGGCTTCTTTAGTATTTACTACGTCACGACACAGTGAACAAGTGATACTCTATTACCGCGAGGGACGGTGATTGCAATCAGGACACACCCGGACTGCACGACACGCACACCCGCGTGGGAGACACATACGTGCTCTCCTCCCCGCGTCATACGTGGCCACCTTTCACCCAAGACCCCAATGTCGACAAACCTCTTCATCCCGAGCAAAAGGTCCCCTACACGGACACGTCGAAGTTGCCCGCTAGAAGATTTACACCTTTATGCCTTCGCATCTCCATTCAAGGACAACCGAGGAGTCTCCAGAGGGGTTATATACTTAATTGGGAGTTTCTATTATTAATAATTCCCTAATTATTTTCTATGTCGATGATAATTAGTTCATTGTCCCATATTTTATTTTAGTCACTCATCATTCTAAAGTTCTAATAGTATCTTCCTAGAAATATTTAGAACGTTGTTTATGAGGGGATTAATTATTAGCTTATATGTGCAATTTGTTAATATGAATAATTTTCCTATGAGAATGATAACTACCTTTCTATCCCATAATTTATATTAGCCTAACACCATGTGCATTATATTACATATGTCAAATAACATTTTCTAGGGACTCTAGATGATCATTTATGAGGAAGTTAGCCCATCTAAAGTTTATATGTGATTTTCTTCTAACTATTGGCAATTTAACTAATTCTCCTATAGAGATGTTAAGTATTTACTACTCGATACACTTTTATGGTTGAATAATATTGTTTATGTTAATTAATATCTCTTATACCTTTATATTATTATTTTTGGAGGGATTGTCAAATTTGGAGGCTAAATATAGGTTTTCCCAATTTTCCTAGTTGATTAAATGATTTTTTATTAGTTAATAGTAAGTCTATCATTTTATGTAGTTTACTAAGGTCACTCACCACCATTTCTATGGTATAATAATCATTATATAATTTTATGGAACTCCTAGATAATTATTTTAGGGAACAATTTAGAATATTAACATGATTTATTTTTAATTTCTTTATTACTATTTCATTTAAGATAAGCTAATAATATCTACCACAATATGTACAATTAATTTCATTTATCAACCATTCTTAATATGATCTACAAGCAATCAATGATTTTTGGGGATTTTCCCATAATTTTCTTGTACCCAAAAATGCATTTTATGAATATCAGTGTGCACTAAGCGGGTGGCTCTAGCATTTTACAGGACCAGGCAGTGGCTGACTGGTGGGCCTTACTGCGTGCGTGTGTATCTAGCAATTTATCTCTCTCTCTCTATGGCTGGCGAGGAGGGCCCATCTATCAGTGGCGCATGCCCATTCATCACGGTTGCTAGGTGCGCGGTCTACGTGGACCGGGTGCACCCATTAAGGCTAGGGGGGCAGTGCGCGCGTGGCGCTGAGGTGGCGATGTGGTGGCGATATGGCGGCCACGCAAGTGCCACGCACGCGCACGTAGGTGCCACGAGCCGAGCAGGGGGCGGCGGTAGCTAACTGGAGAGGCTCGCCGGCGGTCGGTGGAGCTAGTCAGCTGTCTGAGGAGGGTCAGTGGGACGCGCACAAGCTAGCTTCGTGCTCGGCTGGTCCAGGGACGCGCCCATGGTGGCGGGCAACAGCGTACGGCGGCTAGAGGTGGCGGTGTTCGGGACAGCGGCGACGGCGGCACAGCGCATGGTGAACTACACGCGCGCCATGCAATCCAACGGGCTAGGCTGCTGGAGGCGCATTCCAGAGTGTGTGTAAGGTCCTCTTGAGTTCGGTTGGGCCGGAGCGGCACCAACAGCGTCCGGCGGCAGGCCGTGGCGGCCGCGCGCGGCATCGCGCCGTCAATCTATGCGTGCGCACAACAAACCAACAGGACGACTTGCCTAGGACATGTTCCAGGGTGCTAGGAGGGTGTTGGGACGCTCGGATAGGCCGGAAAGCGCTCTACGGTTGTCGGCGACAGGGGGCTACGGCGACCACTGCGGTGGCTCGGCGAGGTCTACCTTCCCTTACTCCTCTTCCCAATCCAAGTATCCTAACGCGTTCTAAACGTCAAGGCTAAGCTTATGGGCAAGGTGGTGTGGTCAGAACGAGCTCCTAGCTCGCCGGCGGCTATGGCGTGCGGCAGCGCTGTCGAGTGATCGTCGGGATCTGTCCCGTGGAGCGCTAGGTGGCAAGGCAACGATTGTTCTAAACATTCTACGAAATGTAGAATCAATGTCATGGGTTAATTGGAGTACCTTGACGCTGGCGCGTCGGAACGGGCGAGGTCGCCAGATTTGGGGAAGAAGGGGGAAAGCTCTGAATTGCCGATCAGGGAGGGTTGTGCGAGCTTGTTTGTGCATAGTGGAAGTGAGAGGGGAACTCGAGCGAGTGGATTTTGGAAAGGGGTACCGTTTTTATAGCCTCGGCGAGGTGGTTTGCCGAGAGGCGGTGGCCGGCGCGACCTTTGACGCGCACAGAGGCGGCGCGCAGGGGCTCTGTGGCGCGTGCGCTACGTTTGCTAGCTGGCGAGGAGCAGGCAGACACGCGAAGTGACTACCGGGCAGGCGACGTGATGATGACGGGTAAGAACAGAGGTGTCGGCGAGGCGACAGAGGTGGTGCGGCTTCTCCACGCGGGCGATGCGACATGGCGGCTTGCTCCGATCATGGTGGCAATGATGCCGGACAGGGCGGCGACGTGACTAAGGCGGTGCGGCAGGGGCGCCAGCGGAGCAGGCGACACCCGGGCGACGTCTTATCACCGGAATCCCAGAGCGGTGTCGTGCTTAGACAGGAACAGAGGAGGAAGACGATGGGGGCGGTTCGCTCTTGGGCCAATTGGGCCGCGCGATGGAGGTTGGGCCGCACGCCAAGAAAAAAAGAAATATGGTCGGGCCGCAGAGAAGAAAGAGGAGAGGAGGGAGTGGGCTGCGGTAAGGGAAAATAGGCCGCTGCTGAAAGAAAAGGGGGAGAGGGGAGACGGGCCGCATGAGGAGAAATGGGCTCCTTGACCTTTTCTTATTTTATCTGTTTTCCACTCTTTTCTAAATTTAATTTCTGTTTTGATTTTGAATTTGAATCTAGTTCAAGTAATTTAAATTCCAGTTCTTGTTAGATGTATTCTAATATGATTTGTTAATTAAAATATTCGTTTGACGCACATATATATATATATACATGTATATTCTTATATGTATTATTTAATTACTGCCTCTCATTTTAAAATATATCATAGTTAGGTTTGCACTCAATCGGACCTTTTTATTTGAATTTGGTTTAAATCAACATGTCTCCTCATCTTGTGAGTTAGGGTTTTCTAGCTCCAGTTATTCGGTCACTTTTATTTTAATTCCTATACCTTAAGCTTTTGATTTGGGTTGAGTTCATGTTTTATTGGCTTTTGTTTTAGATTCTGGGTTACTGTAAAACTCTATGATACTTTTTCAATAGGTTGTTCCTCTTTACCGGCCTGGTTGGATTTAGTGGTGAGTTCGCCTTTCAATGTGTATGTGTTCATATTTGTACACTCATATCTCCTGATTTTCTATTGATGATTAACGTTTGTTCGAGATTTGTTTAAAAATTTTAATTCGGAGTGATTTTACTGTTTGTTAAAATTCGGGTTGTGACAGCAAGACTGCAAGTTCATAGTAATCTTCAGTCCAGTGATCTGGATTGAACTTATTAATGCCAAAACAACCCGGCAGACTATGTCAAGGTTGGTTAATGAGCAAACTGAGAGCTTTCGACAGCAGAAAGCTTTGGAACCCATTTAATTCGATCGATCTCTTAGTGGTTCCCATACTAATTAAACTTTACTTATCTGAGCAGACAGATTTGTTCGCATACATACCGTACTCCTCAAGTACGTCTTCATGTACGCCTATTGAACTGAATATCCCATAATGTCAAAATTAGAGGACGATTATTTATTGATATCTAAAAGTAGATTGACATTATACTCAACAGCAGAATGTCATCTACAAAGGTGAGAAAGTCAATTTCTCATTCTAAACTTAGTGAAAACTGAATTTGTCCTCATAACACTTAGTATAACCCAAACTTACTAATTTTCTTGTAGAATTTGAGATACCTTGCATCTCCTATGTTTCTTTTGCTTAAATGACAACTCTTCAATTATCACACAGACGTTCTCTTGTAGATCACAATTGAGAACCGTCATTATTACATCAATTTGATGTAATACTAAGTCATAATGCATTGATAATGTATTACAGATTTTGAATGAATCCTAAGTTGAGACAATTGAGAACGAATTAACGTTATCAACGTCTTCTTAATAAAATCATTAGCCAGAAGTCTGTCCTTACTATTTCTGACATTCCTTTTGGAGTCTCGTATTTGTGTAGAACGTTAACAGCTTACTGATTTGGCTCCATCAGGAAGGTTTACTAAGTTACAGACTTTATTGGCTTACTTATGCCTCATCTAATCCTATATGGCTTGAAACCATTCGGATGTATGAGATCTTCATATAGCTTAGTTCAAATAAGGAGAGATCAGCCTTCATTTGAATATTGATCTCTCAACGAGATCCACTTATTCACGCATTATTTACTAATTGAGGCGATTGTTGCTCTTCATCATAGGCGACTAATTTAATCAACACAGAAAACTAAGATGTCCTGTGCAACGGGAGCTTTACTTAATTTCGCCGTTGAAAAGCTAACAAAAGGTGTTGAGTCAACAATAACGAGATATGTTGACTTAACTGCAGCACGTAACATGAAGAATGGTTCTTGAGTCATAGAAGTAGATCTTGGATCCACTTCTCGTCAAGATCATTTACTCGACTTACGTTGCTCCCCCTAATCTTAGCATATGTTTGTTTCCATAAACTTAGTGTCGGTCAAGATAATAGAAACAATATTGTCTTGCTGAATAGCCATCGAGATGGCTTACTAATGTTTGGGCTAATTGACTTAGTGACAACCTTATTAAAGTTTTAATGAGGATTTATGTCATGTCCTTGTCTAATATGATGTTTTAAAACACCAAATATTTGAAATTTCGATTTAGCATGTGACTAGAGGTTTTGAGTCTCGATCGTTTAGCTAGTCGACTAAGTTTAAGGACTTCACTGATTTCTTAGTGAATACGGGGTACGCCGATCGTAGTACTCTCCTTCACGATCGGATTCTAATCTTAGTATTTTATAATATGCATTCATCTGAGTAGAAAGTTCTTAGTAGGGATAATCGATTGAGAAACGGAGCGTTCAATTTTCCCCCTCGAAATATGGCGATATCAAAAGAGCCATAATTTTGCAGATGTTTCACGATGGATTCTTATTCGCTTACTAAAACTTAGTTGCTCATAGCACATGAGCTTTTCTAAGATCCACTGCCTTTGCTTAGTGTTGCAAATGCTTGCTTTGTTTTTCACGTAGGCTACTTGACAAAATGCAGTTGTCCGTACCCTGCGTACCGGGTACCCCACGATACCGCAAGAAGTGCAAGAGAGTTCTACCTGTTAAAGTTGAAGGTCTCCTCAGGCCCCACATGTCACACTACACCGGACCCACACCCTTCATATGGAAAGCTCCGGGGTTGACACGTGTAATGTAAGTCCGGAACTAAACTCCCAACATAGGGAAGTTCCGCAGTTAACAAGTGTGCAATAACCCCAGACCTAACCCCGAGCTCCGGTGCTGACACATGTATAGCGGTTCCAGAGCTACCTTCCCGCAAGGGGAAGCTCCAAAGCGCCACGTGTGGAGCCTTCGAACCTTCATCACCAATGAATACACTGGCGGATCTCCTCCAGCACGGACATTCAAGGGACAGTTAAAGCGGCAGTTATAAGACCTGATTATGTGTTATTAATGTTGTATTAATGACACAAGATCAGAGCACTGTTAATAGAGGTAACACAGCCATTAAGGCACGTTATCACACTATTAACCATGCTTAATGCTCATAGACACTTTATTAGGCTATTAAATACGCCAGGGCCACATGTCGGGCTAGGCAAATGATGTAACGGTCAGTCCTTGGACTATAAAAGGACTGAGCCACACAGAAGCTGAGGACAAGCTGATACAAGCTAAGTCAAGCACTAGGCATTCTAGTGATACTCAATACAACAACACACAGCCCGTGGAGTAGGGTATTAGGCTTAGGCGGCCCGAACCACATAAATCTCCCGTGTCACCATCTTGATCCTGATCTCTGCATGCCCCAAGCGAAACAAGAACCTCCGCAGGCTACTCTTTGGTAGTATCAGGGGAAATGTCGTTGCTACACTTCGACATTTTGGCGCTCCAGGAAGGGGGTCTCGAGATCTCAAGATGGTGAATTCCGCCGCAGGATCTTCCAACGGCAATCACGCTGAACAACCTGCTGGAGACAATCCCTCCAACGTGCAGCAGCCAACGGGTGCCATTGTTCTGACAGGCACTATGGCACCACAACCGCCATCTGTTCTGGTAAACAATGTCGGGCGACAAGATGGGGCATTTATGTCGATCACCGCATCGACAAACAACAACCCTGAGCTTGCGCTTATTGTCGCGCAAGCTCTTCTACAACACTCACTGCCTCCAGGGGCACCCCAGGGTGCTATGGAACAGTGGAGAGCTGACGTTGACCATCTGGTTGCAGCTGCAGCCGCTGGCATCAGCAATCAAGGTCCTCCCTCTTCGGGGCAGGCAACAGCTCAACGTAGGACCTAGTCTAGAAGACTTGACCCTCACATGTCACAGCACCGACGACGTGCTGCTTCTCTGCAGGTGACCTCGTTGCCTTTCGGGGCACGACGTACCCACACCATCACAAGGATTCCGACCCATGATCTACAGTTGGAACTTGATCTCCATTACCGGCAGCAGGACGATCGCGTCCATATCGAATGTTCTCGCGTGAGGCGAGAGGCTCGGGACAACCCTGCTCCTTAGGGAGTAGGAGGAGGTTGTTCTGCCCTAGCCATGCATTTACGCATGGTCAGATGGCCACAGAAGTTTCGACCTCATTTACCGGAGAAATTCGACAGGACTGTCAATCCCAATGAATTTCTTCAAATTTACTCTACTGCTATACTTGCAGCGGGAGGCGATGAGGCTGTGATGGCCAATTACTTCCCAGTGGCCTTAACTGAAACTGTTAGGTCCTGGTTTATTGAGCCTACCACCTGACTCCATCAACAGTTGGGCGGAACTATGCCAATAGTTCACTGCTAATTTGGGGGGTTCATACACCCGGCCGGGCACTGAACTGGACCTTTTTGCTATCCAGCAAAAAACAGGAGAGTCGTTGTGAACCTTCATACAACGATTCTCTCAGATACGTAATACCATCCCTTCCATCTCAAGCGCCTCTGTTATTGTTGCATTCAGACAGGGCGTTCGGGAAAAAAAGATGCTAGAGAAGTTGGCAATCAAAGAAGTCACCAGCGTCATGGAACTATTCAGCCTAGCAGACAAATGTGCTAAAGTTGCAGAGGGTCGTGAGATGCACTCCAAGCCAGCTCTAGGGGCCAACAAGAAGTCCTCCAAAACTGAAGCCACTACATTCGGAGGTGGCAAAAAGAAAAAGAAGCCCAACGGCAAGAAGAAGCCATCGGCCGACGCACCTACCACTGCGGCTGCTACAGCTCCGGGTGGCCGGGGGCCACGCCCTGAGAAACGACCTCGACCATCATCATAATATGGTGGCAGCTCCAAAGTGTGGTGTCTGATCCAAAGGACGGACAAACACAGTCTGGAAGAATGCCGAGAGGTCCGGAACCTCGCCGAGCGCTACAACAAGCATCAGGAAGAAGCTCCTTTCCTCTAGCGGGAAGGAAAGCAAAAGGTCGACGAAGCTCCGACTGGGGAGGAGTTAGGTTTTCAGGACCCCAAAAAGGTCCTGAAAGCTGTCTATAACACCGTCAACAACAAACCCAACGTCTCTGACAACGAGCGTCGGAAGACCCTGAACACCATTTATGGTGGTTCTTGGGACATCACCTCTCGCCGCATCCTCAAGACAATGCGGCGGGACATGGACGTTGCAGCTCCCACCACTAGGGCGGAGCCTCATCGGAAGTGGATGGACACTCCCATCATTTTTGATGCTTTGAACTGCCCCTGCAACATGATCGGAGCTGGCCAACTCCTGTTGATGGTGTTTCCGACCATTAACAATATCCAACTTCACCATGTAATGGTGGACGGAGGTGTCGGCTAAACCTCATAAGCTTTGAAGCCTTCGTCAAGCTCCAGCTCTGACCTTCGGATCTTCGCCCATCTCAAACTTTCTCTAGGGTAGGTCCAGGAGCCATTACCCCTCTCGGCTCCATCACACTCCCAGTGACCTTCGGGACTCGGGAGAACTTTAGAACCGAGAAGTTGGTCTTCGACATTGCGCAGATCAGTCTGCCTTTCAACGCCATTTTGGGCAGGCCTACCTTGTATAGGTTCATGGTCGCCGCCCATTATGGTTATTTAGTGTTGAAGATGCCAACACCTGCGGGCATTCTCCAGATCCGCGGAGATCGCACTGCAGGAATCACTGCATTGGAGGAACTCTATGCGCTTGCTACAGCGCGGGAGGAAGCATCCAGTAAGGAGCCAGCTCTGAACCCCTCGAGCATTCGTCATCGAGTCTCTACCTCCGCACCTCGTGTGCAACCAAGCGGCGACACCAACGTTCCCGTCAAAGTTGTCCAAATTGGTTCTGATGCTGCTCAGACTACCCGTATATCGGGAGGTCTGAACAATAAATAGGAACTCGCGCTCATCACTTTCCTCTGGGCTAATGTTTACGTGTTTTCCTGGCAACCGTCACAATTTTTTGGGATCCCTAGGGAGGTGATTGAGCACAATCTGAAGATTTATCCCGATGCACGGCATGTACACCAGAAGCCCCAGAAGCAATCAATCGAGCGACAAAACTTCATCCAACAGGAGATCAAGAAGTTGCTCGAAGCTGGTTTCATCTGGGAAGTGTTTTACCCAAAATGGCTGGCAAACCTAGTTGTGGTGCCTAAGGCTAGCCGGAAGCTTCGAATGTGTATCGACTACACCACCTTAAATAAGGCATGCCCAAAGGATGCATTTCCACTACCTAGGATAGATCAGATAGTGGACTCCACCTCCGGGTGTGAGCTATTGTGTTTCTTAGATGCATATTCTGGATATCATCATCTCCAAATGTCAAAGGAAGATGAAGAGAACTGCCTTCATAACAGTAGATGGATTGTATTGTTATACTGCCGTGCCCTTTGGTGTCAAGAATGCTGCTTTAACATTTGTGCGAGCTATGTACAAAACATTTGGAGAGCTAATCAGAGACTTGGTGGAGGTGTACTTCGATGACATTGTTGTGAAAATCAAGAACAAGGAGTCACTCCTTGACAATTTACAAGCTGTCTTCGACAAGCTGCACATCACGCGCACCAAGTTAAACCTGGACAAATGTGTCTTCGGGGTTAGCTCCGGGAAGCTTCTAGGTTTCTTGGTGACTCACCGAGGAATCGAAGCAAATCCGGCGAAGATCAAGTCCATAGAAGATATGCGGCCCCCATACAGCATCAAGGATGTCCAGAAGTTAACTGGGTGTTTAGCTGCACTCAGCCGGTTCATCTCAAGACTAGCAGAGCAGGCACTTCCCTTCTTCAAACTCTAGAGGAAGTTCGGACCATTTCTTCGATCTGAAGAAGCAGAAAAGGCGTTTCAAGAACTGAAATAGCTTCTCACCACACTACCGATCTTGGTAGCCCCGAATCCTGGTGAGCCTCTACCGCTTTATATTTCTGCAACTACCAAAGTTGTCAGCATGGTCCTGGTCGCGAAAATACCAGAGCCACGTCTAGTCCAGGAGCCCAGACCCCTCTGGGAGGGTCCGGAGTTACCTGAAGGCGTGTCTGGGTCCCATCCCCTAGACACCGAACCACAAGGCGAAATACTAGGAGATCAACCTCATTCACCTAAAAGGGTTCATCTGGCCGACCAAGATGATTTGGATCCTTCTAACAAGGTCCGAGTCGAACAAGAAGAAGTTCTGGACCCCTTCGGGAGGGTCTAAGAAGCCCAGCAAGAAGGTGTGGACCCCTCCAGGAGGGTCCGGGTCGATGGAGAAGAAGCTTTGGGTCCTTCCGAGAGGGTCTGGACCGTCCAACGCCCAGTGTACTTCATCAGTGAAGTACTCCATGATGCCAAGAAAAGATACATTGAGGTGCATAAACTGCTTTATGCAGTTCTTATTGCCTCAAGGAAGCTTTGCCACTACTTCCAAGCCCACAAAATATCAATGGTAACTTCTTTCCCACTAGGTGCTATTTTGCATAACCCTAACTCTATTGGGAACATTGCAAAGTGGGTAGTGGAGTTGGCCGAATTCTATCTAGAATTCGTGTCACGACAGCAATCAAAATTTGAGCTTTGGCTAACTTTGTGGCAGAATGGACTCCCTCTCCATCAAATCCTGGGGGGCCCAGTGAGCAGAAACTGGGACCCACGGTTCCAGTATTCACCGAGCCTCACTGGACTCTCTACTTTGATGGCTCCGTGCAGAAGCAGGGGGCCGAAGCTAGAATCCTTCTCCTTGCTCCGACTGGGAAAAAGGTCAAGTACATGATTCACCTTGATTTCAAGGTGGGCAACAATATGGCGAAGTATGAAGCTCTCATCTACGGACTCAAGGTGGCACTATCTTATGGTGTCAAACAGCTGTTGGCGAAGGGTCATTCACAACTCATTATCAAACAAGTCAAAGGTGAATGCTACTATAACAATCCCCAACTAGCTGCTTATCTCCTTGAAGTCCAGAGACTCCAAAAGGACTTCGAAGTCCTAGATCTTTAACATGTCCAACGTCTTCATAACACTGAAGTTGACAAACTCTCGACGAAGGTTTCCACCGGAGCTCCGGCTTCCGACGAAATCTTCATCCAGAGGTTGTCAAGACCAATAGCTCAGACTGTCGAACTGAGCGAAGGGGGCGAGACCAGCACAACAAAGCTGGCGGTCCCGGTGGCCCTGTTACCATGGCTTCCACCAAGGGTCGTAGGTGCTGCTGGAAGCTCCAAGCAACCCATCACGCAATACTAAGAAGCTCAAGTTAGCTCTAATGCATGGATCTCGAAAATCCGAAGCTACTTGAAAGATAATATCATTCTTGAAGATAGTGTATCCATTGACCGGATTGTTATATTTGGCTAAAAGATACACTTTGGTAGAAGAGGATCTCTATCGGCGCGGTGCCAATGGCATCCTAATGCGGTGCATTGCAAGGGAAGAAGGTCGTGAACTCTTCACAGAAATCCATGGAGGCGAGTGTGGGAACCATGCTTCTTCCCGCACGTTGGTTGGTAAAGCCTTCCGGCATGGCTTTTACTGGCCTACAACACTCCAGGATGCGGGTGAGCTAGTGAAAAAATGTGAAGCGTGCTAGTTCCACGCAAAACAAAGTCACACACCGGCTCAATCACTGCAAATGATACCTCCTACATGGCCATTCATTGTGTGGGGCATGGACATCTTGGGACCATTCCCAAAAGCCGTCAGAGGTTACAGGTTCATGTATGTCGCCATCGACAAGTTCACCAAATGGCTGGAAGCAACTCCAGTTGTGATAATCAACAAGCAATCAGCAATCAAGTTCTTGAAGTCCATAGTATGCAGATTTGGAGTTCCAAACAAAATCATAACTGACAACGGAACCCAATTCACAAGCGCTGCATTTCAAGAATATTGCAAAGACCTCAGTATACAACTGAGCTATGCCTCACTAGCTCACCCAGCAAGCAATGGTCAAGCTGAGAGAGCAAATGCGGAAATTTTAAAGGGACTCAAGACGTGCATATATGAGCACCTGAAAAAGCATGGAGCAAACTGGATTGAAGAGCTTCCATCCACATTGTGGGTGAACAGGACAACTCCAAACCGGTCAACTGGGGAGACTCCCTTCTCTTGGTGTACAGAGCTAAAGCAGTCCTTCCTCTGGAGATCACCCTGGGGTCCCCCGGGTCCGGACCTTTAGCGAAGCCGCACAAGACCAGCTCCGGTGTAAAGACCTTGACCTTGTCGAAGGGGGAACGTGCCAAGCAGCTATTCGAAATGTACGTTATCGCCAAGCGCTCCTGCGCTATCATCAAAGGCATGTGCGCAACCGACAGCTCGAAAAAGGTGGTCTAGTGCTACGGAAAATACTAACTCGCAAAGGGATGAACAAACTTTCTCCCAGCTGGGAAGGTCCCTTCCGAGTGATCAAAGTATTCCGGCTCGGATGCGTTCGCTTGGCAACTGAGGATGGGATTGCACTTCCTAATCCTTAGAACATCGAGCACCTCTATAAGTTTTATGCTTAGAATCATGGAGGTGAGTCTGTAATTACGCACAATGTATGTTATAGAGCCACCACAAAAAGATGGGTAGGTCCTCCGGGAGAACATCCGGACCCCTCCGGGAGGGTCCGGGAAGTTCAAGTACACTTCATATAGTCATAGCACTAAAAGTGTAGCTACCTGCCCGGGGTCAGTACAAGATGTATGATGCACTTAGCCTGGTCCTGTACCCTAAGTGTGTCCTTGTCTCCCCAGTAATCTAGACCTATAATGAAAGATATTGTTGTGTGAAAACAGACTCCACGAGCATTTATTTTTGTACAAGGCTTGATATATCAAATTAATATTTTTAACCTTCTTGTCTAATGAAGTTGTGCAATTCTTTTTTAGTTCTTGCCCAAGTTATTCATATGTGTTACAAGTTATATTGTTGATCTCTTTGGATCTTAACATGATGTATAGTCTACTTGCCTAAATGCCAAACCAACATAGGTCCGGAGTGTGCTATCGACTTAGCCTGGTCCTGCACCCTAAGTAGGCCACTTTACCTACACCCTGGCAGGCCTCAGTAGGGTGAGTACTAAAAAAGCATATGGGTCCAGAAAGATTACATCAATATGCTTGTCACCATAACGAGTTTCTTCGGATTTAAAACTCAAATAAGAATGATAAGTCACAAACGATTTATAGACAAGAAGACAAATTTTACTCTTTTCTTGTATTTAATGTGCAGAAAAAATAGAAATTCATAGCGATGGTGGACGACGCCGGAGCTACTAAGCTCCGACATCCTCCAAGAGGGCCCACCGTCGACAGTTAATATGTTGACAGTGGGTGATGTCGGAGCTACAAAGCTCCGACAACCCCTGGGGGGCCTACCTTCAACGATTCGTGCGCCGACATCATGAGCTACCAGACCTATCAAGCTCCGATAAATTCTAGGGGGCCCATCGTTGACGTTTTATATGTCGATGGCGGGTACCGTCGAAGCTACCAAGCTCCGCCAATCTCAGGGGGCTTGTCGTCGATGTGTTGGAAATAAAGACTTCACACCTAAAATCTACATGTTCGAAGCGTTCAAGTCATCAACATGCTGTCAAAACCTTTTGGTACATGTACACACTACAATTGTGCACATATACCAGGGGGCCAACAAGAGAGAGCACAATATATTGAAGACAAAACAACAATAAAGTGAAATTCATGGCAAAGTGGATTTCATTAATTTTGAAGCACTGGATTACAAAATTGGGATTATAGCAGAAGGCAAAAGGAAAAAGTCCTAGCTACTAGAGGATCTAAGTCCTGCGAAAGAATGAGGCGACTTCCTTGGCAACTCCTTGGACGCTAGCCCTGGCGGCGTCCTCCTCTTCAGCAAAGGGACCTTGGAGCACCGGGTCCAGAGAGAATTGGAGATCTCGGCTCACATAACACGTCAGCACATACTCTGCGATGTTTGTAGCCAGAGATTTCCCCTCTGTCTCCAGCTGGTCCGCAATGACGTCACCCATCACGTCGAGTTTGCCGCCAGCAGCATTGAGGTCCACTAGCACTCGGTCCAAGTCCAGCTCCGGATTGTTCGGACGTACAAGACTAAAGCCTAGTGGCGTCAGCGCGTCATTGGCTCGCCCCAAGAAGTCTCATAATTGAATGGACTCCGTCTCCCTCAAGCTCTGTAGCTTTTCCAGTGACTGTCGGGCGGCCGCAAGCTCCGAACCTTCCTGAGCGAGGCGCTCGACCACTTTGGCATGTTGATGCATATTCTCAGCAACCTGCTTTTCGTGATCGGTCAGCTCCGTCTCCCGGAGGAGGATGCGGTTTCGCCTTTTCGTCATGTTTTTTCCCTGCCTCTCACTTTCCCTTCCCTAGTGGAAACATCAGCTTCTCTTTTCGAGAGCTCCTGCCCCGGTTTCCAGTACTTCTCCTTTTCCTCTTTACTCCATAGATCCAGCTTTTTGCTACGATCTGCCAAATTATGTTCACCCAGAGTCAATTTCTGGGTAACCTCCACCTCCCTCTTCAAAATATCCTCCTGCAGCTCCAGGAGCTTCTCTTCCCTTGCCTCAAGGTCTGCTCGGCGCTTCAGGAGGACCTCGTTTCATTCATTGAGGTTTTCGTGATGCTCATCAGCAGTGTCACGCCTTTCCTTGGCTTGCTCAAGGATCTCCCTAGAGTTAGCATCGAGCGCCCTAATGGTAGCTTCCTTCTCCTCCAGTAGCTTGTCCTAGTATTCCATCCGGGCCTTTTCCCTTTTAATTCACTCCTTCTGGTCAGCAAGTCTTGTCTAAGCAAGCCTGATCTCAAAATGGAGCCTGTTATGCCAACACCTTAAGGTGTTGCGCTCCTCCTCCAGGGCTTTGTTCTCATGATCGAAGGCGAGCTGAACTTGTTAGGGGCTCGAGCAGGCGTTGTCTATAGACAATGCCAGGGGAATAGGCTATGGGCCTGCTGGGGTCAACTCAGCTGGCTCCAGAGGGTTCTCCATTACAAAAATAGGGTCCCACTCAACAAGTCAGGACCTCTGAGTTTCTGCAGCGCTGGGACCGCTTTCTGGAAGCCCTTCAGTGGCAGCAGAGGAAGAACCCACTGGGGGAACTCCCACCTCCGGAGCGAAAGTTGAAGGCTGTCGGTACTCTGGGTACCGTATACCCCTTGAGATTGCAAAGATCTCAAGGAAATGTCATCTACTTGATTTGAAGACCTTCGAAGGCCCACATGTCAGACATAACCGGACCCGCTTCCCCAACGTGGTTAGTCCCAGGGTCGCCACGTGTACCATCAAACTGGAACTACCGCCCACAAGGGGGAAGCTCCAGACTATGTACCATAACGGCACCCCCGGACATAACCCCAGACCGAGGGAAGCTCTGGAACTGACACGTGTCTGGTGGCACCAGACCTATCTGTTCCCCACAGTATGCTCCGGAGCTGCCACGTAGCCAACCGTCGGATCTTCAGCCTCAAACCTCCGGTACTCTCCACAACGGCTCCGGATCTTCAAAGGGGAATCAAGGACTTCAAGACCCGATTAAGTGTCATTAGTACTATGTTAATGACACACGATCAGACGACCCTTATTACCAGTAACGGCGCTGTCAAAGCCCATAACTCGGTCATTAAGGGTAATTAAGCGCATCAAATGTGTATCAATATTAGTAGCCGCTGGGGCCACATGTCGGGCCAGGCCAACTTGTAACGGCCTGTCCTTGTACTATAAAAGGAAAGTCCGACGATACATAGAGGGGCTCTCTGATCTGATCTGATTTGACCTGGTCTGATCGGCTCACACGCACTCTCAACTGACATCACCTGAGTTGAGTTCATACAATACAACACCAACACACCCCGTGGAGTAGGGTATTACGCTCAGGCGGCCCGAACCACGTAAATCTTTGTGTCTCCTGTGTCATTTCACATTTCACCTTCTTGAATCTCCGCGCGCCCACACCGAACTTCAAACTCCGCAAACACTTTTAGTAGTGTCGGGAGATCTACCGGATCAAAACCACCGACAGTTGGCGCGCCAGGTAGGGGGGCGCCTAAGATTTCAAGAATGGTGAACTCAGCTGCTGAATCATTCAATGGTCATCCCGCTGTTCAAGCTGCTGGGGGCAATCCCTCCAATATGCAGCCACCAGCAGGAACCTCAATTCCAGCAGGAGTCACACTTCCACCACCGCCGCCTCCACCAGCAAATCAAGCTGGGCAGCGCGATGGTACACCGGCATCAATCACTACGTCGGCGAATCATGACAACCCGAAACACGCGCTCCATGCAGCACGTGCTCTCCTTCAGCGCCCACCACCTCCGGATGCATCCCGGGATGCAATGGAGCAGTGGAGGGCCGATGTGGAACAATTGGTTGCAGCAGCAGCCGACTGCATCAGTAACCAGGGTCCTCCTTTAGGACGGGCCCCGTCGCAGCGACGGACCTTGTCTGGCAAACTTGGTCTGCACGTTTCCAACAACAAGAGACGTGCTGCGTCACAGCAAGTGACGTGTTGCCCTCCGGGGCGCGATGCACTCACACGGTATCAAGGCTTTCAACTCATGACCTCCGGGCGGAGCTTGATCGCCGATACCGTCAACAAGACGGCCGAGTCCATATCGAGCGTGCTCATGTAAGACGAGAAGCTCAGGACATTCCTTATCCTGAAGGAGTAGGAGGAGGTTGTTCAACCCTGGCCATGCATCTGCGTATGGTCAGGTGGCCACAGAAATTCCGGCCTCACCTGCTGGAGAAGTTTGACGGGACCGTTATCCTGTCGAATTTCTTCAGATTTACTCCACTGCTATCCTGGCAGCTGGAGGAAATGAGGCTGTAATGGCCAACTATTTTCCAGTGGCTTTAACTGGGACCGCCCGGTCCTGGTTTATGAGCCTTCCACCCAACTCCATCAACAGTTGGGAGGAGTTGTGCCAACAGTTCACCGCCAACTTCAGGAGTTCATACACCCGACTAGGCACCGAACTGGACCTTTTTGCAGTCGTGCAAAAAGGGGGAGAATCCCTGCGATCATTCATCCAGAGATTCTCTCAGGTACGAAACACTATCCCTTCTATCTCTAGCACTTCTGTTATTGTGGCATTTAGACAGGGCGTACGAGATAAGAAGATGTTGGAGAAACTGGCGATCAAGGAGATCACCAGTGTCACGGAACTCTTCAGCTTGGACGACAAATGTGCCAGAGCTGTGGAGGGCCGTGAATGCACTCCAAACCACCTCCGGAGCATCACAAGAAATCCTCCAAAGGAGAAGCCACTACCTCCGGGAGTGGCAAAAAGAAGAAAAAGACCAACGGCAAGAAGAAGCCATCGGCCGGCGCATCTAATGCTGCATCTGCTACAGCTCTGGGTGGCCGGGGGCCACACCCCGAGAAGCGACTTCGACCGTCTTCTGAAGACGGTGGCAAACCCAAGGTGTGGTGTCCAATTCATAAGACGGAAAACCACAGTTTGGAAGACTGTCGGGAGGTCCAAAACCTTGCCGAGCGTTACAACAAGCGCCGGGAAGAAGTTCCTTTCCGACAGAGGGAAGGAAAACAAAAAGTTGACGAGGCTCCGGCTGAAGAGGAGTTAGGTTTTCAGGATCCTAAAAAGGTCCTGAAGGCCGTCTACACCTCCGTCGACCATGATTCCGACGTCTCTGACAACGAGCATCGGAAGACCATGAACACCATTTTTGGTGGATCATGGGACATCATCTCCCGCCGCATCCTCAAGACAATGCGTTGGGACATGGCCGCTGTAGCTCCTACAACCAGGGTGGAGCCTCATCGGTAGTGGATGGACACAGCCATCACTTTTGATGCTTTGGATTGCCCTCGAAGCATGGTTGGAGCAGGCCAGTTACCTTTAATGGTATCTCCTACCATCAATAACATTCAGCTCCACCATGTTATGGTAGACGGAGGTTCGGGGCTGAACCTCATAAGCTTTGAAGCTTTTACCAAGCTTCAGCTCTGACCTTCAGATCTTCACCCCTCCCGACCTTTCTCCGGAGTAGGTCCAGGAGCCATTACCCCACTCGGTGCTATTACTCTTCCCCTTACCTTCGGGACCCGGGAGAAGTATCGTACTGAGAAGTTGGTCTTTGACGTTGCTCAGATCAACTTACCTTTCAACGCCATCTTGGGTAGGCCTGCCTTGTACAAATTCATGGCAGCTGCTCATTATGGCTACCTGGTGTTAAAGATGCCAACACCAGTAGGCGTTCTCCGGATTCGCGGAGATCGCACTGCCGGAGTAACCGCTTTGGAAGAACTTCATGCGCTTACTACGGCGCAAGAGGAGGACTCCACGCAGGAGCAAGCTCCAAAACCCCCGAGCATTCGTTAATGAGGCACGACTTCTGCACCTCGTGTGCAGCCAAGCGGTGACACCGACATTCCTGTCAAGGTCATCCAAATCGATTCCGATGCCGCTCAAACCACCTATATATCGGGGAGGCTGAATGAAAAATAGGAACTCGCGCTCATCACTTTCCTCCGGGCTAATGTCGACGTGTTTGCCTAGCAACCGTCACAAATGCCTGGGATCCCCAGGGAAGTGATTGAGCACAATCTGAAGATCTACCCTGACGCCCGGCCCGTGCATCAGGAGCCTCGGAATCAATCCGTAGAGTGACAGAACTTCATTCAAAAAGAAGTGAAGAATTTGCTCGAAGATGGATTCATCCGAGAAGTCTTCCATCCAAAATGGTTGGCAAACCCAGTCGTTGTGCCCAAGGCCGGCGGGAAGCTTCGGATGTGTATTGACTACACGACACTAAATAAGGCGTGTCCAAAAGATCCATTCCCACTACCTAGAATAGATCAGATAGTGGATTCCTCCTCTGGGTGTGAATTACTGTGTTTCCTAGACACATATTCTGGGTTTCATCAAATCAAAATGTCTAGGGAAGATGAAGAGCATACCTCTTTCATGACAGTAGATGGATTGTACTGTTATACAGCCATGCCATTTGGTCTCAAGAATGCAACTTCAACCTTTGTACGAGCTATGTACAAAACTTTTGAAAAACTCATTAGAGACATAGTGGAAGTGTACGTCGATGACATCGTGGTCAAGGTCAAGAACAAGGAGTCACTCCTTGACACCTTACAGGCTGTCTTCGACAAGCTGCGGGTCACCCGCACAAAGCTAAACCCAGACAAATGTGTCTTCGGGGTTAGCTCCGGATAACTTCTTGGTTTCCTGGTAAATCACCGGGGCATAGAAGCTAATTCGGCGAAGATCAAAGCCATTGAAGACATGCGGCCACCAGCCCGCATCAAGGATGTCCAAAAGCTGACTGGATGTCTAGCAGCCCTCAGCCGATTCATTTCAAGACTGGCGGAACGGGCACTTCCCTTCTTCAAGTTATTGAGGAAGTCCGGACCATTCCAATGGTCTGAAGAAGCAGAAAAGGCGTTCTAGGAGCTAAAACAGCTCCTCACCACCCTACCAACTCTGGTAGCTCCGAACTCTGGTGAGCCTTTGCTGCTTTACATTTCAGCAACTGACGAAGTTGTCAGTATGGTCCTGGTTGCGGAGAGACCAAAACCATCCCATGCTCAGGAATCCAGACCCCTCCGGGAGGGTCCGAAGGTTCCTGAAAGCGAGTCTGGGTCCCAGTTCCCGGACTTGAGTCCACAAGAGGTTACTTCAGAAGACCCAGACCCCTCCGGGAGGGTCCAGGTCGCTTCTGAAGAAGCTTCGGGTCCCTCCAACAAGGACCCGGAGGTACCCGAAGAGGGTCCGAATCCCTTCGGGAGGATCCGGGTCAATGAAGAGGAAGCTCCGGGCCCCTCCGGGAGGGCCCAGACCATCCAGCGCCCAGTGTACTTGATCAATGAAGTACTTCATGACGCCAAGACTCGATACCTAGAGGTGCATAAGCTGCTCTATGCCGTTCTTATCGCCTCCAGGAAGCTTCGCCATTACTTCCAAGCTCACAAGATTTCAGTGGTGACTTCTTACCCACTTCGAGCAATCTTGCATAATCCCAATTCAACTGGGAATATTGCAAAGTGGGCAGCGGAATTGGCCGAATTCGATCTCGAATTCATTCCAAGACAAGCAATCAAGAGTCAAGCATTGGCAGATTTTGTGGCGGAATAGACTCCCTCTACATCAAACCCTGGGGACCCCAGTGAGCAGAAGCCTGAATACAAGGCTCCGGTCTTCACCGAGCCTCACTGGACCCTCTACTTTGACGGCTCCATTCAAAAGCAGGGGGCCGGAGCTGGAATCCTTCTCCTCGCACCAACCGGGGAGAAGGTAAAATACATGGTACACCTTGACTTCAAGGCGACCAACAACATGGCGGAGTATGAAGCACTCATCTACGGACTAAAGGTGGCACTGTCATACGGTGTCAAGCAGCTGCTGGTCAAGGGAGATTCACAGCTCATCATTAAACAAGTGAAGGGTGAATGCTCTTGCAACAATCTCCAGCTAGCTGCTTACCTCCTTGAAGTCCAGAGGCTTCAGAAGGACTTCGAAGTCCTAGACCTCCACCACGTCCAGCGTGTCCACAACGCTGAAGCCGACGAACTCTCGACAAAAGCGTCAATCGGAGCTCCAGCTCCTGACGGAACTTTTGTTCGGAGGTTGTCAAAACCCACAGCTCAGCCTGCCGAACCGAGTGAAGGGGGCGAGATCAGCATCCCGAAGCTGACGGTCCCGATGGCCCTGTTACTATGGCAGCCATTAAGGGTCGTAGGTGCTGCCGGAAGCTTCGAGCAACCCAGCACGCAAGACTCAAATGCTCAAGTTAGCTCTGATGCATGGATCTCGGAGATCCGGAGCTACTTGAAAGACAACATCCTTCCTGACGATGATGTATCCGCTCATCGGATAGTCAGATTGGCTAAAAGATACACGTTGGTAGAAGGGGATCTCTACCGGCACGGTGCCAACGGCGTCCTAATGCGATGCATCACAAGGGAAGAAGGATGCGAGCTCCTCGCAGAAATCCATGGAGGCGAGTGTGGGAACCACGCGTCTTCCCGCACGCTGGTCGGTAAAGCCTTCCGGCATGGCTTCTACTGGCCTACAGCACTCCAGGATGCAACTGAGCTGGTGAAGAAATGTGAAGCATGCCAATTTCATGCAAAGCAAATTCACACACTGGCTCAGCCTCTACAAATGATACCTCCTACATGGCCCTTCGCTATGTGGGGGATGGACATCTTGGGACCTTTCCCAAGAGCCGTCGGAGGTTACAAGTTCCTGTATGTCGCCATTGACAAGTTCACCAAGTGGCCGGAAGCAACTCCAGTTGTGACAATAAACAAGCAATCTTCTATCAACTTTTTGCAGTCCATTGTATGCAGATTTGGAGTCCCAAACAAAATCATTACTGATAACGGGACCCAATTCACAAGCTCTGCATTTCAAGGATATTGCAAAGACCTCGGCATTCAAGTTTGATACGCCTCCGTAGCCCACCCGGCAAGCAATGGCCAGGCCGAGAGAGCAAATGCTGAAATCCTGAAAGGACTCAAAACGCGCACCTATGAGCGCTTGAAAAAACATGGAGCCAACTGGATTGAAGAGCTTCTGCCCACTCTATGGGCCAACAGGACAACTCCAAACCGGTCAACTGGAGAGACACCCTTCTTCCTGGTGTACGGAGCTGAAGCAATCCTTCCTCCGAAAATCACCTTGGGGTCACTCTGGGTCCGGACCTTCGACAAAGCCACGCAGGACCAGCTCCGGCGTGAAGACCTAGACCTCCTTGAGGAGGGAAGGTGCCAAGTAGCTGTTCGGAATGCCCGATACCGCCAAGCCCTTCGGCGCTATCAAAAGCGGCATGTACACAACCGACAGCTCGAGGAAGGTGATCTGGTGCTATGGAGAATACAATCCAGAGAAGGGTTAAACAAACTCTCCCCCAGCTGGGAGGGACCCTTCCGAGTGATTAAAGTATCTTGTCCCGGAAGCGTTCGCTTGGCTACCAAGGATGGGACACCTCTCCCAAATCCTTGGAATATTGAGCACCTCTGTAAGTTCTACACTTAATATCACGGAGGTGAGTCTGTAGTAACTTGAGGTGTATGTTATAGAGTCATTGTACAGAGTTGGGTAGTTCCTCCGACGGAACAGCCGGACCTTTCCCGGAAGGTCCGCAAAGTTCATGCAACACTTGTCACAGTCTCAGGACTAAAAGTGTGGCTAGCTACCCTCGGTCAAACGAGAAATGAAACACGCTTAGCCTGGTTCCATACCCTAAGAGTGTACTTGTTTCCCCTGTACCCCGGACCTATAATGAATGACATCTTCATGTGAAACTGACTCCACGTGCATTTATTTTGTACAGGCTCAACATTTTTTATTTTTCTCTTTCTTGTCTATAACAAAGTTGTGCAATTCTTAAGAAATTATAGTTCGACCACTTCATGTACAATTTGAGTTGTATTGTCAATTATTTTGGATTCAAATATTGTTCATGGCCCACTCGCCTGAATGCCGCCAAGCCAATCTAGGGCTGGAGTGTGCTATCGACTTAGCCTGGTCAAGCACCCTAAGTACGCCACTCTACCTACACCCCGGTAGGCCGAAGTAAGGCGGGTCCAAGTACAATTGGATCTGGAAGAAAGAAGGCAACACATTCGGTTGTATTCAGAATTGTGTTTGACCTAAAACTTTCTTGGGAATCGTAAGCCGCGACGAAGTTATAGGCAAGGAGCGAATTTTACTATTTTTCTTGGCTTCAGTGTGCAGGAAAAATAAAGAATCCACGTTGATGGAGAAAAGCCGGAGCTAACAAAGCTCCGACTCCCCCTAGGTGGCTTGTGATCGATGTTAAACATTGAAAACGAGGATTACCGGAGCAACCAAGATCCGGCAAAGCTAGGGGGGCCAGCCGTTGACGCAGAATAAAAGATGGTGAGAAGACCCCACAAGCGGAGTCTGCTGCCGACAAGCTATGCGTTGGCAAAGGTCACTGCCGGAGCTACTAAGCTCCGACACCCCGGAGGGCTAACTATCGATGCTCTACGCGTTGATAGGGACTATTGCCAGAGCTACTAAGCTCCGACAGTAGTCAATGCCAGAGCTTCTGAGCTCTGACAACCTCAGGGGGCCTTCACTATCGAAGACTTCGGACCTACACTCTACAAGTTCGAAGCAAACGAGTCTTCAACAAAATACAATATCCTCTTGGTACATGTTGACAATCAAATTGTGTACATCTACCAGGGGGCCAAGTGAAGACAGAAGTGTTGAAGACAAAAAATGAAATTCATTAACGAATTGTGGATTTCATTCATCTGGAGACAAGGGATTACAAAATTGGGGAAGAAAAAGAGAGAATACAAGTGGGAGCTACAGAGATGGTCCTAGACCCTATGGAAGAACTGGGCGACCTTCTGAGCAACCTCCGACACGTTGGCTCAGGTGGCTTCACCTTCTCCTTCGACGGGACCTTCAAGCACTGGGTCCAGAGGAAATTGGGGATCCCAGCTGGTGTAGCACGTCAGCACATACTCTGCGATGTTCTTTGCCAGAGACTGCCCCTCAACCTCCAACTGGTTCACGATGACGTCACCCACCTTGGAGAGTTTGCCACCCGTCGATCTCAACGCTTGCAACGCCAGGTCCGGCTCCAGCTTCAGATCATCCGGACGCACGGGACAGAAGCCCATTGGTGTCAGCATGTCGTTGGCTTTGCTCAGGAACTCCCAAACCTGTAGGGAGTCCGCAGTCCTCAAGCCCTTCAGTTCCTCCAAGGATCTTTTGGCCGCCGCCAGTTCAGAATTCTCACGAGCAAGGCGCTCAACCTCTTTGGCATTTTGCTGAATCTTTTCAGCAACCTGCTTCTCGAGTTTTCCGAGCTCCACCTCCCAGAGGTGGATCTTGTTCTGGCGGTCGACCAGGTCCTTCTCCCGGCCCCTAACTTTCTTCTCCCTGGCAGCTATGGCACACTCTTGCTTGTAGAGTTCCTGCCCTCACACCCAGGCCTTCTCCTCCTCCTCAACGCGATGCTCCTCCAACTTCTTGGTGCTTTCCTCAAGGCCCTTGTCAGCCAGAGCCACCTTTTCGGCGAGCTCCTCCTCCCTCTTCAAGACATCATCCCGCAGCTCTAGGAGTTTTTGCTCTTCATCTTCGAGCTTCTTCTCCCTCTCCTCAAGTGCCTCCCGGCGCTTCATGAGGGTAGTGTTAATGGCTTCAAGCCTTTCTTGGCGATCATCAGCCGCACTATTAGTTGCCTTGGCCTGCTCATAAATGGCCTGGGATTGAGTGTCGAGGGCACGAGTCAAGCTCTCCCTATCATCCAATAATGTGCCCCAGTATTCCAGGCGGACCTTCTCCTGTTTGATCCACTCCTTGTCGTCTGCCAGCCTCGACTACGCCAGCTTGGTCTCGAAGTAGAGCCGATTACGCCACCGCCTAAGGGTTTGGCGCTCCTCTTCAAGATCCTTGCTATCGTGGTAGAACGCCAGCTGGACTTGATGTAGACTGGAGCAAGCATTGTCAATGGACAACGACAGGGGAATAGGGTCCGGACCTGCTGGGGTCTCCTCCGCTGGTTCCAGCGGGTTCTCGCTTACAAAAATTGGGTTACACTCCACAAGAGTGGTCCCCTGAGCCTCCACAGCACTAGGGCCATCCTCTGGGATAGCCTCAGTCGCCACCGAGGAGGGTCTCGCAAAAGAAGTTCCGACCTCCAGAAGTGGTTCCGAAGGCCCTGCCGCCAGGTCTTCATTTGCCCCCTCAGGCAGGGGGCCAACGACTTCATCAGGGCACCCTGGCTCAGTAGCAGGTACCTCCGCCGTCATCACTTCCGGAGCAGGGGCTACTTCCGGCTCTGGCCTGGGCTCCTCCCCCGCTGGTGGCTCAGGTGTTGGCGCCTCGACCATCATGGGTTCGAGTGCTGATGCCTCTGCAACGATCGGCTCGGGCGCCGGAAGGTCAACAACAATTGGCCCTGAGGCCGGAGCTTCAACCTCAACCGGCTCAGGCGCCGGAAGGTCTTCAACTGCAACCGGCTCTGCAGCCGGAGCTTCAGTGGCAACCGGCTTTAAGGCCGGAGCTTCGGAGGTAGCCGGCTCAACCGTCGTGGCTTCCTCAACATCCGGCTCACTCGTTGGGACTTCAATAACCTCTGGCTCAACCGCCGGGGCTTCGACAATTTCCAGCTCTCGGGTCGGAATCACTACTTCTTCCGGCTCAGCTGTCGAAGCTTCCAACATCTCAGCATCAAGACCCGGGGCTTCAACCTCCGGGGCAGGTGCCGCTGGCGCATCTTCTCTCCCATGGTCCAGCACTACCACGGGAGTCTCGGGGGATGAGTCTATGTCCATGACCACGACAGCTGGCGCCAGAGCTGCCACAGCTTCAGCCACCACTTGGGGCGGCACTGGGACAGGAGCAGAAGCCTTCGCCCTCACAGCTTCAGCTGCTGTGGCTGAGGGCGGAGCCTAACTCCTCTTCTTGGGGACGCTGTAGATGATGGATGAAGAAACTTAAAAAACAGTTACTACAACAAAACAACTATTTGAGGTAAATATTAAAAATTACCTCGAAAGGCTTCCGCACCAGCTCACACAGAATCTCTTTCTCGGGCGTTCTGGATTGACAATGGCTGCCGCCGGCGTGGTAGCTCCGGAAGGCCCCCCGAAACTTGTTGCAGCCGCTGGCATTTCCTTAGTCAAGGCCCCCCTCGACCGGGAAGGACCTCCGGCTCCTTGCCCTTGCCGACGACTTCGGTCCTTGGCTTCGGGGCAGGGGCAGAGCCACCTTCAGAAGCCCCAGGGATCACCACCCTGGAAGTCGATCGTCTCTCGACGACATCGAGGTCGTCAAGCACCGGCATCGTTCGCCGGAGCTCCCTGCTGAACTGTACTTCCAAGTTCAGAGGGAGGAAAGCTGGTGGTAGGATCAAGTCATCACCCGCGACGTCGATGCCGTGCTGGAACTTCTTGAGATGAAACTCCAAGGTCGCCCCCTCCATGTTGGACTTCAGCCCGGTCTCGACCCGTTCGTCGTCCATCACACTGTTGAGGGACCAAGCGAGTTTTTCTCTCCTCTTCAGCGGTGCCCACCTGTTGACCAGGAAATTGCAAAAACCGCCTGAGGAGTTAATCCTCCCTCCACACAATGGCAGATCCTGGTCAGAGCAGGGTTGAAGGCATCCGACAGCACCGGAGCTTCACTCCAGACTGCAGTGTCGATGTTGGGGAGGCCTTCGGGCAGCTCCAGCTTCTTGTGCTCCTCCACCCGGATGACTATCCAATCTTTCTTCCAATCATCCCACTTTCCAGAGGGAAACGACCGGAGGTACTTGAATGGGCACTTCTTGCGCTTCACAAAGTAGTAGAAGCCAAGGTACTCATCACTCCTTCCAGTCGTATGGACAGTGAAGAAGGTCCAGAAAAGCTCAATGCAGGGGGATGCCTACCCACATTTCACAGATGTGGACAAAGACAGACACTAGAAGAATGGAGTGGGGGCCAAGATGGTACAGCTGCAGACCATAGAAGTCTAGCAGCATCAAGAAAAAGGAGGAAAAAGGTGGGATCAACCCCACCATGGCGTACGCAGAAAAGTATACCATCTCGCCGGCGTGCTCCTTCTCGAATAGGAGCTTTCCCCCGGCGCGGACCGGGTGGTTGAAGAAGTCCATGGACCACCCCATGAGGGCCCGGACCTTCTTCAGGTCACCTTCGATCTTCAAGCGGCTCTCGTGGAGACCCAACTCCATCGCAGCACAGCGAGGCAAGGGAGGAAAAGCAAGCACAAGTTTGGAAGTTCGAGCGCAAGTTCAGATGAGAGGCGTAAAGAACCCCAGACGGTGCACGCTTTCCTTCTTAAGTAAGCCCCCGCAACGCTTGGATGGAAACCGCAGGGAAGCCGAAGATACTATTCAAAAATTTCACCCTGCCGATGACAAGAGGGCCTGGGACCACCCCGACGATCAAGTCGAGGTTCTTACCCAGGCGAACGGTTGACATCATGAAAGGCGGGAAGCCCGAAGGCGGCGGCCTGACAAGGCGCATGAAAACGATACGATTTTCGTATCAGGAACTAGCGACCATCAATTGTGTGAGATCCGCACGCCAAAGATCTCATTTGTCGAACCCGGGATATGCCACGCGACGAGGATTTAACTCCAAAACTATCGCCAACGGCACATCTGAAGACCTTTGAAGACTCGGCTCAAAAGTCGAAGGATGGACCCACCTCCGGCGGAATGACTTCACCCAAGGAGTCTTCCCTAGAGGTGGGCCCAGGGGGCCACTGTCGGTACCCTGGGTACCGTATACCCCTTGAGATTGCAAAGATCTCAAGGAAATGTCATCTACTTGATTTGAAGACCTTCGGAGGCCCACATGTTAGACATAACCGGACCCGCTTCCCCAACGTGGTTAGTCCCAGGGTCGCCACGTGTACCATCAAACCAGAGCTACCACCCACAAGGGGGAAGCTCCGGTCTTCTCATAAGGTTGGGTCGACGCCCGCCTCCCCCCAAACTTGACTTGCAGGACTATGTACCATAACGGCACCCCCGGACCTAACCCCAGACCGAGGGAAGCTCCGGAACTGACACGTGTCTGGTGGCAACGGACCTATATGTTCCCCACAGTATGCTCCAGAGCTGCCACGTCGCAAACCGTCGGATCTTCAGCCTCAAACCTCCGATAAACTCCACATCGGCTCCGGATCTTCAAAGGGGAATCAAGTACTTCAAGACCCGATTAAGTGTCATTAATACTATGTTAATGACACACGATCGGACGACCCTTATTACCAGTAACGGCGCTATCAAAGCCCATAACTCGGTCATTAAGGGTAATTAAGCGCATCAAATGTGTATCAATATTAGTAGCCACTGGGGCCACATGTCGGGCCAGGCCAACTTGTAACGGCCTGTCCTTGTGCTATAAAAGGACAGGTCGACGATACATAGAGGGGATCTCTGATCTGATCTGATTTGACCTGGTCTGATCGGCTCACACGCGCTCTCAACTGACATCACCTGAGTTGAGTTCATACAATACAACACCAACACACCCCGTGGAGTAGGGTATTACGCTCAGGCGGCCCGAAACACGTAAATATTTGTGTCTCCTGTGTCATTTTACATTTCACCTTCTTGAATCTCCGTGCGCCCACACCGAACTTCAAACTCCGCAAACACTTTTAGTAGTGTCAGGAGATCTGCCGGATCAAAACCATCGACAAAGGCGCTGCTTTCGGGTCTTCAATTACCGGCTCCAAGGGTGGAGGACTTGTCGCCACCTCTTCGTGTCACTCCGGCTCTGGTCCAGACACCTCTGTGGCAGCTACCTCTGGGGCAACGGTTGGGGCTTCATCCGGTGCCTCTACCACCGCTGGCTCAGGAGCTGGCACGTCAGCCACTTCCGGTTTAGCAACCAGAACTTCAAGCCTTTCTGGCTCAATAGCCAGATCTTCAATAACTTCTGGCCCAAGGGTCGGAGCTTCAACCATCTCCAGCTCAATGGCTAAGGCTTCAATTGCCTTTGGCTCAGCGGCCAGGGCTTCGATGACTTCCGGCTCAAAGGCCGGAGCTTCTGACATCTCCGGTTCTGGCACTAGAGAATCAGCCTCCAGCATTGTTGCCATAGGTACATATTCAACTTCTCCTCCATGGTCCGGCGCTACCGCGGAAGCTTCCGGCGATGACTCTAAATCCAAATCCACGACAGCTGGCGCCGGAGCTGCCGTGACTTCTGCCACCACTTGAGGAGGAGGCTCGGTAGTCGAAGCCAGAGCTTCAGCATGCGCATCCACAGTCGCTGCAACAGATGCCGATGTACCTGACTCCTTTCTTGACACCCTGAAGATAAAGGGATGAGAAGATTAAAGACGCAACAAACAAGATTAGCATTTTAAGGCGAGCACACGATGCTTACCTAGGGATGCTACCCCCCAATCGCCGCGGAACCTCTTCTTCTGAGGCCCGGAGCCAGAGCCCACCAAGTCTGGTGAGACAACAACTTTGGACCTCAGTTTGGGACCAGTTGCGGCAGCCGGAGTCCTCTCAGCCGTAGCCTCTCTTGGTCAGGAAGAAATCCCAGGCCTGGAGCTCTTAGCCAGCACTAAGGCCGGTGTTGACTGTCCGGAGCTAGCGCTTCTCGAAGACGCCTGTGCGGTAGAAGGTGTAGCCGCAGAAGACCTCCCCTGCCGGGGAGAATGATCCATTGTAGATGGAGCAGGCCTGACGGACCTCCCATCAGCATGCTTCAGTTTCCTCTTCCGGCTGGAGGGCACGGCTGGCTCTTTGCCCTTACCCTTGCTGATGTCTACAACCCTTTGGCTCAGGGCAGAGGCAGGCCCTCCTTCGGAAGCTCCGGGGATTACAACCCTGGAGGTCCGACGCTTCTCCACTTCACCCAAGTCATCAAGCTACGGCATCTTCCTCCGGAGCTCCCTGCTGATCTCCGGAATCATGTTCAAGGGCAGGAAAGCAGCCGGGAGAGCCAAGTAGTCGCCGTCGACTAGCCCATGCTGGAATTTCTTGAGATGAAGCTTCAAAGCTTCGTCATCCAAGTTGGACTTCAGACCGGTTTCAATTGGGTCGTCATCCATCATGCTGTTGAGTGCCCAGGCGAGATTCGCCCTCTTCCTCAGCGGAGCCCAGCTGTTGACCAAGAAATTTCTGAAGACAATCTGAGGGGTCACTCCACCCTCCACGCATTCTTGGATCCTGGTCGGGACGGGGTTAAATGCATCCGAAAGCTTCATAACTACACTCCAGGCATCGGTATCAACGTTGGGGAGTCCTTGGGGCAGCTCCAACCTTTTGTGCTCCTCCACTGCAATGATGACCCAACCCTTCTTCCAGTCATCCCATTTGCCGGAAGGGAATGACTTGAAGTACTTGAAGGGACAGTTGTTGCACTTCACAAAATAGTAGAAGTCAAGAAGCTCAGTCCCCTTGCCGGTGGTGTGGACCGTGAAAAAGGTACAGAACAGCTCGATGCAGGGGGGAACACCCACCCACATCTCACAGAAGTGGACGAAGGTTTCTACTAGCAGAAGAGAATGGGAGCCAAGATGATACAGCTGGAGATCGTAGAAGTCCAGCAGCATTAAGAGAAAGCTTGAAAAAGGTGGGATCAATCCCACCATGGCGTACGCTGAGAAGTACACCATGTAACCATTGCGCTCCTTCTTGAATGGGAGCTTGCCGGCGCGGATCAAGTGGCTGAAGGAGTCACTAGACCACCCCATATAGGTCCGAACCTTCATCAAATCATCCTTGCTCTCGAGGCGGCTCTTGGTAAGACCCAACTCCATCGCGGCAAAGTGGAGCGAAGGAAATGAAAGCTAGGCATAGATTGAGAGGCTCTAAGCGCGAGTTTGATCGAAAGCGTAAAGAGTCCTCAAACCGTGCATACTTTCCTTCTTAAGTAAGCCTCCGCGATGCTTGGATGGAAACCGCAACAAGAATGGGGTCACATTTAAAAAATCTGCCACGTCCCTGACGAATGGGCCTGGGTCCACCCCCACGAAGAGATCGAGTTCATTACTCAGGCAAACCATTGTCATGATGGGCGGCGGGAAATCCAAAGGCGTCCCCCTGACAAGGCACTCAGAACCGATATGGTTTTCGTATTAGGAACTGGGGACCTTCAATTGCATGAGATCCGCACTCAAAGATCTCATATGCCGTATTCATAACAAGCCACGAGGCGAGGGTTTAATCTCAAACCATTGCCCCAACAGCACACTAGAAAACTTTTAAAGTCAAAGCGCAGGAATCAAGGATGGCCCCACCTCCGGTGGAATAACTTAACCCAAAGTATTTCTCCCAGAGGTGGGCCCGAGGGCCACTGTCGGTACCCTGCGTACCGGGTACCCCACGATACCGCAAGAAGTGCAAGAGAGATCTACTTGTCAAAGTTGAAGGTCTCCTCAGGCCCCACATGTCACACTACACCGGACCCGCACCCTTCATACGGGAAGCTCTGGGGTTGACACGTGTAATGTAAGTCCAGAACTAAACTCCCAACATAGGGAAGTTCTGCAGTCAACATGTGTACAGTAACCCCAGACCTAACCCCCAGCAGAGGGGAGCTCCGGTGCCGACACGTGTATAGCGATTCCGGAGCTACCTCCCCGCAAGGGGAATCTCCAAAGCCGCCACGTGTGGAGCCTCCAGACCTTCATCACCAACGAATACACTGGTAGATCTCCTCCAGCACGGACATTCAAGGGATAGTTAAAGCGGCAGTTACAAGACCTGATTATGTGTCATTAATGCTATATTAATGACACATGGTTAGAGCACTGTTAATAGAGTTAACGCTGCCATTAAGGCACGTTATCATACTATTAACCATGCTTAATGCTCATAGACATTGTATTAGGCTATTAAATACGCCAGGGCCACATGTTGGGCTAGGAAAATGATGTAGCGGTCAGTCCTTAGACTACAAAAGCACTGAGCTGCACAGAAGCTGAGGACAAGCTGATACAAGCTAAGTTAAGAACTAGGCATTCTAGTGATACTCAATACAACAACACACAGCCCGTGGAGTAGGGTATTACGCTCAGGCAGCCCGAACCACGTAAATCTCCTGTGTCACCATCTTGATCCTGATCTCTGTGTGCCCCAACCGAAACAAGAACCTCCGCGGGCTACACTTTAGTAGTACCGTGGGAAGTGTCGTTGCTACACTTCGACGGCAGCATTCATAATTATCCGTCATTCTAAGTATGTGCACACGCACAATGCCTCCATTTTATTTCTTAGTTACAAGTTTCTTTGTGAGGATATTTGCATCAAACTTAGTATATTCAGTAAACTGACATTTTATTCTAACAGAGGTTCTAAGAGGCAATGACACATTCAGAAATCGCTCTCCGAATGTGCTTAGTAATTGAATCATCAAACATATCATGTATAATGACTCGCTAAATGCGATCAAATCATATTTAAACCAAATGATTTCATCATTATGAAGAAAACATACTAAGTTTCTCCATCTCTTAAGACGGAAATTAAAACTGAGTACAGTGTTTAACTGAGTATGGAGGATTCATCTGAGTGAAATTCTTAAAGAATGCATAAACTGAAATAAAACTTAGAAATAAACAAACTAAAGTGTTATGTCTTGACTTTCACGTCAGCTACTTGGCAAAACATAACGTAACTGATAAGATAGTAAATTTTGTCTTTCACGTTGGCTACTCGAGCAAAATTTTCTATGGACTAATATGAATAATAGTAGCTGAGATGAATTGTCGTATTTTGTTGTTAAAACAAAATATGACATTCAAAATATCTGAAAAACATAGTAAATTTTGTCTTTTACGTTGGCTACTCGAACAAAATTTTCTATGAACTGATTCAAAACACTTAACTGAGGAGAAATGTCGTCTTTTGTCATTCCAACAAAATATGACATTCATAATAACTTAGAAAATATAGCAAATTTCATCTTTCATGTTGGCTACTCGAACGAAAATTTCTATGCACTAAATAACTGAGTTAAATAAGAATGATTTCTTTTGTCTTCCATGTTGGCTACTCGAAAAATAATACGACATCCATAACTTAGAACATGACAAAAATTTTCTTTCACGTTGGCTACTCAACAAAATTTTCATGCAACTAAATAACTTGGAACATAGTAATTATCAAAATTACTATGCATAAACTTAGCAATCTGAGGTCATGGCAATTTTTCGTTCACGTTGGCTACTTAACAAAGTTGCTATGAATACTTAGTAAACTGAGTGCATAGCATAAATTTGTTTATTCAACAAATACTACTATGCAATAATGAGTACACAGCGGAAGCTTAATAGTGGACATAATTAACTAATCAAAAGTTCCGTAACATAACTAATGAATTAAATTAATCGTCTAAGAGAGTAATTAATTTTGCTGAAATGAGATACTAAAAAATTTACAAAATAATGCAGCAAAATATTAAATCACAGTAAAATTATTATTGCATAATACTAAATATTTTATTGATTTAATTTAATTCTGCAGGCTAATAAATAATTTTCAGCCCATACTGAAAATTACATTATATATTGCAAAACTGGCAATGGTCTGCCACTTAATTTGGGCCCAAGGCACTGAGTGAATCTGAAAAATGCTAAATCGGCTCGGCCCTTGATGGGACCGGCCTAATACTGAAATAGTAATTAAATCACAAAATTGGAAAAAAACTGGCCTTTCGGCCCTGTTTCTTCCCTAAGGTGGCCCTTGGCCTGTTACGAAAAAGTATTGAAATGAAAAACCCGAAAAAAAAAGAGTCGGCCTTGAAGGTCCGGCCTGCGACTGATTAGGCCCAAGGCTTGCTTACAAAATCGGGTTAATTCATGCTAAAAGGAGAGGACGACCCAACGGCAAATGATGACGCCCGCCTAGGCTGGTTAGCCCGCTAAGGTTTGCACCGACTTGCGCGAATCGTTGGATTGAAATCCAATGGTTGATCGCAAATGGGATGGCTGAACTGAGGGCGATATCAGCTGTAGATTCTTGATTTGACGGCTATAAATTGCGGTTTGGAGGAACGAAAACGCGCCTGCGTCTGATCCCCCGAAGCATGAATCTGATTCTGGTCCCTCCTCTCTCACTCCACACTGACGACGCTCGAGCAAGAGAGAGAGCGAGCGTCTGGAGGCTGAGTGAGGCAGACACCACCGCCATCACAGGGTAATCCGGCGTCGCCACAAGCTTGCTCGCCGGCGTTCGGGCTCGTCGGAAGGGAGTTAGCCGCTGGGGAGTTACGCGTTGGCTAGCCGCCGTCGTGGAGCCCCTGCGCTTAACCCTACAGTTAGGGACTTGCTCTACCGCGAACCGCTAGGTCCCGACGAGCCTAATGACAGCACCATCGCCGCTCCTCTCACTGATGCGCGCACTCTCCGTTGGGTGAGTGCACGGCTGTCGAGGGAGGTGTCGCGTGGTGTCCGTAGACAGACGGATCCGATGAGCCCAAACTCGCCCTACCTGGATCCCTCGAAGGAGGAATAACCGGTGGTGCGCTGCCACTTTGGCCACCGAGCACTGAGCTCGTGGTGTGTCCCGAAAGGCGTGCAGCTTCCTGATGGCCTCGTTGGAGCCTTTTCAACGTTGGTCGACACGCGGGCCCTTGCATGGTGATAAACCGACGAGGTGTTCATAAGGACATAAGCCTGTGAAGACCCAAGGTGAGATCCATCTTCATTCTTTTCTTAATTTTGGTTTGAATTCATTTGATCTGAGTTTGATACTGAGTATGAATTCGAGACCCTAGATCAACTAGGATTGACTGATTATTGATTTCTTGGTTCGAGTCCAATGTTCTGAGTTTCTAATTTGGATGCTGAGATTGAACTCGAACCCTAAATCCCCTTCTAAGATCTTGGTTTTGATTTCTCTGAAACTGAGTGTATATCTAAAAACCAAAACTCTAATTGATTCTTAATCTGATTATGAGTTCTTGTTTGACCTAATTTGATTCAAATTAGATCCTGATTTGGGAATTAAGGACTCTAATGCTTAGGCCGAATCCTCAATCTGATCTTATCTTTTGATTTTGGTTCGAATTCGAGATATGAGGCTTGAATTCGAACCCTAATTCTACTAAATTTCTCTGAGTTGTTCGTGATTTTAATCACAGAACCTGAATTGCTCTTAGGGCCAGAAAAACTTAGGGACCCAAAGAGATTAGCGTGCTAACCTGGCTCCTGATGCCATTGTTGGAATTAACAGATGCTAAGGATCAATTACTAGCAACTAATCAATTTGGGTCAGATCTAATCTGAGAGCTAATTGCAGTGATTAACATGCACCTTCGGGAATACTTGAGAGGAGCGTGCAGAGGAGACGGCCGCCATGGTTACGGCAGCGGAGGCGACGATCTGCAGTTGATGGCGGCAGTGAATTCTTGGAGCACCTTCCCCGACTTTCTCCCTTTGCCTGATCGGTGGCCTGGGGAATTATGAGGGGTGCCCATCTATTTATAGGGAAGGGAGTAGCAGAGGGGGCCTCGAACCAATTTGGTTCGTGTGTCCCGATCAAACAAGTGGGGAATTCTCTAAGAGATGGAGTTGGTTACTGAAAGTTGCCTAGAGGGGGGTGAATAGGCTAATTGACCTGAAATGACTTAATAAAATGAAATTAATACTTAGGGGGCGGACTAGTCCAGTCCTCCTGCAGGGAAACCCTAAAAAGTGCTTCTAAGAAGTTTTATTCGGTTTTTCGTGAGGCAAAATGTGTGAGGATGATACAGTGAACCTTAACAAGTTATAAAGCAAGTATGAAGCTAAGGATCATGAAAACGATGAACGAAAAACGGTAAAGCTAACCCTAGAAGCAATGTGCGATAAATGAAAGTGAAGTGCACAAGGGACACAAGGATTTCATCCCAAGGTTCGATTCCACACAGGAATCTACGTCCCCGTTGAGGAGTCCACGAAGGACCGGGTTCAACAACCCTTCCCTCACCGAGTTTGCCACAAGGGCCAAACCGGTTCTCCACTATCACAAGGGTGAATACAAGATTCGTTGGGGCTTCTCACAATCTGAGGCTCCCACCACAAATATGATCACAAATCACAAAGAAAAACTCAAGCCACAGAGCACAAAGATTCAACAAGTGCAAGAGATCAAACCGAGAGCCAAAGAGTGGTGTTCTTTCTCTTCTTCACCTCACCAAACACTAATCCACACAAGAATTAGTTTTTGAGGGAAAGTAGGCAAGAGAGAGGCTTTAGAAGGCTCAAAGTTTGTTATGGCGGCGCTAGGGTTTCAAGATTGTTCAAATGAACCCGAGGTTCCTCTATTTATAGAGGACCCAAGCCCATACTGCTGACCTCAACAAATGGACAGACTAGTCTGGCCTTTGGCCCAGACTAGTCCGGCCTTTGGGACCACTGACATCCCTGACAACTACCACACTGCGTGGCAATCATCATGCTACCCGCCAAAATCAAATTCAAACGGTCACTCCATAATGGACTAGTCCGGTCCAAACCGGACTAGTCCGATCTCACATAGAACCTTTTGCTCCATGTGAGAACGGACTAGTCTGGGGACCACGGACTAGTCCGACCACCAGGGCAGACTAGTCTGGCCTCCCAGACTTAGTTGTTGAAGCACCCAGCTCTCACAAACCCGGACTAGTCTGCACCCACTGCGGACTAGTCTGATCTCAGTCAGACCTCTTGGTCAGGTCTAAAACGGACAAGTCCCGGTTTTGAGACATAGTCCCTAAAACTCACGCCATGACTACCCCAGACTCGTCTGTAACACTACGGACTAGTCCAAAGTCAGTCAGAACCTCCTGGTCTGCCTGAAAACGGACTAGACCGGCCACGAGCAGACTAGTCCGGCCACCAACACGGACTAGTCCGACCTCTCCTGCCAGACAACTTAAACACTCTTCTCTCAATGAGTTTTGATCTCTAAACTGCTTTGATCTCCCAGCTTGATCTCAATGCACTTTATGCACACACCCTCCTACATATACGTCAAGTCTAAACTCGACACGCTAGAAAGCCTAGTTTCCATTCTTTGAGTCGACACCGCTGTTTTCATCCTTTTCCTTTTTGAGGGTTTGCTTCCCAACTCGAGTCCACACCTGTGCTTAAGATCACTGCGCTCATTAGTTACTTAATTGTCATCATCAATCATCCAAAACCCACGGGGATCCTTATTTCACTTTCAATCTCCCCCTTTTTGGTGATTGATGAAAACACATCAAGTCTTCAACATGTTAGAGTATAAATTTGGTTTTCATAACGAGCGGGTGTATGAGTGACTCCCCGTCAATGAATGCATCAGAAAAAAAGATTGAGGAAGTCCTTCATACACACACATGTTATGGTGGGGTGCCTACGTGTTGTGCTCAACATTTGTGACAAGACATAATAGTTATGAATGTGATCAAAAGATAGACAATTAAAGCATCACATTAATGTTAAACAATCAAGCATAGTCTTGCACAAATTTAAACATCCAAATGACATAAAGATTACAATATAGAGTGCAACACGTCCAAGGATCCAAAATACCTAACCAAGTACTACTACCCCCCTTTAACTCTCCCCCTTTGGCACCAAGACACCAAAATGGAAAAGAAGAGGGGAAGCTAAGAGGCCTAGAGTCTAATCATCATCCTCCATGTTGTCGGCTGCCTCATCGCTCTCTGAGGCCTCCGAATCCTCGTAGTCCTCGTCGTCGTCGGAGACCGGTGCTGAGGGAGCCACCCGGGAAGAGCTCCCGTCCTCATGGAACTAGGCGACCTCGTCGGTGGTGAAGTCGGGGTACGGAGTAATCTGGCCATCGATCTCCTCCGGAGGTGACATAGGGACCTCAAGCTTGTCGCACACGGCCTTGAGGTACTTCTCTTGGCGCTTCCGTATCCGCTGAGTGTGTACCTCTACTTTCCGGCAGGAGGCGAAGACGACCTTGAAGCACTTGAAGAAAGCGCTCACCGATTGAGGCAGAGGCGGAGATGGAGGTGACACGGGGTGATGTGCTGGCATCCCCGGATGGGAAGGAGACTCGACATTCTTCCGGTGAGCAAGCTCCGGGATGGATGGAGGCATCTGAGGACGAAGGGGTTGATGAGTTGTATCCTTGGCAAACACAAGCCCTGACACCTTCTCGATGAAGCACATGATGTAGGGTGCATATCCACATGCACGGTTCGGAGTGTGTGAGATGTTGAAGATGTCATCGAAGATATAGTCCACAAGATTGAACATCTCATCTGCATCAATCAGCAGCAGAAGGTGCCTCAGGTTGCCCTTTATGATCCCAGCATCACCCTCTTTAGGGGCCACGGTCCGCCTCAGGATTCTGTTCAGAATGCTATAGAAAGGCTTGATGTTCCTTGCAAGCCAGGCCTCATAGGGGACATGACTACGATACATCTAGGCCAACTCATCCCTGTCCACAGCCTTCAGATTTGAGATGATGATCTCGTGGTCCAGGTGGTGCTCAAGTCTTAGAGCCTTAGCAAACTCTTTGAATGTGGCAGAATACTGCTCACCATTCGTCATCCACGTGATGGCTCGATTGCCATGAGGGTGAAAGAAGACGGTTGTGTAAAACTGCACAATCACCTCCACGTTCCAGTCGTACTTGAAACCTAGAATATCTTTGATGCCATGGCGCTCAACGGCTTTGATCACTTCATCAAAGGCAACATTCTTCTTCTTGGCCATGTATTCCCAATAGACCCATTGAGCTTGGATGACAGGATTCTTCATGTCTTGGTAGACTGAGCGATTGAAAGTTGCCTAGAGGGGGGGTGAATAGGATAATTGACCTGCAAATGACTTAATAAAACGAGATTAAATCACAGGGGGCGGACTAGTCCGGTCTGGGGGCGGATTAGTCCGGTCAGCCTGTGTGAAGAACCCTAAAAAGTGTTTCTAGCAAGTTTTAAGGGGATTTTCTCGAGGCTACAAGTGAGGATATGTTTATGACAAGTTTAGAAACTATCAACACAAGAGTGAGTCAAGTTTCAACAAGATTAAGCAAAGAGAAACACACGACAAGACTAGCAACCCTAGAACGAAGAATGCGATAACCAAAATGCGAAGAACACGGAGACACAAGGATTTTATCCCGAGGTTCGATTCCACACAAGAATCTACGTCCCCGTTGAGGAGTCCACAAAGGACCGGGTTCACCAACCCTTCCCTCACCAAGTTTACCACATGGGCCTAACTTGGTTTTCCACTAATCACAAGGGTGATTACAAAGTTCGTTGGGCCTTCTCACAATCTGAGGCTCCCACACCACAAAATATTCTCAACGCACAGCACACAAAGACTCAATGAGTGCAAGAGATCAAACCGGGAGCACAAGCGTGATGTTCTTCCTCTTCTCCACCTCACTGAACCCTAATCCACTCAAGAATTAGTTTTAGAGGGAAAGTAGGCAAGAAAGAGGCTTAAGAGTGCTCCAAGTTGGCTATGGCGGCGCTAGGGTTCAAGTCACTTTGAAATGAGGTCGGGGGTCCCCTTTTATAGGAGTCCCGAGCCTAAACTGCTGACCTCAGCAAAAGGGCGGACTAGTCCGGCCTCAGGCCCGGACTAGTTCGGCCTAGGGGACCACTGACCTCTTGTCAGGTCCCGACAGCTGACACGCTATCGTCACACTACCCGCCAAACTTCAAATTCAAACGGTCACTTCAACAACGGACTAGTCCGGTCACCACCGGACTAGTCCGATCTCACATAGAGCCTTTTGCTCCGTGTGAAAATGGACTAGTCTGAGGACCACGGACTAGTCCGAGCCCAAGGGCGGACTAGTCCGGTCCTCCCAGACTTAGTCACAGAAGCACCTTCAACTCGCCAACCCGGACTAGTCCGGCCCCAAGGGCGGACTAGTCCGTTCTCACTCAGGACCTCTTGGTCCGGACTCAAACGGACAAGTCCGTGGTTTTGGGACTTAGTCCCCAAAACCCACTCACTGCTACCAGGACTAGTCCGACCACGAACGGACTAGTCCGATCTCAGTCAGACCCTTCTGGTCCAGCCGAATATGGACTTGGCTGGCCAGGGGCGGACTAGTCTGGCCACCTGCACGGACTAGTCCGGCCCTACTGCCAGACTACTTATCCACTCTTTTCTCTCAAGGGGTTTGACCTCTAAACCACTTTGAGCTCCCAAACTTGATCTCAATGCACTTTACACACGCACCCTCCTATTTCTGCGGCTGGTCTAACTCAACACGCTAGAAACCCTAGTTTCTACGCTTCGAGTTGACTCCATTTCCTTCCTTTTCCTTTTTGAGGGTTTGAGTCTCCGATCGAGTCCACACCTGTGCTAAGATCACTTGAGCTCATTAGCGACTTAATTGTCGTTATCAATCATCCAAAACCCATGGGGAACCTAGATGCACTTTCAATCTCCCCCTTTTTGGTTATTGATGACAACACATTAAGTCCTTCAATAATTAAGAGTATTAAAATTGGTTTTCATAACTTGTGTGCATATGAATGACTCCCCCTCAATGTATGAAGCATGTAAAAGAGGTGGAGGAGATCTTTCATACCCACACACGTTATGGTGGGGTGCCTACGTGACGTGCTCAACAATTGTGACAAGACATAAAGAACATCAATATAAACAAAAGATTGATAATAAGAACATTATATTGATATTAAACAACATTAGCAGGTCTTGCACAAATGTAAACATCCAAATAGCATGAAAGTATTACAAGACAAGTCCACAAACCACAAACACACCCACAAAAGATTAACTTCCCCTTAACTCTCACCCTTTGGCATCAAAGCACCAAAAGGAAAAGAAGGGAGGAAACTAAGACCTAAGAACTAGTCCTCGTCTTCGCCACTTCCACTCTCTGTGGCCTCGGAATCTTCGACGTCTTCCTCATGATCGTCGGCGTCGTCGTCGTCGGCGGAGTTCCTTGCCGAGGGAGCAGCCCGAGAGGAGCTTCCATCCTCTTGGAGCTGGGCGAGCTCATCGGCGGTGAAGTTGGGGAATGGAGTGATCTCCCCATCACTCACCTCCGGAGAGGACATCGGGACCTCCAGCTTGTCGCACACCGCCTTAAGATATTTTCCTGGCGCTTGTGTGCCCTTTGAGCGCGGATCTCTTGCTTCCGGCAGGAAGTGAAGATCGCCTTGAAGCATTTGAAGAAGGCACTCATTGATTGAGGCGGAGGCGGAGACAGAGGTGCCACGGGGCGAGATGGAGGATCGGCATTCTTGCGATGAGGAGGAACAGGTACATTCGGAGGCTTCTGAGGACGAAGCGGGCGGTGCAACACGTCCTTGACGAAGGTCACGCCCGACACCTTCTCGATGAGGCACATGATGTAGGGGGCATACCCGCAAGCACGGTTGGGGGTATGCGAGATGTTGAAGATGTCGTCGAAGATGTAATCGACGAGGTTGAACTTCTCTTCCCCATCAACCAGAAGTAGCAAGTGCCTCAAGTTCCCTTGAATTACCCCAGCATCACCGTCCTTCGGTGCTATCGTCCTTCTGAGGATTCTGTTCATAATAATGTAGAAGGGCTTGATGTTGCGGGCGAGACCGGCATCAAATGGAACGTGACTTGGATACATATATGCTAGCTCTTCACGGTCCACGGCCTTGAGGTTAGAGATTATAATCTCATGATCCATGTGTGCCTCAAGCCCTAGAATCTTGGCGAAATCTGCGAAAGTGACTGAGTACTACTCACCATGTGTCATCCAAATAATTCTTCTGTCACCTGAGGTGGTGAAGTAGATGGTGGAGTAGAACTGCAGAATCACTTCGACGTTCCAATCATACTTGAAACCCATGATCTTCTTGAGGTCATGGCGCTAAGCAGCTTCGATGACAGCGTCAAAAGCAGAGTGTTGCTTTTTGGCCATGTCCCAGTCAACCCATTGAGCTTCTATTACCGGCTTCTTCATCTGCTGATAGACTAGCCGGTAGTAGTCACAATGAAAGTCGCACCAGAACCTGGGATCTGCCGTGCTCCTCTCAAACTTGTAGACCTTCTCGGTCCTCAGCCTCCTGGCCTTTTCAGCCCCTTTTCCATGAAACACATTGGCAGACAACTCCTTCTGCCTGTTGGGGTTCCTTTCTGGTGTGTGAACCTCAAGGGGGGCAATGGAAGTGGCCTTCCCTTTCTCCTTGATCACAACACCTCCAGCTGCCTTCTTTGCTGACATCTTGACAGCTGGCTTCTTCTTCTTCGGATCGACAGGAGCCGGAGCCTTTCCCTTCTTAGGGTCACGCTCGACCCTAGGCTCAGCTTCCATTTGGGCTGGCTCCTTGTCCTTCGCTTTCTCGCCAATGGTGACGAGCTTCTTTCTCTTGGGGGCATTGGCCTCAGCAGCCCTGGAGTTGTGAGCCTCCCTGTCTTCCCTTTTCTTCTTCCGCAGCTCATTGAGGGACTCTGCGGTTGCTCGAGCTATGGCTTCTTCCTCGTTGTAGATGCTTGCGGCAACTTTGGAGGCTTCGAGTGCCTTCAGCCGTCTCTCTTCCTTTGCCTTTTGCGCCTCTATGAGCGCAGCCTTGGTCCTTGCCTCGACAATTTGAGCTTTGGTTCGCCCCTCGGTGTTGAGACGAGGAGGGGAACGCTCCGAGTTCGACATGCTTCTCAAATCCACTAGAATCGATGAAATCGAAGATGGATCGCGAATGTGGAGCGCGAGGAAGTGATCCCTCACTCCCAAAGACTCCGATGCGTGGATTGGAGTCGAGATTTGGTGGTTGGAGCGCAAAATCGCCGATGGGGGGCGGTTGCTAGCGCGTGGAAGTGAGAGAGTCAAGTGAGAGAGGGAGAGGAGGGGTCTGGGCCGCCTGGGGGGTTTAAGTCCCCAAGGGCTGGACTAGTCCGGTTGAGGGGCCGGACTAGTCCGTTCCGCGGACCAGACTCAGACTAGTCCGGATCCGGACTTGTCCGGTTGAAAGGCGGACTAGTCCGGTGTGCGGAACAGCCACGGACTAGTCTGGACCCGGACTTGTCCGTCCACAGGAGCGGACTAGTCCGGTCCGACTGGGCTGAAAAGCGATGTTTTGACCTGCACACACACTATTGGTCCTTATGGATAACAAGCAACACAAACATGATAATAAAAGAAAGAATGTGATAAAAACATGATCAAATCCCAAGAAAAAGTTTTCTCAAACAGATTTTGAAGAGAAATCACAATAGAGAAGAGGTTTTCGAAATGGCTCAAAAAAAATGTGAGGAATGTGGTTTAAGCCACATTCCTAGAATCCAAAATGTTGAGCTCACTTCTTAGCTCACAGAAACGCTTCTCATCAAGAGGCTTGGTGAAGATATCCGCGAGTTGATGTTCCGTCCTCACATGAGAAATCACAATATCTCCCTTCATTGAGTGATCTCTCAAGAAATGATGACGTATGTCTATGTGCTTGGTCCTAGAGTGCTCCACCGGATTATGGGCTATTTTGATGGCACTCTCGTTGTCACACAAGAGTGGAATGTTGCGCAAGTTAATCCCATAATCCCTAAGGGTTTGTCGCATCCAAAGAAGTTGTGCACAACAACTTCTGGCTGCAACATATTCTGCTTCGGCGGTGGAGAGAGCAATAGAGTTTTGCTTCTTGGAGGACCAAGACACTAGAGATCGACCCAAGAATTGGCATGTACCCGATGTGCTCTTCCTATCAACTTTGCACCCCGCATAGTCCGCATCGGAATATCCAATGAGGTTAAACTTAGATCCTTTGGGGTACCAAAGTCCTAGGGAAGGTGTGTGTACTAGATATCTCAAGATCCTTTTAACGGCGGTCAAATGACAAGCCTTAGGTGCCGCTTGAAAGCGTGCACACATACACACACTTAGCATGATATCGGGCCTAGATGCACAAAGATAGAGAAGTGAACCAATCATAGACCTATATAACTTTTGATCCACACTTGGACCATCCTCATTTAGGTCTAGGTGTCCATTTGTCCCCATAGGGGTTTTGATGGGTTTTGCCTTATCCATGTCAAACTTCCTTAGAATATCTTGTGTATACTTAGTTTGACTTATGAACGTCCCTTCTTTGAGTTGTTTTACTTGAAATCCTAGAAAGAACTTCAACTCACCCATCATGGACATTTCAAACCTCTCCGTCATTATCTTGGAGAACTCATCACAAAACACCTTATTGTGGAACCAAATATGATGTCATCCACATATATTTGGCACACAAAAAGATCTTCGTTGAAGTGCTTTGTGAAAAGAGTATAATCCGCTTTGCCTATCCTAAAACCATTTTCAACTAGAAAGTCTCTTAGGCACTCATACCAAGCTCTAGGAGCTTGCTTGAGGCCATAAAGAGCCTTTCGCAATTTGTAAACATGGTTAGTATAGTCTTGGTCTTCAAACCCTGGAGGTTACTCTACATAAACTTCTTCCTTGATTGGGCCATTATGGAATGCACTCTTAACATCCATTTGGTAGAGCTTGAAGTCATGATGAGTAGCAAAAGCTAGTAATATCCGAATTGACTCAAGCCTAGCTACGGGGGCAAATGTCTCATCAAAATCCAATCCTTCAACTTGTGAGTACCATTTTGCCACAAGTCGTGCCTTGTTCCTAGTTACCACGCCATGCTCATTTTGTTTGTTGCGGAACACCCACTTGGTTCCAACAACATTAGCTTGTGAGCGCTTGACAAGCTTCCGAACCTTGTTCCTTTCAAAGTTATTGAGCTCCTCTTGCATGGCAACTACCCAATCCGAATCTCTTAAGGCATATTCAACCTTATGGGGTTCCAAGTATGAGACAAAGGAGAAATGCTCACAAAAGTTTGCAACACGTGAACGTGTTGTTACTCCTCTTGTGATATCTCCTAGAATGTTGTCAATGGGATGATCTCGTTGAACACTTTGATGAACACGAGGATGCGGAGGTTGAGCTCTTGAATCACTTGCTTCATCTTCTTCACTTTGGTCTCCCCCTTGATCTTCATTCCCATTATCATTTTGGGGAGTATCTAGTAGATCTCCAACTTGTCCAATGGGGGTTTGACCTACTTCATAATGATGATGGTCACTTGGGCTTTGAGATGGTTCTTGTGGGCGAACATCTCCAAGTGCCATTTTCCTTAGAGCTTCTAGTGGATGTTCCTCTTGATCAAGGGCATGTTGATCAACTTGCTCCACTTGAGAGCCATTGGTTTCGTCAAACACCACGTCATGTGCCACTTCAACAATTCTGGAGGATTTATTGAACACACGGTACGCATGAGTGTTTGAGTCATATCCAAGCAAGAAACCCTCATCGGACTTTGAAGCAAACTTCGAAGTCCTAGGCTTCTTGTTGAGGATATAACACTTGCTACCAAAAACACGAAAGTAAGAAACATTGGGTTTCTTACCAACGAGAAGCTCATAAGGAGTCTTCTTGAGGAGGCAATGAAGGTACAATCGGTTTACGACATGGCAAGCGGTGTTAACCGCTTCCACCCAAAACCGGTCCGATGTTTTGTACTCATCTAGCATCGTCCTTGACATCTCAATAAGCGTCCTATTCTTTCTTTCGGCAATTCCATTTTGTTGTGGAGAATAGGGAGCGGAAAACTCATGCTTGATGCCCTCCTCATCTAGGAACTCTTCTACTTGCATGTTCTTGAACTCGGTGCCATTGTCACTCCTTATAGCCTTTATCCTTAAGGTGAACTCATTTTGAGCTCTCCTTAGGAATTTCTTGAGGACACCGGGGGTTTCACTCTTACCATGCAAGAAGAACACCCAAGTATATCTAGAGAAGTCATCAACGATGACTAGACCATACTTGTTGCCACCGATGCTAATGTAAGCAATGGGGCCAAAAAGATCCATATGGAGTAACTCCAAAGGTCTAGTTGTCGTCATGACATTCTTAGAGGGGTGTTGAGCTCCTACTTGCTTTCCCGCTTGGCACGCACCACATGGCCTATCCTTTTCAAATACCACATCCTTTAGGCCACGAGCGTGCTCTCCTTTATGGAGCTTTTGAAGGTTCCTCATTCCAACATGGGCTAGCCTTCTATGCCAAAGCCATCCCATGTTAGCTTTCGCCATTAAGCATGTGTCAAGTTGAGCCTTATCCGTGGTAAAATCCATAAGATAGAGCTTTCCCTTGAGCACTCCCTTAAAGGCTATTGAGTCATTACCCTCTCTCAGAACATTCACACCCTCACTAGAAAAAACACACTTATATCCTTTATGACAAAGCTGTGATATGGATAGGAGATTACAGTCTAGGGAATCAACATGCAAAACATTAGATAAAGTATGCGAAGGGGAGATAGCAATTTTACCGGAGCCAAGGATTTTCCCTTGGATATTATCCCCAAAGAAGATTCCTTCACTTGGGTCCTCGTTCTCCTCATACTCTATGAACATGCTCCTCTCTCCGGTCATATGGTTGGTGCATCCACTATCCAACACCCATTTCGATCCGCCGGAGGAGTAAGCCTACAAAACAAATTTATGCCTTCCTTTTAGGTACCCAAGCGGAGTTGGGTCCTTTCACGTTAGTGCTTAGGCATTTGGGCACCCACACGCAAGGCTTGGGGCTCTTGCGGAGTGGCCCAATATATCTAGCAAACACCTTGCCATATTTGTTCCTCATAACCACATAAGATGCATCAAAATCATGGAATAGAGGATGTGGTTCAGATTTAGGCATATTGTTGCTAGAGGGTGATTTCTTTTCAATTTTAGGTGTGGATGAACTCCCCTTAACAAAGACAATCATGTCTTTGCCATACTTGGAGGTTTTGGCGTTATGCCTTCCACCTCTAGTATAGACAAGACCATCCTTGACATGGGGAGGTCTTGTGTTGGTGTATGCACTTCGTGCATATGCCACCTTCTCCTTGTCAAAGATGGCACCCTTAGGTGCTTGCTTGCCTTGTGCTAAGTTGAGTTCATCCTTAAGCTTAAGGATTAAGTTAGAGCACTTGCAAGGCGGGGTTGCATTGGATGAGGCCTTTGAGGAGGTTGAGCTCTTAGAGGAAGAGGCTACATTGTTCTTGAGAGACTCAACTTGAGTCTCAAGGATCTTGTTAACTTTTGACAAGTTCCCAAGTTCATCCTTGATCTCAATTGTTTTCTCCTCAAGACTTGAACACGTTTTCTTACTTAGAGCAAGTTCGTGTTCCAATGCCTTGCTCTTCTCTCTTTCGAGCTCAAGGAGCTCATCAAGCTCTTGACATCTCTCCTTCTCAAGGATGAGCATGTCCTCTTGTCTATTGATGAGATCCTCCTTCTCAAAGATCTCATCCATAAGCAATTTCATCCTTCGCAAGGTGCTTTTGCTTATGTCCTTAAACATGTGTTCATTCTCACTAGCACTATCAAATTCATCTTGAGAGGAAGTTGAGGAGGAGGGATGAGATGTTACCTTTCTCCTTCCCTCCCTTGCCATAAGGCAAGTAGGTTTGTAGTCGTTGTTGAGGTTGGGGAAGAGCTTGCTTCCCTTGGAGCTCCTCCCGATGGCTATGGTAGCCATCTTCTCCTCTTCTTCGGAGGAGGAGGACTCATCGTTAGAGTCCCACTCCTTCCCCAAGTGGGCTTGTCCGGAGGGCCTCTTCTTCTTGAAGAATTTCTTATCTTGAGGCTTGCCCTCCTTCTTCTTCTTTCTCATCATTCTCTTGAATTTGTTGATGAAGAAGGCCTCTTCCTCATCGGTGTCGAGGCTCTCCTCATCACTTTCCTCTTGCTCCTTTGAAGAGGGTGTTGCCTTGAGTGCAACGTTCTTCATCTTGGAGGCGGTGAACTTCTGAAGGTCATTGTAGAAGAGCGCCTCCTTCTCCATGATCTCATGGTTGATGATCCTGCCAAGGACCTCCTCCGGGGTCATTTGAGTGAACCTCGGGCTTTCTCGAATCATGGAGCAAAGAGCGACGTTCCTAGGCATGAATGCCCGGATCATCCTCTTCACTACCTCGTGGTCGGTCCACTTGGTGCAGCCATATGATCGGCTCTTGTTGATAAGTACCTTCAACTGGTTGTACATGTCTTGGGGGGATTCACCATCCAAGATGGCGAATCTCCCAAGCTCTCCTTCGATGAGCTCGATCTTGGCCTCCTTGACTACCCGATTTCCTTCATGCGCCGTCTTGAGGGTGTTCCATATGTCTTTGGCCACCTCAAGGCCATCGACGCGGTTGAACTCATCTCTTGAGAGGGATGAGATAATCACACCCGCAGCTTGATTGTTGCGGTGGATGAGGATGGCTTGTTCTTGAGTGATGTTGTCCTCATCCTTCGGAATCTCCACTCCGGTCATGACAATTTGCCACAACGCCGGGTTGAGTGACACGAGGTGGATCTTCATATTGTGTTTCCACATCCCGTAATCAGTTCCATCGAATTGGGGAGGTTTCCCCAATGGGATGGAGAGGTAGTGGTTGTTGGCGGCAAGGCGTTCATAGTTGAACCCTTGTCGGTTGTAGTTGACTCCGCCACTACCACTTGATTGGTTCGACGGATCGATCTTGGAGATGTTTAGCTTCTCCCGGAGCTTCGCCTTGAGTTGGCGAGTCTCCTCATCGTCCGTTGGCTTATCCTGATAGGCCAGCGTCTCCTCACGGGTTGCCTCGTAGTTGCTGCTCGATGCGTCGTCATTCACCACTCTGGCCATATCTCCGAGCTGTTAGACTCTTTGTGGAGAGTCCTGCTCTGATACCAATTGAAAGTTGCCTAGAGGGGGTGAATAGGCTAATCGACCTGCAATTGACTTAATAAAACGAGATTAAATCACAGGGGGCGGACTAGTCCGGTCTGGGGGCGGATTAGTCCGGTCAGCCTACGTGAAGAACCCTAAAAAGTGTTTCTAGCAAGTTTTAAGGGGATTTTCTCGAGGCTACAAGTGAGGATATGTTTATGACAAGTTTAGAAACTATCAACACAAGAGTGAGTCAAGTTTCAACAAGATTAAGCAAAGAGAAACACACGACAAGACTAGCAACCCTAGAACGAAGAATGCGATAACCAAAATGCGAAGAACACGGAGACACAAGGATTTTATCCCGAGGTTCAATTCCACACAAGAATCTATGTCCCCGTTGAGGAGTCCACAAAGGACCGGGTTCACCAACCCTTCCCACACCAAGTTTACCACATGGGCCTAACTTGGTTTTCCACTAATCACAAGGGTGATTACAAAGTTCGTTGGGGCTTCTCACAATCTGAGGCTCCCACACCACAAAATATTCTCAACGCACAGCACACAAAGACTCAATGAGTGCAAGAGATCAAACCGGGAGCACAAGCGCGATGTTCTTCCTCTTCTCCACCTCACTAAACCCTAATCCACTCAAGAATTAGTTTTAGAGGGAAAGTAGGCAAGAAAGAGGCTTAAGAGTGCTCCAAGTTGGCTGTGGCGGTGCTAGGGTTCAAGTCACTTTGAAATGAGGCTGGGGGTCCCCTTTTATAGGAGTCCCGAGCCTAAACTGCTGACCTCAGCAAAAGGGCGGACTAGTCCGGCCTCAGGCCCGGACTAGTCCGGCCTAGGGGACCACTGACCTCTTGTCAGGTCCCGACAGCTGACACGCTATCGTCACACTACTCGCCAAACTTCAAATTCAAATGGTCACTTCAACAACGGACTAGTCCGGTCACCACCGGACTAGTCTGATCTCACACAGAGCCTTTTGCTCCGTGTGAAAACGGACTAGTCTGAGGACCACGGACTAGTCCGGCCCCAAGGGCGGACTAGTCCGGTCCTCCCAGACTTAGTCACAGAAGCACCTTCAACTCGCCAACCCGGACTAGTTCGGCCCCAAGGGCGGACTAGTCCGTTCTCACTCAGGACCTCTTGGTCCGGACTCAAACGGACAAGTCCGTGGTTTTGGGACTTAGTCCCCAAAACCCACTCACTGCTACCAGGACTAGTCCGGCCACGAATGGACTAGTCCGATCTCAGTCAGACCCTTCTGGTCCGGCCGAATACGGACTTGGCCGGCCAGGGGGGGACTAGTCCGGCCACCTGCGCGGACTAGTCCGGCCCTACTGCCAGACTACTTATCCACTCTTTTCTCTCAAGGGGTTTGACCTCTAAACCACTTTGAGCTCCCAAACTTGATCTCAATGCACTTTACAAACGCACCCTCCTATTTCTGCAACTGGTCTAACTCAACACGCTAGAAACCCTAGTTTCTACGCTTCGAGTTGACTCCGTTTCCTTCCTTTTCCTTTTTGAGGGTTTGCGTCTCCGATCGAGTCCACACCTGTGCTAAGATCACTTGAGCTCATTAGCGACTTAATTGTCGTTATCAATCATCCAAAACCCACGGGGAACCTAGATGCACTTTCAGCGATAAAAATTGCAATGGAAATCAAACCAAAATCATGGATCGACGGTGTGCTTCTCATAGTAATACACTGTGTCAGTCCTCAGCCTTCGGGCTTTCTCAACTCCTTTGCCCTTGAAGATATTGGCTTCCAGGTTGGGCTGCGTGTTTATGTTGCGAGCTGGAGAGTGCATCTTCAGGGGGACAATGGGTTTGGCCTTCCCCTTCTCCTTTATGACCAAGCCCTTGGCCTTCTTTGCCGGAGACTTCACAGAGGGCTTCTTCTTCTTGGACTCTGGAGGGGTCGGGGCCTTGCCCTTCTTTGGATCTCTCTCGATTCGGCATTCAGCGACTTCTTCATGGGCTTGCTCCTTGGCCCTTTCCTTCTCTCCCACTGTCACTAGCTTCTTCCGCTTGGAGACTTGTGCTACGGCAGCTTGGGAATTATGTGCTTACCACTCCTCTCTCTTCTTCTTTCTGAGCTCCTTGCAGCTCGCCTCAATGGCACGCTACATATATGCGTCTTCATCATAGAGCTCCTGGGGGTTGGAGCAAGGGGAGCTATGCTAGGATCCCGACATGGTCACTGCGAACACATTAAGGACAGAGGTGGTGAGGTCAAGGAAGTGGAATATTGCGAAAGAGATCACGAGAAAAGGTCAAAGTTAGGGTTTGTTCTGTGTAAATCGGACTTGTCTGTCCAGGGGCCGGACTTGTCCGCCTGGGACCAGACTAGTCCGGGTTACGCAGGAAGAACCCTAACCCTAAAGATTTTTCGAAAAATCTTTGAAGCAAGTCGCAATACTCCTAGGCTATGATTGCAAGGGTACTAGAAACAACTTTTGTAAAGAGGCATCTATTAATAACTCTACGAATCAGGAATGAGGAAGGATTTTGAAAAGTTGAGAGTACCTCTTCAAATCTCGAAGAATCGAGGGGATCGGTGATGGATCGCGTTGGGAAAGCGCGAGGAAAGTTTACCACACCTCCAAAGGGTCCAATGCACGAATTGGAATCGGTTTTTGGTGGAGGGAATCGAAAATCGCCTAAGGGGGCGGTTTTCGTGCGTGAGGGGGAGAGAGAGGCAAGTGAGGAGAGAGAGGGACGGGTCGGGCCACCTCCTGGGGGTTTAAGTCCCCAGGAGCCGGACTAGTCCGATATGGTGTCGGACTTGTCCGGCCTCTGGGCGGACTAGTCCGGTGCAAAAAGGCTAAAACATATATATCTAGAGTTTTAGCAACTTAAATGGATACTTTTGGACATATTTACATGAGAAAACTTTGTGAACATGGTAAGTAAGAAATCAAAAATCAAACTATGACCATAATTCACAAAGTTAATAGTTTTTCAAATAATTTAGAGAAAATCGAGATAGAGATGAATTTTTCAAACACATGCGTTCTTTTGAATAGGGTGCAAAGTAAACATTCAGATGTGCATGTTTCGAGCCACATTTCGAGAATATAAGATATTGAGCTCACTCCCAAGCTCACAAAAGTGCTTCTCATCTAAGGGCTTGGTGAATATATCGGCTAGTTGGTTCTCGGTTCTTACATGGGACGTCACTATATCCCCCTTCAAGGAATGATCTCTCAAGAAGTGATGCCTAATATTGATGTGATTTCTCCTCGAATGCTCAACTGGATTATGGGCTATTTTGATGGCGCTCTCATTGTCACATAGGAGTGGAATATGGTGCAATCTTATACCATAATCCCTTAGAGTTTGTCGCATCCAAAAAAGTTGTGCACAACAACTTCCGGCTGCGACATACTCCGCTTCGGCTGTGGAAAGAGCAATGGAGTTTTGTTTCTTGGAGGACCAAGACACTAAAGATCTACCCAAGAATTGACATGTCCCGGATGTGCTCTTTCTATCAACTTTGCACCCCGCATAATCCGCATCGGAATAGCCAATAAGGTTAAACTTGGATCCTTTGGGGTACCAAAGTCCTAGGCTAGGTGTGTGAACTAAATATCTAAGAATTCTCTTAACGATGATCAAATGACACACCTTAGGTGCGGCTTGAAAATGTGCACACATGAACACACTAAGCATAATATCCGATCTAGATGCACAAAGATATAACAAAGAACCAATCATTGAACGATATACCTTTTGGTCCACACTTGGACCATCTTCGTTGAGGTCGGGATGTCCATTAGTCGCCATTGGAGTATTGATGGGTTTGGCTTTGCCCATGTCAAACTTCTTCAATATGTCTTGAGTGTACTTTGTTTGGCTTATGAACGTGCCTTCCTTGAGTTGTTTGACTTGGAAACCTAAAAAGAAATTCAACTCCCCTATCATGGACATCTCAAATTTCTTCGTCATTATCTTGGAAAACTCATCACAAAACATTTTGTTAGTAGGACCAAATATGATGTCATCAACATATATTTGGCACACAAAGAGATCATCATTAAAGTACTTTGTAAAGAGAGTATAATCAACTTTTCCTATATTAAAACCATTTTGGATCAATAAGTCTCTAAGGCACTCATACCAAGCTCTAGGAGCTTGCTTGAGGCCATAGAGAGCCTTACGCAATTTGAAGACATGACTGAGGAAGTCTTGGTCTTCAAAGCCCGGCGGTTGCTCAACATAGACTTCCTCCTTGATTGGGCCATTTAGGAACGCACTCTTGACGTCCATTTTGTAGAGCTTAAAATCATGGTGAGTAGCAAAGGCAAGTAATATACGAATTGACTCTAGCCTATCTATGGGAGCAAAGGTTTCATCGAAATCCAAACCTTTGACTTGTGAGTACCCCTTGGCCACAAGTCATGCCTTGTTCCTTGTCATCATGCCATGCTCATCTTGCTTGTTGCGGAACACCCACTTTGTGCTCACAACATTTGCTTGTGGACGCTTGACGAGCTCCCACACTTTGTTCCTCTCAAAGTTGTTAAGCTCCTCTTGCATGGCCACCACCCAATCCGGGTCTCTCAATGCGTCTTCAACCTCATGAGGCTCCAAAGAAGAGATAAAGGAGTAGTGTTCACAAAAGTTTGCAACACGAGAACGAGTAGTTACCCCTTTTGTAATGTCTCCTAGGATGTTGTCAACGAGGTGATCTCGTTGAACACTTTGATGCACACGAGGATGCAGAGGTTGGACTCTTGAGTCATCATCATCCTCTTCTTCTTCTTCTTGGTCTCCCCCTTGATCTATGCCTCCCCCTTGATCTTTGTCTTCTTGATCATGTTGAGGTGCAACTTGTCCATCTTTAACTTGGTCACGTGGGGGATGACTTGCATCATTTTGTGGTTGATCACTTGGGTTTTGAGGTTGTTCTTGTGGACGAACATCTCCAAGTGACATCCTCCTAAGAACTTCTTATGGAGAGTCTTCTTGATCTAACACACTTTGATCAACTTGCTCCACTTGGGAGCCGTTAGTTTCATCAAACACCACGTCGCGTGCTATTTCAACAATCCCAGAGGATTTGTTAAAAACACGATAGGTGTGGATGTTCGAATCATAACCAAGCAAGAAACCTTCATCAGACTTTGAAGCGAACTTCGAAGTCCTAGGCTTCTTGTTGAGAATATAGCATTTGCTCCCAAAGACACGAAAGTAAGAGACATTGGGTTTCTTACCAACTAGAAGCTCATAGCGAGTCTTCTTGAGGAGGCGGTGGAGGTACAACCGGTTGACGGGGTGGCAAGTGGTGTTAACCGCTTCTGCCCAAAACCGGTCCGACATCTTGTACTCATCAAGCATCGTCCTTGACATCTCAATGAGAGTCCTATTCTTCCGTTCAGCCACCCCATTTTGTTGAGGGGAGTAGATGGCTGAAAATTCATGCTTAATGCCCTCCTCATTCAAGAACTCTTCCACTTGTGTGTTCTTGAACTCGGTGCCATTGTTGCTTCTTATAGCTTTGATTCTTAAGGTGAACTCATTTTGAGCTCTCCTTAAGAACCTCTTGAGGACACCGTGGGTCTCACCCTTATCATGCAAGAAAAATACCCAAGTGAAACGAGAAAAATCATCAACAACAAGAAAAATCATCAACAACAACAAGACCATATTTGTTACCGCCAATTCTAATGTAGGTTATTGGCCCGAAAAGGTCCATGTGTAGCAATTCCAAAGGCCTTGTCGTCGTCATGATGTTCTTGGACGGGTGTTGAGCTCCTACTTGCTTCACCGCTTGACAAGCGCTACATGGCCTATCTTTTTCAAACACAACATTCTTGAAGCCATAGATGTGCTCATCCTTGAGAAGCTTTTGCAAGTTCCTCATCCCAACATGGGCTAGCCTTCTATGCCAAAGCCACCCCATGTTGGTTTTCGCCGTTAAGCATGTGTCAAGTTGAGCTTTATCCGCGGTGAAGTCCACAAGATAAAGCTTTCCCTTGAGCACACCCTTAAAAGCGATTGAGTTATCCCTTCTTCTAAGGATGCTCACAACCTCATTAGTAAAAACACAATTATAACCCTTGTCACATAGTTGTGATATGGACAATAGGTTATAGTCTAAGGAATCAACATGCAAAACATTAGAAAGTGAATGTTGAGGGGAAATAACAATTTTACTGGAGCCAAGGATTTTCCCTCGGCTATTGTCCCCGAAGAAGATTCCTTCACTTGGATCATCACTTTGCTCATACTCCATGAATATTTTCCTCTCTCTGGTCATGTGGTTGGTGCATCCACTGTCAAGCACCCATTTCGATCCACTGGAGGAGTATGCCTACTAAACAAGATTATGCCTTCCCTTTAGGTACCCAAGCGGAGTTGAGTCCTTTGAAGTTAGTGGTTAGGCACTTGGGCACCCACACGCAAGGCTTAGGGCTCTTGCGGAGTGGCCCAACATATCTAGCAAAGACTTTCCCATACTTTTTCCTCATTAGAACATAGGATGCATTTAATTTATGAAAGAGAGGATGCGGTTCAATTTTAGGCATTTCATTGCTAGTTGCTATGTTCTTCCCGATTTTAGTTGGGGATGTGCTTCCCTTGACAAAGACAATCAAGTCTTTGCCACACTTGGAGGTTTTAGCATTTTGCTTTCCACCTCTAGTGTAACCAAGACCATCCTTGACATAGGGAGATCTTGTGTTGGTGTTGCACTTTGTGCATAAGCCACCTTCTCTTTGTCAAAGATGGCACCCTTAGGTGCTTGTTTGCCTTGAGTCAACTTAAGCTCATCCTTTAATTTTAGGATCAAGTTTGAACATTTGCAAGTGGAGATTACTTCGGATGCAACCTTTGAGGAGGATGAGCTTTTGAAGGAAGAGGCTACATTAGTCGTGAGGGACTCAACTTGAGTTTCAAGGATCTTGTTAACTTTTGCCAAGTTGCCAAGTTCGTCCTTGAGTTCATGCTCTAATGCCTTGCTCTTCTCTCTCTCAAGCTCAAGGAGCTCAATAAGCTCTTGACATCTCTCCTTTTCATGGATGAGCATGTCCTCTTGCCTATATATGAGCTCCTCCTTCTCAAAGATTTCATCCGAGAGCAATTTCATTCTACGCAAGGTGCTCTTTCTTATATCCTTAAGCATGTGTTCGTTTTAACTAGCACTATCAAATTCATCACGAGAAGATATGGAGGAGGATGAGTGAGAAGTAACCTTTCTCCTTCCTTATTTTGCCATGAGGCATGTTGGCTTCTGGTCGTTGAGGTTGGGGAAAAGCTTGCTTCCCTTGGAGCTCCTCCCGATGGCTATGGTTGCCACCTTCTCCTCATCTTCGGATGAGGACTCATTATTAGAGTCCCATTCCTTGCCCAAGTGAGCATGACCGGAGGGCCTCTTCTTCTTGAAGAATTTCTTTTCTTGAGGCTTGCCCTCCTTCTTCTTCTTGCGCTATTTATGTGGGCAATCCACAATGAAGTGCCCGTACTCGCCACAATTGTAGCAAGCTCTCTTTGTTTTGGACCTTGCTTTTTCCTTGCCCTTGATCTCGTTGTTGTATCCTCCTTTCCTTATCCTCATCATCCTCTTGAATTTGTTGATGAAGAGGGCCTCTTCCTCATTGGTGTTGAGACTCTGCTCATCACTTTCTTTTTGCTCTTTTGAGGAGGATGTTGCTTTGAGTGTGACATCCTTCATCTTAGAGGCAGTGAACCTTTGGAGGTCGTTGTAGAAGAGCACTTCCTTCTCCATGATCTCGTGGTTGATGATCCTTCCTAGGACCTTCTCCGGGGTCATTTGAGCAAACCCCAGGCTTTCTCATATCATGGAGCAAAGAGAGAAGTTTCTAGGCATGAATGCCCGAATCATCCTCTTCACCACCTCGTGGTCGGTCCACTTGGTTGAAAGCATCTAGGCCCCATGAGGTACGGTTTCGGTGATTAATGACAACCATTCGATATTACTAATGAATTTGTGAATGCAAGGTCTCAATAACACTCAATCAAATGAAATCAAAATTACATTGGAGACCCATATAAAATCAACGAATGAGATCAAATCAAATCATATGAAGACAAGAAGTGAAAGCTCTAACTTGATATCACTCAATGCTTGAAGACAATCAAAACAACATTTCAAACAAGTGTCAAAGAGGTCACAAGTTCAAATTCCAAAAGAACAACTCAAAACAACTCGAAGTCAACAAGTTGAACACACCGGATCATCCGATGGTCTTTGAGTTGACACACATCGGTCGAGTTGGTTCAACTGAAGAAGAAGACCTCAGACAAATGCACTCACCGGATCATCCGATGTGAGTGGCTCAGTGACATCGGTCCATCATCACAGATTGCAATACCATTGGACCAAGTGAAGCACCGGATCATCCGATGTGCAGACTTACACACATCAGTCGATCACTCCAGTGAGCCTCAAGATCAAGCAAAATTCTGGAGGAAGAGCCACCGGATCATCCGATGAGAAGACAGATCAACATCGGTCTAACAACGGTCATATCTGACACAGTGACATCAGCTAATTTGGCTTTGACCGATGTTAACAGAAGGGGAGACATCGGATCATCCGGTGTTTGCAGAGAAGTGATGTCAGCCTACTTTTCCAACGGCTATCTCGTGGAGGCTGGCTATTTATACCCCTTCAACCTGTCAAATCGAAAAGACTTGAAGCCCAGACATACTCTACACATCCTAGAGCATTCAAGCAATAGAGCTACCACTTTCACATCATTTGTTCATCATTTGTACACCAAGAGATAGGCTAGAACTAGCTAGAGATAGTGCTTGGGTGCCTCCATTCTTGGTGATTGGAGTCTCTAGTGTAGTGAGAGCCCTAAGGGAGTGTCCCTTGGTGTGTGCAACTTCCGGAGCTTGCCAAGAAGATTGTGGAAGCCCGGAGGATTCCAAAGTGTACAAGGCTTGAGCTCCACCTTGCCGAGGTTGGCGAACGGAGAAGAATAGTGAAGAATCCCCTAGTCTCGGTGACTTGGGAGTGGCCAAACCCTTCGGTGGGTGCCACAACGTGGATGTAGGTAGATCCTTGTGATCTTACCGAACCACGGGATAAACTCCGTGTCCCTTGAGCGTTTGCATCCCTCTCCCTTTTTACACTTATGCAATCTTCATTCCGCAACTTTAATTTACATTGATTGCATAGTTTAATCGCATAGGGAATTGGGCTTGAGGTCGTTAATCTTAATTGCTTTAAAAATTGAAAGAAAGCCCAATTCACCCCCCCTCTTGGGCGTTTCGATCCTTACAATTGGTATCAGAGCAAGGTTGCTCATAGGATCATTCTAGCTTCACCGCTAGAGAGCTTAAATGGCCAAGAATGGGGGTTCGGTTCCTATCTTCGAGGGCAAGAACTTTGCCTATTGGAAAGCACGCATGCGTGCCTACCTAGAGGCTATTGCTCCCGAAGTTTGGGAAGCGACCCATGCGGGATTTGGAGATCTCAATTATGTTGGTGATCAACTAAAATGGGATGCTAGAGCCAGAAATGCCATTTATGAATGCATTAGTCAAGATGTATTTGCAAGAATAGCTAGTAAAGAAAAAGCTTGTGAAATTTGGGCATGCTTAATTGAAATTCATGAGGGTTCCTCTCGTGTTAAAGAACTTAAATATCACATGCTTAAAGCAAAATATGATGAATTTAAAATGCTTCCTCATGAAAATGTTAATGAAATGTTTTCACGCTTAAATGTTCTTATTGAGGAGATTAATGCTCTTGACATTGCGTCTCTTGGCAAGGGACTTATCAACCGAAAGATACTCATGCTCCTTCCCAAGCCAAAGTATAACATCATCAACTCAATGCTCCAAAAAGAATCACTTGATCACATTGAAGTTTCGGAGCTCATTGGGGAGATTCACGCTCATGAGATGAGTGTACTTGGGATGATGGAGGATTCATCTTCTACAAGGACAATTGCTCTCAAGGCTTTCAAGAAAACAAATTTCAAGAAAATGATCAAACCTAGTTCAAGCAAAGAAGAGCAACCATCAAGTGAAGATGATGATGATGAGCTTGCGTCAATGATGAGGAAATTCTCTCGCTTGAATTCCAAGATTGCCAAAAAGGGATATACTTTTGATCCCAACAAGAGAGCCTTCCTCCCAAGAAAAGATGAAAACAAGACATGCTATAATTGTGGTGATCAAGGCCACATATCATATGATTGTCCAAGACCGGACAAGAGGAAGGACAACCACAAGGGAAAGCATCAAAAGCAAGAAGAAAGTGATGAAGATGAAGAAGAGGTCAAGCCCAAGCGCCCCTTTGGAAAGAAGAAATTTGACAAAGGCAAGAAGACCAAGCTCTTTCCAAAGAAAAGAAGAGGGCCTCAAAAAGTCTTCATGTGCGAGGCAAATGAGTGGATCACGGATGAAGAGTCAAGCGACGAAGATAGTGAAGATGAAGAAAACTTGGCGGGGCTTGCCGTCGTCAACAAGGATAACTCACCTCTTCGTCCACCTCCCATGTGCCTCATGGCAAAAGGTAACATTGAGGTATGTGACGACTCTAGTGATGATGAACTTTCCCCTGATGAATTAACTTCATTGATAAATGAATACCACACCATCATTAAAAGGGAAAAGAACAAAGTCAAGGCTCTTGAACAAGCTCATGCTAAACTTGAAAATGCTAACCTTGATTTGCTTGGCAAGTATGAAAGCATACTTAAAGAGCAGGACACGCTCAAAACCTATGTCAAGCAAATTGAAGAAGATAAGGCTAAAATTGAGCTAGATAATCATAAGCTTGGCTTAGTTCATCAAACGCTCTCGGATAAGCACAATGAGTTAGTTCAAGAGCATCATGCACTTAATCTCTCTTATGAAGCCATTGAACTAAAATTAAAAAATAAGGAGAAAGAAACTATTGATGGCAAGGTACCCATTATTTCAAATGCTACTAATGCTTTCCATGAGTCTTTGCCTTTGAAAGAGAATGCAAGGGAGAAGGAGTTGATGGAGGAAATTGAAAGTCTCCGCACAAGCTTAGCAAGACTATCTAAGGGAGAAGATAAACATAAAGAAATCCTCTTCCATCAAGCAAAGGGCTTCAACAAGAGAGGACTTGGATCCTTCCCGGTGCCCAACAAAGGAAAGGTGCCCTCACCGGAGCTCAAAACAAGCTTCATCAAGGAAGTTGGCTCCTATTGCCAACATTGCAAGGTCACCGGTCACCATACAAGGGAGTGCCCTCTACCTAACCGACCTTCTCCAAAATTGCCGACTAACTATACATCTACCTTTGAGAATCACTATTATTTGTTGAGCAAAGTAGGTGCTAAGGTGAAGGCAAAGTTCATTGGCATGAACGTAAAGGGGATGAAAGGGAAGCTCCCCAAGCAACTTTGGGTCCCAAAAGCACTTGTATCACATATACAAGGACCAAAGCTAGCTTGGGTGCCTAAAGTCAAGAACACGTGACCGTCCACGAGGTGACTTCAAGAGGGGACCTCCACCATCAAAGAAAATCTACCAAGGACCTCTTGAAGAAAGTAGAGAATGGGAGCCCAACGCGGATATGTACGGTAATCAAATTGTCAAATCAAATTACCATTCCATATTTGGTTCATTTCTATATCTTTCCGCATCTAGGCCCCATATCATGTAAAATGGATGCTTGTATGATTGTGTGCCTCTCCTTTGTGACAATGCAAGTGCGGTTAGATTTGCTAGAAACCCCATTCCCTTCCCGCACTTGTTGAGAAAACTTTTTCTAGACTTAGAAGTGAATTAAATGTGCTAGATGCATCTAACGTCATCTAAGTTGCCCTGTTCATGTAAGGATGCATATCATATAGGTTTTGTCTAACTCCCAAAGGATAGGGGTGAGCTAGAAATAGTTTTCCCTGAGGAAGCCTTTGGAAGGTTCAAACTTGGCAAGATAGATTTATTTTATGCCTTGCATGATCCCTGCCATATAAACTTGCACTCATTTAATCTCTTGCACTATAATTTGTTTGGCATTGCATACGGTAGATTGTCACAAAGGGGAATCCACCTCATGAGAAGGAGACTTGTTTGAAATGCAATATCTCAACTCATATAAGGTGGAAAGAACAAAATGTTAGGTACGTTAATGCCTAGAGGATCATGCTTCAAAGAGATAGAAGTTTTCATACTCTACCTCACAAAGCATGGGCCTTACATTTTATTTGGATATTTTCCTTCATTTTTCTCGGTGTTCCATTTGCGTTAAGGTCTAGCCAAGCTATTGGCATATTAGCTTCTTGAGGGGTAAGGGGTTGCCCAAAAAGTCCTAAGACATGTGTTTCTCCTCGATTGTTTGTTTGGTCAAAGGACATATATGGGATGTTTTCGTTCTGTTGTCATCGGATTATCCGATGCCTATGTCAATCCCTCATCGGTCCAACAGGTGTTCAATCTTCAAAGCCCAATTCTGTCTGAAGTTCAAATGATCTGACGAGTTCATCCCTAAAAACATCGGTCCATCCGATGTTCACTCTTCTGGAGCTGTGGTCAATTCAACCGATGTCTACTTCCTCCTACGTCGGATCATCCGGTGTCAACATTCCTCTTTTGAACACCCTTACTGTGCCATTCGACCGTTGACCCAAACCCTAAACGTCGGTCCATCCGATGTCAACAGCAATTCTTGAATATCCTTTCTGTGGCAATTGACCGATGCTCACTTCACCTATCATCGGTCCATCCGGTGTTAAATTTTCGGCTAGGGTTTGGGGTCCACTATTTAAGCCCGCGCGCCGCCGCCTCCTTCTTTCTCCCCGACGCCATCGCCCTCCCGTGCCTTCGCCGCCGCCTCTCGCCCACCTCGCCGCAGCCAACCGCGCCGCCGTCCACTCGCGCCGCCTCACCGCGCTGCGCCGCCGTGCTCCACCCGCGCCCAAACACCGCCGCCCGTGCCCGCGCACCGTGCCTCCTCCCTCGGCGTCGCCGCCGCCCGTGCCCGCGCACCGCCGCTTCTCCTCGCCGCTTGCCACACCACGCACCGTCTCCACCACCATCAACTTCGCCGCCGTCTTCTCCGGCCCCCGTCGCTAGGTTTTCCCGAGCTCCATCGTCGCTAAGGTGAGCTCCGTGCCGTGTGACGTCCCTCGTTGCTTCTCTCGTCGTTCGTTTTCATCATCGCTAACCCTACCTCTCCATTGCATCAAGATGGGTCGTGACCGCAAAGGAAAGGGAAAAGCGATCGCGAAGCCCGCCGCGAAGAAGCGTAAACTTTCAAAGGATGAGAAGCAGGCTCTAATGGCCGCTCGCGCCGCCGAGGAGCGTGAGCGCGGCCGAGGGGGTTCCCTGAGGATTCGCGAGGCCCGTCCGAGGCAGCCTCCCGTGATCGACGACTCCGACGCCGAGGAGGAGCCAGTTGAGCCTCTCGTCCGCCGGCGCTCAGCCCGGACGCGTGGGGGTCACGCCGAGGCTGCTCCTCGTCCGAGACCGACGGCTGCCGACCGTCGTGAGGACAGGGAGGCCGAGAGGGACATCTACGAGATGGACACGGTCGTCCGTGTCGGTGAGGGAGTCCGGTTGACGGACTACAGGAAGATGAAGGCCAAGCAACTCCGAAAGCTCAGATGGAGTGTATTGCTTGAGGAGTGGTACCCGCAGCCCCGGGTAGCTTTGGTGGACAGTCGGTTTTGGACGGTCACGCAGGCGTCTCTCTACGAGACCTACAGACGCCGTGGCCACAAGCTCTTTCAGCACAACTACATGGATTGGGCTCAGCTTGAAGTAGCCGCAGGGACAGAGATCAGGCCGTTCTTTGAGAGGTACAGAGGTCTGGTGCAGCTGCTATCTTATGAGAGAAGTGCTTATGTGGAAGAGTGGGTCCGTGTCTTCTACGCGACCCTGTACATCTCAGAGGGCAGGAGGTCGATTGCCTTCATGTTCAATGGTCAGCGCTACCACCTCACGAGGCAGACTTTGGGGCATATTCTTGAGTTGGACCTGCACGACACCTGCTTGCACGAGAAGGTCTATGGGCAGGCAGATCCACCGAGGAGGCCACTTACTGGAGGGGTAGCACCACAGCTTGACGAGACCCGCTCTTTGTTTTGCCCCTCGTTCTCTCCAGACCAGCCGAGAGTTCCAGCTCTCCTGACCCCAGCTACGCGCATTGTGCACCTCGCCTTGCGCCGCACGCTCCTGCCGAGGTCAGGTTACCTGGAGGGGTTCACGAGTCTGCAGCAGACCCTCCTGTTCTACATAATGAACGGGATGGATTTCGATATCGTGGACATACTCCTCTGTGAGATGGAAGACGTAATCACGGATGGGATTGGCATGATGAGGCAGATGGTCTACGGGCACTGGATCAGTTACATTTGCTCTATGGTGGTGCCTGAGGGACATACAGCACAAGCCCGGCTAGCTGACGAGAGTGTGACTCGCTTTAGTCACTATCGTGCCTCTGCTCCTGGAGACCGTCGCCTTGGTCGTCCAGTTGAGCGCCAGGTCCGGGCCCGTCTGTCAGAGGAAGACTGGTCCGACCTGGGAGGACGAGAGGCTTGCTGAGGCTGAGGCTCAGGGGGAGGACCTGCAGCACATCTGGTCTGAGAGCGACACCGACGACAGTGTCGAGGAGTACTTCCCTCCCCCTCCACCTTCACCGAGGCAGCACGACGCCGAGGCAGGAGGATCAGCTGCTCCGCCACCGACACCACCTCCTGTGTCCGAGGCGCAGGTGACGCAGCCGTCTGAGCTGACGTCGCTCCTCCAGCAGATGATCGAGCAGCAGCGCCAGGACCGGCTCGCTGCTGAGCAGGCCAGGGCAGAGCAGGCTGCTCACCTGGCACAGCTGCAGCGGCAGCAGCAGGAGCTCCAGCTGGAGATCGCCCGTCAGAGGCGAGAGGATACGGACCGGTTCACCAACCTGGTAGATCAGATGCACCGCCGTACCCTCGACCAGCAGCAGCAGACCCAGCAGGCCATGATGGGGATCCTAGGGTTGATCACCAACCTTTACACTCAGACCGGGATCGCCCTTCCTCCACAGCAGCCTGGACTGGGACTGGCTCCAGGTGTTGCTCAGGTGCCTACTACTCCTATCCCTTCTATCAGTATGTCACCACTTCTGGCATCCAGCGCACCGATTCACTCACCACTGCCGGCGACGATCTTGTTCCAGCAGACGCCGGCGTCCGTGGTGAGCGCTCCACTTCCTCCAGCTCCACCGGCACCTCCAGTACCCGTTTCCTCTCCTTCAGCACCGGCAGCGGACCCTCCAGCTCCCGCCGCCCCGGCAGCTCCCACGACCGGCGACTCCAGCTCCGACGACTGCGATGGTGCTCAGTTCATCCTCGCGCCCAGCTCTCAGGGTCTGTAGGCGTTCTGATCCCTTTTTGGTGTCTTGATGCCAAAGGGGGAGAAGATGTAGAAGAGTCAGGGGGAGTGGTAATCTCAGGGGGAGTGTAGGGGGAGTGTGTGTGTGTAGGGGGAGTGTGTGTGTGTGCTTATCCTTTGTATTCATGCTTGAGTACTCTTTTGTAATTTTAATTAAGCACTCTTTCTCTTGTCTCATTTGCTTATGATTTTAATCAATTGAGCTTTTCGCACCACAAATTTCTTTTGCGTTTTACAAGCTTAATGTGTCCTATGCTGTATTCATTGCATATATACTTGAGTATTATCATCAAATTCATTATTATTGCGCTTTAAATTATTGTGTTGTCATCAATCACCAAAAAGGGGGAGATTGAAAGCATCTAGGCCCCATGAGGTACGGTTTCGGTGATTAATGACAACCATTCGATATTACTAATGAATTTGTGAATGCAAGGTCTCAATAACACTCAATCAAATGAAATCAAAATTACATTGGAGACCCATATAAAATCAACGAATGAGATCAAATCAAATCATATGAAGACAAGAAGTGAAAGCTCTAACTTGATATCACTCAATGCTTGAAGACAATCAAAACAACATTTCAAACAAGTGTCAAAGAGGTCACAAGTTCAAATTACAAAAGAACAACTCAAAACAACTCGAAGTCAACAAGTTGAACACACCGGATCATCCGATGGTCTTTGAGTTGACACACATCGGTCGAGTTGGTTCAACTGAAGAATAAGACCTCAGACAAATGCACTCACCGGATCATCCGATGTGAGTGGCTCAGTGACATCGGTCCATCATCACAGATTGCAATACCATTGGACCAAGTGAAGCACCGGATCATCCGATGTGCAGACTTACACACATCGGTCGATCACTCCAGTGAGCCTCAAGATCAAGCAAAATTCTGGAGGAAGAGCCACCGGATCATCCGATGAGAAGACAGATCAACATCGGTCTAACAACGGTCATATCTGACACAGTGACATCAGCTAATTTGGCTTTGACCGATGTTAACAGAAGGGGAGACATCGGATCATCCGGTGTTCGCAGAGAAGTGATGTCAGCCTACTTTTCCAACGGCTATCTCGTGGAGGCTGGCTATTTATACCCCTTCAACCTGTCAAATCGAAAAGACTTGAAGCCCAGACATACTCTACACATCCTAGAGCATTCAAGCAATAGAGCTACCACTTTCACATCATTTGTTCATCATTTGTACACCAAGAGATAGGCTAGAACTAGCTAGAGATAGTGCTTGGGTGCCTCCATTCTTGGTGATTGGAGTCTCTAGTGTAGTGAGAGCCCTAAGGGAGTGTCCCTTGGTGTGTGCAACTTCCGGAGCTTGCCAAGAAGATTGTGGAAGCCCGGAGGATTCCAAAGTGTACAAGGCTTGAGCTCCACCTTGCCGAGGTTGGCGAACGGAGAAGAATAGTGAAGAATCCCCTAGTCTCGGTGACTTGGGAGTGGCCAAACCCTTCGGTGGGTGCCACAACGTGGATGTAGGTAGATCCTTGTGATCTTACCGAACCACGGGATAAACTCCGTGTCCCTTGAGCGTTTGCATCCCTCTCCCTTTTTACACTTATGCAATCTTCATTCCGCAACTTTAATTTACATTGATTGCATAGTTTAATCGCATAGGGAATTGGGCTTGAGGTCGTTAATCTTAATTGCTTTAAAAATTGAAAGAAAGCCCAATTCACCCCCCCCCCCTCTTGGGCGTTTCGATCCTTACATTGGTGCATCCATAAGATCTACTCTTGTTGATGAGGAGCTTTAGGCGGTTGTACATCTCCTGGGGAGATACACCATCCATAATGGCAAACCTCCCGAGCTCTCCTTCGATGAGCTCAATCTTTGCCTCCTTCACGACTCAGTTGCCTTCATGAGACCGTCTTGAGGGTGTCCCAAATATCCTTGGCCACCTCAAGTCTATCTACCCGGTTGAACTCATCTCTTGAGAGAGACGAGATGATCACTCCGGCCGCTTGGGCATTGCGGTGAAGGAGCACGGCTTGCTCCGGAGTGATGTCTTCCTCATTCTTTGGGATATGCACCCCGGTCAACACAATTTGCCACAATGAAGGGTTGAGTGACACGAGGTGGATCTTTATGTTGTGCTTCCACATCCCGTAGTCGGTTCCATCGAATTGGGGAGGGATGGAGAGGTAGTGGTTGTTGGAGACAAGGCGTTCATAGTTGTAGCCTTGTTGATTGTAGTAGGTTGTGCCACCCGTTGTAGAGGTTGGAGGGTCAACCTTGGGAATCTTCAACTTCTCTCAAAGTTTCGCCTTGAGCTGGCGAGTCTCTTCGTCATCCGTCGGTTTGTCTTGGTAGACAACCATCTCCTCATGGGTTGCTTGGACCTCATTGGTCGAGACTTCATCATTCACCACTCCGACCATCTCCTCTCCGAGTTGTTAGACTCTTTGTGGAGAGTCCTGCTCTGATACCAATTGAAAGTTGCCTAGAGGGGGGTGAATAGGCTAATTGACCTGAAATGACTTAATAAAATGAAATCAGTACTTAGGGGGCGGACTATTCTGGTCCTCCTGTAGGGAAACCCTAAAAAGTGCTTCTAACAAGTTTTAGTCGGTTTTTTGTGAGGCGAAATGTGTGAGGATGATACAGTGAACCTTAACAAGTTATAGAGCAAGTATGAAGCTAAGGATCACAGTGAAATGAAAACGATGAACGAAAAATCGTAAAGCTAACCCTAGAAGCAATGTGCGATAAATGAAAGCGAAGTGCACAAGGGACACAAGGATTTTATCCCAAGGTTCGATTCCACACAGGAATCTACATCCCCATTGAGGAGTCCACGAAGGACCGGGTTCAACAACTCTTCCCTCACCGAGTTTGCCACAAGGGCCAAACCGGTTCTCCAATATCACAAGGGTGAATACAAGATTCATTGGGGCTTCTCACAATCTGAGGCTCCCACCACAAATATGATCACAAATCACAAAGAACAACTCAAGCCACAGATCACAAATATTCAACAAGTGCGAGAGATCAAACCGAGAGCCAAAGAGCGGTGTTCTTCCTCTTCTTCACCTCACCAAACCCTAATCCACACAAGAATTAGTTTTTGAGGGAAAGTAGGCAAGAGAGAGGCTTTATAAGGCTCAAAGTTTGCTGTGGCGGCGCTAGGGTTTCAAGATTGTTGAAATGAACCTGGGGGTCCTCTATTTATAGAAGACCCAAGCCCATACTGCTGACCTCAGCAGATGGGCAGACTAGTCCGGCCTTTGGGACCACTGACATCCCTGACAACTGCCACACTGCGCGGAAATCGTCACACTACTCGCCAAAATCAAATTCAAACGGTCACTCCATAACGGACTAGTCTGGTCCAAACCGGACTAGTCCGATCTCATACAGAACCTTTTGCTCCGTGTGAGAACGGACTAGTTTGGGGACTACGGACTAGTTCGGCCACCAGGGCGGACTAGTCCGACCTCCTAGACTTAGTCGCTGAAGCACCCAGCTCTCACAAACCCGGACTAGTCCGCACCCACAGCGGACTAGTCCGATCTCAGTCAGGACCTCTTGGTCCGGCCTAAAACGGACAAGTCCGGGTTTTGGGACTTAGTCCCGAAAACTCACGCCATGACTACCCCGGACTAGTCCGTCCCACTACGGACTAGTCCGAAGTCAGTCAGAACCTCCTAGTCCACCTGAAAACGGACTAGACCGTCCAGGAGCGGACTAGTCCGGCCACCAACACGGACTAGTCCGGCCTCTCCTGCCAAACAACTTAAATACTCTTCTCTCAATGGATTTTGATATCTAAACCGCTTTGAGCTCCCAGCTTGATCTCAATGCACTTTACGCACACACCCTCCTACATATATGGCTAGTCTAAACTCGACACGCTAGAAACCCTAGTTTTCATTCTTTGTGTCGACACCGCCATTTTCATCCTTTTCCTTTTTGAGGGTTTGCTTCCCAACTCGTGTTCACACCTGTGCTTAAGATCACTGAGCTCATTAGTTACTTAATTGTCATCATTAATCATCTAAAACCCACGGAGATCCTAGATGCACTTTCAGTTACGATGTAACCGACTCCTATTATATTTTCTATGTTAATCAACGTGATCAAATTCTAACACACCCCTCTTACATATCTGCATGCTACATTGGTTTCAGATCCTGGGATCTTTTCTAGTAAACATTATGGATGATAAATGGACCAATCTAGCACTAAATATCCATCAACTAATCTCACCTATATCTTGGAAGTATCAATAGAGAACATGAATCCGAATGTTCAAACTCTGGTACTTTTCTGTACCACCTTGAGATACTCTCATCTATGAGGTTGATCCAGAATTAAAAGTGCAAGGTTGTGTAACCCACCACCAACCTCCTTATGGTTAAGCCTAAACCCCCCTCCCATGCACTCACACATGTATAAAAGTGCATATACCCAGTCAGTCGGAAGGGAAGACTACACATATTAATGTCACAGATTGAAATAATATATGCATGTGACTCGTTGTGTTGAGAGTTAGAAATAGGAGGAATCAGGAGCACCATCCTAGTGTATGTTGTTGATGCCATGAAATTAGAGAAAATGTGGTTATAGACAGGAGCAAAACTTGGCACGACGCCGTATCTGATGTCTCCATGCAATCCAGATGTGCTAGTGACTTGCTATTGAAACATGTGCTATCCTCTCAAGCAACTCAAACTGTAGAGGATGGAAGCAAAGACTTTAAAAGCATATGTGTTTGCTATTTATTGCTCATCGGAGTCACCAAATGTTGGAAAATAGAGTGATGACATATTGAGTGATATGTAGGTAACATGATCCTCAGAACATGGATGACATGTATGGTTACTGTGAGGATTCTATAGCTGCATGGAGCATCGGTGCGTTGTAGCATGAGTCTCGTGCAATTATGAACACAGATGTCCCTCAGTTGTATATTCTATAAGCTTATACATCTACATGTATTGTTTGAGTACAAATCTTTTGACTGAATTATTAGTATATTACATGATATATATATATATATATACATGATATATATATATATATATATATATATATTACATGCTTTTAAAGTGCGGCCGCGCATGATGTATATATACACATACATACATGATATATATATATATATATATATACATATATATATGTATATATATATATATATATATATATACACATACATACATATATATGCATGCTATGTGATTCTCATGTAGTCATGTTGTGCCGGAAAGTGCGGCCGCGCATGTGTACTAGAAGTTTTAGTTATTTCATAATGATGGGTTATATAACATCTATCTTCTGGCATGTAATTATCGACGCGTGTGACCTGCGGTACTCAAAGATTTCTGAGTGAATAGTAGTGTGTTATGCACTGTTCGTGGAATTAATTTAAGATTATTTAAGAAACGCATCTTGTAATTATCGAAAAAGAAAAGAACACATCTGGTTTATGTACGGAAAACAGCTGATCAGAAGTTGCCCATTAACGAGTTGAGTTGATCTTGCGACAAAAATATATTGAAGCTCGTGGACATGGTCTTACCACAAGTATACCATCATTTATGAGGCTGGTTGAGAGTATGTAAGTGCAGCAGTTTACTGCACACCAACCAATTTCGTTCAAGCCGGAGCTCCTCCTCTCCTCCCGAACGCGTGAATAAAAAACAGAGATAGCTTGGCATTCTAGGGCAGGCACACTATAGATAATAATTTTAGAGGTGTATGGATGCACCTCTCGTTGTTATGAAAGCATAGCACTAGTGCTAACATAGTTGAAATCTGTAGGTAAATCAAATGAGATCTCAATCATCTTGAAGAACATGGGATTGCAGAGGGGAGCAGCCTCATTCCTTGTGGAAGTCAGAGCCACCGCCAGATGAGAGACGGTTAATAATCTAAGATCTTCTATAACGCACAAGTTATACATATATATGATTTAATTACTGTTTTACTGTGAGGGGATTATGGCACATAATTATTTTAGCTTCTCACTTAAGTGATCAATTTAAATTTATCAAAACTAATGCACATGAATATGTGTAGCAAATGACAAGCTAGACAAAAATATTAGACCTGAAACCTACTATAAACATGGCCACGAGCTCTCACGTTTACACAGTGGCCACTATCTTTCGGACTCAAATCGTCTGCAGTAACTGCACTGCAGTTACTGCAGCTGACAAGTGGGGCCAGGGGGCATGGGACCCACCTATCAGCTGCAGTAACTACAGTGCAGTTACTGCAGAGGATTTCAGTCCCTATCTTTCTCATTCACTAATTAAGTTTAAGCCCTCGTTCCATCATTTCAGAGCTCAAAACCATTTCAGAGCAGAGCAGTAGTAGTGGTTGTATACGGTAATGGCGGGTCTCCAAAATTCAGGTAGTTTGTTGTTTAAGGGTAAGGCGTAAACAGTGTGTTCTCTCTGCTTCAGGAGCGCGTGTGTGGGTGCCCGTGGCCAATTGTACTTCAAATCTGTAACATAATGCAATTCTGCTATTTTTCATTATATAATGACATTAATTTTTTGCATATCCGGGAAAAAACAACAACTCATCCTTCATTTTCGTCATCACCCCTCTTGCACATGTACAGACTACATTGGTTCCAGATCTTGATGTATTTTCTATCACACAAGATACATGTTAAATGGACCAATCTAGCATTAAATATCCACATACTAATCTCATCTATATCTTAAAACTATCAAGAGGGAATACAAATGTAAATGTCCAAACTCAGATACTTTTATGTACCATCTAGAGATACTCTCATCTATGAGGTTGTCAGGTTGATTGAGAATCAAAAGTGCCAGAGGTTATAACCCACCACCAACCTCCTTATGGGTGAAGCCTGAACCTACATCCACATGCGTATAAAAGCGCATAGATATACACAAGGATTCATAAAGCAAACACTACACATACTAATATCAAAGATTGAAATAATAGACGCATGACTCATTGTGCTAAGACTTAGAAATAGGAGAAATCAGGAGCACTATCCTAGTGTATGTTGCGGATGCCATGGAACTATAGAAAATGTGGTTATATGCAGGAGCAAAACTTGACACAATAAGAGATCTAAAATTTCCATGCAACCAGTACACTAGTGGATTCCCCATTGAAACATGTGTTATCCTCTCAAGCAACTCAAAGTCAGGATGGGAGCAAAGACTTAGCCTATTCGTTCACTATTCATTGCTCGTCAGAGTCACCAAACATTAGAAAATAAGAGCGCCAACAACTTGGGTGATATGCAGGCAACATGATTCTTAGAACATGAATGTCATGCATATCTAGTAATCTATAGTCGCATGGAGCGTCAGTGTGAGGGAAAGTGGGTCTCATGCAAAGTGCTTCTCTTTTGCATGTACAATGCCCTATGCGACAATGGACACGAAGAGTCCTCCATTGCATATTCAATAAGTTTATATATCTACATGTACTGTTTGAATGTACAAAGCTTTTTGACTAAATTATTAGTGTTACACGATATATGCATGCTATGCGATTCTCAGCGCACAAATGACATGCGATTTTTGGTGCACAAATGACATGCGATTCTTAGTGCACAAACGACATGCATGTAGTCAGCAGAGCTTTGTGGAGTGTAGAGTATTCTCCCCAAAATCATTTATTTTGGGACCTGACTAATCCATGCCAGCGCATGAATATGGGCTTCGGCCGACTGACCAGCAGCTTGTGGTGGTGAGCGATGGCCGCCCAGGTTCGACTGACGAGCAATGTTGATAGCACCTGTACTGTCACATAAAAGGGGAGTCGGCAATACCAACAGAAATACCAAAGTCCTCAAGCAACCACCGTGACCAAGTCACCTCTGCACTCACAAGAGCCATAGCACGCAACTCAGTCTCTGCACTCGAACGAGAAACTGCTACCTGTTTCTTAGTCTCCCAAGCAATGAGAGAACCACCAAGAAAAACACAATAGACAGAAAGAGATTGATGGTCAGAGGGATCACTAGCCCAAATAGCATTAGAATATGCTTTGAGCTGTAGAGAGCTAGAGCGTGAGAAGAACAGGCGTCTAGAGATAGTCCCACGAAGATAACGCAAGACACGGAGCAAGTGACTGTAGTGAATCTGGGTGGGAGCAGAAACAAACTGAGTCGAAATGTGAACAGAGTACGAGATATCAGGACGAGTGACACCAAGGTACACGAGACTCCCTACAATATGACGGTAACGAGTAGGATCATCAAGAGGCTCACCATCAGTGGCCCGAAGATGGACATTGAGTTCCATGGGAGTCTCAACAGTCCGGTGATCAATGAGAGAAGCCCGATCAAGAAGATCATGAATGTACTCTCTTGAGATAGGTAAATTCCCTTAGGAGAGGAAGAAACCTCAATCCCAAGAAAATAGCGAAGAGGACCAAGATCGGACATAAGAAACTGCTCACTGAGACGGGCCTTCACAAATGTTATGTACTCTGAATCATCTCCAGTGATGATCATGTCATCAACATAGAGAAGAAGAAGAGTGCGGCCACGTGACGAAGTATGCACAAAAAAGCGCTGGATCATGAGCACTGGCATAGAAACCAACAACAGTGACCATAGACGCAAAGCGCTAAAACCAAGCACGAGGAGCCTGCTTAAGGCCATAAAGAGAACGCCGAAGGCGACAAACCATACCCTCAGGAACAGAATACCCAGGTGGTGGATGCATATAAACCTCCTCGCGCAGCTCTCCATTAAGAAAAGCATTCTTTACATCTAGCTGAGAGATGGACCAATCACGAACAGAGGCCACAGTAAGCAGAGTACGAATTGTGGTCATGTGAGCGACAGGAGCAAATGTCTCATCATAGTCACGACCATGTTCCTGCTGGAAGCCACGGGCAACTAATCGAGCCTTATATCGCTCAAGTGAACCATCAGAGCGTGTCTTAACCTTATAAACCCACTTACAGGTGATGGGCCGAACATGTGGGGGATAGGGCACAAGTTCCCACGTGCCGATGCACTCGAGAGCGGCAATCTCCTCAACCATCGCATGCTGCCATTCCTGATGAGGAACAGCATCACGATACGTAGCTGGCTCAGAAAGAGCAGTAGCAGCAAAGCTAGAAGGAGAGTACCGATCAGGAGGCTGGCGAGAACGATGACCTCGTCCAAGGGGCTGCTCAGGAGAAGAATCATCAGAAGGAGATGATTCCTCAGGAGAAGAAGGTGTGTCCGGAGAGTCAGACAGAGCTGAAGAAGCTGAGACATCAGATGACTCAACTGGAGTAGACGACTCATCAGAAGAAGATGCCACATCTGTAGGGGGCACAACTCGTCGAGTATAGATTCGCGTCACCGGAGCCTTCAAAGCATAATCAGGAACCATCAAAGAAGGTTCCAAAGAAGAGGAGGTCATGGATGGAGGTACTAAGTGTGAGTGTGAAGGAGAAACACTCACAACTGGAGCATCAGGAAGAAAAATGAACGAAATAGGACCAACCACAGATACAGAAGAAGTATCAGAAGATGGTCGGGGACAGAAAGGACGTGTCTCATCAAAAACAACATCTCGTGAAATTCTCATCCGTCGACCAACCGGATCCCAACAACGATACCCCTTATACTCCGAACTGTAGCCTAAGAATACACACTCAACAGACTGAGCAGTCAACTTAGTGCGCTCACGTGGTGCAAGCAACATGTAGCACACACAGCCAAAGAGACGAAGGCTGGTGTAATCAGGCAGCTTGCCTGTAAGGTGCTCAAAGGGAATTCCACCTTTAAGGGTAGATAATGGCTGAATGTTAATTAAGAAAGTGGCAGTAGAAACAGCCTCAACCCAAACATAAGGTGGAACAGAAGAGACAATCAGAAGAGTGCGAGCTGTCTCAAGGAGATGTCGATGCTTGCGCTCTGCGACGCCATTCTGAGCATGAGCACCTGGACAAGAGAATTGTACAAGTGTTCCTTGCTCAGAGGGAAAATGGCGAAGAGCATCGTATAGATACTCACCAGCAGAGTCAGCTCGAAAAATACGAATAGAGGTGTCAAACTGAGTACAGACCATGGTCGAGAATGATTTATAGATAGATAACGCCTCACTGCGATGCTTCATGAAGTAGACCCATGTGTGGCGAGAAAAAACCATCTATAAAAATTATATAATAACGATGTCCTCCTTTCGAAGCAAAAGGAGCAGGGCCCCATACATCAGAATGAACAAGATCAAAAGGACGCTTAGACACTGACTCGCTAGAAGGATAAGGAAGCTGAATCTGCTTCCCTAGCCGACAACCCTGACAATGAGCTAAAGACTAAGAACTAGAAACTGATCCTAAAACACCTCTACGAACTAGAATGGAGAGGCGAGAGCCACAAAGATGACCCAAACAGTGGTGCCACTGAGCAAATGTCGAAGTGGACGAAGCAGCAAGAGTGGAGCCGACTGAACTGGCAGTCGCAGCGGAAGGAAGACGAAGCCAGTCAAGCTCCCAAAGACGTTGTGAGTCACGACAACGAGGGCCAGTACCAAGCAGGCGACTCGTGTGACAATCCTAAACATAGCAACAATCATGATCAAGAATCACTCGACAATCATTATAAGTGAGTTGACCAGCAGATATAAGTTGCATTGTAAGTCCAGGAACAAAAGAAACAGCAGGAACAGCAAAAGAGTCAGATAGAAGAGTGCCCTGTCCAATAACCGAAAGAAGAGAACCATCGGCAGTATGAACAGTAGAAGGACGGTACGAAGAACTCAAGGAAGACAAACTGGTAGGATAAGGAGTCATATGGAACAAAGCACCAGAGTCAAGAATCCATGGACAATTACCTGGAGCAAAAGTATAAGGTGGTCCCTTCGTGGAAGACGAAGAAGTAGCAGCAGTACTCGAAGGCGCAGAAGACTGAGTCACAGAACCAGCTGCTCCTGATGGTGCAAAAGTAGCAAGGCGACGAAGAAGCATGAGTATTTGGGCATCCGTGGTAGCAGAACTCACCTGAGATCCTCCAGTACTAGCACCACCAGCACCCTGTGAAGTCAGACGAGTCTGAGCCTTTCTCTTTTTGAAGCAAGACGTCTCCTCATGACCATCTTTACCACAATAATCACAATGACGAGCACCACACCCCCTGGCATAGAAGAAGAAGCTGAAGTCGTCATCGTCGACAGAGAGATAGTATGCACTGGTGTCGAAGAGCAGGCTGCCAATACTGAAGTAGCACGCAGCAAACCGACAGCCTGAAGACGAGTCTCCTCATTACGAACACTCGTCAAAGCATCCATAAGAGAAACACAGGGGTGACGAGCAAGCAACTGAGCACGAAGAGGCTCAAACTCGGCACGAAGACGAGTCAGAAAGTCATAGGTGTGTCGAAGCTCAAGTGCAGCCTTCTGACTCTGACAAGACGAACATGTATCTGTCGACAACCAAGGACCAAGAGCATCAAGCTGATGCCAAATAGCAGACATCTGACCGAAGAACTCCTCTACTGAAGCATCTCCCTGCTGCAACAACTGCTACTGACGAATAGTAGCAAGGTAGGTAGATTGTCCAGTAGGCTCATAGCGAGAGCGAAGAAAAGTCCACATCTAATGTGCAAACTCAAACTCAACTATGTCTGCAGCAAGACGATCCTCCATACTGGCAGCAAGAATAGAAGCAGCCCGAGCATCATCGTCTAGCCAAGTCCTGTATAAGATGATGTGAGATTGATACGTAGAAAAGTACATCATAATCCGCCAGTAGCTTCTTCTTATCATCATTGGTAGCCTTATTTGGAATAATAGGCTCAGAAGGAACTGCAGGACAAGACGAATATTTGAGATCACCCGTAAGATACTCCCAGAGTCGCAGACCGCGTATATGTAGGCGCATATGAGGAATCCAGTCACGGTAATTAGTGCCATCAAAGAGCACCGGACACCGTACGACTGGAAGCCCGCCCGGAGAAGTCATCATGATGAAGATGACCAACGATGGCAGGAGTGCAAAAGAAAGAGGAGAGAAGAAAGAAGAAAATAATAATAATAATAATAATAATAATAATAATAATAATAATAATATTTTTCTCTTTTTTATTATTTTTATTATTTTTTTACCGAAGCGGTAACCCTAAGCCCTCTGGGCTGTCAGCTACGCGGCCAGAAAAGCCGCCGCCACCGCGAGCTAGCTATGCGGCCAGAAAAGCCGTCGCCATTGCGAGCCTTCCAGAGGCAAGCCGCCACCGAGCTCGGGGGGGGGGGGCTCGGCCGTGGCGTCTCGGTTCCCGACCGCTCCGCCGTCGCTGCGGCCCCAGCCATCGGCCGCGGTCGCGAGAAGCCGCCCGGCGAGGACAGCGGCGCCCGCCAGATCGATGGAGCAGCCGGCGCGGCACTGAACCTGACGAGGGGCGAGCGGGCCGAGTAGCGACAGATCGACGGCGGCAGCGACGGCAGATCGGCGACGAGTGACGGTCCTCACCACGCGGAAGCGGAACACCAACGGCGGCAGATCGACAGACGGACGATCGAAGCCCGCACCTGCTGAACCGAAGTGTTGTCCGCCCGATGAGGAAGGAGCCGAGATCCAAAGATGCAGGATGACGTCGAGGAGAGAGACAGCCAAAGCACCGGGATCCGGCGAGATCGGAGAGAGAAGCGATCAACGACGGCCGACGGGATCGATAGGATAGAAAAAAATTCCTAACCCTAATTTTGGCTCTGTACCATGATAATAATAATGAGCTTATATTATTCAGGAGGCCGGAGGCCTCTATAAATAGATGTACAGGGATAGTCAATAAACATAAAAGCCCTTATGTAAAAGGGAAAATATAAAACACACTCCTACACCTCTAACACGATTTACAGAATCGAACTCGACTGTCTCACTGGCACTTATTGCCGAAATAATTTCATGTATCTCTCACGGGTGAAGATACAATGGTAGTATAACTAACGTCCATGTCGCGCATCAGATTCCGGTAATCTTACAAAAGAACGCATTCTTAGAAGTCGTGTGTAGTTGTAGTGATGTATGTGTGTGAGGCTGTAGGTGAATCGTGTGAGTGATTGTGTTCACACACGAACATATAATACAATTGTACCCGATAAAGAAGCTTAAAAAATCCATGCCCGCACACAAAAGAGCCAAGTCGTGGCCCTCATTCGACACCCACCAAGAAAAATTTCTTCTCCGCAACTTATTTTGAAGATTTTTTTATAAATCGTTTGCTGCAAACTTTTATTCCAAACTTTTTGAATAAGTTTCACCAAACAAAACTTGGGTAAGGAAAATACGTTCTGGTTCGATCGGGGCCACCTCGGAAGACCGCTCGCTGTGTCCGCGCGGCTGATGGAAGCGAGCGAGCATGTAGGCGCGTTGTGCCACGAACGACCGAAGGCACAGCCGTGCGTGTACTAGGAGTTTTGGCTATTTTTTAAATGATGGAATATATAACATCTATCTTTTGGCATGTACCTGTCGACGCGTACGAGTACTCATCAGTTTTCTGACTGAGTACTGAGTAGTAGTGTGTTTTGCACTGTTGTGAAAAATTAATTTAAGATTGGTACAGGAACGAATCTTCTTGCTTATGTACGGAAAACAGTTAATCGGGAGATGCCCGTTTATGAGTTGTTCTTCGACAAAAAACATATTGATTCTCGTGTGCACTTTCTTACCCCGAGTACCATCATTTATGAGGCTGATCGAGAGTATGTATTTGCAGCGGTTTACTAACACACTACACACCAACCAATTTTGTTGAACCCTGACCTCATCCAAGACATAGATAGGCAGCCATTCTAAAGCAGACACTACACATGATGATTTTAGAGGTGGAATAGATGTATCGCTCCTTGTGTTGGGACATGTAAAGGGAAGACATCAGGAATTACATAATGATGAATGTTGTGGGTACCATGAAGGCAGAGCAGATGCGAGGATCAACAATTGTAAATACTGGCACAGATGTAGATTGGACCGCGTTATGAAACTAGAGCACTAGTGCTAACATAGTTGAAATCTGTGAGAAAATCAAATGAGATCGCAAGCATCTTGAAGGTCGAGCCGCATCCCTTGCGGAAGCTAGAATCACCGTCAAACAAGAAAGGCTTTATCCAAGTATATAATAAAAGAAGACTAAAGACAGCATCTTTATTAAGAACAAAGTCACAAGTACAAATAGGAATGTGAGAGTCATACTTTTTCAATTTGGAATTGGGAAGAGAGAGATTTCTTATACTCCTTCCTAACTTGGACTATGGACTAGAGGCTCTCCTCTCTACAGCCTAAACTCCTCTAAACCTATGGAGAATAGTGGATACAGTAGAATGAATACTCAAGTGGTGTGTGCGTGTATGAAGTGATGGTAGGGGTCCTATTTATTGGTGGAGAATGGTCGGTTTCCGCCACCAAAAGCGCGAAAATCAGTCATCATCATCTTCAGAAAGTTGGGAGGAGCCAACACATGTCAATTGACTGAGTTTGGCGTCAGGACCAGGTCGACCGACTAGGGGGGTCGGCCAACCTGGTCAGTGCTCTGTTGGGGTTGTGTTTTGTCCAGGTCACTAACAGGTGGGTCCCCTTTATTAATATAAGTGATACACCGTTGGATGGTCTCGGATACTTCTGTTTGTGGGTCATTTAATCCATGTGGTTCCACATGTCGGCGCTTGATTGGCTGGGATGATATTTTATAGGATTTCTCCCCCTCTGTTACCTCATTTCCTGCATAAAAATGTTTGCATGCACTATTTCTCCAAGGACAAGCGGAAATAGGTTAAATAAAAGGTGATGCGTGCAAGAAATAGTATTTCCTTCACATAATTGAGTTATATTGATGGGTGAAATTAGTATATAACAGTCGTCAACAAATTTCCCCAAACTTATCCTTTGGTCGTCCTGAGCAAAGTCAATACTTTAGATTGATGATCAGGAGTTGCTACAAATGTTATATTTTTCAAAAGTATCATGTGCACAACAAAATACTCTACCTAGTATTGCAAAAATCGGCATGATACTTCACCCATCTTAAGTCATTATGAGGAGTATGCCTTCTCTTATTCATGGGTGGTTGAACATAGAATAGCAAATGGAGCAAGCATACCCTAGAGATCAAGTTCCACTCAAATTCCGGAGAGTTCAATTTGGATTTTAAGTACCTCAAATTGATTCTCTCAATCACTCCTTTGTGTGTAGTGGAAATATTTCCCCACCAAGGCATTTTGCCTATACTCATCCTACCACTAAATAAGGCTTGTATGTGGAGCTTGGTAGGGAATGTAGTAGACATATTTGCAACACATAATATTGCTAAGTGAAAACAGCAAGCCTTAGGAGAAAGAAATTCAAAACTATTTGATTTAAGACTTGTGCATGTGTGATAGAGTGGAAGTGGATGTGGATGTTTGAGATGACTCCTATTTATGTAGACTCTCTCATTTTGCAGAGATGAAACATGACTACTTTTCTTCTCTCTTTTTTTTTCTTTTTTTCTCATACTTATAATGTAAGCATGTATTTTATTTTTATTCTCCTTGTAGCCATGTCTTCTACTCCTTTTTATATAATAAACTTGGACAAAGTATTAAGCATGAAGGGTATGGAGTTTCTCTTTTTATTTTGAAATGATGGTATGATGGAATTTTGCTTACTTCTAATGTAGAAGTATAGCATGTGCAAGTGAAGTCTTAAATTCAAAATAAATGAATGAATTCTCTCATTGGTCTATACTAGTTAGACTAGGCTCAATGTGAAGACAAATAGCATATGCTTAGGGTTTATCAATGTAAAAAATATCATATGGCTTTGGTAGGTATTTTTAATCAAATGAGAGTAACTTAAATCTTTTTATAATTTCTCTGGAAATCTAAGTTTCACCTTTCAAACTAGGAATAACAGCCCTATCACTATCATATCTCACAACAACTTAGAATTGGATAAGCTTTTGCTACTCACAATTTCTAAATCAAGGCAAATTTAATTTTAGTCAATGGAAGCAATATTTTGGAGAGTAGTAAGTTGTAAACTAGGAAATTAGAAAAATTAAAATAGAGCAACTGTTCATTATTTCATCTATGTGAATTCTAAATCATTCTTTCCGTACATCTTTTATTTTATTTGAAAGCAAATTTACTCTACTTTTTTTATATATGCAACGTGAATGGTGGATGAATGGAAAATAAATATGCAAGGGGTGTGATACAATTTACCTCAAGTAGGGGTCCTCTCCCAAACTTGTTCTTCAATCACCTCCATGATGAGGGTTGAACCCTTGATGACGGAAGTATGCCGCGAGATCGGCTAGTTGTTGTTGTAGCGTGGAGTTAAAGTTGGTGAATTGAGCGTCCATGTGTTGTTGTCAATTTTGGGTACCTTGGACATGCTCTTGGAGAGTGTTGTAGATGTCATCCGTTCTCACTTCAAGGTCTTCCATACGTCTAGTGGGATCCGCCATTCCTTGGCTATAGTGATGATGACTTCTATCCGAAGAGGAACGACATCTTCTCATGGACGTTGGAGGCAAGCTACTAGAGCTTGAAGTGGATAGGAGTGGCTCCCACGCGACACCTGGCCATCCATGCCAAGATGGACCTTCGATCTCATACAGTGGAGTTTAAGTCCATCCGAGTGCATCACCCGTTGGGTTCTCTTCCTCTTCATACTCATGGACTGTGGAGGTTGTCGAGGCATGGCCGCTCTCTTTGCATGGCTTCTAGTTACCCTGCAAGAGACAATACTTCTTTGGGCTTCCTCGATAGGAAGAAGATCAATGGTTAGCCTCTGACATTTGTACAAATGATAATCTGGTTAGGTAACTGAATTTCATTGACAAAGCCGAGATAATAAAATATCAAAGAGTCATCTTGATCATGCTTAAGAGTATGTCCTTGCACTAGATAATCTTCATTAATTAATTCTCGTTCGGTTTTAATATATTCAAATGAAGTATATTCTAGTGCTCATGCATACCCTAGTAGCAATACGGGTAATCAATGAAGTGCATTTAATTGGTCTTGTCCTTGAAATGTAATCTAACCATTGTGTCATCATGGCAATAACTGATGCAACTTTTATCGTTTTAATCATGGAAAATAAAATTTTTAGCTCATCATCACGCACTATTCTAACATCTCCTCTAGGGAACATAGTCATAGTCATCCATCTATGCATGAAGTGTAAAGTAGGTTTGTGCAAGTGGTTATTTCTAGGAGCACTACATCTGACCTCACTAGTCAATTCATGCCAAAAACTGTGTTTGTTAAACTTAGGGAAAGTGTCTAAATCTAGCAAACAACATTTATGGAAGTCTAGGATTTCACTTAATTCTTTCCATAGGATGTTGTGTTCTTTTTGAAATAATCTAAAAGAAATAACATCAAATCCTATTTTGAGGGTGCAAAGGAATTGCATGGAGAGAAGGTGTGAACCTGTCTCCTCTATGTGAGCAAAATTCTCCCATCCCAGTGCACGCCAAATGGAAAAGAATTTGGAATCCATACTTATTTTGGAGATCAAATCTGGATCATAAGCTTTTGTACGAGAAAACTCATGATCTTGGAGGAGCTTGTGTGCTTGATATTCAACTGTATGTCGAGGTCATCGTCGTGGAGAAGTTGTCGCGGGTTGCTCCTCTCACCCATGGGAGTGTCCTCACATACACTCCTCCTCCGTGAACTTGGTGTAGCAACGGAAGAGGGATGTGCACTCCAGTCTCCACCATGGCTTGAGCTTGCAGCCTCCTTCCTCTTCCCAAACAACCTCTTCAGTCCTTTCATGGCCACATCAAGCAAGAACACAACAAAAGCAAAAACTTAAAAGAGGTGATGTTAGGGAAAGCAAAACCCCCCGACGAATTTTCCCTTAAAGAACTTGAGATCAAATTGCAAATGCAAACAAAAGCAAATCTTTTTGGGTTGGATTTGAGCAAGAGTGCTTCAATGAAGAGAAAGAAAAATAATGTGAGCAAAGAGTGACTTTGGGGAGGTGTGAAATGAGGTGAAGTGTGAAGAGGAGTGCCCCTCACGGCCACCCTTTATAGTGTTCACTCCCCAACGGTCACAAGAGGATCAAATGTAGCCATTAGAAGAGGTAGAGCCAAAATAGCCCCATCTCCAAGTTGGCCGAACAGGGGGTCGCACTGAAATGTGCCCCCCCCTGTTCCCCCTTTTGGCAGGTGGCTCACCAACGGCTATAAAATTATCATGTTAATGAAATGCCACATTTGCAGCTCAGGAGAATTGTTTTTTCAAATAAAAACCTTTTTTCAAAACCGAACAATTTTGTTTTGGTGAAAAATAAAGAAAAATAATAGTTGAGAATATAAGATTCTAAACTTGCTAAGAAAACTCAAATATGCAGTGGGGAAAATCAAACTATGTGGGGAAAAACAAATGAAGAGAAAATAAAAAACAAAGAAAAGATAACTACCAATTTAACCTATTGGCTAGGTCTCACTATTGTTCCATGAGATGGGCATTCCTCCTTCTTCATTTTCTTGACATTCGGGGCTTGGGCGGCTTGTCTTTCTTCTTCCGCCATTCCTTCTTTAGCGGCTTGGTGGACTTGGGCCATTGAGGAGGCCCGGACTTCTCCGTCTTCTTGGGGTGTCGGCGTGGATGATAAGATGGGTTCTCCACATAGATCAATTCTCATGAATACAATGAGCGGATCCACCTTTGGAGGTGTGACTTCGACCTCTTGAATGTGTTTAACATTTGGCTCATACTTGATACGAGTCATGGAGCATTGCTCCAACTTCGGGCGAAAGTTGAAATTCTCCTCCTTGCCATTGATATGGAAGTGGATTTCTCTAGCTCCCACATCTATGCGAGCCTTCACGGAACAGGCGCCCAAGAATGAGCAGCGTATCCTTCTCGACCTTCATGTCGAGCACCACGAAATCCACAGGTATGAAGCAATTTCTGGATTTTCACCAGAACTTCAGCAATACCCGCCGGATAACAAACTGAAGAGTCAGCCAGTTAAGCTCCATGAAGTTTAGCTGGTCGAAGACCACCTTGGGCATTACACTCACACTCGCTCCAAGGTCACAAAGTGCCTTGTCAAAGTAGTGAGCCCAAATTGAGCAGGATATTGTAGGACATACATGGTCCTTCTTCTTTTCCAAAAGCCTATTGAAGATGGTTGCATTGCAGTCCTCCGTAAGCTTGACAACCTCAGTGATGGGCAATGGCCACTTGTTACTCAATATGTCCTTGAGATAGCGAGCATAAGTGGGTACTTGCATCGCATCAATCAAGGGCACATTGATGTGGATTTTGTGGATAACCTCAACAAAGCCGTAGAATTGCTCGTCCACTGTTGGCTTCCTTTGCCTATAAGGGAATGACAATAAGTTGGTGTCTTCAAAATGCTTGGCCATTCTCTCACTAAGTGGTTCACTTATGCCAGTTGGGACATCCTCTTTCTCCTTTTTAGTTGTCCTCTTCTCTTGTGTGGTATACGGTGGGTCATGAGTGGTCTTGCCACCTCTCGTAGTCACCGCATTCACCCTTTCCACTGGAGGAACAACTATAGCAAGTTGAGCCAACTGAGTTTCCAACACCTTGTTGAAGCTCAGTTGATTCTTGAATGTTTAGGATACTCCTTCTGTCGACTGTTGGAGTCGGCAGATCCCCTGACACTATGAAAGTGTTTGAAGGAGTTGTGGTTCGGTTTGGGCGCGCGGAGATCTAAGAAAGTGAAGTGCGATTTGGACACGAGTGACACAGTAGTTTACGTGGTTCGGGCCGCCTGAGCGTAATACCCTACTCCACGGGAGTGTATGTGTGTTGTATTCACTTGTGTGCTTGAGTGTGTTCGAGAGTCCTCCCCTCGTGTATCGTCGGTTTGTCCTTTTATAGTACAAGGACCAACCGTTACAAGTCAGCCTGGCCCGACATGTGGCCCTGGCGGTTATTAGTATTGATACACGAGATTAATTGTTGTTAATAACCCTGTAACGGCTCCGACAGTGCCGTTACAGGTGTTAAGATCATCCGATTAAATATCATTAATGTGGAATTAATGATAATTAATCGGGTCTTGAAGTCCGCGGCTGTCCTTTGGAGATCCGGAGCCGTTTCAACGTCTTCCGGGGGTTTAAAGTGGCCAGCTCCGACGTATGGACACGTGGCAGCTCCGGAGCTTGCTCGTGGGAAGCGGGAAGCTCCGGGGCGGCCTGCTACGTGTCAGGTCCGGAGCTTCTCTCGGTCAGGGGCTACCTCCGGAGGTGCCGTTTCAGTACTTGGCCCGGAGCTTCGCCCTTGCGGGTAATAGCTCTGGTCTGATAATACACGTGGCAACCTAGAGGTTAACCATGTTGGAGAAGCGGGTCCGGTCACGTCTGGCGAGTGGGCCCCCGAGGGTCTTCAACTTGAGTAGATGTCCTTCCCTTGGGATCTTTGTAACCTCAGGGGGTGTATGGTTTTTAGGGTACCGACACCTTCCATCTTGGAATTAACGATTACTAAGGTCTTGTCATTAGCCGACAGCTTCTTTGATAGGGCATCATTGATCTTTAGTTGGCTAATGGCAAGCTCTCTCAAGTTGGGTGATTTTCGTTGTTGCTACTGTTGTTGTACCCTACTTGAAAGAAAGGGCATGGTTGGCCCCACTCTTGACCTCCTGGACGATAGCCATTGTTGTTCCCATTGTTGGCTATGTATAAGGCAACCTCACGGGTTTCTGGGCAGTCATTGCCTAAATGGCCTGTGTTGCCACAGACTTCACAGGTGATGTGAGAGTCTAGGGCATAGGCATTGCCACATACGTTACCATCGGCTTGTCCATCAATCTTCTTCATGAGGAGGTCTAATTTAACAGCGATCATGTCCACCTATTTCAAGGTGTGCATGCCTCACTGATGGGTATGGAGACGCTCGTCGCTCCAACCCATGGTTGACACCATCTTCTCAGTTAAGTCTTTGGCTTTGGGCACCGTTAATGAGAAGAAGGCACCTCCAGCAGCAGCATCAACATGGTCACGGGCGGAAAGGATCAACCCGTTGTAGAAGTTTTGGATAATCAGCCAGTCATCCATACCATGGTGGGGACACGCCAGGATGTACCCCTGAAGCCTTTCCCAAGCCTTGGAAATAGACTCCTTAGCGTCTTGCTGGAAGCTGGAAATCCTTCCACGTAGGGCATTAGTCTTGCCCAACGGGAAGAACATGGCGAGGAATGTCGTAGAACATTTCTCCCAAGTGTCTATAACACTTCGGTTTGTGTAGAAGCACTGCTTCGCCCTTCCAAGAAGGGAGAACAGAAACAGCCTAAGACGGACGACATCAGGAGATACGTCCTTGATCTTAAAAGTGTTGCAGATCTCAAGAAACTATTGAAGGTGAGCACTTACAACTTCGTTAGCCTTCCCACAAAATAGGTTGGATTGCACCATAGTGATCAGACCAGTCTTGATTTCAAAGTTCACATCTCTCGTGTTAACAGTGGGCCCAACAGGCACATTGTTAGCAAAGGGAGTCGAAAACTCACAAAGGGTCTTCTGGGCCATTGGCATTTCGGTTGTTGGTGCAGTTGCACTGGCTTGCTTTGCCGCTTGAAGCTTCCGAGAGTAACGATACGAGGTCGATCTCTCAGAGGGGATTCGGGATCTTCAACAAAGTTTTTTGACAAGCAGAAACCAGATATACACTACCCTGTGTTTCACATAAAATGCGAAAACAAAAAGGGTTATCCTACTAAAACCTACCCAGGGTCCTATCCTATTCACTCAATCATGCAATACTTTAGCTTCCTTCCCCGGCAACAGTGCCATAAATGTTTGTTGATGCTTCTTACGTCACAGATAAAATCCGCGAGTGCACGAAAACTGTTGATGTAGCATTTCCCCTTTAAGAGTATTCTCAAGAGTGTCATTTATATTTTTCCAAAGGAAAGCTAAGTGGAAGCATAGCAATCATCAAATGAAAAGGGTAGATTGGTCTAGGTAGGGTTCTAATGAGGATGGGTAATAGATATGTAGAGGTAGTGTGACACACACAAGAGCATCCTATTCTAAAGGGGATAAATGGGTTAAAGAGGGATTACGCTAAGAGTTAGGGAGTTGCTCCTACAATGCTTCTAGTATACATATACATAGCCTAAGTTAGATACTAATGGATATGTCAATGGTGAATTTTTATGCTAAGTTGTTCAACACACCGGGTACGGGTTTACCCCTAGCAATACTAGGATGACTCCCGCAAAGATTCTATAGCATAGCCGAACATGGAGGATTACAAGGACAGACAGGACTGTCACCACCTAATGCCTACCTCTTCAATTTGTGGATCTACGAAACATTCAACACTACTTAGCTATCATAGCATCATGCTAGCATATTAAGTAAATACCTTAGGAGCCTAGGCACAAGCCATCCTAAGGCAATGACTAACCTAAACATCGTTGAACCAATGTTGGAACATAGCATAAGTTATTCATATTAACATGGTCATGTCATAACTAATTAGACTATAGTGGGGGTTTATAGTGTTTATGATAATATAATGAGAATGATATGGCATAATCATAAATACTACTCCTACCACATACATGGAATCCGCAATCAAACAAGAAACGCTTCATCCAAGTATATAAATAAAAGAAGACTAAAGATAGCATCTTTATTAAGAACAAAGTCACAAGTACAAATAGGAATATGAGAGTCATACCTTTCCTAATTTGGAATTGGGAAGAGAGGGACTCCTTCTACTCCTTCCTAACTTGGACTATGGACTAGAGACTCTTCTCTCTACAGCCTAAACTCCTCTAAACCTATGGAGAATAGTGGATACAATAGAATGAATACTCAAGTGGTGTGTGTGTGTGTGTGAAGTGAGGATAGGGGGTTCTATTTATAAGTGGAGAAGGATCGGTTCCCGCCATCAAAAGCGCGTGAATCAGTCATCATCATCTTCAGAAAGTCAGGGGGAGCCAACACATGTCGATTGACCGAGTATGATGCCAGGGGCAGGTCGGTCGACTAGGGAGGTCGACTGACCAGGTCAATGCTCTGTTGGGGTTGTGTTTTCTCCAGGTCAATGACAGGTGGGTTCCCTTTACTGATATAGGTGATACACCGTTGGATGGCCACGCATACTTCTGTTTGTGGGCCCTTTGATCCATGTGGTGCCACATGTTGGTGCTTGATTGGCTGGGATGATATTTTATAGGATTGCTCCCCCTCTTTTACCTCATTTCCTTCATAAAAATGTCTACATGCACTATTTCTCCAAGGACAAGTGGAAATAGGTCAAATAGAAAGGTGATGTGTGCAAGAAATGGTATTTCCTTCACATAATTGAGTTATAATAAAAGGTAAAATTGGTATATAATAGTCGTCAACACTTCCTCTGAGGGACCACATTCCACTTCTCGTTGAGGTAATCGCCCATGGATCCTTGATTCTGGACTTTCGCTTCATATGACTCCTTACTCCACATGTTTATCATCTGATTCATTTGTCCCATTCTCTTACTGTTCATACTGCTGATGGTTCTCCACTTTCAGTTCTTGGAGAGGGCACCCTTTTATCTGACTATTTTAATGTTCCTAATATCTCCTATGTTCCTAACCTGACCATGCAGCTTATGTATGTTGGTCAACTCACTCATCATTATTGTCAGATGATTCTCGATCTCAATTCTTGTTCTGTTGTGGATTGCCGTACGGGTTAGCTTGTTGGCTCTGGTCCTCGTCGTCATGATTCCCAATGACTCTAAGAGTTTCACTGGCTTTGTCTTCCTTCCTATGCGTCTGCTAGTCTTGTTAGCACCGCTTTTGCTACTCCGTCTACCTCGTCTTTTGCTCAATGGCACCATCGTCTAGGACATATTTGTGTCTCTCGTCTATCTGCCTTAATTCGTAGTGGTGTCTTAGGATAGGTTTCAGGATCTCAGTCATTAGATCAGTGTCAGAGTTTTCAATTAAAGAAGTAGATTCAACTTCCCTATCCCTCTAGTGAGTCAGTGTCTCAGCGTCCTTTTGACCTTGTTCATTCAAATGTCTGGGGTCCTACTCCTTTTGTTTCCAAAGGAGGGCATCAATACTTTATTATTTTCATAGATGATTTTTCTCGCCACACATGGCTTTACTTCATGAAACATCGTAGTAAGGCATTGTTTGTCTATAAGTATTTTTTCGGCTATGATCCGCACTCATTTTGACACTCCTATCCGTGTCTTTCATGCTGACTCTACTCGTGAGAATTCTCTGATGCTCTTCGTGACTTTCTTTTTGAGCAAGGTACCCTTGCTCAGTTTTTTTTTCCTGGCGCTCATGCTCAGAATGGCGATGCTAAGCGAAAACATCGTCATCTCCTTGATACAACACGTATACTTCTCATTGCTTCCCCTGTTCCACCTCATTTTTGGACCGAGGCTGTTTTCACTGCCACTTACTTGACTCACATTCAATCCTCGTCCGCTCTTAAAGGCAAGATTCCTTTTGGGCATCTTACGAGCAAGACGCCTGACTACACCAACCTTCGTCTTTTTGGTTGTGTCTGCTACGTGATGCTCACACCTCGTGAGCACACTAAGCTGACTGCTCAGTCGGTCGAGTGTGTCTTCTTAGGGTACTGTTCGGAGCATAAGGGTTATCGTTGATGGGATCCGGTTGCTCAACGGATGAGAATTTCACGGGATGTTTATTTTGATGAGACATGTCCTTTCTATCCCTGTCCTTCTTCTGATATTTCCTCTGTGTCTATAGTTGATCCTATTTTGTTCCTATTCTTTCCAGATGCTCTCGTTGCTAGTATAGCTCCTTCACACCTTGTGTCGCGTTCCAAAGTCTTTCCTTCTTCTTCAGAGCCTTGTTCTTTGGTTCTCAATTATACTTTGAAGGCTCCCGTGATGCAGGTCTATACAAGACGAGTTGTACCCCTTCTAGATGTGCCATCTTCTTCTAATGAGTCGTTTACTCCAGTTGTGTCATCTTTTGATGTACCAGCTTCTTCAGCTCAGCCTGCCTCTCTGAATACGCTTTCTTCTCCCCAGGGATCATCTCATTCTGATGATTCTTCTCTTGAGCAGTCTCCTGGACATGGTCATCGTCCTCGTCACCCTTCTGATCGGTATTCTTCTTCTAGCTTTGCTGCTACTGCTCTGTCTGAGTCGGCTACATATCGTGATGTTGTTCCTCATCCGGAATGGCAGCATGCGATGGCCGAGGAGATTACTGCTCTCGAGTGCATCGGCACGTTGGAACTTGTGCCTTGTTCCCCACGTGTTCGTCCTATCATCTGTAAGTGGGTTTATAAGGTTAAGACCCTCTCTGATGGTTCACTTGAGCGTTATAAGGATCGATTAGTTGCCTGTGGCTATCAGCAGGAACATGGTCATGACTATGATGAGACTTTTGCTTTTGTCGCTCACATGACCACTGTTCGCACTTTACTTGTTGTGACCTCTATTTGTGACTGGTCCATCTCTCAGATTGATGTGAAAAATGCCTTTCTTAATGGTGAGCTGCGTGAAGAGGTTTATATGTAGCCACCACCTGGGTATTCTGTTCCTGAGGGTATGGTTTGTCGTCTTCGACACACTCTTTATGGTCTTAAGCAAGCTCCTCGTGCTTGGTTTCAGCGTTTTACATCTGTGGTCACTACTGTTGGTTTTTGTGCCAGTGTTCATGATCTCGCACTCTTTGTGCAAACTTCGTCTCATAGTTGCACTCTTCTTCTTCTCTATGTTGATGACATGATCATCACTGGTGATTATACAGAGTACAAAGCCTTCTTGAAGGCCCGCCTCAGTGAGCAGTTTCTTATGTCTGATCTTGGTCCTCTTTGCTACTTTCTTAGGATTGAGGTTTCCTCTCCCCCTGAGAGAATTTATCTATCTCAAGCGAAGTACATTCATGATCTTCTTGATCGGGCTTCCCTTATTGATCATCAGACTGTTGAGACTCCCATGGAACTTAATGTCTATCTTTGAGACACTGATGGTGAGCCTCTTGATGATCCTACTCGTTATCGTCATATTGTAGGGAGTCTAGTGTATTTTGGTGTCACTCGTACTGATATCTCGTACTCTGTTAACATTCTAAGTCAGTTTGTTTCGGCTCCCACACAAGTCCACTATAGTCACTTGTTTCGTGTCTTGCGGTATCTTCGTGGGACTATCTCTAGGCGCTTGTTTTTTCCACGCTCTAGCTCTTTACAGTTCAAAGCATATTCTGATGCTACTTGGGCTAGTGATCCCTCTAATTCTCGATCTCTTTCTGATTATTGTATTTTTCTTGATGGTTCAATCATTGCTTGGAAGACTAAGAAGCAAGTAGCAGTTTTTCATTCGAGTGTTGAGGCTGAGTTGCGTGTTATGGCTCTTGTGGGTGCAGAGGTTACTTAATTGCGGTGGTTACTTGAGGATTTTGGTGTGTCTGTTGGTATGTTGTCTCCTTTTTTGTCTGGCAGTACAGGTGCTATCAATATTGCTTGTGATCCGGTTAAGCATGAGCTTACTAAGCATATTGGTGCTGGTGCTTCTTATACACGGGCACAGGTACAAGATGATATTATTGATCTTCAGTATGTGCTTTCTTTCAGTTGGTTGATTTCTTCGCGAAGACATAGACTCGAACTCAGCATTATTTTTATCTCTCCAAACTTAGGATTTGTGATGCACCTTGAGTTTGAGGGAGTATTAGAGATGTATGGGTGTATTTTATATTTTCCCTTTTGCATAAGGGGTTTTCTATATAATTGGCATCTCCTGTACATCTATTTATAGAGACGTCTGACCTCTTCAATAATACAAGTGTTATTTATAACAATATGAAGGAGATAATTGTGTGCTTGAACTGAATGTGCATGCATCTTAAAAGAGAGTGCGTGAGAGTTGCGGCGGTTGCGGCAGCAGGACGGCCGCGGCAACCCGTCCTACTTTCATCTGACCTGTAACAATTGCTTGGTGGGATCAAGCAAGAAGCAAGGACGTGGGTAATGGTGGGTCTTGAGTAGTCCGTTTAGGAGTATGGTCAAAGAAGAAGCAGTGTGCTTTCTCGTAAAAAAAAAGTGTGTGTCCTGCTTATTGCATGGGGGCGCGACGTGACGGCATTGTACTCTAAAATCCACAGCTCGACACAAGTTTGTTCTTCCTCTTAACACAGAGATACACAACTCTTTCACGAATTCGAGAAAGAAAAGCATTCTTCATTTTCCTTTTCCTCACCTTGCAGAATACGTATTGGCGGAAGATCTTGGGCTCTTTGTTAATATACGAGATCTATGTTAAATCAACCAATGTGGCATTAGATAGCTCATGTCCTGCTCACCCACAACTTCAACGTATCAAGAGAGAACATGAACGAGAATACTGAAACTCTTTTTTTTTTCTATAGTGCAGCATAAGCTCATATATGAGATCGATCGAGAATAATAAGTGCAAGGTACGGTTACACCCCACCCAACAATATCCTGTTTATGAAGCCTGAACCCCGGCACTTTCCGTCCCTAACACATGCATATAAAAGGCCCCCGAATAGGCAGGCAGTCAGGAAGCAAATGTTATGCATGATAATGTTAAACTTTGGAATGGAAGCAAGACTCATTGTGTTGGGACTTAGAAATAGGTAGCACCAGGAGAACCACCCCCGTGGATGCTTTAGGTGCCATGGAACCAAAGCAAATGTGGTTATACAGAAGACCCATAAATAGCACGATGCTGATCTGAAAAGGGCTGTCTGACCACTGAACTAGTGGCAAGCTCTTTGAACCTAGTGCATTGGTAAACAGGACTAGCAAGCATCTCAAATGTGCACCGGTAAACAGGACTAGTGCATCGGTAAACAGGATCCATGGCTCCACGCAGAGTTACAAAACCAGCAAGCAGGCATCGAATGACCCATCCGGTAGCAGTTGTTTGGTGGGATCAAGCGTGAATCATGGATGTGGGTAATAGCGGATCCTCAACTAGTCTGTTTAGGAGTAAGGTCAAGCAGAAGCTATGTGTTTACTATTTCTCAGGTGTGCCTCTGTGGACACTATGGGTGTGTGCCGTGCATTGTACTCTAAATCTACGGCTTAACACAGATCCTCTTTCACTTAACAAAAAGATATACAACTCTTTCATGTATTCCCTTCATCCTCAAAAGGTTGTCACTTGTTTTGTTAGTTCATTTTTGAACTAACAAATGACTATTTTTAAGAACAGAGAGAGAGTATTCGAGAAAGAAAAAAATTATTTTTCCTCTTCTTCACACATGCAGAGGACGTATTGGGCTATTGACGGTAGATCTTGGGCTCTTTTTTTATACTTCCTCATTTCTACAATAATTATCATTTTAAACAAGATTTTTAGTTCATTTTGAATTAAAAATATTGTTTGAGATGACAATTATTGTGAGAAGGAGGAAGTAAATCAACCAATGTAGCATTAGATAGCTCATCTTCTCTTCTCATCACTTCAACGTGTCAAGAGAGAAAATGAATGGTAATGTTGAAATTCAATATTTTTTACAACAACGTAAGTCCACCCACACTGAAGTATCCCAAACGGTACGGTTCAACTGTCCGCATCGAGATACTCTAAAATAGAGTACAGAAAATGATCTTCAAATTTAGAGTGTTACTTTGCGTAAGCTCTTGTGCTGGTTGATAAGTGGGTTAATGTCCTGTTTTGGTGGTATAAAGTATGATATAAAGTATGAAGAGTGCAAAAACTGTAATATAGACTAGACAATCTTTTAGAGAGTATTGTATAGTGTTAAGCTACTATGCGCTGACCGGTTGCACCCAAAAGCTTAAGCTAATGGGGAAGGATAGGCAATTCACTTATATACTCCAACACTCTCCCTCACGTGTATAGGTGGCCAACGGGCCATGCCGGGCCGGCCCGGCCTGAGCCCGGCCGAGCTCGTGCCTTAAAAACCTGGGCCCGGCACGGCCCGGAAAAAAATTGGGCTATGTCGGCACGACCCGAATCCATTTTAAGCGTGTCGGGTCGTGCCGGACCATAACGGGTTGTGCCGTGCCGAGCCGGCCAATAGCCTATTTTTGTTAAAAATATAATAAAAATAATAGAAAAATCACTATTCAGGCATAAACAGGTCGTGTCGGGCCTAATCGGGTCATACCGACAAGCCCAACGGGTCGGAGATCCAGGCCCGGGCACGGGACGTGTCGTGCTTCGGGCCAGCTCGGGACCGAATTTTTCGGGTCGAGCCGTGCTCGTGTTGGGCCATTTTAGTCGTGCTTCGGGCTGGCCTATTTGGCGCAGCCCATTTGGCCACCTCTACTCACGTGAGGCTCCCTCGGGCCTCAAACGTGGAAATAGGAGTGGACTTGCGTCCGCCAGGATTTGAACTCGAGACATTTGGCTCTGATACCATGTTAAGCTACTGTGCGCTGACCGGTTGCACCCAAAAGTTTAAGCTAATGGAGAAGGTAGACAATTCACTTATACACTCCAACATATAGGACAAAAAAACTATTCTTTTGAAGAAGCACTTTAGAGTACAATAAGTGCAGATAGTCTAAGCTCATGTATGAGAATGATCGATAATAAATAAGAGGCCTAAACTCGATCAATCTCTTTTTTGTTGAAGCCTAAACTCGATCCTTCATCTCACTGCCATATGCATATAAAAGGCAGTCGGAAGTGAATGCTATACATAATGATGTTAAATATTGAAATGGAAGCACAATTCATTGTGCTGAGTCTTAGAAATAGGAGGCATCAGGAGCAGCATAGTGGTGGACGTTTTAGGTGCCATGAAATCAAAGAAAATGTGGTTACACATATCACCCGTAAATAGTATGATACTGATCTGAAAAAGGCTATTTAGCCACGGCACTAGTGGCGGACTTTGAAACTAGTGCGTTGGTAAGCAGACCTCACAAGCATCTCAAAAATGAAGATTGGAGCAGAGCCTCTATAGAGACATGTTTACCCATGTCCAACACGGAGCATAGCAGCAGCCACCAGGACTATCTACAAATAGGGACCGGTGCTCCTGCTCAAGCACCACGAGTCTTCTGCCTCTCAATAGTATCCAACACCGTAATATATTTTATGTACCACCTATTCATTATTTTGTTTGCACAAAAAAGAACCATCCAATGAAATGTTTTCATTATCTGATAAAGGGATAATATATCATGCATACAGTGTTAGTAAAAAAACCACTTTGTCAATTTGATCCTCTGATCAAATTTTGGTTCAATTTATTACTGTCTCGATTGGTCATTTTATTTAATCTCTATTAAGATTTGTATATTTTTGGTTTAGATTTGTTCAAGTTGGATTTCAATTTCAAAACCTGTAACATCATTCTAGACATTATAGAGAAAAAATCACCAATCCCCAAGCTACAGGCACCTGTTGCATCAACATAATGGGAATCACTATCAGATAAATTGCTAAGGAATAATACATGTTCCATTGTTGGCCGGTGGGGCCCATTCACACTGATTACCCAATTAGAATAAGTAGGGCGACAAACCATTTGTTTCATATTTCCATTGTCGTCTAGTCCGGTTAGGATATCTGGCTTTCACTCAGACGACCCGGGTTCAAATCCCGGCAATGGAACATACCTTTTCTATCTTTTATTCCAAATGATCTGACGTCAGCTTGACCTACAGGCTGTGGCGAGAAAGATGGTGATCCAAAGTTCATATATATAAATACTGTTATATTTGTATTTACAATAAAATTAAATTAATACTCCTATTTTTAAATGATATCTACACTGTCGCCACACAACTTTTTCTTCTTCGTCATCGCCGTTATAAATAGAGAGGGTCTTTAAACAGTTCAAGCTTTTAAATAGAAGCTGGTTATTCAAGTAACTGAAGAACTTAGATCTCTAAACTATAATACAGTACAATAAATCAGAGGGTATAAAGTTATACTTCTGTGGAGCAGTAAACTTGTGTAAAGAATTAATGTTTAGTCTTACAACAAGAGCAATAGCAATGAATAAGAATTAGTTGTACTTGTACATGAGCAACAAATCATCTGATAAGGAAATATGGATCAATACTTGATGCTGAACAATCCAGTTGGTCCCTGGGCTTACTTGGGAATTTAAACTTCTCATGTGATTGTTTTACCAGAACATAAATGTTAGATATCAAAGGGTTCTTGAGGAATGGTGTGATAAACCCGTCTAGATCAGAGAATTCTCGCAAATAAATAGCACCGCTGTCGCCCAGTTGTTCCAGAGAGCCTGGCTGGGTGAGCGCAAATAAGCCTAGCAGATTTGCATAGACCGATATGAACACATCCTTATGGTTACCTATGCCGCCAATCCAATCTGTTTGCCCCTCATTCTCAAAGTAGCAACTAGTCAGTGATGTGAGCTGGTTCAAAATCCTCTCCATCCATTTCTGCAGGAATAATTCAGTCTGTCCTCCTGTTTCGATCAGACATTTGGACTGCAAAAGCTTCTGAATGTTAGAACAGCAGATTTGACATATTAACAGTTTCTCTTCATGGTGATTGTCGATTTCTTTATCAAAAATCTGCCGGACTAAATCCCCACGGGAGTTCAGGGTGTTACCAGTGTCCAAGACTATCCTTAACATGTAGTCAATGTATTTCAGCCAGTGACCAAACAGAGATGTTAGATACCCAAAGCTCAATTCAATAACTTTATCAACCTGCAGTGGCGTAGAATCATCACAGAAGGTATTAGCTGAACCCTTTGCTATTACTTCCTGAACATTCTTCGCAAGTTTCTGTCTCAGATAGGCATCCTCATCCTCCACCAACTGAATGCATATAAACCACAAGTCAAGTATCTTGCTGGTATAAATGCTGATAAATTCAAATGCACTAGCTTCCATGCATTTCTTTTCTATATTGCCTTCATCGCACTCTGAAGGGATGTGCATGTTGGACACAAATGAAGCTACAGAGTTTGCTTCTTCAAGCAGACCCGAAGCAATGATTGCCTCAGCTGCAGCTCTTCGAGCATTCACAGTTTGTGATGGTTGACTCTGATTCTTAACAAGACTGACAAAGAAGTTTGCTCTAAGCATCGCATCAGACAATTTATTCCCTTCATTGAGTCTAATAAAGGATGCAGAGAGGTCAGTGGTCATAAGTCCATCCGCTAAAATACCACTCCTAATTGACTTAGCAAACAGTTTCATGCACACGCCCATGCAGCATAGAATTATTTCTTTGGTTTTGGCATGTGACATGGTGCTGTTCAAATGAACTAATCTGTCCCAGAAGGACAAAAATGTGATGGAATCTTCTTCCTTGTCCAATGGACATTTCATGTTCCATGAAAACATTATTTTTAGATTATAATAAAGACACTTGGGGTGTTCTTCCACAAATAAATGTTCCATTAAAACAGGCTGCAGATTTGCTTGTGCCCAGCGATGCAAAATGTTTTTACTATCACCATGTATCATTGATTTTGTGAGCTGAAGAATCCTCTTAAGCACTGTAATCCTAACATCATATGTAGGATCTGTGAGACATGACATAATCTCTTTATGTACTTCAGGGAGGGTGATCTCCCGGGATATCTCTGGCAATGAAGTTGGTTCACCAAGTTTTTGTAAATGAACATCTTCCTCGGAAATTTCATCATTTTTCTTGGAAAAACCAACACAGCTGAAAAATGATTCAGTTGCTTGTTGTTGAAGTTCAGTACGGGTTGGATCATGGAATGCATACCGGGTTATTGTAGCACTGTTCAAGCACTGAGAACTCAACTCTAACAGCAGTGCCTGGATGACTTCAGTATGTTTACTTTTACCTGCCCTTGCAACATCAAGCATGAGATCCAACACTCGCAAGTAAGATGTGCTTACGACAGGGCATGAGCATAATTTTATGCTGCCAATCCAGGAACATCTTGAGAGAACCTCAATTAGCTGGCCAAGAATCTGATCTTTCTTGCTACTATCTGTCAAACATCTGAAGTTGTTATCCAGAAGAGAAGACAGTTGAAGCAAAAGGCCGTGGATTGAATTGAATGAAAACGGTTCAGGATGCAGATTTAAATTTCCATTTCCCATGTTAGCTGACGTGGGAGGACCAGAACATTGAACACTGTGAGCCACCACCTCATCATTTCCACGAGGCAAATTGTCCAGTATATCACTAACAATGTGCTGCAGTCTCTCATTAGATACCAAGCCAATTAATGCCCTTGATGCAAGTACACGAACCCGGTAGTTGCTCTGAGTAGCACATCTTTGGATGAAAGGCAAAAGGAAAAAAGGATCTAAAGAATCATCAGTTCCACAGCTTATAGGTGAAGGCTTAAGTCTTGATAAAAGAATGAGAATAGGACAGAGGCTAGGGTGTATGGCTTTTGCAATGTGTGACTCCAAATTACTGGAATGTCCATCAGCTAACTGTTCTGTTGCAACTCTCAGCTCACTAATAAGGAAAGGATGAAGTGCTGGGTACCTACATACAAAAACAAAGGATATTTTTCAATTAAATAATTGACTCCATTGCATAGTCCTAGTTAGTCTGATCACTTTGAATACAGAGGATTCACAATAAATAAACAAAACTATAATATGTTAACATAAATAATAACTGGATTTAAAAAAGTAATGATCCTAAACTTTTTTCTGATTGGATTACTCATATATTATGTAAAAACATTGAAGTGCTAAACTAGGGAATGGTAATACTTTAACACTTGCAACATAAAAAATTCTTGTCTGTCACAAAAAGAAAGTGCAAACAATTTAAAGTTCACATGACAAAAGTTACCATAAAGTCAACCATATAAAATGTTATGAACTTGCCTGTGGAAGAATTCAAGGCCAGTTAATGAGCGTCGCACTGACTCACGTTTCTGCACATTAAGAAACCCAACCATGCGACGAGCCAGTGCAGTGTATGCAAGGCAAGCTGCATTGCGAACTTCCCAGTAGGGAGATGAAAATGCATGTATTGCAACTACTGTTGCTTCAGCACAGAAACCAGAAGTATCAGTAGCCAAATTTGCATCATTAAAGGAAGCTCTAAGCACGTTGAACACATGCACTGTGGGAACAACACCCTCATCTCGGATTTTTGAAAAGTTTCCATTAGAATGTACACTAACATCAGTTCCTGATTGTGACTCATATAGCTCTCCAAGATCATCTTTCATTACTTCAGATTTCTGGTTGTAATTTTTCTGAAGATTAGCCAAAGATGTCTTAGCAAATTTTATCAACCATTCTAATGCCCTTGGAAGCAGCTTCTTTGGTGTTCCTTCTGGTTCTGCCAGGAACAGAGCGATAAAAGCAGCAGGAATTCCGGCGCTCCTTCTTAGCAAATCATCCACTGTTTGCCCTTTAGAAACTGTCCTATCCATCAGTAGCTCCATCCATGATTCTGTCATTTTGCAAAGCCTGTAAATGACAACAAAGAAAATTCCTTCATAAGGGCAAAAGATATCAAAAGTTATATGACAAATAATACACAACTGTATATTCTGGTTTAGCTAAATGATTTTATTCCACATATACAAAATCAAGAATCGGGTTTGATAAAGGGAATATTGTGTTCATACCCCTGGTTGCAAGTCCAATGTCACTTTACCATAAAAAAAATTAGAGTTTGTTGTGATTTTACCCCTGCCTTTTCAAAACAAATCCAAAGTATAATCCCTACTCCGTTATGGGTTGTTAACAGTGTTAAATATGATGAAAAAAGACATAAATACCCTTGTAATTTTACCCCTACTTTTAATCTGTGTTTGTGATTTAGCCCACTTTTAATATGTATTTTAATATAGTCATGTCAACAGATTACACAGATTAAAATCACAAACACGGATTAAAAGTAGGGATAAAATCACAAGGGCATTTGTCTTTTTTATCATATTTAACACCTTTAACAGCCCCTAACTGAGTAGGGGTATACTTTGGTTTCATTTTGAAAAAAAAAAAAACGGGTGAAATCACAAACCCTAATTTTCAAGTGTAAAATGACAGTTGGACTTGCAACCAGGGGTGGAAACACAATAGTCCCTTTGATAAAAATCTCAAGGTACAAAAAGTTTGGAGACCATGATTCTTTCACTACAACAGGGCATTTTTAATGACTCAAACATCTAGTGTTAAGGCAAGAAGGTAATTTTTTTGACAGTTCGGAACTTTAGTATTTAGCTTCCTGAATGCAGTAAATTTATTGGCTTCACATGAACTCAAGGATGAAACTATTTCATGATGTTCCACAACCTCAGGGATTGAGTCTTTCACATGCTGAATTAATTATTCAAATAAACACATTTGTATGAAAGAAGGGGAATTCCCTTGTATGCCACCGAAAAACTTCAGATACCTTATGTCATCGATGTGTCTATGACATACCTAAAATCATTTGAGCAAAGAAGACGATTGCAAAGGGCAGTAAGCCCAGCCCTTGTCTTATCTATTGCGCCATTGTGCTTCATTTTAAGAAGAACATGCAAAAAATGTTCACCCATTTTCTCTAACTGCTCCACGTCAAGAATTTCTGCAGACATGTTTGTCTCCTCATTATTGTCAGACAAGCCATTCTTGCATGAATTTGAATGAGAACAGCCAGGCAAAGGAATTTTCTGAACGATAGTTCCAAAAAGTAGACTAACCTGAAATGTGAAACACCAGGGTTAAATTCTAGGAAAGACAGTTAAAAAAACTTATAAAGAAAATTGCTTTGCAACAGTGATGCAAAACCAAGATAAAGCAAATAACATCTCAGGAACAAGATTTTCTTGTTAAAATAATGAACCAATCAAAATTATGCCCTAAAGATGGAGGAAAAGCCTTCATACGAACAACTTTTCAGTGGCCAGAACATATTTATAGAAACCTACCAACTACGAAGTTACTGCTCATAAAATACCCGTATTATAATTATAGTATATCATAACTAGTGGAATTTGCATAGTTCCTTATCTGGAGTAAGGGAGGAAATAAAAGCTCCTGAAAAGTAAGACATATATTTTAAGTAAAAAAAAAAGTGCCAAGGAACCTATTCATTACCTCCTTCATAGCAAGCCAGCAACCAATCATAACAACATGTTCAGCCGGTTTGGCATTACTCACTGGGTTTACGGTCGCTTCAATTTCTGTCGAAGTACTGGGTTGGACCTCATTAATATCTGAGAGGAAGGGACCATCATCAATCACGTCATCCATATCATAAGGCATGTACCATGCATCAGAAGAAACCACCCACAGTGCCAGTGAAGTAATACGCATTATGAGTTGAAGAAGCTTTTCTATCAGGCACTTCATTTCAGTAACACATGATTGTACCACGTCAGAGTTCCAATCCAGCTCATCAAATGTGTAACGGATGGTAAGAAGAACTCCATGAACAAAGCTTTTCTTGCATGCTTCAGAAAGATCCCTCTCACCCTCTTCAACGACAGTACAGAGCCACTGAATGAGCGATGAAACATACTGTGCAACAGGGTTTTGAACAGTAACTTCAGTATCCCCATTCGAGGATGTGTAACATTCAAGACAGTCACTTTGTTTAGAAAACATAAGGAGAGATCCAAGCTCCAAAACATATTTCCTAAATATAAGACGAAAGGTCAATGCGCCGGCATCACTTTCCCGGACTCGTGGACTTAGCACAAGCTTTTTTGCCCATTGTATAACATTATTTATAGATGGAGTCAAGGAAATTCCAGGAAGTGGTGTTGGAAACTGCAGCAGAATGCGAAAAGAGTTTTCCCTTAGTCTGTCCCAACTATCAACTATAGATCCTACAAATGAAATTGTTGAATCTGGCAATGTTATGCTGTCATTGTAAGGATAAAGATCATTCTTCCCTTCAGTGAGGCAAAGAGGCCATATATCTAGCATTGTAAGAATTAGCTCCATTGCAATTGTTTTCCTTTCATATGGACCAGAGGGATAACAAGAATTAAACAGGAAGGAGCTCAGCCACTTCATGAATTGGAAGAGATCTTCAGCCCTCTGGATAATAGCGGCCTTAGCAGTATCAACAGAATCAGGTCCTTTAACACTAGATGCTAAAGATGGAATCCATGACCCCTGCTTTACCTGTCTGTCAAGTGCTGTTCGTACTCTGGCAAAAAACTTTTTAAATAAACTAGTCCATCTCATTTGGAATGATGTAGAGCTGCAACGCATATTCAATGGGACTGCCTCTTTAAGCAAGCTCAGTTCCAAGGAGGATGGAAGACTTGATGTCTTCGGATTTAGAAAGAGAGATTCAGCAGCATCAATCCGGATGCTTTCATCACTGTGTGTTAGTGCCAAAGCAAACCAATTAACAGGCACTGTAACATTAATTCCTCGAACAGATATAACTGCAGCATCCTTATTATCATCCTGCTGAGACTGCGACAACGTACCAGAATCCAAATCAATGTCCCCTTCTATAAGAGCAAGATTTCGAGAGACCTTAAGCAGTGAAACAAGTGCAGCTATACACTGGTCATTTTTCAATACAACACCTAGTTCGGTTGCTTCTGCACTTGGGCCAATTGAGATGAATCCAAGCATTGCAAATATGCTGTCTGCATCAACTTCAATTAAAGCAGGTAGAGCATAAGTATTTAAGTTTGAACGTAGTTTTGAATTTCCAGATACAAGTCCCAGCATCAAAGGAGGCAAGCATAAAAGTCTAAAGGCATCATACCCTTGCTCGACACCGTAATCACTCCAACATTCATCTCTTGAAGTCTCTAGAAAACACTTAATAAATGTTGTAGCAGCACAACAAACGTCATCATCTATGTAGGCATAAGCTGTTTCTGAAAGAAGGCTTGGATTCAATCTTAGAAGAGATTTAGCACCTAATCGCTTTGTCAAAGAAGCTAAAGGGATATATCTTCCTTTACATCGAGGACCCAAGCGAAGCAAATCATTTGCAATATTGCCTAGAAACAATTTGCTGCTTTGTTCTTTGTTTTCTGATGGAATACACAATTCGATATCTAATAGAAGATCAAACATCAAATGGGCTTGTTTTACTGTCTGACTCAAAGGATCTTCCAGGTTGCTCCATATGATTCTCAATATGCGATTGATCACATCTTTTGAGACATACTTTTGTTCTCCAGAGAAATCAGTGATATCAGCTGAAATAGAAGTTTTTATCTGCTGCAAACATATTTGTGTCACTGTAAGAGCATGGAAATTGAAATGGCTATCAACTGGGTTCTCACAGTGCTCGCAAAGCTCATGTAAAATCCCATCATATAATACAGTCCATAAGGATCCATCGGGTTGAAGTTGGCGTATGTTGAGTACAGTCCTTGGAATAGACGTCAAAATACCTCTTAACAAACAAAGTCTACTCAGAACTGAAAGATCTCTGATTTCTTCACACAAATCAAAATCTGAAAGCACATTTTGCAGAGACAGATCTTTTCTATCTTCATGATCAGCACAGATAGCAAATAGACCTTGAGAAATAAATCGGCATATCTCCTCAGGACTCATGAATACCTGTAGTGCAGCACAGAAGCTCACCCCAGATGCCACCAGACAATCCCTCGAAAAGGCAGATGACTTAAGAACGGCAAGTATTGTCCTAACAGCAGTCTTGAAGACATTAGATGCCTCGTCAAAGCCAGCAAACTTAGACGGGTAGCGCTGCAGCAAGTAATACATGCAAGACATGGCCTCCTGACACTGCTCCATTACAACCGGAGATGGACGGGACCCATCAGCTATGTCTCTAGTCACTCCATCAAGCCCATCAATCACATCCAGTGCCATGATCTCAGCACAGCTCTCCACCGCCTCATTCAAAAATCCCAACTTCGGGTACCCAATCAGTGACAAAGCCGCCCGAGATACCATAAATCTCTTCTTTGCCTTGATACCTGAGCCACCATACTCCTTGCAGAATGAAGCAAAGCAACAACTGATCACTGGGAAGAATCTCTTGCATTTGGCAAGCACGGATATGATCGTGCGGTGGAGAGGGAGGGAGTTCTCGAAGAAGAGGATCTCCAAGTAAAACTTTGTGGCAGCAAGCACCGCATCATCAGGAGTTCCAGGAGCAGAAACGAGCTGCACATATGCCGAGGCAAGGTCCTTGACCGCGACAACTTGCGAGTAGGTGGAGGTCAGGGAGATCAAACTGTTCAACTGGACGAAGAAATTGGATGAGGCGACCTCGCTCGGCACAAGAGCTAGCGCCTCAAGGTAGTGCCTGGGGAACACAACTGACGTGTAGGTGTACCGGTGCCGGTGCTGCTGTGACCGCCACTTCGCAGACATTCTTCCACGAATTTAGCTCCGAGCCTTCAGTTCAATCTGAACTGCAATGACAATGGATAAGAAATAAATAAACTCCATCGCAATTCACAATCGCGTCTCAGCTGAGTGGTTAGGACCGAATTAATTGCAAGTGAATACCTGCAAACGGGCTGGTTCCTCCCGGCCGTTATGCGCGGCGGTGGAGAGAGGCCTTGGCGGCGAGCGAGCGCACAGGGAGGCGAGGCCGCGCGAGGTGAGCTTCCCCGCCGGCTGCTGCAGCGAAAGGAGGCGAGGGTTTAGGGTTTGGTCGAGAAACTCTTCTCCTCGCGAGCCCAGTGTGTCGCTGCTTTGATCTGACCAAAATGCCCCTGACCTTTACGGCTTCTCGGGCGTGCGTGACGCCTTCTTTCGCGCGTTTTGAGATTCGCGCCGGCCTCGCATCCCTCGGACTCGCTCTCTCCTCGTCCTCGCCGGCGGACGCCTCTCGGAGATGCCGTCCGCGGCGGTGGCGCGCTGTCCCCTTCTCTGGCGGGCTCCGGCGGCACCCGTCGCGGCGCTCCGCGGCGCCGTCCGTTCCTCCGGCATGCGGCGGCGTCTCAGCGCGTGCGCCGGGAGCGGCGGGCATCAGCCACCGGCGTACGGCGGACTGCTGCTCGACGCCGGCGGCACTCTGCTGCAGGTGGCGCGACCTGTCGCCGAGACGTATGCCTCCATCGGCCGCCGATACGGTTCGGATTACCACCTTTATCGCGCTTGCAGTGTCTCTATCGGGCATTTCATCGAACCCATCCGGTGTGATCATGTGTCCCTGGTTCCTGACGTTCCTCTTTGTACAGGTGTAAAGAAGCCTGAGAAGAGCATCATGGAGGGATTCAAGCGGGCTTTCGCTGCACCATGGCCGAAGACGCTCAGGTACCAGGTAACGGAGCGCTCAAGAATTTCGAGATTTTTTCCGTTTTAATATTGTGAAGAAGTGGCTTCGATTTTTTTTTGTCCAAGCCAAAAAATATTAATCATCTTATTGGGAATGTCAAAATTGCAAAAATCCAATATTTGAATTGGAGTTGCGTTAGTTATCACGTGATGATACTGCAAGTTGCGACTGTAATTGCAGGGTGATGGGCGGCCATTCTGGAGGATCGTGGTAGCAGAAGCGACTGGCTGCACTGATGATGATTATTTCGAAGAAGTGTATCAGGTAATATGGTTGTGTTCTTGGTTTAGTGTTAATGAATAGTTATAGTCTGCAGTTAATGGTGTCTGGATGAGAGGTTATGTGATTGACTGGAAACAAAGAAACAGTGTTCTGGATCTGTAAACAATGCCAAGACGATAAAACTTAATTAGCTCCCAAATACTTTGTATCTGGCGGCCTTGTCTCATTACTCTATTGATATAGTCGATTTATTTACAAGTGTATATATTTTTCAATTAACTATTTAGTGGTCTAAGGAAGCATTACAGGTGATTCATGTGCTGAATGTTTTTCATGGCCTACCCATACCATGTGGCTAATGAGTCTAATCTTTTAGCATTATGCTCATGGAGATGGTTGGCATTTGCCTGTTGGAGCAGACACAACACTGCATGAACTAAAAGACGCTGGAGGTGACAAGACCTTGTATCTTCTCCCGTTTTCAGTTCTTGCCCTTCGTTTCTCCAGTTCATTACTGAATTTTATTTCTCACTTTCAGTTAAGCCCTTATTTGGTTGTATTTTATTTGTACAAATGGCTCATAGTAGTGTCCCAATTTCAGTTAAGCTAGCTGTTGTATCTAACTTTGATACACGGCTACGGAAATTACTTAAGGACCTCAATATCTCAGATATGTAAGTACTTATCAATTGTGCTGTTTAAGCACTTTGGTCTTGCTTCCATATGATTGTTTTTCACCTTTTGCGAGTAATAGTTATATGTTAACCGATCTTGAGCTCTGCAGGTTTGATGCCATTGTGGTGTCATCAGAGGTGGGATTTGAGAAGCCTGCTCCAGAGATCTTCAAAATAGCATTAGGTACGAATTAGAATTTAGTATGCAAAACATTTTTCCTTTTAGCATATCCGTGATTTGTGATGTACAGCAGTATCGAAAGTATTCTTGCGGTTACATTCACCCTCCCAAACTAGAAGCTCCAACACATGTTCTACAAAGGTTTAAATCATGTGTTTTTTTTTTAATATAGAACTAAGATCCTTTTCTTTGTGACAGATCAAATTGGTTTGGAAGCAAGCAAAGCAGTACACGTAGGAGATGATGAAACAGCTGACAAGGCAGGTGCTAATGCTGTTGGACTTGAGTGCTGGTATGCAGCCTTTTCCGTTTGGGTACCTTTCTATGGGAAAATATTTTATTTCCACAATTTGTGGTTAAGTCCCTGATTATTGCAAATCATTCTCTGTCACTATTATCTTTTAGGCTGTGGGGTGAGGACGTGAAGACATTTTCTGATATACGGGACCGTATATTCTAACTACAGACTCGCAATGACCTTGTCTTCACGGAGCAATTGTAGCAGACTGTTGCATTCTGTTTTCACAAAATAAGCTCGCGGGAAGCAGAGTACTTACATGAGTATTTGATGTGTACTACACGTAGTTTGCATATTGCAATCAACAATTATATGGTAAATATTAGGTACTCCCTCCGTCTTCGCCGTCTTCAAAAGTTTGTTATTTTCTAATTCATTTTCAAACTAGAAAATGTCAAACTTTCGAGAAGAGGACCGAGTAATTGGTGTGAACCAGCTGCCAAATAATGTAACTGTTCGAGTGGCTAGCACCTTAGCTGAGCCCGGTGATTAATTGAATCTAGTGTTCCATCTCAAAGAGAACAATGTTATGTACTACCGTGTACGGAGGTCCAGACTGGTGCCTGCACCTGAAACAAAACTGATGAAACACGCACACCCAGAGGATCAGATGATGATATCCTCGTCCGTGTTCTACACAGGAGTGTAACATCTGTTCAGGAACTGGGACTAATTCACATGGTGTTGCCACATCAGTTCATCACTATTCTCATAACAGTAGCATCAAAATAAACAAACCCAGGTACAATAAAGTTGATCGTGATATAAACTTCAGTTTTCATCAAGGCAACAAAACGCATGGCCCACGCGGAAGCATCTGGTTCAAACTGTTCTGCTAGCAAAAGACAGCGCAATGTGACAGTAGGTGCTGCTTTTATGTGCAATGCGGAACTAACATTACTAGAAACCATACATCGCTGTCCATGGACCACCTGCGGTAGAAGCATTGCATTGAAAACGGGACAGAAGCTTATACAGTCAGAATATCCACCATTTCAAAAAGATCCAACCATCATCAAGCCAGAAAAAAAAGTCGGACAGGATAGAATCAGACCAACATTCTGAAGCACCAACTGGAACGACAACTGATATATATAGAAGTTTGTAGCTACCTGGATAACGCAGCAACATAAACCAACTAAAAGTGTACGGGACGCAGACCCATTTCCCTCTCGCATAAGTACATGGATCAAGGTCTGTCTGTTTACAAGGATAGCATAAAGTAAATACAACTGCGATGAAGAAGCCTAGGCGAGGTAGCGGTACAGCTTCCTGTCAATCTTGTCCCTCTCCAGGAATTCACGCTCTATGAGGGACTCGATCCTCTTCTTTATCACCACAGGGTTCGGCAGGAAACGGGGCTGCAACTGCTTCGTCACCTCCGTCATTATGCTGTTATGATCCAGGACTCGCCTTGACTTCATAATCCTCACGATGGCGGCCTCAATCTGCGGTTTCCTGTCTTCCTCGACTCTCTGACGTGTCTCCAGCTTTTCAGGATCTGTCTCCTTCTGCGCCACCACAGTGCCAATCTTCACCTTGAACAACTTGCTAGTGAACTTATCATTGACACAGAAGCTGTCATCCACAGCAATGTCCCTACTCATGGGTTCCTTCCGCAGAATATGTTTACCCTTCACGAGAGCAAGAGACTGGAGGCATCGCTTCAGGTCAGCAGCTGGTATTGCCGTAGCCTGCTCAATCTCACGGTATGTCAAGACCTCTGCTGAGTTAAACAACATGAGAACACACATCTGGTAGGTAGATACATTCAGTTCATGTTTGCTGCCATTTCCAAACGACGCTTTGATGTCAGCATTCCCCATGTTTGTTTGCCATGTCAGTCTCCTACCATTGTGGGTACCAAGGTAAAAAGCCCGAAACCTCTCAGAGACAGCAAGTATTTCAGGGGGGAGGTTACCGGTATTACATGGTTGCGTTGGCCATGACCCAGTGGTGAGTATCTGAACAGATATCGTTGGAGCATCTGCTGCATCAGAAGACCTAGACGCGTAAAAATTACGTGTGGTATCTTCAGATGTCTTCAGATCATTGAACATGCCCTCCAATTTTGAAGTAAATTGGTATCCACATTCTGTCTTCAGTTTCACAAGCATACTTTTTTCATAATCATCTGAGGCAGCCTTCCCAGAAAGAAGACGCTTTGCCAAGTGTTGTTTGTAATACTTCTCAAATATATCCTTTTCATGCAAGTATCTAAATAGCGTCATCACTTTGTCCAGGACTGTTTCAAGGTCCTCCTCATTGGCCTCTTTCACCCCTTTCCGCAGTTTGTCATCAATAAACAATGATATGAACTCGGGAGATCTGTTGTTTAAGTTGATGAAGTGCTCAAAGGAGGAATTCAGAGCATTTAAGAAGCTCTTGTCATTACTAAATGATACATTAATGATATTGTCATATTTATCCTTCTCATTCAGAAGCTGCTGGACAAAATCAACTGGGTCTTTTAGTCTCTCTGGATCAGTTACCAAACTTTTTCCAGTTTCCTGGATGTGAGAAGCCATCACAGATCTAATTGTTGAGTGCCCCTCAGGAACATGATTAAACAAACTGTACATCCGGGCCAGGTCTTCGTACCTATCTTCAACAAGCATATTTACAAGCCCTGAGTTCTCCATTTGAATCAACCTCTGCATTTGATTTGCTAGCATCTCTTTCACCACAACAGCAGTGATTTTATCATTGGTTTTCATATCCATATACTGTGAAACACGCTCCGATTCTTCATTGAGCCGCCTCTCAGCCTGCTTGAGATACTCACCACAAGCACAACACTCGATGAACTGCTGTGACTCACCGCTATAGAAACTAGAAGACACTTCAAGAAATGGCCTTTCAAACTCCTCTTGATAAACGGAAGATTCCAGATCCATCAACATTTTAGTTATACTTCTCATCAATGATCTATTTATCACCTCACCCATCCTTTCTCTATGTATGAGTTCAAGAACTGTGTCAAGCAACCTCCCCTGAATCATGGAAGACCGAACTATGGTATCTCTCCAAAGCTCCAATCCAAGATCAAACACGGGAGTCTTTTTGTTCGTGAGAATATAAGTCCTGTCCATGTACATCAGGATGTCTCTGATCATTGTCAATGCCTTCTTATGCTCATCCCACTTTCTCTGCAACTCTTCCAAGAATAGACCACCTTGAGCAGCCTCTATTGATATGTGCATTTCCTTTAGATGTCCAGCCAGGTTTTCTGTGAGTTTCTCATAGAGCTTCGGACCATGCTTGTGCAATACCATATTATAAGCAGTCCTGCCA